>CAVLGL010000104.1:64965201-66165201 GCA_963668995.1 Parnassius mnemosyne | reverse complement strand
ATACAAAAGATATTCAATATTGTCTCTTAGCCCATATTTTACTGTTAGGAACTCAAACTTCTCCTTTTTTACATAAAAATATTTTAATAATAATAAAATCGTATACCACAAAGAAAAATAAACAACAAGGAAAATGCGTCTTTAATATATACAATGGCGTGCCTTATTTATATAAGCGATCTCTTCTGGACAACTTTTGGATAGACATATACTAAAAATAGTACCTCTAGACGGCGGTGAACATCAATATATGAATTTTATGAATTCGATAAATAAAACATTAAAACAATAAAACTAAGTACGTGGACATAAAATACGTGATGGTGAAATTTATGCGCGCCAGAGCCATAAAATATTCGTGCGTGTGTCGGTCGACTCGACCGGGAACGACCACGCTCTCACAGAATACCAGCGTAAAATAGCGACTCAATGCTCCTGTGTTTCGTAGTGTAGAGAACCAGAAACCCCTTTGACTAGATACGAGGCATTCCATCTTAATTCTCAGGGGTGACAACGCATCTGCATTTTGATACTTAAGCGAGGTTAATTCTATATGTCTATGGGTCATAGCATACCATAACTTACCATTGAATGGGCTATGTGATCGCATGTCACCCTTATTCTACAAGGAAAGCAATATCTTCTATACGTTACTCTGTTGAACTCAGGTTGCAGGATCAATAATAAAAAGAACATGTGATTTTAAATTTAGATCTTTCCAAATGATAATCGTCTCTTTTTATTATGACAGTATTTATATCTGAAAGAGCGCGCGAGATAAAATATATCTTAATGGTTACTAACACAAGTTCTCAGCAGAAAATGAAACAAGTAACTGAAACAGTTCGTAAGAAGCAGCTGCTGCCGCGCACCTGAGCGATAAATTAATGAAAACTACGGATTAACATTTGGAACGTTATACTCGCATAACTGCTTTAAATTTAATTGATCTAAATGCTCAAGTTCTCAAAACTTTATTATGTTCCATTATTAACATTAGTAATACCCCAAGTATAATGTTTGTAACTTGGCAAGTACTGTGGCGGTTGGGAGTCTACCCCATATCATTCGGTGGTTGTCTTAAAAGGTGACAGAAGGAATGAATCAGGAGATGGCGAGCAGTATCTTGCTGATAAAATTAAATAGACATTGAAAATGGTTTCACTGTCAAAACGTAGTGGCCCTTTAATTTTCGTATCCCATATAGATACCTTTTTAAATTCAAACCTCCTCTTTCGCTACCCCTTCGTAGAACTGTACTAGGATTTAACTTACTAATACCCAGACTTTACACTTTGATATTATACTTATAATAATGTAGTAGATCAAATCTTGTCACTCCACGGGTTGACTGGCAGAAAATGCCGATAGGCATTAAGTTTGTCATTTGCTACCCTATTTATGTGTTAATAATAAAGATTAAATAAATAAAATATTCACCATGACTCATATCGTTTTTCAAAACAAAATTTTATCAATTTGTTAATTTTTGTTTGTAGTGAATTTTTTGTATTATTTTTTTCAGGTTTACATAGTATAATTTACTAACAACCTTAAGCTTGTAAAAAATGCTGTTACCACAAAGCATGGTTTGTTTACCTTTTTATTGAATGCTTACTTAGTTTATATTATGACATTTGTTGGTGAACTAAACATTATTTTTTAATAGAATTTGGGTGTTGAGCCGACCCATTCGTGCTTTAACCATAATGTAGCTGCAGCGTTGCTCTATCACAAATATAAATAAATAAATATAATAAATAGCTAAAAATCTCTAAATAAAAAAATGTGGCTGCTGTCACTTGTAGACCTGACGGAAACTACAACGGTGACTAGCAACCACATTTTGATATCTAACTTAGATATCAAAATGTGGTTGCTAGTCACCTCTTCTGTTTTCTTTTTTCATGAGGATATTTCCAGTTAGGGCTTGATGTTCCCGTTTTTACCTGTCTTAGTATTTAGTTTTTATAGGCAAATTATAATATATTATTAACGTCCATGTCACACCAATGCCGTTAGTTGTTGAGAGTACTAAGCTCGAAGTTGTGGACGAATATGATTACCTGGGACAAATAGTTCGACTAAGTAAGTCTAACTTCGACCGAGAGGTCAATTGACGGATTCATCTTGGCTGGGCAGCGTACGGGAGAATATGACATATCTTCTCGTTAGACATACCTCAGAAACTCCAAACTAGATTTTACAACCATTGGGTGTTGCTAGTGTCACCTACGGATCTGAAATGTGGTCCTTCACTGCTGGCCGTAAGAGGAAGTTCAATGTCGCTCAGCGAGCGATGGAAAGGGCAATGCTCGGCGTTTCTCTGCGTGATAGACTTAAAAACGGGGATATCCGCAGTAGAACAAGAGTAACCGACAAAGCCTACATGTGGCTCAGGACCGTGCTTTGTGGCATTCCTTGGAGGAAGCCTGTGTTCAGCAGTGGACTTGTGAAGGGCTATTAATGATGATTATTATGAAGCAAATTATTACATTTAGATTTTAAAACAAATATATATTTTAGATACATTGTTACTACTGTTCAATTTAAGATACAATAAAAATTTCTCGATAGAAAAAATACCGGATCATTGAGTTATATGTACTACGTACTAGAAAAGCCATTCCGAACATTGACTATGTTCAACTGAACTGTAGTGCAATCCATACAAACTAAATATTGCGTAAATTGAAGATTTGTGAATTCCATAAAATAACTTTTATTACATTTTATTTAGAAATATCATATGTTTGTTTAGATTAAATTAAGATATTTTATATTAAATTCTTATATTTATTTTATATTAATATCTTATTTTATATTAAATTAAAGTCTTCGCGCATGCGCGACTACTACTCTCGTGCATGCGCGAAGACATAAAGTAGGACACAATTTTTGTTTGGAATGGCTTCTCTAGTAAGTAGTACATATAACTCAATGTACCGGACTATGTTTAGTTTTTTTACAAGCGTAATTTCATTTAAACTAATACTAATATTCTTTTTTTATAAATAATATCAATTTCATTTTGGAATCGATTCTACACGATCGTATTTTTTTTTCGTTCATTTATAAATTTTAACTTGAAAATCACGATCATGCTGGAGGCCAGACTCAATCTTTGTGGCGTCAGCTCGTAAATACCTATTGCGCTTAGAGCACCCAGCCTTAAAACCAAACTGTGATCATCATCGGTGTATACGAGGGTCCCGGAATCTCCGATATATGTTCGAAATTGTTGAAGTTGCGTAAGTTGCATGCATTTCGAGATTTATCTGTTCAGTTGTCTGTACGCTGTCATATCTTCTGAAGACTGCAGTTTCGTTTCCCGTCTATCAGCTTTGAGATTAAAAGTATGATCGGAGAGTATTCATGTTCTTCTACGATGGGTCTTACAGAACTTAGCTCCGACCGCGTAGACAGTTTCCACGAGCTTGTCATTCAAATCGTCCACTTGATTAAAGTTTTCTAGGCACTCCGAATATGGTTTTATAGCTCGAGTTAAAATATTTTCGGACTTTGGATTAGAACTGGTGCTCTAATCCATCAATCATAAGACGTGACCTCTCCAACTTTACCTTTAGGCTCGGTGTGCCTTTCCCCATTCGGTGATCGCTATCAGTTTTCATTATTGTAATCAGTGAGATTTTGTTTTTCTTAATCGATTAATTGCTATTATACATAAAAAAGTGATTTTAGTGACTTATGGTGTGGATTCATCAAGTGCGCATAGAGAGCTAAACTATTGATTTTTTGCAGATTTGATATCAGTTAATGCCTTCCAAAAATACTATGTTTACTGTTGCTCAATATTTCAATTTTTTACTGACAGTTGTCTTTTGTGTACGTAGAGAAAAATTACGCAATTTTTCCTTCTGAGCGGAATTCAAATAACTTAAAAGAACGTGTTCGTACCCACCGCAGTCCGCATGCAAATTTCTTTTAAATGCTGATCTCCACAGCCGCACATCCCTCACAGCCCCTTTTTATTGAAAGTATTTGTCGTAAACGCAATCATCCTATTTTATTGGGCATTGTCCGTAAGACTTATTTTTAGTTTGAAGAAAAAACCTTGTGTTGTTATTCAAAATATTATGACGTTGTGTTTTATGCTTTTTGAACGTGTGAATATACATTTGCTTCCACGTTCCTCTTTATTGACTTTAAGGTGAGGATTTTTTACCACAATAAAAGGCTTTTAACCTTATAAGATATTTGTGCAGCACGAAGTAAGTGTAGCATATTCGATGAACAAAAACTTACTTTATTTGAAACGCTTTTGCTTATTGTTAGAGATTTAAAGATCTATATGAAATTGAGACGATTAAGGGTGCATACAGATTAAGTAACATGTTGTGTAACTTTTGTTTTATAACACGTCCACATTATGTTGCATTGTTTTTCAACATTGCAACATATAACAATACTGTACATATTAGAATAACAATGCATTATACTCGTAACAATGTTATATGACATTGTCTATTGTCGTTCTGCAGTGATATTCACAATGTCGACACAAGAGAACGTTTTGCTAGCTGCTGCAGCAACTCTTGTACTTTTAAATAACAAAAGAAAAACATAGATACTGGGTTCGTACTAGTTTATTGAATAGACAAAAATACTCTCTAGTTATATAACATTTGTGTCTCAGGTAATATAATTGTTTTACAACATTCAGTCTCCACATTACATAATCATCTTATATAACAATGATTTATAACATGATACGTTATATAATGTGTACGCAAATTCAATAACATGCCTGTCAGATTAAGAAAAATATTACATTATTATCGCTTAAAATAAATGAAAATGTAAAGTATTTTGAAGATTTATTTTATTTATTTAACAAGTACACTTACAATATACATATATGACATTGTCACAAAAACTTACATACCTTTATATTTTCTGATATGCATATCAATTACAAGTGTACATAACATTTACAGATTGAGTCGTGCAACTTAATTTAGAATTAATTTGAGGTAGGAAAAACATACAATCAATGCAATAAAATGAGAAATAATTTAAGTAAATTATGTTACTAAATAGGTAAAAAAAAAATCAAATGAAATAAAAAAGAAACCATGTTCAATGATTGGGAGAGAAAATGGTAAATATTGTACTCTCTTTAGAAGTATGTACATTTTTAATTTAAGTATAAAATAGATTCTATTAAAAATATAATTTTTAACAGGAACTAATTAACTAGGCGATAAATGCCTAGTAAGTTTAATTTTGAAGGTCTTAAAAGAGTCGTGAAATATATCGATGCTAGATATGGTTTTAGTTATTTCGTTATATTTGCCACATATACGAACAATAGGAGCATGATTCCCAAAATGAGTTTTCGTGAAAGGAATATAAAATATTTTTAAGATGCGACAACGGGGATATTTACGCGGCACTGCTAACAATATGCGATCAAGAAGGTCACTGCACTTAACTTTTGTAGAAAACACAGATCTAGAATGTCTCGTCCATTTCGGAGAGACATTATCTTTAACTTAGCCAGTCGCTGATAGTAAGGCTGCCTATGTGAGATACCACTGGCATGGAAGGCAAGATGTCGAGTGAAGGCACGCTGTACACTTTCGACGCGTTGGGAGTGCACACTAAAAGATGGATTCCATATGACACTAGCGAAGTCAAGGTAACTTCTTACAAAAGCATTGTATAAAATAATTTTAGCCCTAGAAGAATACCTTTTTGTATTGCGTTTAATAAATCCTAAGAACTTCGCGGCTTAACAATAATGTTTATATGAGATTTAAAGTTTAGCTTTCTGTCAATAGTTACTCCTAAGTCTTTAATCTCCGGTAACTCTTGCAAAACTACATTACCAACTGAGTAACTAGAGACAAGTGGTTTTTTTTTCTGGTATATTTTACGTGGAAGCATTTGTTACAATTAAGAGTCATACTATTGACCTCACATCAATGAGATATTCTATTCAGATCATTCTGTATGAGCTTTATATCCTCCACTGATTTTACTGGTTTATAAATTTTTAAATCATCAGCAAATAACGAGCAACGACAATTTTTGATTTCTGTGGTGATGTCGTTAATAAAAGCCAAGAATAATAGAGGGCCCAGATGCGAACCTTGAGGCACCCCAGATTGAGCTCGAGCTCGACATTTGAGACTCGAAACCATTGACAACAACAATTTGGGATCTATTCTCCAGATAAGACCTAAACCATCCAATCAAGGAGGGACCAATACCATATAGAGAAAGTTTGTTAATGAGTTGCTTGTGATCAACCTTGTCAAATGCGCTGCTAAAGTCCGTGTATATGACGTCGATCTCCAGACCCCTATCTACTTCTTTTATAAGATCAGAAGTAAAATTGCACAAATTAGTTTGTACTGACAATCCACTTCTGAATCCATGCTGCGAGCTGGTAAGAAAATGATCAAGGTGCTTGGCAAAAGCAAATAGTTTGGAAAAGCAAGAAAGAATTGATATAGATCGAATTTTATTGAGCAGTAACTGCTATCCGGCGCGTTGCTGCCGCAGAAGAAATAATTACGGAAATATAGGTTTAAGATTGTTTAATTGCGGATAATAATAAATTAATTGAAGTTGATTGATATATTATAAAGTTCAAATAAATTTATCGGTACGACACGCGCGCCATCTACTGTAATTTAGTTGTACTATACCTATAACCTTTGCGAATGTGCAAGCAGTAAGTTGACAAAGTTTTAGCGCAATCTGATGAACGGTATGGCAACGCATAAAATACAAACAAACAAAAATTAATTATATATATTAGATTACAAGCATCTCATATTTTTTTCTGTGCACTATTTCAGGAAATATAAATTTTCGAGCGCCAAAATCTTGTCAAAATATTATGATATGTTTGACCCACCTGGCCTGCAGTTTGATTCTTAATCGCGGGTAGATATAGATATCTATGGGCTACATCATCGTCTTACCGTCAAGTGGGTACGATATTTATATTCTATATAAAAGTACATTGCTGATTGATCGGTGCGTCAGCAATGCAACGTTCGTATTATCAATGTTCGCGAACTGCAACTACCGTGCATATTACTTAATATTATATTGATGTTATTTTTTTTAAATATAATGTGATTATAACGCAGTACATTATTATCACATTATTAAATTGACTATTGAATATGCCATCCTATGACTACGTTAACCTGACTACTTGGCATATCATCGTCATTATCGTAATCATCACAACTCATCACAAGCCTACTGCTGAACACAGACCTCCCCCAAGGAATGTTATAAAATGCGGTCCTAAGCTACCTGCGTTGATCGACTTCCTGCAACGTTGAGCAGATCTTCACACCAAATAGTGGGGAGGAGCACCTTATACTTTGCTTACAGGTATGAGGCTGCCTCTTGAGAACCGTTCTTCTCCATCGATAGTTCTTCAAGCCATATGACCCACCTATTGCCACTTTAGCTTACTAATCAGTTGGGTTTTGTCGGATACTTCGATTCGTCTATAACGTTTACTACGTCCGAGGATAGCCCTCTCCATAACATACCAGACCTTGAATTTGGAAATTAATGAAAATAAATATATTATTACCAATCGTCTAGGGAAATTATGCGTATGGAAATTGTTCAAGTGTTTACATTTTAGCCGCTGCCAAAGAATATAAAGTATTATCAATGTGACTGAGTGTTATTAATAGTCTGAATTTAATATGTTAATTATTATGTTCATTCAAAATTAATTGCGAAATTTTAATATACAATTCAGTTTAAGTTAAATTAAAATGCGTCAAACTATAGTCATAATATACTCATCGTCGTTTTTATATTGTTTCAGGTATGTTGCATAAGAGAAATTGTATTCTAACTGAAATTTCCATTTTTTTTTTGGGAAATTAAGAAGAAGTACGAGGAAACTTTATGAAAGAGTAAGTGAAATATCCACTATAAGTTGTTTAAAACTTGTTTTTTATAAATTGTGTGTGTGTTCTAGTGACTGAACGTGTGATAAACAGGTCACCGTATTACCACAGTAACCATTGGATTTGATAAGCCTAGGATGGAAACAAGAAAATGTTTAATTTTGTGAAATACCTAAATAACCTATACCACAAAATTCATTAATTTGACTTGATTCGTTGTAATATTTTTTTTAATTTTATATTTATAATATTGCACTATAATATATTAATAGTTATGTAAAAATTGTTATAACGTAAATACCTATTAGGTTTTAACGATTAATATTTCAATGTTATATTTTTATAATTTAATTTAATATTAATTTTGAATTAAGCAATAATTAGAGAGCTCGGGGCTCGTTAGCTTCAAGATATCTTGGTACAAGACCAAACGGAGTACTCTCACCGGTGTTAATGAAATCATTACTTTTATTTTATAGAATATGTATGAATTACGAGCAAACAGTCCACCACATTTATCTACTTTAATCAGAAATCAAAATTCGCATGCGTTGTCACCCCAGAGGGCTGAGATGGAATGCCTTGTTTCTAGTAAAATATCTGCGTTCTCTACACTCAAAAAAACAATAGCATTAAACAGTTTTTTGCATGCTCGGCGGTAAAGGAAAAATATCATGAGAAAACCATAATGTCTAAGAAATAAAAAAAAATGGTAGCACTATCATCCACTTTGATGCATAATTCTCTTTGAGCATGGTCGGGAATACGACAACAAATATACATTAGTCTCTCGTTTTCACTTTATAAATGTATCAATAATATACAGGAAAGATTTCTGGTATAGGGAACAATGTATATAGAAAATTAACTTTTAATAAAACGTAAAAGCTGACTTCAAAGAACTCATAATAATGAATTCAGAGAATTCAAAGAACAGTGTAATGAAGAAATAAAGATTTAAATTCATAATGTGAATTTAATTCTTTATAGCTTACTGAAGTCAGCTTTCATCAGTGTTGACAGTGATGACTTATGGATCTTTTTTATATAGGATAGGGTGACAAACAAGCACACAGTCCACCTGATGGTAAGCGGTTGTTGTGACCCATAGAAATCTACATTTATTCTCAATAATGAATCAAAATGCAGATGCGTCATCACCCGTGAGGACTAAGATGGAATGCCTCGTTTACAGTAAAATGGGTTTCCGGTTCTCTACACTCACCATACGAAACACATCAGTGGCAAGCTGCCATTTTACGCTGGTATTCTGTGAGAGCGTGGTCCTTCCCCGGTGGAGCCGACCCATTCGTGCTACAACTATACTACTAATATAGCTGCACCATGGCTCTACCATGTAAAAAATTTGGGGCGTGGTTTTTCACCGCTGGCCTTTTGAGCGAGCTATGGAGGCTATGCTTGGGATTTCTCTGCATGATAGACTTTAAAAAATAAGGATATACGCAGTAGAACTAAGTGGCAATGGAACTGAAGTGGCAATGGGCCAGCCATACAGCTCGAAGCATCGTCAATCGATGGAGAAGAAAGGTTCTATAGTGGCAGCATCGTACCTGTAGGCGAAGTGTAGGGCGGCCTCCCACTAGATGGAGTGACGGCCTGATAAGTCTTGCAGGAAGTCGATGGATGCCAAGGAACGTGCTTTGTGGCATTCCTTAGGGGAGGCCTATGTTCAGCGATGGACTTGTGAAGGGCTGTAATAATGATGATTAGGTCAGCTTTCAATTAAATATTAATTTATTTTTTAAGTCTTTTGAGTTGATGTTTTTGTCAGATTATATCCGGCTTCATTTTAAGTTTTTACTATTTCCAATCCGTACTGGCTTACATAATGATTCCCTATATTGACACGAACACTACACATTAAAAAAGTAATTATTAAACACAATAAAATCCGACAAATTAGTTAAGTTCTGTGAGTAATTACTTGCGTCAATATAAGAAATCATCTTTGGAGTGGATTTAGGAATATCGCAATCTTAATGTCGTCTAAATAGTTACATCAAAAATTTTACCCCTTGTTTGCTACCCCTGATAGAATATTTTTCAAAAAAATCATACTACCAGTGAAGTATTAAAAACTATTTATTAATCATTCAAATTATTAAACAATTGACGAGGATATCGCGTTATATTCATACAATAAACCGTTAAATTATAAGTGTCCTTCTTTATTCAAAGTGAATAAATTGAGTAGGCTTTTGAGCTAAGCAAGAGCAGTTTATCATTGAGGGCTATATCACCATTTATCAGAGATTGTGAAGCTGAAATATTTGTCTTATATTAGAAATTCGAAAAGTCTTAAAAAATTCCTGCGACCCGAGTATCTGTGAGTTTTGTGTCACAAGTTTCGGTCATGTTAAATAAATATCTTAATGTTTTCTTCTGTGCTTATTGTGTATTAAAAGCAAAGTACGAAAATAGTTTCACATCAAATAGTTATGAAGAACCTCTGAAATAACGCAAGGTGCACCGGACGTGTGTACGAGTATGGGTTAAGTACGTCGCTCGTTGAGTCTTCTTACGTACACCTCACCTTGTGCTTTTCGCTAGAATACGGTGTTTGAACTTATGTTTTTTTGTTTTAAGATTTCGATTTTGATTACTAATAATATGTCTGCTTATATTAATTAATTTTTAAGGTTTTTAAGGTTCGTAAAAATGGTCAATATATACATCAAAATAACGAACCCGAAAAGCTGATGAATTTACATTTATATTGTCTATATCATACGGATAACAAATAAGCACACAGTCCATCTGAGTCAATACAACTGAATCATAAAACATATACATATATGTATATTTGATTAATAATCAAAATGCAAATGCGATATCATCCCTGAATACTAAGATGGAGTGCAATGCTATCAGTAAGAATTAGACTTTAAATACAAATATAAAAGCGCACCTAAAAGAACTAAAAATAATAAAATATTTTCCGCATAATAGCTTCAGAAGTCGGTGTTAAGATATATTGCATACTCACAGTAGTATTAAATCCCCGATTTCTGGCTGTCAGTTTTCTTACTTCATTTCACTTTTTATTACGAGTATACGTCTAATGTTTTGATCATTTTAGTAGACTAAGTAATATCAAGAGCTTAACTGTCATCTAAGACATCTACAAATAATTGTTCCGGGTCGTTAGGATTTGTGTTTGTAAACTGCCTCCACGGTACAGGAGAAATTCCTAGTGTGGATGTAAAGTTTTCAAAAAAAAAATATTCCACCTTTAGGAATTATTTCTCCAAATTTGTATTTAAATTTTATAAGCTTTCCAAGTATGACGATTAGGGCAATATGTATGTATAATATTGCCATATATAATACAAATATTGCCTTAATCATTTTAGCATCATCAAATGGGATCAATAATTTTGGCAGCATATTTTGTCAAGTCAAATCGTTTTCGATCTTCGAATTGTTGGGAATCACGATTTTGTATACAGGAAATAATTCTCTTTATTATGTTAAAACGAGAAAAACTTAAGGAGTACTATTAATCACTATAATGAGAGATATTCTCTTGCTCAATATGTCCAACAAAGAAGTGATTGTTATGTAACTGGCTGCACAAGTTGTACGTGACGCGTATCTAGCATGTTCGGGCGGCTTATGTTGAACGGAAGTACTTGTTGTTTTTGCAACGGACGCTACTTGATTGTTCCTTTTAATATTAAGGAGCTCACATTTTCTTGTGAGATTTTTTTGATACGCCCTACTTTCAGAGTTTAGTAGATACAAAGATAAAAGCTATTTAAGTTACCTTGTAATATACTCAAATATCCTTTATTGAATTATCTTGATATAACATTTTAACGTCATCTTTTATTACATAAGTCACTCAGTAGAGATCTCAACTTTACTGTTTTCAACATTTTATCAATTGCAGAATAATACGATGGCGAAACTTTTCCATTCTGTTCTAATTTCCTCCAAACTGAATTTCAGCTACAGTGGCCTATCTTCAACGGAGATTAGCCGTAGTAACGTAGCATAGAATTATAGTGCACGAGTCTATGGACAAGCATGGTAATTCCAGGATGCGACACGACCGGAGAGAGATCAGATGAAGGAGCAACAGCTTAACGTGCTTTCCGAGGCACTACAACTGATATTGGACCGACCAGCTCCCGCGATGACGAGCACTAGACATACGAGACAGTCACACTAAGGAATAGTCAACTAGGAATGTCACCAGTTCTAGGCAACAATTACAAAGTTATTTAAATATTTCCTATATAAAAAATCATCACTATTTTTCCACCCTTATGGGTAAATATTTTTTCTAATTCATATGAGCCTATAACTAATAACTAAAGACTACGACTAAAGTAGAATCATTAAAATTGGTTCAGACGCTTCCCAAAAATCGATGAATATTAATTAAAACCCTTCTTATATGAATCTCTTTATCTTTTAAGCTAGGTTAAAAATTATCTCAAATAATATCTCCCTTCAACGCGTTGAAACTATATTCACTTAATTAAAGCAAATCTCTTTAAACTTCCAATCAGTGCGCACATCGCATTTGCTAAGGTAATTAACGCGAGACTCGAAAACTGTTCTAACTGTTAACTTTAAACTAAACAATATCTCTTCAGATGATTCCAAGTAAAATTGAAAATTGGCATCCAATATATGGATTCAGACGGCCTCTTTCTGTAAGTTAACTGCCTCCATAATACAGGAAAAATCCTAGTGGGGGTAACGTTTTATAATTTTTTAAAAAATCATGTTAACAAAAGTGTTAGCGGTCAGCCACCGTAGTAGTAGTATACTACACCCGAGGATGCCTCGTGTAGAGGCGAAACACGTGTCGCATTATCGTCAGTGGTGTGTCTTTCCTAGTGTAGTGGTGATGGGAGTAGTGGTGCTGGGATTAGTGGCGACGGGGATTGTGCACGCAATTGAGGAAGGTCGGGAGGTGCCTTTTAAACTAGTTAAAACCCATCATTTTATTTTACTGAGCGGATATTGGCAAAGTAAAACTTTTCCAACTTTAATATAATGAACTTTCATAAAGTAACGCCTGATTCTATTAATTTATATCTGTCTTCGATTATCAAAATGAAGATGCGTTGTCACCCCTGAGGACTAAGATGGAATGCTTCCTATCCAGTAAAAGGTCATCCGTTGTTCTCTTCTTAATATGGCCCTCTCCATAGTACGCAGGACTTATAATCATAATCTCCTGTCTTGGCAAATGGATTGGCGATCTCAGTACTAAGTCATGAGCTTCAAATAAAAATTGACTCTCGATACACAATCGCAATTGCTATTACAGCAAATGCATAACATAAAATGACTCTGTGCTCACATTAAAATTACAATTTGAACTAGTATTATGAATGGCACTTTGGTTCACAATATAATATTAGTTTGGCACAAAAATAAGATCTGAAGATCATGGTTCTGAACAAGAAGCATTTATTTTTAAATATATTTTCTTAATTGTTCACTTCTTATACAGAAAATCTCAAATTATGACTTAACTTACATCAAATTCCTTAAGTGCCATGCTATTACTTCCAATGCAAACAAAAAAAGTAATATGACAGCCGCTGTCAGCAACTAACTGCTACAAATGGGCGATAGCGAGTAAGTGTCAACTTAAAATTTTATCTTTCTCGCGATATGACTGAAAGCAAATTACAAATGATGTCGTTTTAAATGAAATTCCCAGCATTTTAAAGAGGATTTGTATAAGCCTAATGATTTTCGTGCTGCGCTGGCTTACAAAACTGTGACGCAGTGGCTTAGTATTGAGTTGTGGCACTTATAGCCGCAAGTTTGAATCCCGCAGGGAACACGTATTTGTATAGCCTACCGATAATTGTTCCGGGTCTAGATGTTTGTCCCAGTGCAATTTATTTTTGAAAACTTCCTCTACTACACAGAAGAAAATTCTAGTGTGGAGGTAACGTTCTTATAAAAAAAATAACATATACCACGCTAAATATCCACATGCAAATCCAAGATGGCGGCTGCAATAGATATAATTTTTTTCATCATGGGTGTCATTTTCATAGTTTTCGAGAGAGTTGAAGCCGATAGGGTTATCGAAATGTATTTAAACTACTTTAAAAAAATTCCGTACAATCATGCTATACGTAATTTATTAATGCGAAGGCATGCTCAATTGGTTTTACCAATATTTTATTTTTAAATATTGGTATGAACACCAAACTAACCGGGTTAGATGGCTTGGTGAGCTTTCTGACGAGTACGGGTTGGAGTGTGGAGTGAGACAGGGAGGGCTAACTTCTCCTTCTCTCTTCAACTTGTATGTGAATAGGTTGATTGTTGAGCTGAGCGACACAGGGGTCGGCTGCTCGATTGATGGTCACTGCATCAACAGTATCAGTTATGCAGATGACATGGTATTGTTAAGCCCATCAATCGCAGGTCTCAGAAAACTAATAGGTGTATGTGAGAGGTGCGCTTTGTCACACGGACTCGTGTACAATGTAAAAAATAGCGAGCTCTTGATCTTTCAAGCTAGGGGTCGTAAGCTGGGAGATGTGCCACGTGTGCTGCTAAATGGCGTCGCTATAGACAGGGTAAATGCGTTTAAATATTTTGGCCATGTGGTTACCGAGGATTTAAAAGACGATGCTGATATCGAAAGGGAAAGGAGGGCGATGGCGGTCCGCTGTAATATGCTGGCACGCAGTTTCGCGCGGTGTAGTTTTGGAGTAAAGATAACTCTCTTTAAAGCCTTTTGCCAAACTCTATACACTTGCAATCTGTGGGTCAACTACACGCAGAGGGCCAACGCTCTCCGAGTACAATATAATAACGGTGGCGCTCCCGCGCTGCTGTAGTGCGTCTGCGATGTTTGCGCACGCGCACACGGACGCTTCGCCTCACTGATGCTCCGTACGCGGGGGAGCGCCAACACCATCCTAAACGTGCTCAGCGACAAGCCTGACTGCCCCCTTCTGTGGCACTGGGTACAAATGCATGTGCCCGGTGCCCCAGAGGGTGGCAGATACATGAATTAAACTATAGATTAATTTTATTTAAGTAATTGTAATGTTAAACAATCGAATTAAGTTATATTGAATTGATTTATTAATTATAATTTTATTAAATTAATTAATAATAAATAAATTAATTTTAATAAATTATATTGATAAATTAAAAAGATTAGATAGAATTATATAAAACTAAATTAGATGAGATTAAATTTATTATAATGTAAATGTTACTCGTATGGACTCAGTCTGAAATAAATTGATTTTATTTTTATTTATTATAGAAAAAAGAAGGAACAAGAAGGTCTCCAACAGTACAGTAGAACGCCTATTATCCGAATTAATTGGGGCCGGGATCGATTCGAATAATCGGACATAGACTGGTATGTAATAAAGAAAAACGAACTGTCACACATAGAATAAACTTTATTAAGTTTAACAGACACAGTTCTACAATACGTAAGTAGTGCACTAGAGAGAGAGAGAGAGAGAGAGAGAGAGACAAGAAGAAGAAACCTGTCTTGGCTCTAGCTATCAATATATCTAGAATCTAGCGTGTTCCAACTTGTTTCAACTTGTACAACAAAAACAAAACAAAAATTACATTACTTACTTACAGTGCTTGGTTTAAATTTTTTATATTAGGCTTAGGACCGATTCGAATAATTGGCGATTCGGTTAATCGGCGTTCGGATAATCGGCGTTTTACTGTATATACGAATTTTTTCATGTGTTCATGCACCCTAATTTTATACTGGATGGGAATCGAACCACAGCCATCAGGCTTTGTAGCTCACTCGTATTACAAACCGCTAGATCATTTGCGATCACCCGCCATTGGTTAAATAAATTGATTTAATATAGAAACTTGCAAGCATGTAGGTACTAATTTGGTTAGACTAAAAAAATTGGACTGAATCGAAGAGAATTATGGTCTTCAGTGGGCACATAGCTTGAGCGAAGCAAGAGTGAGTGAATTATTTTACATGGTAGAGCCATGTTGCAGCTATATTAGTAGTATAGTTGTAGCACGAATGGGTCGGCTCGACCGGGGAAGGACCATGCTCTCACAGAATACCAGCGTAAAATAGCAGCTTAACGCTGCTGTGTTTCGTATGATGAGTGTAGAGAACCGGAGACCCTTTTACTGGAAAAGAGGCATTCCATCTTAATCCTCAAGGGTGACAACGCATCTGCATTTTGATTTGCAAACGAGGATAGATGTAGATGTATATGGGTCACAGTAACCACTTGCCATCAGGTGGACTGTGTGCTCGTTTGTCACCCTATCCTATAAAAAAATGTTTTTGAACTAAAGCTGATGATTAAGTTAATCTTCAGCAACTTTTTCAAGTTTTTAAATTATTAACACGATTGAAATAACGTTAGTTCATTAAAACCTATCAACCAATACGGACAAGTTATCAAACCTGTTATGAAATTTCTCAAACAAAAAGAATTACATCTGTCCTGCACCAAAAAATAAGGTTAAACGTCATGGGAGCTTATTGTCAAATACGATATGTAGTATTGTATGCGGTCCATCAAATTGCGGAAAAACTAACTTAGTTTGATCATTGTCACGTACGAGTTGTAAGAGTCTTTTTAAATTCATCATATTATCCTTATGAAGGGCTGAATGTTAGTTTTTCAGAAGATAAATTTACTTTATTATACGATCAGTATGTGAGATTTCAACAGTCGTATCATGGACGCCGGTCAGAGCCGTTGATGGGTTTAAAGGAGTTCAGAGACATGGCTCCATTATTTGTAATTGATAATAATTGTTGAAGACAACACGAAACTTTAAAAGGTTCGATCGATGTGAGAGTTGAAATCGAAACAGACCAAGAAATACCAGATCAGACAACCACTTATTTCTTGCTATTAAACGACTGTATATTCGAATACAAACCACTGAGTAATATCGTTAAGAAAATATCATGAATAGCAATACAATAATCGTCGATCTTCAAGGCTTCAAAAATAGCAAAAATAAATTTATAGTAAAGGAGTTTGCTATAGCCACTCTTGAGTACACCAATATATTCCTAATTAAACCTCCTTACCCATTCACTTCACTATCTCATAAAGAGAAAAAACAAATTGGCTAGATTGAAAAGCACAGAGGGTATCGATGGAGTGAGGGCTTTGTTGATTATAGAGAGTTGCACAAAAATATAAAGACATATTTGAAAGATAAAAAGTTTTTTTTAAAGGATGTGAAAAAATTAAATGGGTGCAAGATATTTGTGATGAAAATAATACTATCATAGATATAAATTGCTTAGGAGCTCCCAATTTAAATTCTCTTTGTGAACTTTATTGTAAAGATACTTTACTGTATAACTGTTTTACTCATAAGAAAATATGTGCATTAAAAAATGTTTGATGTATTAAGAAATGGTGTTTTGAAAACAAAATGATTCTTTGATTTCTAATAAAATATATGTAAATAAACACTTCATCTTTTAATTTAAACTACCTTTGTGTTCGAGAAGAAGAAAAAAAAATAGTTTCAGACTGTTAACGATTAGTACTTATTATTAAAGTAACTGTTTTTTTGTACCACCTTGCATTTTTAACGATGAAATAGATTAGCCTTCAAATTTTGTTGTTATATTATTGAACCATTTGTATTTGAGATTCCGAATAAAACGGTATTAGAAATGGAGCAAAGATAAAAAAGCAGATCGAGAATTAGACTAAAAATTTAGACCTTTGGGGCCTTCAGCGGCATGTAGCTCGAGCGAAGCGAGTGCAAGTGACGCAGAAGCCCCAATTCACACCTACTCATAAGTTTCTTTTATTTCTTAATCGAATTCCGCCGATGGCTCTGTTTTGCTGTGGCTTAGCGACCAGTTGTGGTGCTTGTAGCCGAGGGTTCGAATTCCGCATGAAACAAGTATTTGTAAGACCTACAAACACTTGTTTCGGGTCTGGATGTATGTATGTAAACTACCTGGACGATACAGGAGACAGTCCTTGTTTTCACGTAACGTTTTGTTTTAAACAAAAGAGAAAAGAGAAATATACGCCCAATCAATACAACAATTCACTTTTATTAAATTAGAATTACAAGAAAAATAAAAACAAGTAAGCGATGTCATCATCATTACAGTCTTACACAAGTCAACTGCTTAACATAAACCTTCTCAAGGAATGTCATAAAGCGCGTTTCTGAGCCACCTGCATCTATCGATTCTCACATCGTTTACCAGTCGCATTCATTGCATCTGGTGGAGGCCGCCTTACACTGTGTTTACTGGTATACGAAATCGAGAACCTTTCTTCCCCATAATTCGTTTATATAGATTGGAAGCTTCAAAATAAGCACCTTATGTCGTACAATCGAAGGCCTTCGCTATGTCCAAACTAACAAACAACGCCCACGCTTTGGACTCTACTGCCTCTATATATCTATGAGTTGGATTTAAATTAATAGCAATATCTTAACTTTGTTTCTGGTTTTACAAAATTAAACTTAATGATATTAAAAATATATTACCTAAGTTTCGCGAACTAAAATAAAATGATGTGTCTTACCTAGTTTGAAGAGTACCTCCCGTTCTCACTCAGTCAAGTGCACAATAAAATGAACATCCGCAAAGAATATATCCGCCTAATCGTATTATTTGCCTAAAAAGTAAACTTAATTTTCAAACTTGGTTATTGGTGAATAATTAATGAAGATTAAAACTTCGTTTATAGCGGCAATTCAAAACTTTCCTTAAATTAATACTTATCATGCATACACAATGAGAATCAATTTTGAAACCGAAAGTACACAATGTACAAGTGCACCGCAAAGTCTCGTCGGTAGGAAACATCAATACGTATAAGTTAATTCTATATTGTATCCAAAGATATTTTAAACGTGGTAGAGCCATGCTGCAGCTATATTAGTAGTATAGTTATAGCACGAATGGGTCGGCTCGATCGGGGAAAGACCACGCTCTCACAGAATACCAGCGTAAAATAGCAACTTAATGCTGCTGTGTTTCGTATGGTGAGTGTAGAGAACTGGAGACCCTTTATACTGGAAAAGAGGCATTCCATCTTAGTCCTCACGGGTGACAACGCATCTGCATTTTCATTCGCAAACGAGGATAGATAGTCTATGGGCCATAGCAACCACTTACCATTTACCACCTTACATTAGGTGGACTGTGTGCTCGTTTGTCACCCTATCCTATAAAAAAAAAGATTGCGTCATGACACGCCTCAGTCTCTAAAGTCCACCACCCTTGTAACTTTTAGCAGACTGTAATGCGCTACACTAGGGATTTTCTTCTGTATCATGGAGGCGTTTCATAAGAATAATCTGGACAAATATCTGGAACCGGAATAATTGTTGTAAGGCCATAAAATTACTTCAAGATTTTGATAAAATAACTTAAAATCATTTATTACAGGTATTTCTGTACATGCTGGTTATTTTTATATACCCTATATACCATGTACCGGGCGGTTTTATAATTAGTATAAAAATAATTTGAAATAAATATATTGAAGATAGTAGAGGTATTTATCCATATCGCAAAAATAAATCTGGAGATTTACCAAGTGTTAAAATAAAAATACTTACTTCCTGCGAGATTCCAACCAGCGACCGCACAACGCCACTGTGACATTCTTAGTTACAAGGTCCAAACAAGTCAGCTAGTAGTGAATTGTAATGATGTTCGCTTATGCCGTTTTCAACCACGGCTGCCATGCTGTCAAATGCACCTGCTGTAACATATCTCCTCACCTCACAGAAAACCAGCGTGAAGTAGAGGTTTACCTCTGCGTTTCGCTTGATGAGTGCAGGTGGTCGGAGGCCCTTTTTACTGGAAATGAGGCATTCCATCTTAGTCCTCACGGGTGTCAATGCCTCTATATTTTGATTTGTAATAGAGGATAGATGTAGATGTCTATGGGCCGCAGCAACCACTTACCATCAGGTGGACTGTGTGCTCGTTTGTCACCCTTATCCTATAAAAAAAAACCTGATGTAACACTTACTTATGTGACAAAATGGAAAGCTGGCTAAGATTATTTTTCAATACAGAATGAGACTTCACTACTACGTATGAAGGAAGATATCTTCTTGCTTATTAATGTCTAAAGGCATTTTTCATAACCCACGGTAAGTGTCGTGCGTGATTCATGAATTTTGCTTTTTACGTTATATTTAGAAAATGTTTCAAAAGCCAAACAACGCATGATTGATTAAGACAGATGCGACAGAGTGAGAGATTAAAAAGTTTTATCCTTTGACCAGACACATAACGAGTCCGTTTACGTTAATTAATACTTGAAACTAACAGACAATGTCTGAGTTTTCAGCATGACGCAAATTTCGACCCTCAGGTGAATATCAATCATATTGTTTTTGGAACAAAGTTCTTTATCGGACGGTACGAATTTGGCTGATGGGGAAAGTGTAAGATTTTTTCGTCACGACCCCTTCTGAGGTAGCGTATATGGCCTGTTTTTTAGTGTTTTTTACATACATACATATACATAAACACTCACGCCTGTCACCCAGAGGGGTAGGCAGAGATTATGGACTTCCATTTGGCACGATCCTGACACACCTCTCTCGCTTCCTCCACATCCATATACCTACGCATACACGCTCGTCGGTTAAAGGTACTCTTGATTTGGCCCATTTTTAATATATCGCCAATTTGGTCGATAAACTTTCGCCTAGGGCGACCCTTCCCGACTATGCCGTTCACCTCTGCAACATAAATTTGCTTTGTCACTCTTTCCTCATTCATTCTTTCTACATGGCCAAACCACCGATGCATTCCTTTCTTAACATCCTGGTCACAACATCATCTTGCAAACCACACTCTTCTCTTATTTAACAATTTCTCACTCTGTCATTCAGCTTCATCCCTAACATACTCCTTAATGACCGCATTTCTACAGCATTTATTCTATTCTCATGCTTCTTCTGCCACACCCAACTTTCACTACCATACATTAAAGTAGGTACTAACACAGCATTGTGAATTGCCATACGTGCCTTTTTGGACACATTCTGACTTTTCACAATAGAGTGTAGAGCTGTTTTTTACTTTTTATATTTCTTTTTCTTAATGTCTTATATTATGTATTGTTATTAAAACCAGCCAAATAAAAACAGTACAAACAAGGAGATGTTTCTTCAATTTTATACAAACAAAAGACGAAGAAACTTTTTCTCCGACTTGTTACGTCCTATTGCTACTCGTATGCACTGAGCTCTGAAAGGGTTTGAGGGCAAGGAAATATCCGCCGCACTGCTCCAATACATGTTGGTATACTTCACATGTCTTCGAAATATTTTTTTTTCTTATTTCTCAGACATGGTGGTTTCCTCACGATGTTTCCCTTCGCCGCCGAGTACGTGGTAAATCAGCACTTAAAATTGAAATTACAAATTTCATTGGTGCCGGCGAGAATCGAACCCGGGTAGCACGCGAACTGTAAAATTTACAGCGAGCGAGAAGTTACTGCTTGGAGCGCTGAGCTACTACGGCTTAGACTTAGTTAGACTTTGGTAAATCTAAGTTAGTTGGTTGTGTAGTGGCAGTGTAAGATTATCCAGTGACTATTGTTTCGTGGGTGTCTTTAGGAGCGTTATAGGAAGACAAACCAGAAGGTAGGCAGCAGCAATAACACTTAAGACCACTTGATAACAAATTAAAAGGAAAATCTGTGGTTGCCAATCCGCTTACCAAACGTGACAACTATGGCAAATACCCTCCATATGAGACAATCTAATCGAAGGCTAATGTTCAGTAGTGGACTTTGATACTCTATAATGAATTTATTTCTTTTTTTAAGAATGTTATAACAGAAGCTCGCTTCAAAATGTAGCAAATATTGTCTTTTTTATAGGATAGTGTAAGAAACGAGCTCACAGTTCACCTGATGGTAAGTGGTTGCTGTGGCCCATGGACATCTACATTTATCCTCGTTTGCGAATCAAAATGCAGATGCGTTGTCACCCGTGAGGACTAAGATGGAATGCCTCTTTTGCAAGAAGCGTCTCCGGTTCTCTACACTCACCATACGAAACTCAGCAGTGTTAAGCTGCTATTTTATGCTGGTATTCTGTGAGAGCGTGGTCCTTCTCCGATCGAGCCGACCCATTCGTGCTACAACTATACTACTAATATAGCTGCAGCATGCCTATACCACGTATTATACGTAACACCTGTCATTTGGTTTAGTTGCTCTGTGATACCTCTGAAATTTGGTAGTACAACAGGCACACGTTCGATTGTGGCCGGCTTCAATCGGTCACTGAGACGTAGCGCGGGACCCGAAGCTTGTTGTCGTGCAGAACCTGCTAGACGTGCTGAAGCTCAGCGGCCAGATGTTTGCTGTCACAGATCCCTCGTGCTCTCTGTAATAAAAAGGATAATAATAGAACTAATTAACAAATAGGAAGTATAAAGTAATAATAAAAGTTTCAATTTTTATGAACGATTACCGCAACCCATGAACAACCGCTACACCAGGGGAATCGCAGGTGCGTTGCCGGCTTTTCAGAAAGGAGTAAGCTCTTTTTCTGAAAGTCATTAAGTCGTATCGGTCCGGAAAAATCGCCTGTAGCAAATTTTCACCTTTTTCTATAGTCGCTTCTTACAGCACCAAAGTGACTAAATATATTGATAGCTTCTCTTTCGTTGTCACTACACGCCTCTCCCGCGCCGTCCGTCTAAATAATCAATAACAGTTTATAACAGATTATGACAACTGTGTAGTGGCAGTGTAAGAATATCCACTACCCCATATCGACTCGTGACTATCGTAAGCGGCGACAGAGGGTAACTGAAGCAGGAGATGGGCAGCAACGTCAATAATAAATAGTAGTTGCCAATCCGCCTGCCAAGCGTGGCAACTATTGCAAAATGCTCCCTACGAGGCAATCTATGGGTGAGGCCTATGTTCAGTAGTGGACATTTATAAGCTGTAATGAAATGGATGAGATTATAAATAGCAAACGTGGAAGTGTTAAGGTTGAGGTAATATTTATAATAAGTATTAATGACATAAACAAGCAAGTTAACGGACCTAAACATTTTACCACCAATCCGCTTCGCGCAGCAATTCATTTGAACGTTACCGCACGAAACTGCACCAACAGGCTGAAAATATTGGACAACGCAGTCTTATGCAACAAAATTTTGTACATATATTTTTAGAGGCTTTAAAAAGGTTTACGATTCAACTGCATTTTTTTAGTTATGTTAAGTGATATCTACATAAATTGAGAACTGATTTTGATGATTCTTTTTTTATTGAATCAGTTATAGTCCAGGGCTGGTTCCATGCAAATTTGGTGACAAATTCTATCCTTAAAGGTGGAAAAGTAAGGAATTAATTTGAATTATTTCATACACTATGTACCAGTTGATGGGTTTTTCTGACAAGAAATTCTCAACAGCAGCCCGAAGTCAGAAAGTTGGCGGTGTTTCACGCCCGTACCCCAGAAAGCACGTATAGCCGTTGGTACTACACCTGATCTATTTTCAGTCGTGTCGGAATATTATCCTGTCTGATTATAAGAGTGAGGAAACAGATAGTGCACCTGTGCTTGCGCGTGCACTTGGGCAATATAATCTCCTGCGCTGATGGCTGGATAGTCTCCGTTGAGACTGTTCACCATGACAAACATGCGGTCTGGAGGTCATTATTATATTTTTATAGAACAGGTTTATAATATAAAACGTATAAGCACACATAACCGAAGTGGTAGCTGGGTACTGTTGAGGAAATTAAGTATAATAAGTTCATGCGTTGTGGTGAAAGCAGCGAGACAAGTTGCTGTAACTGATAAGTGAGCGTAAATTATTCTGATGCCTTGCAACGATCGTTAAGCAGTTTTTAAGTGACGGTGATAAAGTTCTATTTTTATAGAATAAGGGTGACAAACGAACACACAGTGCAACTGATGGTAAGCATGTACTGCGGTGCTTATATACCATCAAACATCTATTCTTCAAAAATAATCAAAATGTAGATGCGTTGTCACCCACGAGGTCCCAAATAGAAGGCGTAGGTACCAGTAAAAAGGGTCTCCGGTTCTTTACACTCAACGGACTAAACACAGCAGTATAAAGCTGCTGTTGCACGCTAATATTCTGTGAGAGTGTGGTTCTTCGCCAGTCGAGCCGACCCATTTGTGCTGCAACCGCAATAGTGCTGCAACGTGGCTTTATTACATATAAACCCGTATAACCTTAACCATTACAATATCTCTGCCAAATTCAACCAAGACGTGAGAGTTTATGTATGTGTAGGCAGTATGTTGGGTATAGTACAGAGACTGATTTTGTAGTTAGGAATAATAATTAATTCGTTTACACGAATTAATTATCCAACGAGTCGAGGATAAACTAGTAACGGAATACGACAAGCGCACCGTTCCACGTCAGAGCCAAGACTGTCTTAACGGCGGCCGCTCAGTCCGTTTTATACAAGCAGGACGGGCGGCAACGCAGGTGCAATGCGGCAGGTGTGCGGTACACGTGTCGTTTACAAGAATTCTATCTAGCTAGACCGACGCCACCGCATCTACAACGGTGCAGGTGCCGTCACGGCCATACTGACATACGTGCGTCCTCGCACGCGCTCCATCACAATTTTAGTTATCTGTAACAAAGTGATAATCAGTTTTGTTCCGGCAGTAAGCCCTACAAAACTTTTATCACCTTTATGCTAGATCGGAATGATTAGTCTGTAGCTTTTTCTATTTTATCTTTTTTTTTTTCAAGTACTGTTTTCGCTAGTCCGGAATCACTATTCCCTATAGCTATATCACTGGACCGGCACAAAGCCCTGCAATGATAGCAAGAACGAATCTTTTTTCTTAATCTCTCTTTTTTTTTCAGTACTATTTATGCTAGTCCGAAATCACTATTCCCTGTAGCTATATCATTGGACCGGCAAACGCCCTGCAATGATAGTAAGAACCACATTTTTTTTTTCTTACTGTCTTTTTTTTTCAATTCTGTATAGAACAGTTACAGACCAATCATACCGCAAACATGTCCCCGTCACAATCACACAAAAGTGTATCGTGAGGGACGTAGTGACACGATAACACCCAAGTATGTAAACCAATAGCAACACGACACATATCCCAGTGCAGCACAGACCAGCCTCCCTGCAACTTCATGTTCCTTTCCTGCACTAGAATAATTACTTCGCTAGAGTGTTGCAACGTCTCTAGTATTTTCTAGATGCACAGACACGGCCACCTCTGACTGTCGCACGTCCTCGTGCGTTTGACAGTGAACAGCATACGGTCTATCAGGTATCACCACTTGCTAACAGATATTAACTCTTGTTAAATATTACAACGGTCGACCATCCCAAACTTCATTTAAGTCTGGAACGCGCCGATGTGGCTACCTCCAGGCAAACGCACTACAGCTTTTCGTTCTGCTGCGTTCGTGCCACATTCGCGCCAGCAAGCCGTCGCGCCGTACTAGCGCTAGCGAATCGTCGCACTGCTTTGCAAAATTAAAAGAAATCGAGATAAATGTATTGCGAACCATGGAATTCCGAGCTTCCAAAATTCATCACATATTCTCTAAAGAAACGGCAACTGTATGACATTTCAAAACAGTGCAAAAGAACTGGAAACTATGTGTAGAGACAGATACCACAACATATTTCGAAGCGAAGGAGGCAACTGCGCAAAATCTACGAATGCCGTCCATTTACAGCGCCAAAGCCCCATTTGTTCGGCGGCCGCTTGAACTGCCCTGCCGTAAGATCAGCCGATAAGTAACCGACTGTAGCGGTATAGGCTCAATCTAACCAGCGCTCGGCCGTACCTGACCATGTTCGATTAGCCATCACAACGTCTTCCTCGTTGATCATAGTTGTAGAGACTTCTACGAATCCCTCGACATCAAACCCCAATCTTGTCAACGACACAATATTCGGAGCAAACTGCAACACTGATCAACACATTAGAACACAAAAATGTCACTTATTATTTTCAATTCATAGCGTGTTAAAGTTAATCCGTTATTGCAATACAACCCTTAAATGTTTTGAACTTCAAAATATAGCAAATGATAATCATGTTTCGCGTGAACTATCAAATTACAACAAAACTTGAACAAGTTCATTAGAAAGCCTTCAACATTTCTTTTGACATTTGTTAACATATTTAGGTACGTCAAGAAATAATGAAAATACTTGCGGGTACTTTTAATACAAATCGAAAAAATTAAAAAAATGTTGCTTAAATAATTTCACTTTATCTTTTCTCTACACTTTAATGACACGACAATATCTTAAGTAGGACAGCAAATTTCATTACGGTATTACGGTATTTAACATAAAAACCGAATCATCAATGCAGAATGCATTATAGTCTTTCACAAATGTAATAATTCTCATACTATTCGAAGATTGTATGTGGGCAAAAATGGGGACTTTATCCCACTTCTGATGTAGGCAGTATGTTGGGTATAGTACAGAGACTGATTTTGTAGTAAGGAATAATAATTAATTCGTTTACACGAATTAATTATCCAACGAGTCGAGGATAAACTGGTAACGGAATACGACAAGCGCACCGTTCCACGTCAGAGCCAAGACTGTCTTAACGGCGGCCGCTCAGTCCGTTTTATACAAGCAGGACGGGCGGCAACGCAGGTGCAATGCGGCAGGTGTGCGGTACACGTGTCGTTTACAAGAATTCTGTCTAGCTAGACCGACGCCACCGCATCTACAACGGTGCAGGTGCCGTCATATGTATATACATAACCTCTCACGTCTATTACCCAGGTGTAAGTAGAGAATATTTTTCCATCTGGCAACTTCCATTTGGCATTTTTCTGACACAACTTTCTCGTTTCTTTTACATTCATAATATATCTAGGTATAAATGCCCGTCGCTATACTTAAAATTTTCTTAATCTTTATTATATAGTCAATTTGTTTCATAAACTGCCATTTAGGCCGTTTTTTTTCGACCCTGTCACTTACATAGCGTAAATTTACCATGTCATTTTTCCTCATTTATTATTTGTATGTGTCAACCATCGAAGCATTCCTTCCTTCATCCTGGTCACATCTTCTTGCAAATCTCATTTCCCTCTTATCACGCAATTTCTTACTCTTTTATTAAAAGTCACGCCTTATATATACTAACTAAGCCGACTATAATAGTTTATTAATTCCCTTGTAGAGAAGAGAGTTCTATTAGGTATATAGATTTACTAGTGAAGGGGATACTAGATAGGTTATAGGGTTTCCGCCTTGTCTATATCATGGACGCCACGTTAGCTAAAACTTCGGCGAATGATATATTCAACTTATTTCTTTTTAAATATTATGTCATGTGTGTATTCAATAAAAATAACGGAACGTCGCCTGTCATCTGTTGATTCAGGGTAAAAATATCCCTAAATATATCGCATAACGTGCATTCGATGAATACACCCAAGGGAAAATCATTTTTGAGAAATTGTATAAATATTAGTCCCATCATATCAAAAATTAAAATACACAAAAATACCCACAATATATAAAGTGCCGCAGATCTGCTGATGCAGTATTACAATTAGTGAGATATCAATAAAATGTCATGCTTGTAACTAAATAATTAATAGTATTAAAATTATTAATTCACGATTAGAAAACCATCCTGGCTATTTGTATTACTAGTTAAAGTTATAGTTACTAAGCAGTAAGTTACATATTATATTAAATCATGATGAGTGAAGTTAGTCACTTTTGATTCTCTTTGATAGAGTCACTGGCAAATCGACTCTCATATTTGTGGGAAACTTAATCAAACATTTATACCTGACATTCAAGGCCTAGAAAACCTCTACAGTAATCCTACTCCACTTTCTAAAGAAAAATATGAAGATTTGCATTACAAAAAAGTTTTGTACGCCTGAAATATTTTATACGCAACTATTACATAAGTAATGAAATGAATAAGTTTGTATCCAATGATTTAAAAGAACCTAGTGTGTCCTATGTTTGGTTTGTGCTAAGTTATACTTATATTATGTTAAGAAAGATCAAAGTCGCTGGACTATGACCTTTTATATCAGTTTTTTTTGTTACAAACTTTAAAAGTAAGATTTAACAGTAAGTTATTTGTATAATAAAAAATAAGATTTAAATTTTAAGAAAAATAAAAATTTATAAAGGATCACAATCCAGTGACTTTGATCTTTTTTGCAGCAAACTTTAGATTGGATAATTGTGTTTTTACTTAAATTCTAATGTAGCAGTAGTATTATTTTGTAACTCATATATTGTAGTATGAAAAGAGAGTTCACAATAAATATTTTCAGAAAGTTAAATAAGTGTTATCAGTTTTCTCAAGGTAATCGTCAAGTGACAATGATTTTTCTTTCCCTGTATCCTTATTTTCTTTATTATATCTGTACCCTGTATTTTAAGCGCTCTTTCAATTTCACAGAACAGAAAGTTTTTACAGTTTTATTATTATTTTTATAACTATTGTTTAAAAAATGGTGGTTTTGATATACCGACGAATTGAAAAAAAATTTAATTCGATCTTCACTTACCTACGGTCTCAGATCAACAAGGAAAGAAAGATTGAGTGCTGCGTACGTTTCATACCAACAAAAACCAAGCCAAAATTAAGCCCAACTCATTGCAAGAACACGCACTCAAGTACGCATATGCATCTAAAATCTTTTGAGATCAACAAATTGGTTATAGGTGCATAATATGTGTGGGCCCAGCAGTTAATTTTTATGGGTTGATAATTAAAGACGATGAAAGTTGTGTGCGTAAGTGCATCATAAGGTTGAGCATGATTCTAAGAGGCGTAAACGTCGGCTATAAATTTCTCTGTACGAAAGCAATCTAGGTTTTATCCCGTCTGGCACTGATGGAATTAATAATTGCATTTTTAAGTGTTGATTTATTACGTGCTCAATAAAGCTCTCAGAAATGAAACGTCAAATCCAGCTGTAGGCTGCAAATAAGCTGCAACTAACTTTAAATAGCACCTAGCATTTTTTACTAAAAACATCAAAGTGCCAAACTTCCTCATTCAAACTACACCGTGTTGTTATGCCAGGGCTTTTTTATTATTAAACAAAATGCGGGTTATTCGAGTTACTGAAGTAGGACGTATTTTTTTATTTTAAACAAATTTTAGCTGTAGAGAAGCAGAAACTAGTAAATAAAGCTAGTTTTTCAATTTATTTGTGTTACTGAACGTAGTACTGTGAATGTGAGCGGTTGAATGGAGTCAGGAAGATTTCAAGCTAGAAAACTTATTCGATTGAGTTCATCAATAATCCACGTAGCAAATAAAAGTAAATATATATATATATAATAAAAATGTAAATAGCAGATGTCTGTACATCTTTTATATTTTTGTAATATAAATCTCAATTGAGGTACTAAAAATAAGTAATTAAATACATTTCTACCATTTTTAGATTTTTCTGTCTCTCTGTCTGTCTGTCTGTTTGTTTGTTAACGTATCACGTATAAAGTACTAATTTATATCATAAGAATAGTTAAGGAAATGTATATTCAGGTTACATTTAGTCTTTATATCATTATAGTTGGTTAATTCCATCAAAAGTTATGACAAATATTCTGAAGTATGGGTACTAAGTATAGGTACGAATTTGTTCAATAGTGACGTTGGATGAGTCATCAAGTACATTTTAAAATTAATATCATATAATAAATCATAATAAATCATAATTAAATGATGTAAAATAATGTTCTATAATGATATAATTATATCTAAAACGCAGTAAACAAAAGTATTACATAAAGAACGTAATAAATATATACAAAGTATATTAACCTTATTATTTAAACTAAATTAAAGTACAATAGTTAACCAATTTCATCGATAGATGGTGGTGAGGCACAAATGTGATACAAAAAGGCAGGTTAAATTTTTTTTCCTGTAGATGAGTTTCATATTTGTTTCTAACCTTTATATTAACGACACGCTGCCCTACTGTGTGTTGATAATCTCATTTATTTTTTATTTTTTTACCGCCGAGTATTTTATGTGGTAAATCAAATTTTAAAAGCTATTAACAATTTCGTTTTTCGGTGAGGATCAAACTTTCTTTTTTGCTTACTATGCAGGCACTGATTTATAAGTTCTTTTATGTTTTTTATTGTATAAATCGTGTCAATTAATCTCTTATTTTTAGAATTGATGTTAACAGCGCCATCTTTCTTTAAATCTATACATATAATAAAAATGGTAATAACATGTTGTGTCAGTTTCTGAATATTGTTTTATACCCAGAATCCCTCTAATACCAAATAACTTTCCTTTCAGTTTTAAGTAAAGAAAAGTAAAGTTGCAGCCTATTTACGTCCCACTTCTAGGCACAGGCCTCCTCTCATTTCTGAGAGGGTTTTAGGGCAAGGAAATGTCCACCGCGCTGCCCCAATACGTGTTGGCGAACTTCACATGTCATCGAAATATTTTTTTTATTTCTCAGACATGCAGGTTTCCTCACGATGTTTTCCTTCACCGCCGAGCACGTGGTAAATCAGCACTTAAATTTGCAATTAACAATTTTATTGGTGCCGGCGGGGATCGAACCCGGGTTGCTCGAGTACTGTGAAGCTTACAGCGAGCGCTAACAAATCTGAGCTACCACGGCTCAGGCTTCAGTTTTAAGATAGGGATAATAACATAGATGATGACATCGATGTTGGCTTCGATAGCTCAACATCGATGTTCGATGTTTAGGCTACTCAAAACATCGATGTTGACCATTATCGATGGTTTTTGTATATTTGTAGATACTTACACATTGTTTCAAAATTATGTGGGTATACACAGCAAGGGAAAAGTAGCAATTAATTTGAATATCAATTTACGTAGAATAGTGATTATGCGACAAACGACAACGATACTACAAAATAAAGCGAAAGCAGTGACCATTGTGACATTACAGGAGACAATTGATAATTAAGTTTGACTCACCATACTGACATTTTTTTAGGTTAACGATGCGTTCAGAAATTCTGAATTATTCAAAATTTTTAATCTTCAGAGCAGATGCAAGATTAAGTTGAAATTAATTTCGCGAGTTCGCATTGTTTGCAAGTTCCCAATTATCGATTATGGGTTCATTGACGTCGATGTTTCGATGTTTGACATATGTCAACATCGATGTTAAAACATCGAAGTTTTAATTTTTAACATCGATGATCATCTAACATCCCTATTTTAAGTATTTCCCACTCAGCGTGTGTTATGCGACGATCGTAAATAAAGCGCAAGGTCAAACTTTACGCGTTGCAAGAGTGGACCTCAGTACTGATTGTATTGCACATGGCCAACTCTATGTTGCTTTTTCCCGCGTTAGTAGTCCCCGTAACCTTTTTCTGTACGCCCCGGCTAAGTCTACTTCTATCGTCGTTTACACAGAAGCTCTATTATAAAGGACTTAGAACTTTGAGCATAACGATTTATTTTGTTACCACTTATTCATACAGTAATGATATAAATCGTTTAATATTCTCTTACCCTAAACGTCAAATTCTTTAAGTAAAACCTATATTCGCGAGCTACGCCGCGGACACAGCTAGTATTTAATAAAGCTAAAGCTATAAGTATAATATATATATATATATAAATGATATATATATATATATATATATATATATATATATATATATATATATATATAATACGAAAGCTTTGCGTGGCAACTATCGCAAATATCCTCTTATGAGGTAATCTATGGCTGAGGCCAACTCGCTTCCGTGTATGTCTGTTTAGGTTGAATTTGGTGATTGATGTTAAACTAACTTCCCGATGAGCTAGAGAATTGAAATTTTGAACATAGCTCTGAATTGGATTGCAATGCAAGAATATTAAGAAACCGTAGTATATAAAAAATGTTTATTTTTATTTTTATTTTTGTCAATCCCGTTAATAATAGCTTTCGTATACATTAAAATTGTATTTCAAAACAAATAGAATTACATCTTAAGTTTTCCTTTTGATATCTTAAGTTGCTTTTCAAAACAGATCTTGCAAGCGATTGGAGCTGGTTAGTTATTTATTCACTGGTACGATCGAGCAAGCCACGATGACCTCGCTTACGTCCCGAGTGTTAGTTTGAGTGACAATATCTAATTATACGCTTGATTCAGTAAGTGTTAAAGTTTCTTAATAAAGAAGTTTAACATTCAAAACGTAAGCCTGCAGGAACAAACTAATTGAAGTATTTTATTTACTTGTACGAAAGGAAAGTTGGTATCACAGCTAGGTATCAATAGTTATTGCACCCGTGGAAGTACCTCGCTCTCACAGAATACCAACGTGAAGTGGTAGCTTGATGCTGCTGTGTTTCGTGTGGTGAGTGTAGAGAACCGGAGATACATTTTACTTGTAGCAAAGCATCTTAGTCTTCAGTGGTGACAACGCATCTGCATATTGATTCTTAATCGAGGATAAATGTAGAATCTAGCCTATAGGTCAGAGTATCCATTCACTATGTGGTCGTTTATTCTATAAAAATGCACATTTTTTTATTTATTTATTTATTACAAAGTATAGTTATTTAATAACATCCGACAGTACAAATAAACTTACAAAAGTTTTTCCATGTACCGCCAATTCGTAACTTCGATCATGTTCAATCGGTTCGCGTTGCGACAACTTATTTAATGACGTATATAAATGGTGTGACAAATTAGCAAGATGTTTTTTTTTATCTAGGTGTGTACCAAAGCAAAATATGGTTAGTATTAAATGAAAATTAGTAGTGTCTTTTAAGGTTAAAGTTTCAGCCTACATTCGTCCCGCCGCTGGGGATGGGCCTATTTCTATTACGATTATGGAGCAATTATTCTGCCATGCTGTGCGCCACCGTGTGTTATCTCCTTTCTTTTTTGAACTCATTGCTAAGCCACTGTGTCGCCGAGCTGTCATGTTCACGGACTTTAATGTCCTTGAAAATCAAAATAAAATTGCAACTATCACATGTTGGTATTTTCAAATTAGCGGTCACTAGCTTAGCTTATATTCCAGGGCTCATGGAAGATGGGTAATATGAGGTGCGTTAGAAAATGTAATTCTCTCATACAACTGGCGATATTTCTAGACAAGTTAATTCACATGCGACGACGTATAAATATTCAACAGCCTTGCCTTCTTCACCGCAAGGAAACCAGCGACGTCTCAATAATTTTAAGGAATTAACAATTTAAAATAAAAAATTTGTACAAACGACTTCAATATATATTAAGAATAACTTAAAAACTATTGGTCAGACCTTGATCAACCATTCTTCTCATATGGAACCACATGAGAAGCACCAGCTTTCAAATAAAAAAAGAATCATCGAAATCAGTTCAACCAGAAATAGTTATGAGGTAACACACATAAAAAAACATACGGTCGAATTGAGTATTGTCCCCTTTTTGTCGGTAGAAAAGAGCTAATTATGAGGTTGGGCGCTAGGTCTTACAATCTTCGTCCGCACTGATAAAATTATTAATCATCATTTAAATATTGTCTTATTACATGCTCGACGATGAAGGGAACCATTGTGAAAAATTGCAAATAACAATTAATTGGTGCCGGCGGGAATTGAAGCCGGGTTACTCGCGTACTGTGAAATTTAAAGCAAGTGCTAAGCCTCTGAACTAGCACGGCACACAATGTGAACAACTAAAGATGTTAAAAATTAATTAGCTAAGGTCCGCGTCACAAACGCGGTGACTGACCGCTGAAAACCTCTTTCACCTGACTGCAGTGTCATATAAGCAATAAATACTAATATTACATTTAATGTCTATTACACTTGATGATGCGTCGTTTAGAGGCGAAACACGGATGGTGATGTCTTTCCTAATGTAGTGGTGTTGGGAGTAGCGGTGTTAGGATTAGTGGTGACGGGGATAGTGCACGCAATTGAGGGAGGGCAGGAGGTGTTTCTTTAACTTGGTATAGCTTCGGTCACACACAGCGAATATTCGCTGCGAGTGTATTCGATGGGAATAATACTTGCAGCGACAATTCGAACTACACGAGAATAATCTATAATATTATGTATCTTTAATTTCTTAATTTTTCTTTCTCATTACTTTTGGGTTGCAATTTTGAATCCCAACTAAATTAATTCGTTAAACAACTTTATAAAGGCCAGCAGCCTTTGTGTTTAATGTTTAAATCGTTAATTTAAAAAGAAAATAACTGCGTCTGTTATTTGCATCCCACAGTCTCCCATTTTATCTATACATACCCAAGAAACGAATCATATCGTAATATCGATTTTAGCTCGTGGCGATTTCATCAATTCGCAACGAATAGCCTGTCACACACAGCGAGTTCTCGCTGCGAGTGCCTAATCGCAGCGAGTACTCGCTGTTAGTGACCGAGGCTTAAGATACATAATTTTATTTTATTATGCGGATCTTAGCTAATAAGTTTTTAACAATACATATAATAAATGTGTGCAGGAGTCGTATCTGTAGTTCTAATCTATACAAATAAATACAATTGAAGTGTCTGTTTGTAATCTTAAAATTACAGTTTTTCACTAAATGCATATGAAAGCAAATACGGTACTTATGACTAAAATACAATTTTTTAAATTTTTGTCTGTCTGTCTCTCTGTCTGTTTGTTCCGGCTAATCTCCGAAACGGCTGAACCGATTTTGGCAGGTAGCTGATTTCATAAGGAGTAACTTAGGTTACTTTTATTTTGGAAAAAGAATCAGGGTTCCGCGCAAAGACTGAAAAACTCTAACACGCGAGCGAAGTTGCGAGGAACAGCTAGTATTTAATATAATGGCTTTCCGCAAAGTAACGATATTGATATTATTAATTGTCATTGTGAAACGATCTACATGGCTGATACTGCATTCATTGATTGCTTTTTTCATTACTGCCTTGCAAAAGTCAGTCCCTCATATAAGCCAAGCCTCCCTTTATAGATTGCCTCAAAGTATATTTACATAGTTGCCACGTTTGGCAATCGGGCTGGCAACCGCAGTTGTTTATTTGTCATCTAGATAATTTTAGAGACAAACGAACACACCGTCCGCCTTATGGTAACATAATACTAACCATTTCGTCTTTCAAAGCTACCTACACTATTTTTAATGTTCCGTACCAAAATTGAAAAACGGAAAACTTATGGGACCACGTCATTCACAGTGCCTGTCCATCTGTCCATTTGTCCGTGCTCATTGCCGAATCCCGACTCGCACTTGCCCGGTTTTTCCGGCCCTATGAAAGTAAGAATTTTAAACTGTGTTAGGAAGCTTTCGTTTTGCTCGGTTTTATATTCTTGTTGCATGGTGCCACCACGTATTATAATGCTGCCTATTTCTTATTTAATCTCCCTTTTTCACCTCTTCATGGAATGGTATGAAATGACTGATTCTGTATAATCACGACGTTGAACTACTCAATTCCTCGGCGATCATCTTGGTGCTCTAAAGCATTGAAGCATCGAGAATTAATAACTAGTTAATTTGAACGTAGTAAATTCCCAAAAAATTGTCTTATTTTTATACGAATGACATATATTATAAAAAGAAAATTCTTAATAAAACGATAGAAGTAGAACAGGTGTGTTTTAGGATGCACGTAAAAACACCTCGCTAAGCGACGATGATCCATTTTAAGACTATTAAAATTAAAAAAAATTACTTGAGTGTACCGTTAATCTAGTGGTCGTAACGATCGTACAACTGTTAATCATGTGGTACTGGGTTCGAATCCCTGGTCGAAACAAATTTATTTATTTGGTTTTACTATCAAGAAATTCACAGTAGCAACCCGGAGTCAGGAAGTGGGCGGTGTTTCACTTACATTACACGAGGTATTGCACCTCAAAAAGCACGCAAATCCGCTGGTCTCGCGCTTGATCTCTCTCCGATCGTGTCGGATGCCCATTTCATTTGACTATGAGAGTGAGGTCATAGAGAGTGTATGTGTGACAGAGTGAGTGTGTTTGCGAACAAACTCGTGCCATAGACTATCCTGCGCAGATGGGTAGACTCCAGTGAGAATAGCCACCGTTACCGAAATTCGGTCTGGAAGGCATTAACTTGATTAGTTCATACATGTTAATAATGCCCTCCCAAATGCCTTCCTCAGAAGTAATTGAACTATTTCTTTACGGACTTTATCGATTCTACTTACATTTGTTGTTTTTCACGCAATTCACCGACAGAGATAAGCTAAGTGCCATCATCTGCGTGGAATTCTATATTTAATAAAATTAGATATTATGCTAAGGATGTAAGATTTCACCATATTGAAAGTTTAAGCTGCGAAGATCGGATTTAAATTATTCGTTGAAGATGGGCCGGAATAAGTGGTTGGGAATTAAAAAAAGTAATTATATATAACATGCGATAAAGTTCGTAACCAGTTTTATTCTGTATCCATTAAGTATTTATTTAAACAACAAGATAATATAGATAAAGATAAATAGATGCATATATAGATATACATACGTAGAATAGAATAGAATAGAATAGAAAGATTTTATTCAATATTGATTATTACATAATACTTATTGAAAATCATTTTTAATTTACCACTGGTTCGGAAAATACTTCTGTCCTGGGAAGAACCAGCAAGAAACCCAGCGGGACTTTTTTTTAAACATAATTTCACTTAACAGTAATTTTGTTTATACAATTTTAAATGTATTTTCATAGAACCAGCATGGTGGCGATCACCTTATTCCTAGGGGTTATTTTCATTCATGTTTTTTTTTTTTTTTTATAGGATAAGGGTGACAAACGAGCACACAGTCCACCTGATGGTAAGTGGTCGCTGTGGCCCATAGACATCTACATCTATCTTCGATTAAGAGTCAAAATGCAGATGCGTTGTCACCCGTGAGGACTAAGATGGAATGCCTCGTTTCCAGTAAAAAGGGTCTCCGGTTCTCTACACTCACCATACGAAACACAGCAGCGTTAAGCTGCTATTTTACGCTGGTATTCTGTGAGAGCGTGGTCCTTCCCCGGTCGAGCCGACCCATTCGTGCTACAACCATAATATAGATGCAGCATGGCTCTACCACGTATAAAGAGCTATTAGCCAGGTTATTATAATATCAGGAAATATGTATTTCCTGATATTATAATAACCCTTTTTGTACACTTTTTTTAAATGAAACTTTTAAACTTGTTTATAGACCTTAAAGAACTACTCTCCTTTTAGAACAATTGGGGTAAAACAGAATTAATTTTCCATGACGTCGGCACGATATTGTAGACATATTTAACATAATAAGATAAGAGCTGAGTATTCAGAATAATCTCCAAATTACATCAGTACCAGGAAATCCATTTCAGAAATTAATATTGGTGTTTATTTTACATTTCGCATCTGTTGTGAGTTTTGCTTCGCTTATATTTTATAAAATTTTAATAGAATAAGGGTGACTAACGAGCGCACGGTCTATCTCACTGTAAGTGGAAGCTACTATGTTAACTGGACTACACTCATAGACTTCTACACATATTCTCGATTAAGAATTGAAATGCAAATGCGTTGCCACCACTAAAGACTAAGATGGAATGCCTCGTTTCCAGTAAAAATGGTCTCCAGTGCTATACTCACCATACGAAACACAGCCGCATTAATACCCTATTTTACGATGGTGTTCTGTGAGAGCGTCGTCCTTTACCGATTCAGCCGACCCATTCGTGCTACCGCCATAATATAGCTATAGCATAGCATTAACACGTAAATTTCAGTACAAACAAGGTATACAACAGTATCTACCATTATAAGGAGGCCTTGGATCTACGCTTGGTAGAGATAGATTTACGATCACAGTACCAGGTATCTCGCGCACTGGATGTCATCTTTGCCGTTATAGTTTTTTTATTAAAGTCCACTGCTGAGCATAAGCCTCCTCCATAGATTATCTCATGAGGGGGGGGGGGATATTTGCCATAGTTAGTTAAAGATATACATACTCAAATAACAACGTGCAAACGACCTTTGCCTCTTAACACCAAGAACTAATTATGGTAAAAATAAATAATGTACGAAGGTACGAAATTGTATAACCAATTACCGAAAAATATTAAAGAAGCAAAATCAATGCCAACTTTTAGAAAGCACTTAAAATACTACTTAACATCTAATCTGAGCGCACCTTAGTTTCACTATTTCACACGTCACTTCTAGCTACGCTCGATCTGTGTAAGGTGCGCGTCCAAGCATTGTTTGCTCCTTGGTTATGTTAGTTTTTTACAAGTACCCTGTATATCTACATTGTATTTGGTTTTATACTTAGAAATAAAAATTATTTAAAATGTATACTTACGATTGAACGTGTTTGAGTGAAATGATTTCGATAAATTAGTGTACGCCTAGGATAAGATTATCATTATCATATTTGTCTGTATGTATTTAAACTTTCTCATGTAAGTGAATTGTTGTAAATTATTATGAGAAATAAAGATATCTCAAACCTTAGTTATCACACTTGGCAAGCGGGTTGGCTTTTTTATTTTTAGTCGTTATTAGCGAGACGCTGCTGCCCATGCTGACACCCACGGGATGATATGGGGGTAGTGGATATTCTTACACCGCCACTACACGATACGCATGCGCACTTGACTTAGATGTTTCGTTTATGATGCAAAGTGTTACGCTTTACATTTAAAAATGATTTATAGCGAGTTGTTAAAAGTTCAAATGGTGCTTCGTACATTAAGAGTTAATTTGTACATGAACAGGTGGCTTTTGGTATAAATCCTCGTAACGTTGTAACTTTGATTATTAATGACATCCTTCTGATTTTCACTATATCCAATACCTTAAGAACACTTTTAGAAGTATTAAATTAAACTTTTATCCTAACTAGTGTTCGCTTAGCGTTCGAAATTCGACCGTAATACATAAAACCTTAGGTTTTGTATAGCATTCTATTTTATATATTTTATATCTAAAACCTCGTAGGTCTATTGGTCGTAAACGCGGTTGCTGATCACGAGGTCCTGAGGTTCTACCCCGGGTCGGGCCAAAATCAGTTATTGGGGTTTTCTGTTCTTAGTAGCACGAAGTACGTACTCGTATATTGAAATCAAAATTGTTAGAAGACGGTAATTGTCGAATACTAGAAATAATACTTCTTAAAAGTTTGCAAGAATTTTATTATACTAGAACTTGATCTAAACTTCAAAAGCATTAAAACCAACTTCATCAGAAAACACCAGTGGAGTTTCATCTGATAATGTCTTTCCGTTGAATTGAACAGAAACTTGAGTACGAACAAATCCTAGATTAAGTTTTATGATTTCATTGAGAGTTCTTGTTGTTGCAGCGTGCTTGCGCTGCATATGTAATTCACTTTTAATCTTAATTGTTATTGGAATTATTCTATATTTACTTAAGTTTCATCCTTATCTTTTTTAATAGGAAAAGGAGCAAACGAGCATGTGCTCACCTGATGGTACGTTACCGCCGCCCATGAAAAACTGCAACACCAGGGGAACCAGGAGAATTGCAGATGCGTTGCCGGCCTTTTAAAAAGAAGTAGGCTCTTTTTTTGAAGGTTGATAAGTCGTATTGGTCCGGAAAATTTGCTGATGGTAATCGATTCCACAAGGAAGTTGTGCGAGGAAGAAAACATTTTCTAAATCGCACAGTAGTGGACCGCCAATCATCCAGATGGTGTGGATAGTATCGGGAGTTCTGCCGAGATGTGCGTTCGTGAAATTTGGCGGCTGGGATTAATCTGAACAATTCTTTAGAGCACTCCCCGTGGTAAATGCGATAGAAAGTACAAAGGGATGCAACATCTCTTCGCAGTGCCAATGAATCGAGCCGATCAGAAAGACTCGGTCGTCGACGATTCAAGCCGCTCTGCGCTGGATGCAGTCAAGTGGAAGGAGCTGTCACTGGGGAGGCTCTGCCCAGAGATGGGAACAGTATTCCATGTGAGGCCGAACCTGCGCCTTGTAAAGTTGCAGGCGTTGAGCCGGCATGAAATACTGTCCCGCTCTGCTGAGCACGCCAAGCTTTTTAGAGGCCAATTTGGCCTTTTCTTCCAAGTGACCACGAAACTGCACGCTACTCGATATGTCGACGCCAAGGATTCCGATACTGGCTGAGGCAACAAGGGGAGTACCTTGAAACTGAGGAGATACGACAAAGGCGTTCTTTTTAGCGGTAAACGCGAAAACTTGTGTCTTCTGAGGATTAAACTGGACTAGATTTAGTTCCCCCAATCCGAGACGTTGTTCACCTAAAACTCAACTTCAGACACAAGTTTGTTCCGGTACTCGGCGACGTTTTCCCGAGAAATATTGGTACGGCCGGAGTATAAAGCATCACCAGTGCTGTCATCTGCATAGCAATCTATGTTACCAGTTAGCAACATACTATCATTGATATGCAGAAGAAACAGCGTTAGTGATAGCACAAAGCTTTGTGGAACATCAGCGTTAATGGGCTTGTAGTCGGAGCATACACCGTCTACAACGACCTTGATGCTCCGATCTGCAAGGAAGCAGGTGATCCAATTGCAGAGTTTTATCTTTTTAGGTCTATTTATCTGTGTAGAACTTAATAAAAGTAAATCAAATAAAGGATTAAAAAATCCCTCATGCTTTTCTGATAAAATAATAGCCTTGATAACTCAGTGACGGTATTGCTCTTTTTCTGTCCATGAAATTTCACTGCAGTCGACTATTTCTAAGATAAGCCTGGACAGACAGAAAGATAAACACAGACATACAAAGAAACAAACGAAAATTTTAAAATGGTTTATTATGTCTTGACATCATGCAAATAACTTCCTTCACTCCATCGAAGATAGTTATTTCGAACTACAGTAAAATTTTATTTATATATATGCATGTATGTATTGTTTTATTTAATTTTAAGCTTCTTCTAACGCTGTGTAGTGACGGCGGCAACATTTTCTTGATAACAACTCTAGAAAAGAAAATAACAGCAGGTACTAAATTTGCCTGAAAAGCGTGGCAACTATCTTAGACTGTAATTAATTAATTCTTCTTTACATTGTCTTACCACCGACTTCATAAGCTATTGTGTGGAAATTATTTTATTATTTTTAGTTTTATAATGCGTTTACTTTAATTAAAAGTTTAATTATTAAAAAAGAATAACGCTGTTAACATCATATACTTTTATCAACTCCAATCTAAAAGTAAAATTTAAATTCTTATATTAATATGTGCGACAGTTATGAAATGATGGATTCGAGCCCACGACCTATTTATACAGTATAACAATCACTAGGCTACCCTCGACTTTACGTACGTTCTTAACATTTATTATGTAAAGTACTTTTAATACAGACATCGACACCAACTTCTTTTTTTTAAATTTTTCCTTGCAAAAATTATACTGAAATGTTTTTTTATTTCATAACTCATTTTACAAAGACATAAAGGCCAGGGGTTTTTGAACGTTTGAAATTCAATTAAGCTTACACGAAACGATTTTTATGTTTTTACCGTCTGAAATATTTTTATAGTCTCTAACAACATCAAAAATCTTAAATTAGTATTTTTTATATTCAATTTTAAATTTTGAATTTTTAGTCATGAAAGGACAAATGTACTTCGGTAACTTTTAATGTAGTAGGAGATACGAGTACAGCGATAACAAACTTATTAATATGAAGTGTCGATATTGAGCCTTTGAAGAAAACTTGAACGAGTATATGTATAATAATATATATTTCCATGCACGTCGTGGTCGCTTAAATTCACTAGGTAAAACCAATTTTTTAATAGGATTAATCACAAAGACAGACTTACGTACTTGTCTGAAAAATTCAAAACGATCCCTCGTTTCCAGATACCCTCTATCTGGTTAATCTTCAGTTCTTCGGTATTTCGGTGTGGTTGGTCTTCGGTTAATATAATATTAACAAAATAACATAAAATAAGATTTCAGTCTAACAGAAACCAATTTTGTAGTTTGTTAGACACAGAGAGGTAATTTTTTAAAGTTTTGCGAATTTTGACCGTATTTATATTGAAGATTCTTGAAAATTACTGACGGCTTCATTATGTAAAGCAGTAACTGCAGTTCTGTTTTTTATAACGCCAAACTTAATTGTGTAACTTAACAACCAAGCGGAAAAATTTATAAATAATAAAGGCATTCCAAATTTGAATTCAATAAAAGATAAAAGAGATCATAACAGACCTTCACAAGACCGCTGCTGAACAAAAGCCTCGCCCAAGGAATGACACAAAGCACGGTGCTGAGTCACCTGCATACATTAACTTCCTGCATGTCTTACCAGATCGTTACTCCATCCCACTCCTCCTCCACTAGGCTGTCCTACACTTCGCCTAACATTACGACGCTGCCACTCGAGAACTTTTTTGTCTATCGGTTGTCGGTGTTTCGAGTTATATAGCCATCCCATTGTCACTTCAGGGTAAATAATATAACGTCAACGCTGTTATTCTAACATAATTATAAACAATTTACATTAACGCAAATTATTTAATAATTTAGTCTTCACATTTAGGTATGTCTTTCTAATTTAATTAACAAACTTGTACACTGTATTCGACACGCTTCTTATCTTACGATGATTACACTGTCTGAAACTTTGAACATTACCAGATGTGTCTTTGTTAATTCGTGCAAGATTTTCAATACTGTTTAATAGTTTTTATGTAACCGTAACTCTTTTCTCTTCAACTCGTTACTTGTTGTTTTTTTTTTTATAGGATAAGGGTGACAAACGAGCACACAATCCACCTGATGGTAAGTGGTTGCTGCGGCCCAAAGACATCTACATCTATCCTCTGTTACAAATGAAAATGTAGATGCGTTGTCAACCGTGAGGACTAAGATGGAATGCCTCATTTCCAGTAAAAAGGGCCTCCGGCCACCTGGACTCACCAAGCGAAATGCAGAGGTAAACCTCTACTTCACGCTGGTTTTCTGTGAGGTCTTTGTACTACCCCGGTTCGAGCCGGCCCAGCCGTGCGACAGTAAAAGCTGCCGCGTGGCTCTACCACTGTTAAAAAATACTAGCGATCCGCCCTAGCTTCGCCCGTTTGATTTCTGGATCTAGACAATATATCGCCACTTACCGAGTCCAATTGTGAATCTAAACCATTCTCTAATCAATCTAATCAAACACATAAAATTTCATTTAAGTCGGTCCAGTCGTTTAGGAGGAGTTCAGTCATATACAAACCATTATATAAACCTTTCTCTTGAAACATTCTGTATATTGGTGAAAACCGCATCACACGGTAAACGGTGTTGAATGTACAATGTAACTATATTCGTACACGTTATTTTTGTACATTTGTTTGTATATCTCATTAAATAAAATTAAAATTAAAAATAATAAAATTAAATAATTTTATCCATTATTTGGCTCTATAAGTACATTGCTGAATATGAATTGTAGTGTCAATTTGCCTTAATCGCCAACCATGGCATGCTGATCGGCGAACACAGGCTTCTCGCTTCTTGTTTTTTTAATTTTTTTAACTTCATACATTATACTTATATATTAGCGGACATAATGCCTGAAGAATTCTGTACCAGTCAACTTTTGGGTGATTTTCAACCGGCTCTTCGCCACCGATCTCGATATTTTAGATGTGACGTAAGCAAGATGGATACACCGCCATCTATCGGAAGCCATAGTCATCTCTTATAAGAAGTACGTGACGACACGGAGTGGTGAGTTCTTTAGCCTCTTTTGTGCCTCCACTACACTGCTGGTCTGAAAACAATAAACAACAAGAACGTATAAAGTGTTTTAAATCTTGAATTTAAATAATATTTTCAAATAAAATATGAATTTCATGTCTCCTCTCATTTCTGAAAGGGTTTTGGGGCAAGGAAATGTGCGCCGCGCTGCCCCAAAGCGTGTTGGCTAACTTCTCATGTCTTCGAAATATATTTTTTTATTTTTCAGACGTTTTTTTATATTATTGTAAGCCAGCGCTTAACTACAATCCCACCTAATGGTAAGTGGTGATGTAGCCTAAGATGGTGAAGCGCACTGACTTAACAAAATCATATATTAACTCTTGCCTTGAAGACATCTAAACTGTAATCGGATGGAACAACAGATGCTGGCAACTTATTCCACTCCTTTGTTTTACGCATTATGAACGACGTAGCAAGCCAGTTGGTTCGAATCCTCACGATGTTTTCCTTCATCCACGAGCACGTAATGAATGAGCATTTAATATTGCAATTAACAATTTCATTGGTGTCGGTGGGTATCGAACCCGGGTTGCTCGCGTACTGTGAAATTCACTATAATAATCACGTAGAGCTATGTGATTTTTATTAACTATTTGAGTAATAAGAGGTAGAATAGAACAAATAAGAGTCTGTTTTTTCCAACCCGCCTGCTAGGCGTGGCTACTGTGACCAATATACTATATAAAATGAGGCAATCTATGGAGGATGTTATTGTTCAGAAGCAAACTTAAAGGATGGTAACGATAATTTTAATTGCTGATTTACCACGTGCTCGGCGGTGAAGGAAAACATTTCTGAGAAATTATAAAATATTTTGAAGACACGTGGAGTCCTCCAACATGCATTGTGGAACCGCGGTGGACACTTCCTTGCTCTACTACCATCTCAGAAATGAGAGATGGCTTGTATCCAGGCCTAGAACGTATATACACTGGAAATTTATTTTACTTTTGCTTACTAAAAGTATATGTGATGGTGTTAATCTAAAATAAAACAAAATATATATTTATTTTGAATTGGAAATGTTGAATCGAAATTCCGATACAGAACAGGACGTGTAACGAGGCAACAGGTTGTTTTATTGCAGCCTGCTTCTCAGTTTTCCCAAGTATTTCAGGAAACTGAAATGTATGGAAATTATTTATTAATAATTTAATAGGTTATATATTAAACAGATAAATAGTAAATACATGTTGCGCTAGGACATTCTTTAGTCAAGATTTGGTTTACAACTAAAAAGATCCATTTTCTTCGAATTATAAAGAAATTTTACAGTGTTTCTGTATTTTTATAGCGAATGAAGAATATCCGAAACTCTTTTTATTGATAACGAGGTATTACTTGTTGAACCTCAGGGGCAGCAAAGTATTTGTATTTTGATTCTTTGTCGAACGTGTATGAAGGTGTTTATGGGCTAAATCATCCTCTTATCATTAGGTGAACGTGGTATACTTATGTAAACTACGAACTGACATTTAGTTTCCTAGCCCAACCTGCAACAAAGACTAACGAAGACAAAGATTGAAGAAGCATTTTCTGGGTTATCGCGTCTACTATCGTTATTATTTAGGAAACATGGGAATGGGTTCTTTTGTACGCAATCGTAATATTGATTTTCATAGTATCAAATTGAAAGTTTATATTGCGATAGGTACAGCAGATCCTTAAAAAATCAATTAAAATAATTCAAGATGTGAACCAAAAAACAAAAAATACGTTCATAACCCATGCCAAAGCGACTTCAACATAATATTATGTTGTAAAGCATCACAAGATAGCAAACCTAACTTTGTTGTTGACTTTGTTACTAAATAATGCTTGCTACAAGTTTATTAAGTCATGCTCTTGAAATATGAAATTGTTGGTAAACCATATTTAAGGGAATTTCATTTTGGATGTGGGAAATACATTTAAACTCGCCGGACTTTTGATATCGCTCCTAGACCGAGAGATCGCGTCAGTGGAGTGCCGTGCGTCGGGAGGGTTGGTTGCTTTCGACCTTCGTAAAGTTACGTCGCGATCTCGGCGTAAACTTTTGAAGGTGGCTCGTGGATTGGTGTACTTAATAGTGGCTTGGTATTGTGCAGTGATGTAGAGCCATGTGAGTGTTGTTTCACGGCGTGAGTGAGTGTTAGGAGTATTAAGGTTGCTATCTAATATATGTAGAATTTTTTTTTACTAATTGCAGTAAATATAAATAAATTTACACTTTTTCACTCATGAATCAAATATCTATTGTGGTATCAAGATATAATATGCTATGCGATTTCTAAAATTGTATTTCAGTATTCATATAATTACGCTATCAAACAAGAAATAATTATAAATTTGTTATCTTTAAATGTTATATTAATAAGAAGAAATGTCATTTCCACAATTAAGATGAATCTAAAGGCACCTCGTTTAGGCTACAGAGTATGATAAAAATAGATATTCATACTCTCGAATAACATTACTCCGCTCCTAAGGCAGTCGGGTATAAAGAAAATAAAATAAACATAATGATATAATATACAAAGGGTTCCATTCTGAACAATATTATTAGAAAATGTTTCAAAAAAACATGTAAGCAGACTTGCAATACACACCAAACAAAAAGTTTTGCAAAATATTTTTCATCTTATAGCATCGCTCGTGGTACTGGTACTCCATGTTAAATATAAGAAGAGAACAGTTGCAGCATTCATTTTTAAATTTTTCTGTATAGATTCACCTTATAAACATAATCTAACGGCCTTATTTATAAAAAATATACAGTAATATAATACATCTAGCAGAACAGACAAAAAAACTTCTAATGAGTAAGATGGTCAATCGTCCTGGATTATACGGACGGTTTTTTATACAGAAGTACAACGAGCAGAAACTAAATAACCGCAAACATAGTGAGGCTATTTCTAATTATTTTACATAAGTCTAATATTATAATAATAAAAATTAAATTCCTAAAAAGCTATACATTTACTAGACAGGCTTATTTAATACACTGAATTATTAATATCATAGTTCGTAAAAATCAAGATCTCTAACTCCACTATAGATCATGATAAGTGAAAAAACAAACATTATAATTTTGTGTTCAGTTTATAATTATTGGTGTTTATATACCGCTAATACGAATATTGATTTAGTGCTTGACCTTCACGACACTAGTTATAATTGCATCGTCTTAGAATAGCGATTGTAATCCCCCAGTGTAATAAAATAGATTCGCTGAAAGTCTAATGTGGCTGGAATGTTCCGTTTCATTTCGTTAATATCGTAAAATCTTACTTAATGGTAAATACCTCATTAATTTGTAGATATGAGATGACAACTGCTAATTGCATAATTTAATTTTCAACTCTGAAAACTTCTATGAATATCTAATGACTCAGAATAATTAATAAAATAGTAGCAAATGAGACTTGATAAATTTGGTCACTCTATAAAATGATCTTGTGTGGGGGATTTGTATGAATATATTTTTATTTAAATAAACTGTACAATCAGTTCAAACAAACCTTAATCTAAAAATAACTATAATACTCTAAAAATAATACAAGATAAACCTGAATATCAGGTGTAATGTGCTAATAATATTTCTGTTTCTTATATAAAATGAATAACATAACACCTAATTAGGGTTAATTTCGTTAAAATATTATGTTATCATAAATAAACATAAAATAATCAGTAACTTCTCCGTATCATCGTAACGTACGTTGCACGATATAATGAAGCACGGTGAATGTTGAGTGGTGAGCGGTGAGCGGTGAGCAGTGAGCAGTGAGCAGTGAGCAGTAAGCGGTGAGCGGTGATGGTCGCGGTGCGATGCGATGCGCGCGCGGCTGGTGCTGAACGGGCTGACGGCGGAGCTGGGCGCGGCGCGCGCCGGCCCGCCCGCCTCGCCCGAGCCCTACCACGAGCTGGAGCTGTACCGCCAGCTGCTGGCGCTGCCGAGCCGCGCGCGCACGCCCGACCCCGAGCCCCCAACACGCGGTACCTCCACTTCTCGTTTTTATCTTTATTTTTATTAAATTGAAATTAAAAACTAACTCAGGTACCGTTACCGTTAAAGTTACAGCCTGTTAAATTCCACTGCTGAACATAGGCCTTCCTCAGAGATTGCCACGCACATTTAATATTTACCATAGTTGCCACGCTTGGCAAACGGGTTGACAGCCGCAGCTTTTTCTATTTTTACTCCTTATAGGAAGACGATGCTGCCCATCTGGATTGTTTCCCTCTGTCGCCTCTTACGACACCTACGGCATGATATAGGACAGTAGATATTCGGACACCGCCGCTACACGTACAGGTTCCACTTGATGTTATATCACTTCTGCAGCTCATGGAGTCCTGCAACCAACTTCAAACAAAGAAGGTTTTCATACTCTCCTCTTCTGCCCAAGAGTCTGGGCAGGTACCACCCTCTTACCTATTTTTGCCGCCAAATAGAAGTGCTGTCATTGCTTTGTTCTGGTGTAAAGAGTACAGAGAGCCAGTGCAATTGCAGGCTGTGAGGCATTCCATCTAAGTCCTCAGTGGTGACAACGCATCCGTAGCCTTCTGTGTATAACGTTGGCTGCAGGTGTCTGATAGTTGTCATAGACAACTTCATATATCCTCCATTATATTTCAAATTTAGATACGTTATTAGTATATAAGATCTTCGGTTTTCTACACTCACCATACGAAACACAACATCAATAAATTATTGCACACTGGTATTCTGTGAGAGTGTGATTTTCTTTCGGTTCTCCTTACACAGTCACAGTCAAGCCGACCCATTCGTATACCAATAAAGCAATATTATATAAGCTGCAGTATGGCTCTACCATGTACAAATATGTATGGAGAATAATTTAATAAGAAGGATTTAGTGGGAAACTAGTATTTCTAATAAATTTAAAAAAATACTTCGAGGACTTGTCAACAGTTAACACGCATTTGGGCAGCGTGGCAGACTATTACACTGCTTTTTTCAGACATGCAGGTTTAATTGTTTCCTCCGACAAACACGTCGTTGAATAGCAATAAAATTACGAATAACAATTTCAATGGTGTAGGCAGGAATAGAGTCGAGGCGTTGTCACCCTAAGGCTAGGCTAAGATGAAAAGTGTCGTTATCAGCAAAAAGCGTCTCCGATGCATTCCCCTCACCATACGAAACAAACCACCATTATGCTACTACTTTACGTAGTTGTTCTGTGCGAGCGTGGTCTTCCCCTGTTCGAGTCGACCCATTCGTGCTGCAGACATACTGCAGTGTGGCTCTACCACTTTGAACATTATTAAGCTTATGCTTATGCCTGTAATTGCTTAGACAGTGTATATTATGTAAAACACTTAATGGAGATGAACCTAATGTACGGCCAGTGATAAGTCATTACTTACCGTAGTTTCTAAGATTTTATGTTTGTTTTCTAACACTGTGATATGAACTAATAAATAAAAAGTTATTATTATCATTATTACTGAGTTTTCTTTTCTTTTCTTAAATAAATGAATAATATAATAAACTGTACAATGTGTGTGACAGAGGAGCCGGCGCGGCGGTGCCGCACGCCCGCGCCCGCGCGCGCCCGCCCCGCAGCACGCGCCGCCGCACGCCCCGCTAAGGTGAGCACAACAGCTGCTGGTACACACTGCAGCCTCGCAACCACAAGCAGTACTGACAGATTGCCTAATTGAATGCAAAAACCAATGAGTAGCCTGTATTTTCTTTATACCCTGAACTTTTTTTAATAGGAGTAAAAATAATAATAATAATAAGTATTTAGTAACTAACCTCTAAAGGAGACACTTAAAAGTTTAATAACAACTGTTAAAAATTTCTTAAAGTTTGACTTTAAAGGTACTTCTAGTTTTAACGCAATGCAGAGATTAGTGAATGTAATTAAAAATTCTTCTTGCTCTCTTTAGGTCAGTAAATTTAACTCATATTCATTATACTTAATCGTTTTACTTATCCAGGGCACTTCCTTCATTTTAGCCCATAAGTTCTTTCAAATAATAATGCAAGAGTTTTAGGGTTGCGGTAATTTACAAAGAAACCTTACCAATTCTATCTCTAGTCTCAGTGTCATAACCAAGTTAATTTTAAAATAAGGAAGCATAATAAATATGTATATTATTAAGCACTACTCTCATATTTTAATATGGGATAGGACTTTTTCTCTACTTTTAGAACATTTATATTTTATAAGTTTGGGGCATAATTCTGTAATTATTTTTAGAAATAATTGCCTGCTCCCATGCAATATTTAAGACAATAAATCTTTATTTTTCATAACTTCCACTTTTTTGTAATGCAAATAAAAATCTGGTAAATATCTCAAAATACCTATATAAATTAATAAATAAATAATTTCGATAGAAATTAAAACGAACACTGTTTTTTCATCAGTCATGAGGTATCAGACGGAAAGTGGGCTAGAGACGAGTACAGAAGTCAGATTTATTATTAAACTCACGACTCCGTGGCTAGGCTACACGTGTCTTAGTAACAGTGAGAAGAATGTCACCAAGACACATCGACCTTCATTACAAATCACCTAATTATTATAATACATATTTCACCCTCCAGCGCAAACAGAGGGGTGTTATATGTTTAAGTTTAATGTCTGTTTACCTGTGTGCCTGGCTGTGGCAGCGTAGCGCATGAACGGAAGCACCGATCTTGTTTTAGTTTTTTTTTGTTTGAAAGATGATTTGATCGAGAGTGTTCTTAGCTATGATTCAATAAAATCTTTTCAGCCGTTTGAAGATCATCAGCTTTTTTTTTCGGAAGTTTTTCATATTTTTAATTTCCTCGTTCTTCCGTGCTTTACCATTTTTACCGATTAATTTGTTAGACTTACCTGGCCTGACAGAAGTTACTGTTTTCTATAGAAAACAAAAGAGGGTAAACTCACGGTACGCCCACACTACATGCATGCTAAGTATCGTGATGTCAATGTGTTACTTTAATCAGGCCGGATTACAAACAACACGGAGTTCGTAACGTTCGCAACTTTAGAACATTTAGAACAAAAGTCGCGAACTCGTGTTGAGAAGAGCGGGCAAGGGTTTATCAAGTTTTAATTGTGGCGATAGTGGGACGCGCGGGGCTTAACGGCGGGACAAACTGTTCGCTTGGCTTTATTTTCAACGACCGCTTACTTGGATGCTTTAGACATTTGGCCCAATATTAAACGTTAAAGGAGTTTTGTTGTTTGTTTGTTTAAACTTTAAACTGATTTTTCAAAGGGCAAAGGTATATAAAGTACAAAGCGACGATGTTTTGCGAATGTAATAATTTATAATATGTTGGCAGACAGAAATTGAACGGGCAGTTGACTAAACACCTAATTTTAGACAATGACAAAAGAGGGCTGACTTTAGAAGTAGAGTTGAACATTATATTTTAGAAAAATATTTTTCCCTCAACAAAACGAAAATGCCGCGGTAGTTCAGGGGTTAAGCTTTTGTCGTACATTTTTTAATACGCGAGCAACTTGGACTCGACGCGACGTCTCACTGTCACTCTTAACTTTATCATACACAGTCTTCAAGTATGAATCTTTCATACAACATTTTATCAATTACAGACTATAAAAGCCCACTGCTGAACATAGGACTCTCCCATAGATTATCTCATAGGAAGAATTTTACCATAGTTGCCACGCTTGACAGGCGGCAACTATGTTATATTGTATTACGCTGTATATTTTTATTACTTTTACCGGTTCAGTGCTGATGGCACGCCAGGCGTGCCATCGATTATTTTTGTGTGTGGCGTAAGACACGCGCGTCGTGTCTTTTTTTAACTCGCTCAAATTGCGTTTTTGGAAGATTTATTGATAACAAAATATTCTTTATTTTGCAAGTAGTTCATGCCCACAGCTTTGTTTCTGGATTAGACGTTTACACATGGCTGATGGCACAATAGGGTCATCAACTTCTGTGGCGCTTGACACGCCAGGCGTATCATGAAATATTTGTTCGCCGCCACAGCTAAAAGATGTCGAAAATCGGTGCCGCAACGAATCGGTCAAATTTTTATCAGGAAGATGCTGCAGCCCATCTTCCGTTTTAATTTCCCTTTGTTGCCTCTTACGATACACAAGGGACGATATCATACACAACTCATCCAAGCCAGTCATGTAATATTAAGTAAATAAATTAAAATTAATAATGTAACGAGTATTAAGAAACAAAATAAAGCATTATCATTTAATATAACGAATTTTCTACCACTACAACCCCACAAATATGACGAACTGTGGTATTTCAGAAGTATAAGATGCCAGAGGAATCCGCGACTTACCAGCCGAGTGAGCTGATTTAATTTATTTAGGGAAATACTAAAGCATGTTGGTAGAACCACGCTGCAGCTGTATTATGGTTGTATTAGGAATGGGTCAATTCGACCGGGTTAGCACCACGCTCTCATAGAATACCAGCGTAAAATAGTAGTTGTGTCGTATGGTGAGTGTAGAGAATCCGAAGAACCTTTTTATTGGAAACGAGTCTTTCTATCTTAGTACTCAGAGCTCACTATGCATCTATCTTTTGTTTCTTAATCGAGGATAAATGTTGATGTCTAAAGGCAACAGAGTCCATTTACCTTCAGGTGGACTGTGTGCTCGTTCGTCACCTTTATTTAAAAAAAAAAGTAGGGTACAATTATTCACGGTGAGAATAAAACACTGACATCCTCTTGCAGACCGGAAACAAATTGCGCAACATTAAGGCGGAGCCGTGTCGGAAGATGGAAGAAATGTCAAAATAAAATATTTTATTAGTCTGATAAATCAAAAGTAAAATAATATAATTTGCACCACCATTACCTCTGCCTATCCAGACAAAAGAACTTACAAGAAAAAGGATAACGGCTCGTATTCTAGTAACAATATTTCATGTATTTTTTTTTATTTATCCGCTTAAATTTTTCGCAGAGGATGCAAATTCTTGCAATTCTTGGGCAATGGACTCATATGATTGTACTTTTGTTACTGTCAAGTACTAAGATATTATCAGACATTTAAGTAGTAGTAGTAGTAATAGACCGGACATCAGCAGCAAAATTGTCGTCTGTAACTTATGTCCAATAGGATATATCTCCGATTTTTGTCATTTAGTCTTAGTGACATCGTCAAAAAGTCAAGACGCATTCGTTTCATATATTTAAAAAAAAATTTAAAGAAAATATGCCCGGTTGTACATTAAGATATTGTAAGTCACGATACGGAGCAAAAAATGAACGTGATTTCGGTTTATTATCGTAAATATAACATATATTTACCGAATACTCTTTAAATTTTATTAATTCTAGTAGATTGTTCTAGAACATTTTTATTGTATTAAGCGCCCTCTATTATCCAGTAAACGTCACTATTTAGTTACCAATTTTAAAGTTAGTGATTGACGACGTTTATCGATTGGGATTATCGATTAAAAAATGTACAGGATGCCGATTTAATCCTTTACAATATTTAAGGAGGTAAAATAGTCAACGATACTGTATCCATACCAACAAAAATGAGTAGCATATACCAACAGTTGTGTATCGCTAGCAACGCAAAGTCGGGAATTTGTATTTGGAAAAATCCAAAATTAGGGGCTTTTTAGGTGCTAATTAGGTGCTAAGTTTAAAAATTAGGTGCTCTAAAATTTTCACCGCAACGAACTGTTGAAATTTGCGTTGCTAGCAAAACGTCTCGCTAGCAACGCAATGAAGTTATTAGATATACGATAAATATTAATAGCAAGGAATTAAGTGCTAATAAGGTGCTGCAAGTATACGCAATAACAAGGCGCCCCTAATAAAAATAAAGTCGTTATTCAGAACATAGCAGATGCAAAATTCAGATTTCCTGAAAATCAAAATACAATCAAAATTGCTTTCAGAAAAAGTCCAAATTAGGGGCTTTTTAGGTGCTAATTAAGTACCAAGTTTAAAAATTAGTTGCTCCAAAATATTCACCGCAATGAACCATTGAAATTTGCATTGCTGGCAAAACGTAACGCTGGCAACGCAATGAAGTTATTAGATATACGATAAATATTAATAGCAAGGAATTAAGTGCTAATTAGGTGCTGCAAGTATAGGCAATGACATGGCACGACAAGGCGCTCCAGATAAAAATAAAATCGTTATTCAGAAAATTATTCAGTAAAGCAAATGCAAAAATCAGGTCTTTGTGTTTGTGCCATCTAGCGTCTATCGTACTTACCGTAGATAAAATTACTAGAACTATAAAACGTTGTAGATGGCGCTATTTATTACAATGCAATTTACTGGAAAGAAAATATCCTTTCGATTTAGTACACTAAACTTTAGGCTTCACCTGTCTAAAAATAAGAATAGTAACATTTATTTAGTTGAAAATTATATTAATTAATATTATAGATTATATTAAATCTGAAAAACATAAAATGCCGTTCATACCTTATAGTAATTGTGGTTTTGAATCCGATAATTTCCAGAATATTACCGTCATCTACATGCGACCTCAATAATCTTTCAGCACCTAATTAGCATTTAATTTTTAGGCACTGATAAATAACAAAAAATACCGTTCATACATTATGAATAATATCTTAATCTGTATCGGGTTTCGATAATCGCTCAGCACTTAATTAACACTTTCTATTAATGTTTATCGTATATCTAGTATATCTTGCTAGCGATACGTTTTGCCAGCAACGCAAATTTCAATCGATCGTTACGGTGAAAATTTTAGAGCATCTAATTTTTAAACTTGGTACTTAATTAGCACCTAAAAAGCCCTTATTTTGGGCTTTTTCTAAAAGCATTTTTGATTATTTTCTGATTTTCAGAAAATCTGAATTTTGCATCTGCTTTGTTTGAAATAACGACTTTATAGGGCGCCTTGTCATTGCGTATACTTGCAGCACCTAATTAGCACTTAATTCCTTGCTATTAATATTTATCTTATATCTAATAACTTCATTGCGTTGCCAGCGTTACGTTTTGCCAGCAATGCAAATTTCAATGGTTCGTTGCGGTGAATATTTTGGAGCAACTAATTTTTAAACTTGGTACTTAATTAGCACCTAAAAAGCCCCTTATTTGGACTTTTTCTGAAAGCAATTTTGATTGCATTTTGATTTTCAGGAAATCTGAATTTTGCATCTGCTATGTTCTGAATAACGACTTTATTTTTATTAGGGGCGCCTTGTTATTGCGTATACTTGCAGCACCTAATTAGCACTTAATTCCTTGCTATTAATATTTATCGTATATCTAATAACTTCATTGCGTTGCCAGCGATACGTTTTGCCAGCAACGTAAATTTCAATGGTTCGTTGCGGTGAAAATTTTGGAGCACTAATTTTTAAACTTGGTACTTAATTAGCACCTAAAAAGCCCCTTATTTGGACTTTTTCTGAAAGCAATTTTGATTGTATTTTGATTTTCCGGAAATCTGAATTTTGCATCTGCTATATTCTGAATAACGACTTTATTTTTATTAGGGGCGCCTTGTTATTGCGTATACTTGCAGCACCTTATTAGCACTTAATTCCTTGCTATTAATATTTATCGTATATCTAATAACTTCATTGCGTTGCTAGCGAGATGTTTTGCTAGCAACGCAAATTTCAACAGTTCGTTGCGGTGAAAATTTTAGAGCACCTAATTTTTAAACTTAGCACCTAATTAGCACCTAAAAGCCCCTAATTTTGGATTTTTCCAAATACAAATTCCCCACTTTGCATTGCTAGTGATACACAACTTATACCAACTATGCTAACTCTACGTGGTAGAGCCATGCTGCAGCTATATTATGGTTGTAGCACGAATGGGTCGGCTCGACCGGGGAAGGACCACGCTCTCACAGAAAACCAGCGTAAAATAGCAGCTTAACGCTGCTGTGTTTCGTATGGTGAGTGTAGAGAACCGGAGACCCTTTTTACTGGCAAAGAGGCATTTCATCTTAGTCCTCACGGGTGACAACGCATCTGCATCTTGAGTCTTTATTGAGGATAGATGTAGATGTCTATGGGTCACAGTAACCACTTACCATCAGGTGGACTGTGTGCTCGTTTGTCACCCGATCCTATAAAAAAAAAAAAAAAAAAAAAAAAAAGTACCCTACTTTATGTAGAGCAGGGGTGGGAAATTTTTTTTAGGCATGCTGTAGAGATTTTCTGTGTTGCTTATGAGCATGCTGAGGATACTTGCTGTGTTGAGGTTTAGCAATACAGCAAATCTTCTCTTTTATATACCAGGCTTCATCGTCTGGTGGTTTTACACCAGGTTTCATTGTCTGGTGGTTTTCAAGGACAAATCCATTATAGATCCTCGCTTACAGTGATAGGAGAGGGCAATAGATTTCTTACATTAAAAACAATTTGTACTGATAAAGATATTAGATGCAAGAAGTATTAGGTTAAGCCTGAGTTAGAAAATAATTGTAAAAACTTAAAATAACATATTTTATTGATTTGGGTAGTGTTTTTAAGTACTGCAGCCGATGAAACGTTAAAAATCGTGAAACGGCTTTTAAGTTCAGTGTTTTTCTAAAATATTTTATAAGAGTCGACAGAAGGAAATAAAACGAGAGTTGGGCAGCAGTGTCTTTCTAATCACATCTTAAAGTCTAACAAAACTACGGCAAATATCACCCTATGAGGTAATCAATGGAGGACGCCTATGTTCAGCAGTGTACTTTTGACAAGCTGTAACGGTAATGGTATATAGAACTATAGTGACAAACAACGTACAGTTTACCTGGTGGCAAGTGGCTACTGCAGTCCATGACCACCTGCAGACAACTATAAATAAAGTATGCTTCAGAAGCGCAGTAAGTCACCTCGAGGACTAACATGAAATGACTCACTGCTGTAATTATTATTGGCTCTATAGCCTTCAGCTCGGAACACAGCAGCGCATGCACTGCTATTTGGTTGAAGAAGTAGGTGAGCGGGTGACACCCACCCAGACTGCCGCCTAGGCAAAAAATGAGTCCTGCCAATTACATTAATTATCACTCTCACATTATGGACAAGAAGTACGTTCTTATTTATTTAGGGTGTCTTATGTAGGGATTATTTTTATATATTATTTTTTATATTATAAGCTATCCGGCCCGGCTTCTTATGGGTGTTTTTTTTATAGAATAGGGAGCAAACGAGCATGCGGCTCACCTGATGGTAAGTGACTGCCGCTGCCCAAGAACAACTGCAACACCAGGGGAACCAGGGGAATTGCAGATGCGTTGCCGGCCTTTTAAAAAGAAAGTAGGCTCTTTTCTTGAAGGTCACTAAGTCGTATTGGTCCGGAAAAATCGCTGATGGTAATCGATTCCACAAGGAAGTTGTACGAGGAAGAAAACATCTTCTAAATCGCACAGTGGTGGACCGCCAATCATCCAGATGGTGTGGATGGTATCGGGAATTCTGCCGCGATGTGCGTTCGTGAAATTTGGCGGCTGGGATTAATCCGAACAATTCCTCAGGGCACTCCCCGTGGTAAATGCGAAAGAAAATGCAAAGGGATGCAACATCTCTTCGCAGTGCCAATGAATCGAGCCGATAGGAAAGGACTCGGTCGTCAATGATTCGAGCCGCTCTGCGCTGGATGCGGTCAAGTGGAAGGAGCTGGCACTGGGGAGCCTCTGCCCGGAGATGGGAACAGTATTCTATTTGAGGCCGAAGCTGCGCCTTGTAAAGTTGCAGGCGGTGTGCCGGCATGAAATACTGTCCCGCACTGTTGAGCACGCCAAGCTTTTTAGAGGCTAATTTGGCCTTCTCTTCTTAGTGACCACGAAACTGCACGTCACTCGATATGTCGACTCCAAGGATTCCGATACTGGCTGAGGCAAGGAGGGGAGTGCCTTGAAACTGAGGAGATACGACAAAGGGGTTCTTTTCAGCGGTTAACGCGTAAACTTGTGTCTTCTGAGGATTAACCTGGACTAGATTTACTGTTTTCTGAATCTCGCCGAACCGTAACCTACCGGGACCAATTGTGAATCTAAACCAAAAATCTCAAACGCACACAAAAATGTCATTAAAATCATTTAAACCGTTTTCAAGTATTAGTGAGACTAACGGACAGACATTATATATATATATATATATATATATATATATATATATATATATATATATATATATATATATATATATATATATATATATATATATATATATATAGATTATAAATGCCTCGTTGGTCTACTCATAGATGTTGCAACTGCTGATCGTTCAAACTCCTCGTCAGGGTGAAGTCAGTTTATTGAGTTTTTCTGCCAAAAGTTGGCAGTTACAAATATTTACATACATGTGAAATTATTAATGAAATTGTAACATGGAAATAAAAAATGAAAACCCCATAGTTTTTCTGCCTGTCCTTCTCTGAGAACATCTTGTTTTCCGAAACGGTGTAGACTAGACGTTCAAAAGAACTTTAAGCAAACCTTACATTTTTTATATTTGAATTTGTCTGACTTATTTAGCTAAGGCCTGTTTAGCAAGGGACTTTCGCAAGCCTATATTTATCCCACTATTGCGTACAGGCCGTCTCTAATTTTTCAGAGGTCTGCGGAGCATTTAGTCTGCCCGCTGCTTCAGTGCGTGTTGGTTGACTTCACATATCTTCGAAATAATTCATTCGTCGATTATATAACGGCGTTCAGTGTTGCACACTAAATTTCAAATAACCAGATTCTGGTTCTTTTTAGTTAACTGATTTCACTTTAGAAATTTATGAATTTGTATGTACATTCTTTATTGTATCTATGTAAGTTGATACTTCCAAAGTAAGTTAATTGTTTTGCTGGTCTATTTTAAGAGTATAATTCCACAGTGGTGCAGTATAAATTTTAAGATGATCCGTTGGTATATTTAGTCAGTTTATATTTTTTTAAATTAACCCAATTATTATGTCGTAAACATTTAGCAGTAAATCCTCGTACTTAACTAAAGAAACAAAGGATTTGTTTCTGTTTCAGCGCACAGATCTACTTCTTTACGTTACAGACAGAAGACCAGTCAAAAGAACTGCAAAGTTTTCTTCGCCTCTTTGTTTCAAATCACTGCTTTTCACTTATGAAATGGGACGGCAGTATTCTAACTCGGCGGCGATGAGTGGGCGACAATGATCGCGAGAGAGTGAAAAATGTTGTGTCTTGCTAACTTTATCAAACCATGAAACAGCGGAGCAGCCTTGATGATTAGTATGCTTTTTAATAAATTGGTGTGCAGGAATTTAATATGGTGTATCACGTTAATTGATATTATCATTGTAGCTATATTATAGTTGTAACATGAAGGTGTCGGTTCGATTGTGCAGAGGCCACAAATAACGAATGTCACAGTAGTACAGCTAGTAGCTAAGCGTTTATCTGGGTCGTTAGGGATAGGTTTCCAATTTTGCATGGAGCAATTATTTGTAGAATACTAGGCCATCTCAAATCAAAATAATTTTTGTTTGGCTAAAAATTCTTATTTCAAATAAATTTTATTTTTAAAATATGGAAACCTTTTTTCAAAATTAGTAAATATTTTTATTGATTATCGTTACGTTTTCATCGCATTTGAATCTTTTTCGTCATCAGTTATACGTTAAAATTCGAGTAAGGGAATATCAGCACCGTCGTGGCAGCATAGCGGCACACAATATCAACGACGTTTACGGAGCAAATAATAAAAACGAACGCACCACCTGTTATTAGTTTGTCAATCTACGACTGAATTAGCATAATTAAAATAAAAAATATTCATAAAAAATTTCGACGTTAGCATAAAAAAAACTTAAAATATATTGGTAAATCCAATTGGGCATGCCCTAAGCGCATTAAAAAAAATATGTATAACATGATTATACGGAATTTTTAAAAGTAGCAGTATGAAAATGACACCCATGATGAAAAAAATCATACCTATTGCAGCCACCACCTTGGATTAACATTTCGTCAGCACTATCGGCTTCAGCACCCTCGAAAACCATAAAAATGACACTCATGATGAAAAAATTGATAACTATTTCAGCCGCCATCTTGTATTTACATTTCGACAATCCTATCGGCTTCGACACCCTGAAAACCATGAAAATGACACCCATGACGAAAGAATTGATACTACTTACTTTTAGTACGTACTACTATTATTTATTCTGTGCTTTTAAAATATAATATATTGTAATAAAAAAATCTCTCATTATTATTATAATCAAGTATTTAAGAAATTTGGTTATTCGAATATTGTGTATTTATACAGCCATCTTTTTGAGCCGCTGCAAACAACCGAAACAATATCCACTCACGACGGCGACTGACGCCGAACTGAGTGACGCAGTCTCTATTCCATTTAGTAATAATTTTTCATACAAGGCTGCTGAATACACCAAAAATTTCGCCATTTAGCAGCCGAAAAAAATTTATTATAACAAAACTAAACAAAATTAAACTACCGTTTACATTCAATGGCTTCCCACATGATAGATAAAGAGTTTTAAAAATATATTGAGCTGAACAATTGATATTTTCAAAAGTCATCGTGTTTTGTGGATTTATCAAGGCCGCAAGTCTACAAGCCTTGCGGCCTTGATAAATCCACACCATAAGCCACTAGGACCCCTTTTTTATGTAAATATAGCAGTTAATCGATTTAAAAAATATTAATAAGTTTAACAATCATTTATCTTCCTGACAATGTGCTTTTTATAACACTTATATGTACAATATGATTGCTAGATACGATTTCATGCGACAAAACGTTGGAATCTTAATTTTTAGGCGATAGTAGAACATAACTTGCGCTTTCGCTTAAGGCATGCAATATTGGTCCGTTTAAGTCAAATCAGAAAGGTAAAAAAAACTTGACAAATGGGTGTCCCACGAATTCCCCATCCCCGCTACTCCTACACGACAACGCGCGAGCTTATACTGCACTACAGTCGGTCTCCAAGCAAGAAGATGGTTTGGAATATCTCTGTCCTCGGCTTTACTCACCAGACTTTTTACGTGGTAGAGCCATGCTGTAGCTATATTATGGTTGTAGCAGGAATGGGTCGGCTCGACAGGGGAAGGACCACGCTCTCACAGAGTACCAGCGTAAAATAGCAGTAGAGAAGCGGAGACCATTTTTACTGGAAAAGGGGCATTCCATCTCCTTAAGACCTTGTGCCTACAGATTTCTACTTTTTCCAGAATTCGGATTACTTTTTGGCGGAAAAATATACAATACCCGAGAAGCAGTACAAAATGCCATTGAAAAATTGTTTGCCTGCCGTGCAGCTGATTTTTTCAAGTTGGCCATAAATAAACTGCCACTCTATTGGCAAAGATGCATAGATAGCGTTGGTGATTACTTTGATTAATAGAAATAAAAAATGTAGAAAAAACAATTACCTTAACTTATTTTAAAAAAAAACGGCAATTTCATAGGTAAAGCTCTAATGTATATGTTGGTAGAAAATAAAAGGAACCTTGGGACAGATTGTAAAAACATATATAAATTATTTAGTTATCAATTTCTTGTCTTTAAATGTTACCTACGTGTTTCCCAATGTTTAATCGTAATTGTACTCGTATACACTAGTAAGTTAAAACCATAGAGCAGTACGGGCTACTGGAGGGGAGTAGCCATAGCGTTTTTCCCGATACAGAAATTCTGTCTGTCATTTTTTGCGGAGGGAAATTTGCGTGCACAAAAACAATAGTCTGTCACTACGAAACTCACACATAACTCCAGAGTCGAAGAAGCATCCAAGACTAAACTAAACAAGTTCAGGTTTTTGATCAAAAACAGGAATTTTTCAGGTTAATGATAAGATAAAGTATAATAATTTTGACTTCTTCCAGTTATTGATCATAAGTCAAAGTTTTTGATCAAAAATCTAATTTTCTCATAATCGTGCTACATACATATAGGAGAAACCGAAAATATTTTATTTAAAAGGCAACTTTTCATTGATGATGACACTGCCCTTACACATAAAAACACCTCCGTCCCAATTAGCGACATCTTTTATTTATTAAAAATAAATACTAGCAATGCCTGGTAAGCTTTAAATGCTTTTATAAGGAGTGGTTCACCACAGTAGTCGAATGGTGGATTCGAAACTACGACCTTTTGAGTTCGCGGCCCGCATCCTGGCATTAGGTTGCTGTCGCTCTGTCTGGTGAGCAGAAGATAATTAACCCTCATTGTGAAGCGATGTTGCTAAATTTTTTTTATAAACTATGTAAAAAATACTTCAGGTGATCCGATATATAAAAACTCCACTCACAAGTCGCTGAACAAAATAGGCGATGAAGTTTTTAATCTCAATTCAAGTGACGTTATAGTTGTTAACTTGGGCTTGTGATATTACTTAGTCCACTCAGAAAGAAGAAAACTTAAACTTTTAATAAACAATAAAAGAAAACTTCAAAGAATTAATAATCATTTAACTTCAAAATCATTTCCACTTAACACCTCCTGAAGTTTTAAATCTACTCTACACTATAATTTAACGTCGAGTTTTGAAGCTGTTAACTGGAAATTATTATATTCATTTTAGTTACTTAATAATTTTTGAAAGCTTTTACTTTTTATTTTATGAGTATACTAGCTACCGGCCCCGGCTTTGCCTTTATACATATATTAATGTGGTATTATTTAAATTTATAATAATCTTCAAAAACCATTTTATCAATTTTTCGATTTCTCAAAAAAGCTTTTCCACGTTTTTCGGATAAAATATGCCTAGCCTAAGATGTAGTGATAGATTACTCCCGGTGCTGTTCTCTATCTGTTCGTGGAGTTTCATTACAATCGATTCAGCCATTCCGAATATGAGTCAGGACCGATAGACAGAAATATAAGAAAAATATGGTTATTCTTGTCTTAATAGCATACAATAACCTCCTCAGGCCATAGAAGGTAGTTATTTCGATATTACACACGGACACTTTTATTTATATGTATATATAATATGGTTCGCAACCGTAAACGGGGACCATGTCGGGGACAATATGTGTAAATAACAAAGTAAACAGTAAGGACTCATTATTTTCGCCTACACTCTATGAGAGTGCCATGACAAAGGATATAAACTTAAAAAGCAATGAAAATATTAAAAAAATAAAGTTATTATGTATTGTGATGACATAGGCAAAATTTGGGCACGATGTTCAATAACTGTTTAAAAGAACATATGATCAAGAACTATTGCATGCCAAGAGCATCCTTTAGTCATATAATGAATAAAGTTTTAGCTAGTAAATTTTGCCCTAATAGCACATTAATAATTCTTGTTGGGAGAAGAGGCAATGTAACCAAAAGTCAATTATTAAAATATATTGATAATCAAAATCATAAAATAATACATCAATAAATCAATCAATAAATAAAAAAAAAATTAAATGTACATAAAATTATCTTGTTTACATTGCCTTATATACAGGGTTGGCCGCAGGAAAATAAAATATGATATAAATTTATTAATGAATAACTTTTCATGTAATAATAATTTAAGCTTGACATTTAATTGTTATAATTATAATAATAAATTTAATTTAATAGACATAAATAACTTAATTAAGAAATTTTTGACTAGAGATAGGTATTACCTATCTAAATATATTTTTAGACAGTTAGCAAATGTGCTATCTTATTGTTTATATATTAACTCAGCCAAGGACTTGGCTACACAGACATCTGCTCCTTTTGAGCGGTATAATGACTTAATATGTAATTTGGAATCAGTTCCAAGTAATTTAAATTAGAAAATGAGACAATAGAGGTAATCTTTAGCAGTTGTAATAATTTATATAATTTAGAATGTAGCTTACAAATCTTTAATTGTATGACTCCACAGAGTGATAATGAAAATTGTTTACACCTGGTGCATCAAAATATATAAGGCATGATAGGCAAAGAGCTAGAAATTGAGTTGTTCTTAAATAGCAACAATATTCATATTTTATGTATTACTGAACATTGGTTAAAAGCTTATAACTTAATGTTTAACTTCAGTAATCACCAGGTGGTCAGTTCTTTCAATAGAGAAACGGTTTTAAGAGGTGGCTCCTTAATATTAGCTAGTAAATTATTGTCACGTAAAGAACGTAAAGATATTGTGAGCCCCTCTGTTGAGCGAACTGTAGAAATGGCATGTGTTGAGTTTGAGCACCTCATTGTTGTGAGCGTCTACAGACCCCCATGTTCTATATACGATACTTTTGAAAAAATATGGAGGAAGTTTTTGCTAAGCTTAATAAACAGAATAAATCTGTTGTAATATGTGGAGACTTTAATAACAATCTCCTAGAAGCTTCCTCAGTCAATATTAAATTTAGATCATTGTTTAAATCATATGGTCTTTTTAATTTATTTATAGAGCCAACGCGTATTTCTCAATCTAGTGCAACATGTATAGATAACATTTTTACAAATGTGAAGCCATTGCATAAATGTATAATTCAAAAATTAAGTTCTGATCACTGTGGACAAGTATTTAGTTTCGTTATCATATGTTCACAAAAAGCAAGTAGATGAGAAAGTTGTGTTTGTTCCAGTAAATGCACGTCGCTTGGAGAAATTTAGAAGTAACATAGTAAAAAAACTTCCATCACTTTCATACCAAAATGATACAAATTTGTATGGAACATTATTTAGGCTTATTTGCAATGAATTTAATAATACTTTTACTTCTAAAACATTCTCCTTGAACAGTCGGAAGTCATTCAATGAATGGGCGACAGTAGGAGTCCTTAAGAGCAGACATAGGTTATATGATCTTTACCATGAAAGGTCATATAATCATGGCGTCGAATTTAGGGAATATGTAAAAACAAATATTCAAAAATATTTAAAAGAGTGTGCTCTACAGCCAAGTCTTTGCATTTGAGCAACAAAATTAAGACGGCTTCTAATAACATTAAAATGACATGGAGTATAATTAATAGAGAAACTGGTAAGATCAACTGTCGAAATTCAAACTACCAGATCAGGACGTTGCAATGGTTTTTGAGAAATATTTTACTGATATTCCGATATTAACCACTAAGTCACTGAATTCTTCTCCTTCATTACTTAAACAAAATGTAAATGCGTGTACAAAGAATTTTATATTTCATAAAGTATCATCAAAAGATATTGTAAAATATTTTAAAACTATTGATGTTAAGAAAACTGCAGATCTGTGGGGGATTTCCGTTAAAGTTATTTTGTCTATAATAGATACAATTGCGCCTCATTTAGTTATTATTTTTAATACTAGTTTCGAGTCTGGTGTGTTTCCTGATTTAATAAAGTATAGTAAAGTAATACCTTCATTTAAATCTGGTAGTACATTAGACCCCGCCAATTTTAGACCTATTTCTCTACTACCAACACTCTAAAAGATTTTTGAAAAAAAAAAAATTCTTGATAAATATTAAATTTCTTTAAAATAAATAATTTACTTCATAAAAATCAATTTGGTATCACAAGGGGTCGCTCGACAACTGATGCCGGTGTTGAGCTGATTAAATATATATTTAATGCATGGGAGAATTCACAGGATGCTTTGGGTATATTTTGTGACCTATCCAAAGCCTTCGATTGTGTTCACCATGAAACATTAATCAGGAAACTTCAACACTACGGTGTAAGAAGTGATGCTCTTAAATTAATTATTTCATATTTAAGTAAGAGAACGCAAAAAGTTGTTATTAACAGTATGAGTTCTTCTGGATTGATGGTACAAATGGGCGTGCTTCAAGGCTCAATTCTCGGCCCCTTTCTGTTTCTTATATACATGAGTGACTTACCTTACATAGTACGAGATAACCATGATATAGTATTATTTGCAGATGACACTTCTTTAATTTTTAAATAACGTTGACAATTGCTAAAATATGACGAAGTAAATAATGCTATATATAAATTAGTAAATTGGTTATATGTTAATAATTTGCATTTAAATGGCACTAAATTATGAAACAAATTTAAATAACGCTGTTTCGAAAAATAATTAAATAAGTAGCGCTTTTCAGAATAGTAATGAATTAACCTTAACTACCAAGAAACTGAGAATCTTATTTTTACCCAATTACTAATACTTTTAATTTACTCAGAAATGTAAATCACTCCTATCACAATCTTTAAAAACCTCTAATAACAATACTCCAGGATTGCTGCTGTAAAATCATTAAAACACACACTCACACACATACACACGCACACGCACACACACACACACACACACACACACACACACACACACACATATATATATATATATATATATATATATATATATATATATATATATATATATATATATATATATATATGTGTGTATGTATACATACACACACGCGTGTATAAACTCATACACGCGCGTACAAACACACACGCGCGCGAGCGCGCGCTCATACATAAAAACCTACACATACACGCTTTCATATATACACGTCCATATCCATTGAATGGATTCAGCAATTCGCCTTATAATGTAACTTTTTATCTCTTTTATGATATATTTCCTCTCTTTATTATTTCTTTGTCTTATATGTAACCTATCCGCGATCCGGGGGGGGGGGGGGGGGCTGGTGACCTGTAACCCAGGTTATTAATATAAAACCTATAATAGGCACCACAACGCTAGGTCCTAATATGTACATCGATATTGTTAACCAGGCAGTAAGTTGTGAAGAGATAAATGAACTGAATTGAATTGAAATTCAAAGAATAAGTATAATGAAACTTAGACTCACTCTCGCTGAGTCCTTGCTCGCGTCAGCGGATCACGAATTCGTTATCTGATGGAATTAAACACGACTTTTGTCTTCTGATGCAGCTATTTTTAAAGCATATTAAGTTCAGTGCACGTTCTTATGTGATAAAATAATTCTGAAACAGAAACGGAAACAGAAACTTTTTTATGCAATATAGATTATAAATAATACTTATTGAAAGTCACTCTTTTGTTTGATTACCACTAATTTGCTTACTCCTCCAGATGCGGAATTTCCTAACCGTTTACTTATTGGTAGAAAAGAAATGAAAACAATGAGCGTGAGTGTGATGCGTTATAATATTATTTTTCTTTGATGTAACGAATGGATTTTAATGAAAATTTTATCACGTATTCATTATAAAATCAAGCGTCAAATCATAAACTTAGCGTCGAGTTTTCGATTGTAAAACGAGAAAAAATAAAAACCCTAAAAACGGCTTGTAACCTAAAAGTAACCTCTATATTGTTAAGTTTTACGGGCGACAAATAAAGTTAATTACGGTAACTAAAATTTTTGCGTTGCTAGTCCCGGAATTTAACCTAATAAAATGAAATCGCTATTTATGGAATATGACGTAGAAGTGGGCTATAAAGTAAAATTTATTTTCAAAGCCGCCTTTTGCTGTACAACTTTTGATAATTCAAACAACTTGAACAACGTTTAGCTCGCTACAAATTATTTGCTTACAATAAAATATTTAACAAAAACTTTACATTGAATAAAACTAATTTTACGGATTTTATCGCATTTAATTTACCTTATTTAACTTATTTTAATTCTCGACGCCCCGGGTGTTTTATAACACACATGGTCAGGAGGAGACTGAGCTCAGTCCCCTAATAAAACTGAAACTAGTTTTGTCCAATATCAAGTATTCATCTAAATATAAGATTTTACAAAAAACTTTATATCATTAGTAAAAATATATGCAAATTGACTTGAACATCATTAGGAGAAACTTCAAATATTTATTGAAAGCTAAGCTGGCTGAGATTTTTTTTACCTTATTCAACACAGTTAGTATTAATTTATATATCATAATGCCCAAAGCCCTGGGAAGAAGGTAAATGATATTAAACTGTTCTTTTTTTTAAAAAAAAGTTCCGCTGGGTTTCTTTCCAGGACAGAGCTATTTTTCGAAACATAGGAGTGACTGCTAATTAGTATTATTTATTGAATAACAAAGCTTCTGTTTCTGTTTTTGCGAGTATTTGGCTGAGCTGGGGGTTCGTAGCCTGCTTGAAACTACTACTTGTATGGCCAACACATGAGTGTTCTGGACCTTGCTCATTAGCCATCTGCGAGGATAGTTGCTAAAGCAACACTTTGCAGGCAAGTTTGTGATACCAGCAGTTTTACACATCTGAGGTTGCTCTGCGTCGCGTTTTGGATATATTTTTCTAATTTTGTATAAATACGGGATAGATATGCCGCTAATATACTCGGTTTTGCCCTGTGTGCGCAAATAATGTAATTGCTTTCGATAGATTTCAGCATAAGATTTCAGTATAAATATGTCTTCTTCACATCTCACATAAAATGTGCAGATCGTGGAGGGTAGCAGCGTCAAAGATGGATGACGTTTAATAGAATCAGGCGTTAGTTTTCAATAATCCATTATATTCAAATTGTTAAAAATTAATTAATATCTACGTGAAAAAATAAAATGATGTGTCTTACGTAGTTTGCAGAGCACCTTCCATATTCTGTCTCCACTAATCCCAGCATCACTACTCTCAACTCTACTAAACAGCGAAGGACACACCACCGTCGATAATACTATACGTATTTCGCCTCTAAACGAGGCATCCTCAGGTGAAGTAGACTCTACTTGTCTGACCGCTAAGATCTAGAAACTAGATCTTTTACACACGAATCTGAGCTAATAAATTTTAACATATTTAGTGTAAAACAACACAAGAAAATTCTCTCTGCAACGAGAGAAGCCCATGTACAGCAGTAGACGTTTACAGGCCGTTGGAGAAGATGAAGATTGTCGCTAATAGCGGTCAAAACTCGTAAGGTCTATTTCTCCTAATGCTGCCTCGTTTAAATGCAAAACACGTGTCGTAATACCAATGGTGGTGAGTGTGTTTTCTATTGCTATTAGTTAATTACTTCACCTCTATTGCTATTGCTATTAGTTAATTTAGAATTAATTAAAAAAATAATTATCAAAAATTGAATTTTGCTATAAAATATTAAATAGCTTCTTTTTAAAATTAAACTGTATGCTACTTAATTGATCCTTATATGCTCCGGCAGAATCTGAAATTGCTCCACCTTTGTTGCTATTAGTTAATTTAGAATTCATTTAAAAAAAATTTTTATCGGAAATTTAATTTAGCTATTAAACATCTACTTTTTAAAATATACTGTAAGCAACTAATTGCTCCTTAAATGCTCCAGCAGAATCAGAAATTGATCCACCTCTCTATTGCTATTAGTTAATTTATAATTAATTTAAAAAATTTAAGTATCGAAAATTTAATTTTGCTATAAAACATAAAATATCTACTTTTTATAATTGAACTATATGTCAATTAATTGCTCCCTAATTGTTTTAGCAGAATCCGAAATTACTCCACCTCTGTTGCTTTTAGTTAATTTATAATTAGTTTTTAAAAAATTTAAGTATCGAAAATTTTATTTTGCTATAAAACATAAAATATCTCCTTTTTAAAATAAAACTGTATGCCATTTAATTGCTTTTTAAATACTACAGCAAAATTCAATATTTCTCCACCTGCATCGGTATTAGTAAATTTAGAATTAATTAAAAAAAAATAATTATCGAAAATTTAATTTTGCTATTAAAATTAAATACCTACTTTTTTAAATTAAACTGTATGCTACTTAATTGCTCCTTAAATGCTTCAGCAGAAGCCGAAATTGCTCCACCTCTATTGCTATTAGTTAATTTAGAATTAATTAAAAATATTTAAATATCGCAAATTTAAATTTGCTATTAAACATAAAATATCTACTTTTTAATATTAAACTGTATGCAACTAATTGCTCCTTAAATGCTCCAGCAGAATCCGAAATTGCTCCACCTCTATTGGCTAGTTAATTAATAATAAATTAAAAAAGTTTAAGTATCGAAAATTTAATTTAGCTATTAAACAAAATATCTACTTTTTAAAATTAAACTTTATGAAATTGCTCTATCTCTATTGCCATTAGTTAATTTATGATTAATTTTAAAAAATTTAAATATCAAAAATTTTATTTTGCTATAAAACAAATCCACTTTTTAAAATAAAACTAAATGCCTATTAATCGCTCCTTAAATGCTCCAGCAGAATCCTAAATTGCTCCACCTCTATTGCTATTCGTTAATTTAGAATTAATTAATAAACATTATTATCGAAAATTTAATTTTGCTATAAAACATTAAATACCTACTTTTTTAAATTAAACTGTATGCTACCTAATTGCTCCGTAAATGCTCCAGCAGAATCCAAAATTGCTCCATCTTTATTGCTATTAGTTAATTTAGAATTAATTAAAAAAATTATAATCGAAAATTTAATTTAGCTATTAAACATCTACTTTTTAAAATAAACTATAAGCAACTATTTTCTCCTTAAATGCTCCAGCAGAATCCGAAATTGATCCACCTCTATTGCTATTAGTTAATTTATAATTAATTTAAAAAAAATTAAGTATCTTAAATTTAATTTAGCTATAAAACAAAATATCTACTTTTTAAAATTAAACTATATATCAATTAATTGCTTCTTAATTGCTCCAGCAGAATCCGAAATTGCTCTATCTCTATTGATATTAGTTAATTTATGATTAATTTATAAAAAATTAAGTATCAAAAATTTTATTTTGCTATAAAACATATTATCTACTTTTTAAAATAAAACTAAATGCCTATTAATTACTCCTTAAATGCTCCAGAAAAATCCAAAATTGCTCCACCTCTATTGCTATTAGTTAATTTAGAATTCGTTTTGAGAAACAGTGATCCCATTTGAGTAATAGCTCCATCGCCAATAGAATGTAGTAACATTCTATTCATATACTTTGATGTTTTAGAATAGAGTAGAATATAATAGAATATTTTTTTATTCGATATACATTCCATGAGTAATTCTTATTGAAATTCATTTTTTACTTTACCACTGGTTCGAAAAATACCCTCTGTCCTGGGAAGAACCAGCAAGGAACCCAGCGGGACTTTTTTTTAAATAAATTTTACAAAACAAATGATTACAAACTATTTACAATTTTATTTTAGAAACTGCTTGGAAGCGACCACCTTATTTCCAGCGGTTATTATCAACCATGTATTCATTTACACTATTATAACCCTTTCTTTAAAATCGATGTTTCACTTTCGAAAATATCGAGGTTATATTATCGCTTTTTTTTGCCATACCAATATTCTCAACATAAGGTGTCTATCTGCTTAGACGCATTGAGATAATATTGTCAATTGTCTACCTGCTCAAGTTGCAATAAATGAAAACATGGCTTAAAAGACAAGCATCCAAGTCAAAAATCTTGAAAATAAGTAAATGAAAATATGTCTCAAAAGACAAGCATTCAAGTCAACGATCTGTAAAAAGATAAAAAATTCCACCAAAATTTATTAAATCTTTTGTGTAATCGGAAAACTGAGCAAGCAAAAATTTGAGATATTGAAAAGTATGAATTAATTGATAGATAGAAATAATTTTTAGTGTTATATGGAAACAATTGATAAACAAAATAATAAATGATTGCATAAAGTGTTGACGTTTCTTTAATAATTAAATATATGAACTTAAAACTTTGGTGAGGTTATGTTGACATACATATACATATGTTGAAAGTGTACTTGGCGTGAGACACTACAGTGTCTCCGGATACGTATAAGTTAATTGCGTATTGTATCAGGCTAAGATTATTTTTCAATACATAATGAGACTTCACTATTACGTATGAAGGAAGATATCTTCTTTCTTATTAATGTCTAAAGGCATTTTTCATAACCCATGTTAAGTGTCGTGCGTGATTCATGAATTTTGCTTTTTACGTTATATTTAGAAAATGTTTCAAAAGAGAAACAACGCATGATTGATGAAGACAGAAACGACAGAGTGAGAGATTAAAAAGTTTAACGGACACAACGAGTCCGTTTACGTTAATTCATACTTGAAACTAACAGAAAATATCTGAGTTGTTAGCATGAAGTAAATAACGACTCTCAGGTGAATATTAATCATATTGTTTTTGAAACAAAGAAAGAACTTATCGGACGGTATGAATTTGGCGGATGGGGGCTAGGCGCGAAAAAGTGTAAGATTTTTCCGTCACGATCCCTTCTGACGTAGCTAGCGTATATGGCCTGCTTTTTAGAGTTTTTTACTTTCTATTTATCTTTTTTTTAATGTCTTATATGTATTGAAATTAAAACCAGCCAGATGTTTTTTACAGTGGTAGCTTTTGCTTTCGCACGAATTGGCCGGCTCGAACCGAGGTGGTACCACGACCTCACAGAATACCAGCGTGAAGTAGAGGTTTACCTCAGCGTTTCGCTTTGTGAGTGCAGGTGGCCGGAGGTTCTTTTTACTGGAAATGAGGCATTCCATCCTAGTCCTCACGGATGAAAACGCATCTGCATTTTGATTTGTAATAGAGGATAGATGTAGATGTCTATGGGCCGCAGCAACCACTTACCATCAGGTGGACTGTGTGCTCGTTTGTCACCCTTATCCTATAAAAAAAGATAAAAACAGTACAAACAAAGACATGTTTCTTCAATTTTATGCAAACAAAAGACGAAGAAACTTTTTCTCCGACTTGTTACGTCCCTTTGCTATGCACTGAGCTCTGAAAGGGTTTTACGGCAAGGAAATATACGCCGCACTGCTCCAATATCAGTTGGAAAACTTCACATGTCTTCGAAATACGTGGTAAATCAGCACTTAAAATTGAAATTAGAAATTCATTGGTGCCGGCGAGAATTGAACCCGGGTTGCACGCGTACTGTAAAATTTACAGCGAGCGAGAATTTACTGCTTGAAGCGCTGAGATACTACGGCTTAGACTTAGTTAAACTTTGGTAAATCTAAGTCTATTGGTTGTGTAGTGGCGGTGTAAGAATATCCAGTGACTATCGTTTCGTGGGTGTCATTAGGAGCGGCAGAGGGAAACAAACCAGGAGATAGGCAGCATCAATATCACTTAAAACTGCTTGATAACAAAATAAAAGGAAAATCTGTGGTTGCCAATCCGCATACCAAGCGTGACAACTTTGGCTGGCAAATATCCTCCATATGAGACAATCTAATTGGAGGCTAATGTTCAGTAGTGGATGTTCATACTTTATAATGAATTTCTTTTCTTTCTTTTTTTTAAGAATGTTATAATAGAAGCCCGCTTCTATTATAACATTCTTGATGAATGATCAAGATGTAGCCAATCTTGTTTGACGTTCTTCGAAGATGACATTTGGTAGTACGACAGGCACACGTTCGACTGTGACCGGCTTCACTCGGTCACTGTCACGTAGGCGCGGGACCCGAAGCTTGTAATCGTGCAGAACCTGCTTGACGTGCTGAAGCTCGGCGGCCATGTGTTTGCTGTCACAGATCCCTCGTGCTCTCTGTTACAAAAACGATAATAATAGAACTTATTAACAAATAGGAAGTATAAAGTAATAATAGTTTAAATTTTTATGAACAGTAATAACATAAATAATAAATTTCAAAAAAAAATTTATTTTTTTAACTCCACTATATTTATCTCCATTCTAACCTGTCCAAAGCAAAAAACTATTCATTAATTCAGAGATTTAGAAAAAATGTACTTTATTAAATCAATAAAGTTACGAGTACATATAGTGTCACTAAATCTGTTATCGTTATCTGACACCTCTTTATCCTGAAGTAATCTGACTATTAAAGGTGAATAATTATATCACCTTTGACGTACAAATATGAAGGCATGTTTCCGGTACATGTCGAGTGGTTGCAATTAATCACAGCGACGCATTGTGCGCGGTGATTTGTAGCGGACTAGTGCTGTGATGTATCTCGACAGTAGGCTAAGCTCATATTACTTATAAGCTATCGATTACAGAAGTTGAAAGTCGAAACAGAGATAACCATATTTGAATACATCATTATTATCATTACAGCCCTTTACAAGTCTACTGCTGAACATAGTCCTACCCCAAAGAATGCTACAAAACAAAGGTCGTCACTCCATCTAGTGGTGAGTCACCCTACACTTTGCCTAACGGTATGAGGCTGCCACTCGAAAACATTTTTTCCTCTTCGGTTGATGGTTCTACGAGCTATATGTTCGGCCAATTGCCACTTCTGCTTGCTAATCTTTTGAGCTATGTCAGTCACCGTCATTATCCTGCGGATATCCTCATTTCTATATTTATCACGCAGAGAAACACCGAGCAAAGACCTCTCCATAGCTTGCTGAGCGACCGTAAGCCTCTTCGTAAAGTCAGTAGTGAAGGACCGCGTCTCAAACCCATAAGTAATCCTGGCAACTGGCAACACTCACTGGTTTTACAATCTCGTTTTCAAGTTTTGAGGTATATCTGACGAGAAAATGTGTGATAATTTTCCGAACGCTGCGCAGTGGAATTGTACTCATACCTTTTAGTTTCATAGAATGGAAAGTAAGCATACGACTCACCTGATAATAAATGCTCTCTACCGCCTATGAACAACTGCATCACCAGAGGAATCGCAGTAGTAATTCCAACCTTTAAGGACAAAAAAGAATCTTTTATTAAAGGACTTTTAATACCACTATCTGTCGGAGCCTCTTTTTTCCTTTTGTTTTGAGAGGGGGCAAACGAGCATGCGGCTCACCTGATGGTAAATGACTAACGCCGTCCATGAACAACCACTACACCAGGGGAATTGCAGGTTCGTTGCCGGCCTTTTAGTAAGGAGTAATCTCTTTCCCTAGTAAGGTCCCTACGTCGTAACGGTCCAAAAAAATCACCTGTAGTAAATTTTCACCTTTTCCTATAGTCGCTTCTTACGGCACCAAAGTGACTAAATATATTGATGGCTTCTCTTTCGCCGTCACTGCACGCCTCTCTCGCGCGGTCCGTCTAAATAATAAATAACATTTTATAAATAACCAATTATGACAACCGTACAGTGGCAGCGTAAGAATATCTACTACCCCATATCGACTCGTGACTATCGTAAGAGGCGACAGAGGGTAACTGAAGCAGAAAATGGGCAGCAACTTTAATAAAAAACAATGGTTGCCAACCCGCCTGCCAAGCGTGGCATCTTTGGCAAAGCCTTCCCTATGAGGCAATCTATGGGTGTTCAGCAGTGAACTTTCATAGGCTGTAATTAAATAGATGAGATTATATAAAAACGGAAGCGTTAAGCTTGAGGTTGTATTTATAACAAATAACAATGACATTAAAAAGCGAGTTAACGGACCTAAACATTTTAACACCGATCCGCTTCGCGCAGCAATTCATTTTAACGTTACTGCACAAAACTGCACCAACAGGCTGAAAATAATGGACAACGCAGTCATATTCAACAAAATTTTGTACATATATTTTAGAGGCTTTGAAAAAAGGTTCGCACTGCATGTTATTAGTTATGTTACGTGATATCTACGTAACTTTAGAACTAATTTTTTTTTAATGTTTTTATTGAATAAGTTATACTTCAGGGGTTCCATGCAAATTTGTTGACAACTTCTATCCTTAAAGGTGGAATAGTAGGAAGTGAATTTAAATGATTATAATTTGAATAAAGTTACTAAGAGACGGCCCCCAGTCCCCGGCGGGCCCGCTATTCCTAGCTACGGTGGTGACCATGGTAACGGCGGGGCAGTGTGTGCTAAGAATCTCCGGTGGGGGTTCGGTTGCCACCGACTATGACTCGACCTGGCAAATTAAATCGCACGCAACCTGAGGACTGACGAGAAGATCCTGGAGCTGGAAGAAGAGATAGACAAGTTGCGCTGGAATATTATAGGACTATCCGAGGTTCGAAGAGAGGTGGAGGACACAGTAATCGTCGAATCCGGCAACTTGTTCTATCACCGGGAGGGTGAACACCTGCCCCAAGGAGGTGTTGTATTTATCGTCCTCCAGTCTCTCGTTAACAACGTTTTAAAGATTGGTAGTGTGTCGACGAGGGTCGCGTACCTTATACTCAGAATCACCAAACGGTATTCGCTGAAGATCATAAAGGTTTACGCAACAATGGCAGTACATCCCAATAAGGAGGTGGAGGAAATGTATGAGGATATCTCTAGAGCCATGCATTCCTCCAAAAGCCATTATACGATGTTAATGGGAGACTTTAACCCAAAACTAGGCACAAGTGAGAACGGTGAGCTGAAAGTAGGGAAATTCGGAATACGGCAACGGAAACCGAGGGGCCAGTAGCTGGCCCAATTCATGGAGAAAGAGGGACTCTTTATTATGAACTCTTTCTTCCAGAAGCGGTCCAACAGAAAGTACACCTGGTCGAGCCACGACGGTTGGACAAAAATGAGATTGACTTCATTATGACGACCAGACGACAACTGTTCAGTAATTTCTCAGTGATCGCGAGGGTGAAAACCGGCAGCGATCACAGAATGGTAAGAGGTACACTGAACCTAAACGTTAAGTTGGAGAGGTTTTTTTAGGTGGTAGAGCCATGCTACAGCTATATTATGGTTGTAGAGCGAATGGGTTGGTTCGACCGGGGATGGACCACGCTCTCACAGAATACCCGCGTAAAATAGCAGCTTAACGATGCTGTGTTTCGTATGATGAGTGTGGAGAACTGAAGACCCTTTTTACTGGAAATGAGGCATTCTACCTTAGTCCTCACGGGTGACAACGCATCTGCATTTTGATTCTTAATCGAAGATAGATGTAGATGTCTATCGGACATAGCAACCACTTACCATCAGGTGGACTGTGTGCTCGTTAGTCACCCTTATCCTATATAAAATAAAAGGTCATGTCTGATGAAGTCAACGTCCTCCTCGTGCTCTAATCCAAAGTCCCGAAACCTTTCAGCTCAAGCTACGAAACGTATTGAGTGAGATTGAGAAGTACACATCATCGTTGGAGCCACACGCAAGTGTGTTTAACGATCCAAAAGCGAGTCTTTTCCAACACTATTCCGATGATATCTCGGACGTCAGTCTGAGCAAGATTAGAATGACTCTCCAGCACCTTAAAAACGGCAAGGACCCAGGCGAGGATGGAATTACAGTGGAGCTTCTGAAAGCGGATGGAAAACTGGTACTTGAAGTCCTTCAGAAGCTCTTTAATTCCGTCCTTCATGGTGGCATTACTCCGGAGGCGTAGAGTCGAAGTGCGGTGGTCTTGTTCTTCAAGAAAGTTGAGAATGCTCTCTTGAAGAACTACAGACCGATTTTCCTTCTGAGCCGCGTCTACGTGCTGTTACCGAGAGTCATTACGAATCGTCACGCGCGCAGACTTGACGACTTCCAACCTCCCGAACAAGCCGTTTTCCGAAAGGGCTTTAGCACCATAGACCACATACATACCCTTAGCGAAATTGTACAGAAGTCCGTGGAGTACAATTTGCTACTATGTCTGGCGTATGTGGACCATGAGAAAGCATTTGATTCCGTCGAAATTTAGACGGTGTCGCAGTCCCTTCAGCGGTGCCAAGTTGACTGTCGTTATATCGAAGTGCTGAAGTGTTTGTACAGTAGTGCTACGATGGCTATTAGAATACAGAATCAGAAAACGAAACCTATCCAACTGCAGTGAGATGTAAGAAAGGGTGACGTTATATCCCAGAATCTCTTCACAGCTGCATTGGAAGACATTTTCCAGATTCTGGACTAGAAAGGATACGGTGTTAATACCAATAGCGAGTACATCACTCATCTTCGATTTGCCGACGATATAGTCCTTATGGCAGAATCGCTGTTAGTGTTTTCCAATGGATAGGTTTTAAGATGAACATGGACAAAACAAAGATCGTGTTTAATGTCAATGGCACACCTATGTCGGTAAATGTTTGGAGCACTAAGCTAAGTTGTTGACTAGTATGTTTACCTGGAACAAATAGTCCGACTAGGTAAGTCCAACTTCGACCGAGAGGTCAATCGACGGATTCAACTCGGTTGGGCACCTTTCGGGAAATTACGGCACATCTTCTCATCAGGTATACCTCAAAACTTAAAATTGAGACTGTACAACCAGTGCGTGTTGCCAGTGATGACTTATGGAACAGAGACGTGGTCCTTTACTGCTGGCCGGATGAGAAAGCTCAAGGTCACTTAGCGAGCTATGGAGAGGGCTATGCTCGTAGTTTCTCTGCGTGATTTTTTTTATAGGATAAGGTGCCAAAGAAGCGAACATTCCACCTGATGGTAAGTGGTTTCTGTGGCCCATAGTCATCTACATTTATCCTCGATTACAAATCAAAATGCAGATGCGTTGTTACCCGTGAGTACTAAGATGGAATGTCTCCTTTCCAGTAAAAAGGGTCTCCGGTTCTCTACACTCACCACACGAAACACAGTAGCATTAAGCTGCTATTTTACGCTCGTGTTCTGTGAGAGCTTGGTCCATCCCCGGTCGAGAAGACCCATTCATGTTACAACTATACCAGAAATATAGCTGCAGCATGGCTCTACCACGTATAAAAAACTTAGAAATGAGGATATCCGCAGTAGAACCAGAGTGACCGATATAGCCAAACGGATTGGTAAGCTGAAGTGGCAATTCGCTGGCCATATAGCTCGTAGAACCGACAACCGATGGGGAAAAAAGGTTTCGAGTGGCGGCCTCTTACCGGCGGACGAAGTGTAGGCGTCCCGCCACTAGATGGAGTGACGACCTGGTAAGACATGCAGGAAGTCGCTGGATGCAGGTGGCTCAGGACCGTGCATTGTGGCATTCTTTGGGGGAGGCCTATGTTCAGCAGTGGACTTGTGAAGGGCTGTAATGATGATGTTTTGTACATTAGGAGTGAATATGTATATGAACAGGTGGCTTTTGGTATAAATTCTCATTAAATAACTTTGATTATTAAATGACGTCATTCTGATTTTCACTATTTGCCACAGCTTACGAACACTTTTGGAAGTATTAAATTAAACTATTATTTTAACTAGTGGTCGCTTAGTGGTCGAAATTCGACCGTAATACATAAAACTTTAGGATTTGTATAGCATTCTATTTTATATATTTTATATCTACAACCTCGTGGGTCTGTTGGTCGTAAACGCGGTTGCTGATCACGAGGTCCTGAGGTTCAACACCGGGTCGGACCAAAATCAGTTATGGGGTGTTCTGTTCTTAGTAGCACGAAGTACGTACTCGTCTATTGAAATTGAAATTGTTAGAAGACAGTAATTGTCGAATATTAGAAATAATAGTTCTTAAAAATTTGCAAGAATTTTATCATACTATAACTTGCTCTAAACTTTAAAAGCATTAAAACCAACTTCAGCAGAAAACATCAGTGGAGCTAAGTTTCATCTGATAATGTCTTCTTGATTCGTTGAATCGAACATAAACTTGAGTACGAACAAATCCTAGATTAAGTTTTATAATTTCATTGAGAGTTCTTGTTCTTGCGGCGTGCTTGCGTTGCATATGTAATTCACTTTTAATCTTTATTGTTATTTTAATTATTATATATTTACTTACGTTTTATCCTTATCTGTGTAGAACTTAATAAAAGTAAATCAAATAAAAGACTAAAAAATCCTTCATTCCTTTCTGATAAAATAATAGCCTTGATAATTCAGTAACGGTATTGCTCTTTATCTACCACACAGACGATCAGAGAAACAGACGAAAATTTTAAAATGGTTTATTATGTCTTGATATCATGCAAATAACTTCCTTCGCTCAATCGAACGTAGTTATTTCGATACTACAGTAAAATTTTATTTATTTGTATGTATGGATGGTTTTTTTTGTTTTATTTTAAGTTTCTTCTAACGCTGTGTAGTGACGGCGGCAACATTTTCCTGATAAAAACTCGAGAAAAGAAAATAACAGCGGGTGCTAAATTTGCCTGAAAAGCGTGGCAACTATCTTAGACTGTAATTAATTAATTCTTCTATACATTGTCTTACCACCGACTTCATAAGCTATTCTGTGGAAATTATTTTATTCTTTTTAGTTGTATGAATCAGCGTTTACTTTAATTAAAAATTTCATTACTAAAAAAGAATAACGCTGTTAGCATCATACTCTTTTATCAACTCCAATCTAAAAGTAAACTTTAAATTCTTATATTAATATGAGCGACAGTTATGAAATGATGGATTCGAGCCCACTACCTATTTATACAGTATAACAATCACTAGGCTATACTTTTTTTGTTGCGTCTCGAGCAAAGCGTTGAGGTGATGTTGTACATGTATGAGTAACTAACAGTTATAAAAGCTGACTCTTAGAGTTCGTACATAGCATTCCTTATGTAAAGTACTTTTAATACAGACATCGTCACCAACTTCATTTTTTTCCTTTTGCCTAGCAAAAAACGACTGATACTTTTTTATTTCAGGACTCATTTTACAAAGACAGAAAGTCCAGAGGTTTTTGAATATTTGATATTCAATTAAGCTAATTTGAAACGTTTTTTTAGATTTAATGCGTCTGGAATATTTGTATAATCTCTAACAATATCAAAAATTAAAACTTTAGTATTTTTTATATAAAATTTTAAATTAGAATTTTTAGTCACGAAAAGACAAAAGTACTCTGCTATCTTTTAATTTAGTATGAAACACAGCGATAAAACTTATTAATATAAAGTGTCAATTGCCCCTGTCGAGAAAACTTGAGCATATTCGTTCAAGTTTTCTTGAAGTTTGATCTCTACATAGTATAAAACAAAGTCGCTCCCGCCGTCTGCACCGCTTAGATTTATTAAACTACGCAACGCATTTTGATGTGGTTTTCATCAATAGGCAGGATGATTTAAGAGAAAGATTTATGTGTATAATACATTCATATTATTTCAAATATATGTATAATTCTTCTGTCCGTGTGTATGTGACTGAACTCCTCCTAAACGGTTGGACCAATTTTGATAAAATCTTGTGTGGGTGATGAAGTTAATGAGAGAATGGTAATAAGAATGTTTTTTACGTGGTAGAGCCATGCTGCAGCTATATTTCTGGTATAGTTGTAACACGAATGGGTCGGCTCGACCGGGAAAGGACCACGCTCTCATAGAATACCAGCGTAAAATAGCACCTTAATGCTGCTGTGTTTCGTATGGTGAGGGTAGGGAACCGGAGACCATTTTTACTGGAAACCGAGGCATTCCATCTTAGTCCTCACGGGTGACAACGCATCTGCATTTTGATTCGTAATCGAGGATAGATGTAGATGTCTATGGGTCACAGCAACCATTTACCATCAGGTGGACTGTGTGCTCGTTTGTCACCCTTATCCTATAAAAAAAGCAATTTATTTCGGTAGGTGGCGTTGTTGTTAAGATCCAGAGATTAACCATGCGAAGCCGGGGCGGATCGCTAATAATATATATCTGCATGCACGTCGTGGACACTTGAATTCAAACGGCTTATACAAATCTTCAGAGATTTATTCGAAAAATTCAAAATTGGCTCATTCATATCCACGTTCTGTTACGTCACGTGAGAGATAAATGTTCAAGTAGACACTTTTATTCGTTATCTCCCCGAGCACTGCCTGCTGCGAGTGACATGGTTCCTTTGCATATTGTCTGAACTAGGAGTGGGGAAACAACTACGGGTATGGTATGGGTAAAAATATATTAAAATATATATTACACACATCACTCATAGTTACAAGGTAGGACTCCTTTCCTTCTTGGGAGTCTATCCGGGTAGGTACCACCTTCTCACCTATATTGTGCTGCCTAATAGCAGTGCCTGCTGTGCTGATGTATTGCTGATGGTCTAAAAGTTATAGAGAGCCAGTATAAGTACAAGCTGCTAGGCATCAATATTTAAAATTACGAACAAATTTAGACGTTTGAAATAAATATTGACCTCACAGTATGGAACGGGTCTTTTAGGCAATTTGCATCGGACAGCTGCCAGATCGATTGTTGTGGTAGGCTTTGTAAATAGAATTGTAGATTAGGCTCCAACTGAATCATGAAGCAAGGGCTGTGTTTTTTCTAAAACTATATACTTTTGTATTTGTCTATAATCGCATGTGTTTATTCGTATTCTCATAAACATTAATAATTTAAATGCAATTCACAATTATTTGTATTGTAACACATTTGTGTATTATTTAACTAAGCTTACATACATTTTAGTCCGAGCTTCGGAGTACTGGTAGACATTAGTAGTAAATTAATAAACTATTAATAAATCCTATTGTGCATGCCCTAAGCGCATTAAAAAATATTACTTATAACATCAATTTTTTTAAAGTGGTTTAAATACACACAAGTTTTCACTCATAAACTTAATTATTAATAAATAATAATATTTATTAATTAATTAATTATTAACCAATAATTTTATGTCAAATTTCAATTTAAAAAAAGTTTGGAAAATCCAAAAGTGCCCGACTCATAATGCTCATATGATCATCATGTCATCATTCAGGTAACCCCATAAAGTCCAGGACGTATTTAAATATAAATATACTTAAATATTAGTATTATTATAAGTGCCGTGTAGTGGCGGCTAAGAATATCCACTACCCCATATCTTTCCGTGGGTGTCGTAAAAGGCGACAAAGGGACAGACAGGCAGGAGTTGGGCAGCAGCATCTTTCTGATAACAACAAAAATACAATAAAAAACTGCGGTTGCCAACCCGTGGCAACTATGGCAAATACCCCCCCCATAATCAGAGTAACAAAGAAACGGCCCCCAGTCCCCGGCGGCCCCGCTATTCCTGGCTACGGTGGCGAACATGGTAACGGCGGGGCAGGGGGTGCTAAGAATCTCCGATGGAGGTTCGGTTGCCACCTAAGACGAATCAACCTGGCAACATACAACGCACGCACACTGAGGACTCACGAGAAGATCGAGGAGCTGGAAGAAGAGACAGACAAATTACGCTGGCATATTATAGGATTATCCGAAGTCCGAAGAGAGGGGGAGGACACGGTAATCCTCGAATCCGGCAACTTGCTCCATCACCGAGAGCGCGAACATCTGTCCTAAAGAGGTGTCGGATTTATCGTCCACAAGTCTCTCGTTAACAACGTTATAAAGATTGAGAGTGTGTCGACGAGGGTTGCGTATCTTATATTCAGAATCACCAAACGGTTTTCGCTGAAGGTCATACAGGTTTACGACCAACCTCGGCACACCCCGATGAGGAGGTGGAGGAAATGTATGAGGATATTTCAAGAGACACGCATTCCTCCAATACCCAATATACGGTGTTAATGGGAAACTTCAATGCAAAACTAGGCACAAGAGAGAACGGTGAGCTGAAAGTAGGGTAATTCGGAATAGGGCAACGGAACCGAAGGGGCCAGCAGCTGGCCGACTTCATAGAGAAAGAGGGACTCTTCATGATGAACTCTTTCTTCCAGAAGCGGCCCCACAGGAAGTGGACTTGGTTGATCCCCGACGGTTCGACAAAAATGAGATTGCCTTCATTATGACGACCAGACGACAATTGTTCAGTGATGTCTCAGTGATCGCGAGGTTGAAAACCGGCAGCGATCACCGAATGGTGAGAGGCACACTGAACCTAAACGTTAAGTTGGAGAGGTCACGTCTAATGGAGTCAACGCTCCGTCCCCCTCGTGCTCTAATCCAAAGTCCCGAGACTTTTCAGCTCGAGCTACGAAACCATTTTCAGTGCCTAGAAGATTGCAATGCAGTGGACGATATGAATGACAAGCTCGTAGAAATTGTCCATGCGGTCGGAGCTAAGTTTTGCAAGACCCGCCGCAGAAGAACACAAAATCTCTCCGATCACACTCTTAATCTCATGGCTGTTAGACGGGATATGACGCTGCAATCTTCATTAGATTTGACAGCATACAGGCAACTAAACAGTCAGATCTCCAAATGCATACGGCGAGACTTACGCAACTTTAATACTGCTGGTATTAAAAAGCGATCGAGCGGAACCAGGGCTCCAAAGTCTTTGCTAGATATCTGTCTGCCAGAAAGAGCCAACTGCCGATGCTGAAGACCGAGTGTGGCAGCGCCATTTCCGGGACACCTACGATTTTGAATGAGATTTAGAGGTTCTATGGGCAGCTGTACACATCATCGTTGGAGCCACACTTAAGTGTGAGTAACGATCTCAGAAGTCTCAGAGTCTTATCCGACACTATTCCGGAGATATCCCGGACGTCAGTCTGAGCGAGTTTAGAATGGCTCTCCAGCACCTTAAAAACGGCAAGGCCCCAGGCGAGGATGGAATAACAGCGGAGCTTCTGAAAGTGGGTGGAAGACCGGCACTTGAAGTCCTTCAGAAGTGACTTACGGATCTGAGACCAGTGTTGACTTACGGATTTGAGACGTGGTCCTTCACTGCTGGCCGTATGAGGAAGCTCAAGGTCGCTCAGCGAGCTATGGAGAGGGCTATGCTCTGGGTGTTTCTGCGTGATAAACTTAGAAATGAGTATATCTGCAGTAAAACCAGGGTAACTGACATTGCCCAACGGATTAGTAAGCTGAAGTGGCAGTGGGCCAGCCATATAGCTCGAAGAACCGACAACTAATGGGGAAGAAAGGTTCTTGAGTGGCAGCCTCGTATCGGTAGGCGAAGTGTAGGGCGACCCCCCACGAGATGGAGTGACGAACTGGTAAGACATGCAGGAAATCGATGGATGCAGGTAGCTCAGGACCGTGCTTTGTGGCATTCCTTGGGGGAAGCCTATGTTCAGCAGTGGACTTATGAAAGACTGTAATTATGATGATGATACATAAACATATACATCCTTCTTACTTTTAGTACGTATTACTATTATTTATTCTTTACTTTTAAAATATTGTAATAAAGAGAGCCGTGGTAGCTCAGATGATTAGCGCACGCTGTAAGCTTCACAGTACTCGAGCAACCCGGGCTCGATCCCCGCCGGCACCAATGAAATTGTTAATTGCAATTTTAAGTGCTGATTAACCACATGCTCAACGATGAAGGAAAACATCTTGAGGAAACCTGCATGCCTGAGAAATAAGAGAAAAAAAAATATTTCTAAGACATGTGAAGTTCACTAACACGCATTGGGGCAGCGCGGCGGTCATTTCCTTGCCCTAAAACCCTCTCTTAAAAATGAGAGGAGGCCTGTGCCCAGCAGTGGGACGTAAATTGGCTGCAACTTACTTTTGCTTTACTTATTGTAATAAAAATGTCTGATTATTATAATAATCAAGTATTTATGAAATTTGGTTTTTGAATTATTTTGTATTAGTGCAGCGATCTTTTTGAGCCGCTGCAAACAGCCAATACAATATTCACTCATGACGGCGATAGACGCCAAACTGAGTGAGGCAGTCGGACTGCCACAGTCTATTTACAAAAAATAAAATAATACAAGGCTACTAAAACATCGAAAATTTCTACATTTCGTAGGCGAAGAAAATTAATTATAACTAAAAAAAAAAAGCAAAATTAAACTGCCATTTACATTTCATGGCTTCCCACATGATAGATGAAGAGATTAAAAAATAGATTTACTTAGACAATTAATATTTTTAAAAGTTATCGTGTTTACCACTCCATGCGGACTTGACAAATCTATACCATAAGCCACTAAACCACTTTTTATGTAAAAATAGCAATTAATCGATTTAAAAAGAAATAAGTTCAATAATCATTTATCTTTCTGACAATGTTCTTTTTATAACCTTTATATGTATAATATGATTGCTTTCAACCTCGCGAAAAAAAATTGTTAACGTAGTTTATGTTTTACATAATACATTTTTTGGAACATAATGGACACTGGATTGAAGCATTTTCCGAAAACACACAATTCATGAAATAAAATAATATAATATAAAACTTAGTATACAACGAACACGTTCCATTATTATTCTTATTTTTTAAATATTCTATAAGAAAATGACAATAAATTAAATTAAATTACTAAATACGTACATTTAATATGTTTCGAGTTTTGAATGTTCCGCATTGTCGTTAGCGCGAGCGCTCATTGTGGTAGGAAACATGCATAACTTTTTCGCGCAATTCGGAAGCATTTAATTTGTTACGCCCATCATACTATTTTAAAATATAGACTCTTTAGACAATTAATATGAGTACTTATTAGTTTTATTTATTAATATTTTTCTATATAGCAATGGGTCGAAAATCTCCACTCTACACCTGTTTAAAAAAGAAAATAACAATTATGCCTACTTGCATTAGAAGTAGAATGTAATTAAGGTAATTGGAAACAAAAACTTAGTCTATAAAACGTAAAATAACCCCGTTTAGGTATTCACAATGGTGACTGGGAATGAGTGCTCAACGAAAGTTGTAAGAGTCAATAGAGACGATGCATTTTGGCAAGTAAAAATGTAAACCAAAATGTAATACGTTTAACCGTCATATTATTTTTTCAAAGTTAAATAATCCTCGTAAAACTCGATGAAACAAATAAAATGTTACAAAATAAAACGAAAGATGTTTTTGTGATAATTTGTTTGGGTACTTTAATATTACATATTCACTTCTATCTGCCTAAAGTTTTGAAGCGATACTAGCCTAATGGCAGTGTGCGGATGTCATTGGTTCGAATCCGCCATTCGGTTACTGTGGCGAATCCACTCCTCACACAAGTATTTTAAACTTACCAAAAGTTTTTCAAGGGAATATTAGTAATATTGGTAGCATTTAAAAATAAAAGTGAACTGTGTTTGATCGCGTAGTGGCACTGTAAGACCAGTAGACGAGTAGGTGTGCTCTTACTCTCTCACCCTCGTCCCGTGGTTGTTGTAAGAGGCGACAGAGAGAAACAAACCAATAGTTGGGCAGTGGTGTCTTCCTAACAATAACTCAAATAACTCTATACGTGGTAGAGCCATGCTGCAGCTATATTAGTAGTATAGTTGTAGCACGAATGGGTCGGCTCGACCGGGAAAGGACCACGCTCTCACAGAATATCAGCGTAAAATAGCAGCCTAACACTGCTGTGTTTCGTATGGTGAGTGTAGAGAATCGGAGACCCTTTTTACTGGAGGCATTCCATCTTAGTCCTCACGAGTGACAACGCATCTGCATTTAGATTCACAAACGAGGATAGATGTAGATGTCTGTGGGCCACAGCAACCACTTACCATCAGGTGAACTGTGTGCTCGTTTGTCAATCGATCCTATAAAAAAATAAACTAATAATATAAAAATGTATTTGCCGACCCGCCTGCTAAGCGTGGCTAATGTGATCATTGTACTTTATAGTATGAGGCAATCTATGGAGGACGCTTTGTTTCAGAAGCGAACTTTAAAGGGCTGTAACGATAATTTTAATTGTTGTTTTACCATGTGCACGGCGATGAAGGAAAACATGTCTGAGAAATTATAAAATATTTGGAAGACATGTGAAGTCCTCCGACATGCATTGGAGAAGCGCGGTAGACACTTCGTTGCCCAACTACCATCTCAGAAATGAGAGAACGCTTGTATCGTGGAGTAGGACGCATATACACTGTAACTGTATTTTACTTTTACTCACTAAAAGTATATATAATTGTGTTAATTTAAAATAAAACAAAATATATATTTATTTGCGAATTGGAAATGATGAATCGAAATTCCGATATAGAGCAGCACGTGTAATGAGGCAACAGGTTGTTTTGTTGCAGCCTGCTTCTCAGTTTTCCCAACTATTTCAGGAAACTGAAAAATATGGAAATGATTTCTTAATATTTTAATAGGTTATATATTCAATAGATAAATAATATATGTTGCGCTAGTACATTCTTTAATCAAGATTCATCCATTTTCTTCGAATGTTAAAGAAATTTTGACAGTGTTTGTGTATTTTTATATTGAATGTAGAAAATCCGAAAATCTTTTTGTTGGTAACGTGGTATTCCTTGTTGAACCTCAGGGGCTGCAAAGTATTATTAGTATGGGCTAAATCATCATCTTGTCATCAGGTGATCGTGGTATATGTGAACTACCAACGGACATTCAGCTTCCTAGCGCATGCACATTCAAGAAGCATTTTCTGTGTTATCGCGTCTACTATCGTTATTATTTACGGAACAATGGGATAGGTTCTTTAGCACGCAATCGTAATATTGATTTTTATATTATAAATTGGAAAACTTATATGGCGATAGGTACAGCAAATCCTTAAAGTAGCAATTAAAATAATTCAAGATTTCAATTAAAAAATAAAAAATACGTTCATATCCCATGCCAGAGTGACTTTAACATAATATTATGTTGTTAAGCATCAGAAGATGCATGCAAGAAGCATGACAAACCTAATTTTGTTGTCGGCTATTATTATTGAATAATGCTTATGTTAGAGTTCATCAAGTCATGCTCTTGAAATATGAAATTGTTGGTAAACCATATTTAAGGGAATTTCACTTTGGATGTGGGAAATACTTTTCAACTCGGCGGACTTTTGATATCGCTCCGAGACCGAGAGATCACGTCAGTGGAGCACCGTGCGTCGGGAGGGTTGGGTGCTTTCGACCTTCGTAAAGTTACGTCGCGATCTCAGTGTAAACTTTTAAAGGTCGCTCGTGGATTGGTGTACTTAATAGTGGCTTGGTATTGTGCAGTAATGTAGAGCCATGTGAGTGTTGTTTCACGGCGTGATTGAGTGTTAGGAGTATTAAGGTTGCTATCTAATATAGGGAGAAATATTCTTTTTTACAAAATGCAGGAAATATAAATAAATTTACATTTTTTCACTCATGAACCAAATATCTTTTGTGGTATCGAGATCTAATATGCTATGCGATTTCTAAAATTGTAAGTGTTTCAGTATTCCCAGTATTACGCAATCAAACAAGAAACAATTATAATTTTGTTATATTTGAATGTCATACTAGTAAGAAAAAATGTCACTCCCACAATTAAGACGAATCTAACGACACCTCGTTTAGGCTACAGAGCATAGCTCCACGATTTTAGCACTTCATGTGCGGAATTTCGTTTTACCAATTATACCATCTGAAAGGTCAGAAATTGGTCATAAAAGGTCAGTTGATCTTACTCGTATTAATTGGTTAGCGTTAGAAACATTTTTATTAAGGGCTAAAGTTTTTCCAGGTCATTGAGAAATTTAGCACCTCATTCGCGAAAAAAATCCCACCTTTGCGCGATCGAGAAGCATTCGCTTATAATTGGTCAGCTTATATAAATATTTGGTCAGTTTAAAAAATAAGTTGGCATTGTCGTAACGCGCATGCTTTGGGACGGTTAATTGTATCAGGGCAGTGAGCACAGTTCTTTGGTGGTGTGGGTTTATCAAGTCCACATGGTGTCGTAAATATGATAACTTTTGAAAATATCAATTGTTCAACTCAATCTTTTTTTAAAACTCTTCATCTATCATGTGGGAAGTCATGGAATGTAAATGGCAGTTAAATTTTGTTTTGTTTTTTTTTCGGTGTTTTAAGCAGCCTTGTACTAATATATTTTAGAGTATTAATATAAAGTAAGAGTTGCAAAACTTAAATTATAATAAATGTATTTTAGAAATTAATTTCCATGGTAATTTTTATGTAAATAAAATATTTCTAATTTAAAACAACACATAGCGATTGTAATTGCTTAGTGTAATAAAATAGATTCGCTGAAAGTCTAATAGGGCTCGAATGTACCACATTCCTTATGAATTCTGCTCAATGCGCCGTTCTGTTTCATTTCGTTAATATCGGAAAACCTTACTTAATGGTTAAATACCTTATTAATTTGTATATATGAGATGACAACTTCTAATTGCAGAATTTAATTATCTACTCTAGAAATTCTATGACAATTTAAACTAATAACTAGGAATCATTAATAAAAAAGTAGCAATTGAGACTTGATAAAGTTGGTCGCTCTATAGATGAAACTTGTTTGGGGGATTTGCTTGATTTTTTTTTATTTCAATAAACTATATAATTAATTAAAACAATAATTTACAACAAAAACTAAAAATAGTTTACAACAACAGGTGTAATTTGGTAATAATACTTTCTATTCTTATATAAAATGAATAACATAACAACTAATAAGGGTTAATTTCGTTAAAATATATTTTCATAAATTAATTTAAATAATCAGTAACTTTTTCGTATAATCGTAACATACGTTGTACGGTATAATGAAGCACGGTGAGTGCTGAGTGGTGAGCAGTGAGCAGTGAGCAGTGAGCAGTGAGCGGTGAGCAGTGAGCAGTGAGCGGTGAACGGTGATGGTCGCGGCGCGATGCGATGCGCGCGCGGCTGGTGCTGAACGGGCTGACGGCGGAGCTGGGCGCGGCGCGCGCCGGCCCGCCCGCCTCGCCCGAGCCCTACCACGAGCTGGAGCTGTACCGCCAGCTGCTGGCGCTGCCGAGCCGCGCGCGCACGCCCGACCCCGAGCCTCCACCACGCGGTACTTCTACTCCTCCTTTTTATTTTTATTTATTTTTTATTTATTTATTTATTTCGACCAGCAAGGAATCATAGGGTAATATTACATTTTTAACTTTATTTTTGTTCAATTGAAGTTACAAACTAGCCCAGGTTCCGTTACCGTTAGAATTAAAGTCCACAGCTGAACATAGGTCTCCCCATAGATTGCCACACATATTTACCATAGTTGCTACGCTTGGCAAGCGGATTGGCAACCTCAGTTTTTATATTTTTAGTCATTATTAGGAACATGCTGCTGCCCATGTCCTGTTTTATTTCTCTTTGTCGCCTCTTACGACACCTACGGCATGATATAGGACAGTAGATATTCGTACACCGCCGCTACACGTACAGGTTCCACTTGATGTTATATCACTTCTGCAGCTCATAGAGTTCAACAACCAACTTCAAACAAAGAAGGTTTTCATAGTTGGTAGGACTCCTTTTCTGCCCAGGAGTCTGGGCCACACTCTTAACTATTTCTGTCACCAAATAGAAGTGCTTGCACTGCTTTGGTCCAGTGTAAAGAGTACAGAGAGCCAGTACAAGTGCAGGCTGTGAGACATTCCATCTTAGTCCTGAGAAGTGACAACGCACCTCTAGCCCCTAATTCTCTAGCTCTATTAATTGTTTCAAAAAAATTACGAATAACAATTTCAATGGTATCGGCAGACAAAGATGGAAAGTCTCGTTTTCAGTAAAAACCATCCACGATTCATTCCCCTCACCATACAAAAGATACCACCATTTTGCTACTAATTTATGTAGTTACTCTGTGCGAGCGTGGTCTTCCTCCGTTCGAGCCGAGCCATTCGTGCTGCAGTCATACTGCAGTGGAGCTCTACCACTTTGAACATTATAAAACCTATGCTTATGTATGTAAACTGTTGTGAATTGCTTAGACAATATACACATTATGTAAAACACTGAATGTAGATGAACCTAAAGTACTTAACGTAGTTTCTAAGGTTTTATGTTTGTTAACTAACACTATGATATGAATTATGAAATAAAAAGTTATTATGATTATTTAGCTCCTTTTTTCTTTTTTTTAAACAAACGAATAAGGTAATAAGCTGAACAATGTGTGTGACAGAGGAGCCGGCGCGGCGGAGCCGCACGCCCGCGCCCGCGCGCGCCCGCCCCGCAGCACGCGCCGCCGCACGCCCCGCTAAGGTGAGCACAGCAGCTGCTGGTACACACTGCAGCCTCGCAACCACAATCAGTACTGACAGATTGCCTGATTGAATGTAAAAACCAATGATTAGCCTGTATTTTCTTTGTACTCCGAACTGTTTTTAAAGGAGTAATAACAATGAAAAGTAATTATATATGGAATATAAGCCATGTTCGAGAATGACCGCTCCAGACTCTACTGGACCGCGCCATCATTATAGACAGGACTATTATTGCAAAGAAACCTGATATTATGCTGTGGACCGGGCACAGTCAAGAGTATTTTTGGTCGATATTACCATTCTAAACAGATGAGGGAACAAAGTGATACTCTGTGAGTGACAGCTCCGGGTGCAAATGCAGAAATCTATGCTCCTCTATACCGCTCGCAACGTCCTACGATTTCTGTATCTTTCCCCCTAACCTTCGGGCGTTTGATCTCCCCTGCCGAGGACCTCCGTTTTTTATAGGATGGCGTGACAAACAAACTCTCAGTATACCTGATGGTAAGTTGTTGCTGTGACCTATAGATATCTACATCTGTCCTCAATAAAGATTAAAAATGCAGATGCTTTGTCAGCCGTGAGGACTAAAATGGAATGCCTCTTTTTCAGTAAAAAGGGTCTCCGGCTGTCTACATTCACCATACGAAAGACAGCAGTGTTAAGCTGCTATTTTACGCTGGCATTATGTGAGAGCGTAGTCCTTCCCCGGTCGAGCCGACCCATTTGTGCTACAACTATACTACTAATATGGCTGCAGCATGGCTCTAGCACGTAGTTTTCCCATCTGGTTGGGTTTTTGTTTACTTATGTATTATTTATTTTACTATGTTCAATGTATCTTTATGAATATTTATCATTTCTTTATATAATTATTAAGCTCAACCAAATGAGAATACTGTAAAAGTACCCCAATCAAAATGATGTCTTCTAGACCGAATTTCCGTCATGGCGTTCTGTCTCAATGGAGACTTGCCATCTGCGCAGGATAGGATTGTAGCGCCCGAGTATAATCGCAACTACAAGTGCACTCTCTATTCCATCACTCTCATAGTCCGATGGGACGGTAACCGACACGACCGGAAAAGATCAGGTGCAGGACCTACGACTTTACGTACTTTTTGAGGCACTGGAGTGAAACACCGCCAAGTTCTTGACTCCTGGCTGCTACTGAGAATTTATTGACAGAAAAAGCCAATTTCTGATTTTGACCCAACCCGGTATTTGAACCCGGGATCTCATGACCAGCAACCGCATTTAAAAGGCAGTCGTATTGAAAATGGAGCATATAGGAGTTAAAGTAACAATGGGGAATACGAAATCGAAACCTCAGGAATTTAAACTAAGGATCGTTCGTGCACCACCCCACCCAACTCTAAAGGAGACAATTCAAAAGTTTACTAATAACTATTACAAATTTTCTTAAAGTTTGACTTAAAGGTACTTCTAGTTTTAATGCAATGCGGAGATTAATTAATGTAATTAAAAATTCTTCTTGCTCTCGTTATGTTAAAAAATTTAACTTGTATTCATTGTTCTAAACCGTTTTACTTATCCATAACGTCAGGGAGCTTCCTTCGTTTTAGACCATAAGCGCTTTTCAAATTTTTAAAATAATAATGCAAGAGTTTTAGCGTTACAATGTCTCACAAGAAAAGCTTACAAATTCTAGCTCTACTCTCAGTGTCATAACCAAGTTAATTTTAAAATAAGGAAACATTATAAATATGTATATTATTAAGCAGTTCTCTCATATATTAATAAGGGATAGGATTTTTTTCTGCTTTTAGAACGTTTCTATTTTATAAGTTTGGGTCATAATTGTGTAATTATTGTTAGATGTACCTAGTTGTCTAGTCTCCTTAAATATTTAAGGCAATATTTTTTTCATAAGATCCATTTTTTTATATTCAAATAAAAATCTTTTAATATATCTAAATTCCTTTGAATTTCGATTAAAGTTAAAACGAACACTGCTGTTTCATGAGTCCAGAGATATCAGACGGAAAGTGGGCTAGAGATGAGTGCAGAAGTCAGATTTATTATAATATGAACAACCCGCAGTTCGCAACGTTCACAACCTTCAAACTGTTACAACAAAAGTCGCGAAATCGTGTTGAGAAGGGTGAGCAAGGGTTTATCAAGTTTTGATTATGGCGATAGTGGGACGCGCGGGGCTTAACCGCGGGCAAACTGTTCGCTCCGCTTTATTTTCAACGACCGCTTACTTGGAAGTTTTAGACATTAGGCCCAATATTATACGTTCACGTAATGAGCACGTTATGGGAGTTTTGTTGCTTGTTTGCTCAAACTGATTTTTCAAAGGGCAAAGGTATATGAAGTACAAAGCGACGATGCTTTGCGAATGTGACAATTTGTAATATGTTGGCAGATAGAAATTAAACGGGCAGTTGACTACACACCTACTTTCAGATAATAAAAAAAGAGGGCTGACTTTAGAAGTGGAGTTGAACATTATATTTTAAAAAGGTTTTTCCCCAACAAAACGAAAATGCCGTGGTAGCTCAAGGGTTAAGTGTCTGTCGTACAGTTTCAGTACGCGGGTGATTTGGACTCGACGCCTCACTCTCACTCTTAACTTTATCCCACACAGTTCTCAAATCAGAATCTGTCATATACCATTATATACATTACAATCTATAAAAGTCCACTGCTGAACATAAGACTCTCCCATAGATTATCTCACAGGAAGACTTTTACCATAGTTGCCACGCTTGACATGCGGAAAAAATGATATATTTATTACTCTGTATATTTTTATTACTCTGTATATTTTTATTATTTTAAATTGTTATCAGGAAGATGCTGCTGCCCATCTTCCGTTTTAATTTCCCTTTGTTGCCTCTTACGATACCCAAGGGACGACACCATACACAATTCATCCAAATCAGTCATGTAATATTAAGTAAATAAATTAAAATTAATAATGTAACGAGTATTAGGAAACAAAATAAAGCATTATCATTTAATACAACGAATTTGCTAACACCACAACCCCACAAATACGAAGGACTGTGGTATTACAGAAGTACGACGCCAGAGGAATCCGTGACTTACCAGCCGAGTGAGCTGATTTAATTTATTTAGGGAAATACTAAAGCATATGTGGTAGAACCACGCTGCTGCTGCATTATGTTTGACTGCCTCGTTGGTCTAGTGGTTGTAGTAGTGCGCCTGCTGATCATGAGGTCCCGGGTTATAATCCCGGGTCGGATCAAAAAAATCAGTTATTGAGTTTTTCTATCAAGAAATTCTCAGTAGCTGCCCGGAGTCAGGAAGTTGGCGGTGTTTCACCCAGGTGCCTCGGAAAGTATTTTAAGCCGTTGGTCCTGCACCTGATCTCTCTTCGGTCGTGTTGGTTTACCGTCTCATCGGACTATGAGAGTGAGGGAATAGAAAGTGCACCTGTGCTTGCGCATACACTTGGGCACTATAATCCTGTCCTGCGCCGATGGCTAGTCTCCGTTAAGGCTGGCCGCCAAGACTGAAATTCGGTCTGGAGGACATTATTATTATGGTTGTAATACGAATGGGTTGGTTCGACCGGGGTAGGACCACGCTCTCATAGAATATCAGCGTAAAATAGTAGTGTTTCGTATAATGAGTGTAAATAATCCGAAGATCCTTTTTACAGGAAACGAGCCTTTCTGTCTTAGTACTCAGAGCTCACAATGTATCTACCTTTTGTTTCTTAATCGCGGATAACTGTAGATGTCTAAAGGCAACAGAGTCCATTTACCTTCAGGTGGACTGTGTGCTTACCTTAATTTAAAAAAAAAGTAGGGTACAATTATTCACGGTAGGAATAAAACAGTGACATCCTCTTGCAGACCGGAAACAAATTGCGCAACATTAATGCGGAGCCGTGCCGGAAGATTGCAGAAACGTAATAATAAAAGTTTTTATTAGCATGATAAATCAAAAGTAAAATAATATAATTTGCAGCAGCATTACCTCTGCCTCGCCAGACAAAAGAACTTACAAGACAAAAGGACAACGGCTCGTATTCTTGTAACAATATTTTGTTATATTTCATGTATTTATTTTTAATTTTACGCCTAAATTTTTTTGATGCAAACATGCTTAAATGATGGTTAGTGGTCACCGTCGCCCATGAACATTTGCAACTCCAGGGGAAAATGTATCGAAGAGTAGCTTTATTAAATTTCATGGTCTAAATATATAAACATAATTATATACAGGTTTAAACTCTAAACATAACATGGTTGTAATATCGCAATAATAATATAATATTTAGTCGTAGTTTTTCTCTGGTAATCGAAACTCATTTTGAAAAAGTAGTAAGTACATTTAAAAATGACGTACTACAAGCGAATTTTTAGTTTTTTTTATATATATTCATTTAATTTAATTTCAGTATATATTAGTGATACATTTCCTTTCATTCGATAATAACTGGATCGGACAAAATGTCCGACTAACTATGAACAAGACTCAACAATTCATCCGTTCGGTCTAAAACATTCGGCTCAAAGGCTTTGCGGGCTTTCTTTGCATGATAAATCGCGGAAAGAAATATCAGCAGCAGAACTAGAGTTTTTCATATACTTAGCCAGCCCAATAACATGAAGTGGCAACGGGCTTTTTATTATAGCTTTAAGAACTGACAATCGAATGGGTAGAATATGACAAATGTTAGGAAGCCCCAAACTGACAAGTACAGTGTAGAATATTGTAGAGCGACCGCTACTCTACACGGAGTGACGGACTGCCGTAGAAGTCTTTTTTATGATGATGTTTCGTAGTGTGCGTGCGTAGCGTTTTACGTGCTACACTTTTTCATTCTACGCCGTAGGTCTAGATATTTAAATGAAGTTAAATATTATTTAACACGTTTTTTGGCAGGGAATACTGCTAATAATAATAAAATTAATTTAAAAATATATTTATATTGTTTCATCGACAACTGTTCTCTAAATTATAAACCTACACGTGGTGCACTTTGTTTGTTGTTTTTCGTGGTTAAGGTAACCCATTACTCAATTATATCTTGTAGCTATCGTAAGAAAAAAATATGGAAAATATAAAGAAAATATTATTGCTTTCGACAGATAATGGAAACCATACAAACTTTTCGTTAAGACGTAAAATATCCAACTGGTGCCGTGTAGTAGCGGTTAAGAATATCCAATATCCCATATCTTCCCGTGGGTGTCGTAAAAGGCAACAAAGAGAAACAGGCAGGAGTTGGGCAGCAGCATCTTCCTGATAACAACAAACTTACAATAAAAAAACTGCGGTTGCCAACTCGCTCGCCAAGCGTGTCATCTATGGCAAATACCCCCCTATGATGAGAATAACAAAGAAACGGCCCCCAGTCCACGGCGGCCCCGCTATTCCTGGCTACGGTGGCGACCATGGTTACGGCGGGGCAGGGGGTGCTAAGAATCTCCGGTGGAGGTTCGGTTGCCACTTAAGACGACTCGACCTGGCAACATACAACGCACGCACCCTGAAGACTGACGAGAAGATCGTGGAGCTGGAAGAGGAGATAGACAAGTTACGCTGGTATATTATAGGACTATCCGAGGTCCGAAGAGAGGGGAAGGATACGGTAATCCTCGAATCCGGAAACTTGCTCTATCACCAGGAGGGCGACCATCTGTTCCAAGGAGGTGTCGGATTTATCGTCCACAAGTCTCTCGTTAACAACGTTGTAAAGATTGAGAGTGTGTCGACGAGGGTTTATAACCTTATACTCAGAATCACCAAACGGTATTCGCTGAAGGTCATACAGGTTTACGCACCAACCTCGGCATACCCCGATGAGGAGGTGGAGGAAATGTATGAGGATATCTCTAGAGCCATGCATTCCTCCAAGACAATATACGGTGTTAATGGGAGACTTCAATGCAAAACTAGGCACAAGAGAGAACGGTGAGCTGAAAGTAGGGAAATTTGGAATAGGACCATGGAACCCAAGGGGCCAGCAGCCGACTTCATGGAGAAAGAGGGACTCCTAATGATGAACTCTTTCTTCCAGAAGCGGCCCTATAGGAAATGGGCCTGGTCGAGCACCGAAGGTTCCACAAAAAATGAGATTGACTTCATTATGACGAGGCACACTGAACCTAAACGTTAAGTTGGAGAGGTCTCGTCTAATGAAGTCAATGCTCCGTCCCCCTCTTGCTCTGTTCCAAAGTCCCGAAACCTTTCAGCTCGAGTTACAAAACCGTTTTCAGTGCCTAGAAAACTGCAATGATATGGACGATATGAATTACAAGCTCGTGGAAACTGTCCATGCGGTCGGAGCTAAGTTCTGCAAGACATGCCGCAGAAGAACACAAAAACTCTCCGATCAAACTCTCAAACTCTGATGAAGCTACTGCCATATGGTGTGACTGACAAGATTGGCTACATCTTGAAGCGTGCTTCCATTAAAAGATACTTCAAGCCGCCAAAGAAGATTAGTCAGTTTTTACCATCAGTCAAGTGTAATATTCCTCTGTAAGATGCAGGATTGTACAAGCTTGATTGTGAAATTGGTCTCTCTTATATTGGACAAACTAAAAGATCCATAAAAACCCGCGTTAAAGAACACAGCTGATGTGAAGAATCGACATTCCGGGAAGTCTGCAGTCTGTGAACACGTACAGGATCGCCCCCGTCACTACATTAGATTTGATAGACCACAAATCCTCGCTAAAGAACACCGATTCCTCCCCAGTATGATTCGCGAGGCTATTGAAATTAAAAAAACATCCAAATTTCAATAGAGAAGATGGCTGGGTGCTACCATCTGCTTGGGATCCCATAATTAATAAAATTAAATCCCAACCCAAGCATACAACTGCAAGACTTCATGATACTGTAAGTTCAAATTGCGTAGATCAGAACAAAAATTAATAATTTTTAATCTCTCAGATTTAGTACCTATTAGATGGACAATCGCAAAGCATGAGGTAACGGTTTCATTCCTACACACCGTTCTATAAGACGACTCTCAGGAAACGTCTTCTTGCATCAGTAAAGGCACCTGTCCAGCGGTAGATTTTAGCTGCCTGACGAATAAAATACGATGACGAGGAAGAATCACATGCAGATCCCCACAAGTTTATTTGCAGATTTTAGCAAATAGACTTTTTAATCTTCAACTTAAGTACAGCTTATTTTCTTAAATCTAATAAAATTGCCAGTCAATCTACTTTTCACACAGCTACGAATACATAAATATTCAACAGCGTCGCTCCTTTCACCGATGACGTCACGGCGACGTTCGCACGATGAAAAGGATTTAATAAAGCTAGACATGGAAGTAGTGCTTAGGAATTAGATCGAGCAATTTATTAATACTTTACTTTAATTAGTTGAAGGTGGTAAATTGCACTGACTTAGGCTAACAAAAGCCTTGAACTTGAAAGACACTCATATCATAATCAGGTGGAAAGAAATGATATGCTGGCAAATTAATCCACTCTTTTGTTGTACGCATCACGAACGACGAAGCAAACCATTTGGTTCGAATGCGTGGTATGTTGACAAATAGAGTGAGAAATAAGTTATGCAATTGCTGCGAAAACTCTTCAAAATTAATTTATTCTTTTTTTTATAAGATAAGGGTGACAAACGAGCACACAGTCCACCTGATGGTAAGTGGTTGCTGCGGCCTATAGACATCTACATCTATCCTCTGTTATAAATCAAAATGTAGATGCGTTGTCACCCGTGAGGACTAAGATGGAATGCCTCATTTCCAGTAAAAAGGGCCTCCGGCCACCTGCACTCACCAAGCGAAACGCAGAGGTAAACCTCTACTTCACGCTGGTTTTCTGTGAGGTCGTGGTACTACCCCGGTTCGAGCCGGCCCATCCGTGCGATAGCAAAAGCTGCCGCATGGCTCTACCACTGTTGAAAAAATTCTATAAAACATCTAAAGCGCCTGTGTTCAAGATTAGCAAGATTGGATTTGACTGCATTAAGGTGATTACGATTCTTAGCACCACCTTCCATTGGGTTCATAACTGCTAGGTGGCATTTTGCAGCACCAGTCGATATTATATGGCCGCGATACATGCAGTTGCGCTTTATAGCAGCTGTCCTGGCGCTTAAATTTGCATTTTTCATTTCAAATTATGTTCAGCTTATATATTATAATAAGATAAAAAAATAAAAAGTCCCTGAGCCATGCCATGATAAAAATTGAATAAAAATTTAATATGAAATTGTTTTTGTGATCTCATTTATTGTTGAAAACCAAAAAGTTTGCTCGTAAATTAAAAGGATAACGATAGTTATAATGTTGTATGGATACAAGTCAAATGGTTTCTGATAAAAGTTCTAAATACACTTGGTCTGTGGCCAAGCAATTTGGCCGCAATAGGAGATTTTATTTTTTTATTAGAAATACGATTGAAAAAGTAAAATCTTTAGCTCCGTACTAGGTTTTTCTCCTGTATCGTGAAGGCGGTTTACATACATAAATTGCACAACGAGAAACATCCACATCCTGGAACAAATATATTTTATTTTTTATATAGGAAGAAATGACCGTGTAGTTAGGTTTTTAAGAATATTTATTACACCTTTTCGTTCTGTTTCAACAGTCGACAGAAGGAAATAAAACGAGAGTTGTGCAGTAGTGTCTTCATAATCACAAATAAAAAAACTGCAGTTGTCAACCCGTTTGCCAAGCATGGCTACTATGGCATAAGGTCTTATGAGGTAATCTATGGAGGAGGCCTGTGTTCAGCAGTGGACTTTTGATAGGCTGTAACGGTAATGGTATATTAAACTAAAATAGCAAACAACGTCCATTTTACCTGATGCCAAGTGGCTACTGCAGTCCATGACCACCTGCAGACAACTTTAAATAAAGTATGCTTCAGAAGCGTAGTCACCTCGAGGATTAAACATGAAATGACTCACTGCCTGTAATTATTATATTGGCTCTATACCCTTCAGCCCGGAACACAGCAGCGCATGCTCTGCTATTTGACCAGAGAAGTAGATGAGCGGGTGGCACCCACCCAGACAGTCGCCTAGGCAGGAAAGGAGTCCTGCCATTTACATTTAATAAATCTCACATTATCGAGAAGAAGTAGATAGGACGTTATTTATTCAGGGTGCCTTATGTAGGGATATATTATATATATTACTAGCTATCTGCCCCGGCTACGCACGGGTGTTTTCTGAATCTCGACGGAAGCGTAACCTACCGGGACCCATTGTGAGTCTAAACCAACCATCTCAAACGCACACAAAAATTTCATCAACATCATTTAAGCCGTTTTCAAGCTTTTGTGAGACGAAGGGATAGACATTTTTATAAATAAAGATTATGACTGCCTCGTTGGTCATTTTTTATAGAATTTGAGTAACAACCGAACACACAGTCCACCTGATGGTAAGTGGTTGCTGTGGCCCTTAGACATCTACATCTATCTTCGCTTGCGAATTAAAATGCAGATGCGTTGTCAGCCGTGAGGACTAAGATAGAATGCCACTTTTCCAGTAAAATAGGTCTCCGGTTCTCTACACTCACCATACGAAGCACAGCAGCATTAAGCTGCAATTTTACGCTGGTATTCTTTGAGGGCGTGGTCCTTCCCCGGTCGAGCCAACCCCTTCGTGGTACAACTTTACTATTAATATAGCTGCAGCATGGCCCTACTACGTAAAAAACGTGGTCTACTCATAGTTGTTGCAAATGCTGATGATTCAAACTCCTAGTCGGTCCGAAGTCAGTTGTTGAGTTTTTCTGTCAAATGTTTTCAGTAGCAGCCCAATGTCAGGAAGCTGCCAGTGTTGCATTCCCGTGCATTGGGAGGCACGTGAAGTCGTTGATCCTACGCCTGTTCTCTCTCCGGTCGTGTCTTTTTGCCTTCCCATCGTTCATGACAGTGAGGGAATAGAGAGATTTGCACACATTATTTCAAATAACTAGGTTCTGGTTCTGCTTATTTGACTGATTTCACTTAAGGAATTTATAAATTTAAATGTAATTTCTTTATTGCATCTATGTAACATGATACTTCCAAATTAATTGTTATTGCTGGTCTACTTTTTTTAAATACCCAATCCCACAGTGGTTCAGTGTAAATTTGAAGCAGATCCTATTGTATATTTAATCCGTTTATATTTTTATAATTATGTCGTAAAAATTAATTTTAAAGAAGCAATGGATTTGTTTTTGTTACACACGTAATTGCGTAGGTACATACTTACGTAAATAACTGCCGGAGCTAGTTTTTAATCTCTCTAAAATAAGTACAATCTTACTTCAATTTTTTTTTAAATTTATTTACCAACATTTACAAAAACATAACATTATTTTATAACTTCGCCAAACTGTAAAGACAGTTTGTTGGCGAATAAATGCACTCTTATATCCTATTACATAATTAAATAAGTACACCATCCACATAATATAGCAAACAAATAGAAATCCTAAATATAAACACTGTTATTTCTATATTCTAATAATTCTAATATAACATCCCACCCACATAACGTTGCAACCAAATAGAGATTCTAAATATTGCCCATATATATTTTTCAAATATTACAAACGAATATCACTTTAGCAAATTGTCATATACATACGCTATCATGTATCTTCTATTTTATCTAAAAAATAATTCTTAAGCTTCTTTTTATTTGTAAATTTACACTCAGTTCTACCTTGCCTTACCCATTCTATGTCATTAAAAAGCTTTAGTATTAAATATTTTGTACATCTTTTACCATAGTAGTTTTTAACACTAGGCTTAACCAATTTCCCTTCTCTAACTTTCCTGGTTTTATATTAATTATCACCTTTTTCTTTATAATGATTTTTATTAATGTTTTCCAAAACTAATAACATGTTAACTTTGTGTTCTACCGGTTAAATTTTACAAATAGAGAATAAATTATTATAATATTTCTTACAATATTCTTTAACTTTTTCATTTACAAGATATTTTAGAAATCTTGTCTGTAAATTTCTAATGTTTTTTAATTTTTAATATAATCACTGGTATTGCACCTTCAATCAGCTTGCGCAAAAGTGGACAGCAAAGGTGGACAGCAAAGGTGGATTACCTTTGCTTTCAAAAATGTAGGAATCACTGATGACTACTCGGAAAATGGCGCTCATGCAAAAACAATGGTATACTAGCAGAACCCGAAACGTTGGGAATCAATAAAAACAAGTTAATTAAACGCGATTGAATCAGTAAAAGTAGTTTTGTTCAATGTGGACTGTTCGCGTAAACATAAGAAATCATCATTACTCTTATTAATAATATTATATTATAACAATAAAGACTGCGCAAATGCCTGCTGTACTGCCATATGTCAGAGGTGTCACTGACAAGATTGGCTACATCTAGAAGCGTGCTTCCATTAAAGCATATTTCAAGCCGCTGAAGAAGATTAATCAGTTTTTACCATCAGTCAAGTGTAATATTCCTCTGCAAGATGCAGGAGTGTACAAGCTTGATTAAGAATTGGTCTCTCTTATATAGGACAAACTAAAAGATCCATAAAAACCAGCGTTAAAGTACACATAGCTGATGTGAAGAATAGACGCTCCGGGAAGTCTGCAGTCTGTGAACACGTACAGGATCGCCCCCGTCACTACATTACATTTGATAGACCACAAATCCTCGCTAAAGAACACCGATTCCTTCCAAGGATGATTCGCGAGGCTATTAAAATCAAGAAACATCCTAATTTCAATAGAGAAGATGGCTGGGTGCTACTATCTGCTTGGGATCCCATAATTAATAAAATTAAATCCCAACCCAAGCATGCAACTGCAAGACTTCATGATACTGTAAGTTCATACTGCGTAGATCGGAACAAAAATTAATAATTTTTAATCTGGAGGTAGCCGTGGTTAACTATAACATTGAGACGTCATACACCTCAGTCCCCCCCGTGATCATGGGTGCTGTAAAGTGCTTGAAACGTCGGGAATATAAAATAAGTTAATATACGCGATAAAATCCGTAAAATTAGTTTTATTTAAATGTGTAGTGTTCGCGTTAATATAAGAAATCATTACACTTACTACTTATTTACTATTAATTTACTTATAATAAATATTTAGAATTTGAATTTAAATTATGAAACAAATTTAAATAAAGCTGATTCTAAAAATAATTAAATAAGTAGCGCTTCACGGAATAGTAATGAACTCGAAGAATATAATGAAACTTAGACTCACTCTCGCTGAGACCTTGCTCGCGTCAGCGAATCACAAATACGTTATCTGATTGAATTAAACACAACTCTTGTCTTCTGATGAAGCTACTTTCAATGCATATTAAGTTCAGTGCACGTTCTTATGTGATAAAATAATTCTTACTTACTTATCCGGATATTAAATTTGGTAACCGTTTACTTATTGGTAGAAAAGAAATTTAAAAAAAATGAGCGTGAGTGTGATTCGTTATAATATCCCTTTTCTTTGATGTAAAAATTGATTTTAACGAAAATATAATTAATAGAATCAGGCGTTACTTTGCGAAAATCCATTATATGTATAAAAGCTTTTAGAAAAATTTACTTCGCAAATATCCGCGTTATAAAATAAAATGATGTGTCTTACCTAGAATGAAGATGTGTCTTACCTAGTATGCTCTTCATACTAGGTAAGATACATTATTTTATTTTATAACGCAGATATTTGCGAAGTAAATTTTTCTAAAAGCTTTTATTTAACGAAAATTTTATCAGGTATTCAAAATAAAATCAAGCGTCAAATCGTAAACTTAGCGTCTACTTTTCAGATTGTAACACGAGAAAAAATAAAATCGCAAAAACTGCTTGTAACCTAAAAGTAAACTTTTTATTTTTATATGTTAAGTTGTACGGGCGACAAATAAAGTTAGTTAAAGTAACTAAAATTTGCGTTGCGGGTCCCGGAATTTGACCTAACAAAATCGCTATTTATGCAATATGGCTTAGAAGTGGGATATAAAGTAAAAGGTGTTTTTCGAAACATAAGAGTGACTTCTGATAAGTATTACTTATTGAATAACAACGTTTCTGTTTCTGGTTTTGCGAGTATTTGGCTGAGCTGGGGGTTCGCAGCCTGCTTGAAATTACTACTTGTATGGCCAACACATGAGTGTTCTGGACCTTGGTCATTAGCCAACTGCGAGGATAGTTGCCAAATCAACACTTTGCAGGCGAATTGGTGATAATTGTACCAGCGATTTTACACCTCTGAGGTTGGTTTGCGTCGCGTTTTGGGGATTTTTTTCTAACTTTGTATAAATACGGGATAGATATGCCGCTAATATACTCGGTTTTGTCTTGTGTGCGCAAAAAATCTAATTGCCTTCGATAGATTTCAGTATAACTATCTTCTTAACATCCGACATAAAATTTGCAGATCGCGGAGGGCAGCAGCGGCAAAGATGGAAGACGTTTAATAAAATCAGTCGTTACTTTTTGAAAATCCATTATATTCAAATTGTTAAAAAGGAATTAATATCTACGTGAAAAATTAAAGTGAATTGTCTTACGTAGTTTACAGAGCACCTCCCACCTTCTGTCGCCAGTAATCCCAGCACCACTACTCTCAACTCCACTAAACAGCGAAGGACACACCACCGTCAGTAATACGATACGTATTTCGTCTCTAAACGAGGCATCCTCAGGTGAAGTAGACTACTTGTCTGACCGCTAAGATCTAGAAGCTAGATCTTTTATACACGGATCTTAGCTAATAAATTTTTAACATTTTTAGTGTAAAACAACTCAAGAAAATCTTCTGCGCAACGAGAGAAGCTCATGTACAGCAGTAGACATTTACGAGTCGTTGGAGAAGATGAAGAATGGCGCTAATAGCGGTCAACCCTCGTAAGGTCTATTTCTCCTAATGATGCCCCGTTTAAAGGCAAAACAAATGTCGTATTACCAATAATAATGGGTGGTTTTGTCTAATGAAATGATTGTGCACACAATCGTGAGAGACAGGGACCTCCCTCTAGCTAGGATATGCACACTATTTTATTTTGCACGCATATATCTTAGCTAACATCTTCAACACCTAATTATCATTACAGCCTATCATAAATACATTACATTGCTAAATATATACCTCCCCATACATAGCCTCATAAGGGGATATTTTCCAAAGTTGCCACACTTGGCAAGTGTGTTGGTAATCGCAGTTTGTTATTTATATATTCTTACACCGCCACTACACGGTTAATTTCACACACATCTGCAACACACGTGAGCACAAATTATTCAAGTGATGTAAATTAGGTATTAATAAATAGCTTGATCTTTTTTCTAAGGATTTTTTTATATTTAACTTTATTAAATGAATAATTGAACTCCGTGGTGCAGTGGCTTAGAAATGAGTTACAGCGCTAAGGGACACGGTGACGAATCCCGTACGTCGTATTTGTAAATCATACAAATAATTGTTCCGGGTCTTACTTGTTTATTCATGTGAGATTTATGTATGAAAACATTTAAAAAAAATAGTAAAAAAGAACTCTTTGCTTCGAGCGAGCGTCGCTATGTGTATGTCCTCTGCAATGAAGGAGGCGACGGTGTTGAATATTTATGTATACGTTGTTGTGTGATAATTAGATTGTCTGGCGATGTTATTAGATTTTAACAAAGTAGGATGGTCTAATAGGAGAAAGTTAATTCACTGGAGTAATAAAATGATCTGAATCTTGTTTTAAGCAAATTAATTTAATGCACATGTTCGTCTTCACCTGGTTCTAGAAATCCACTGCTGGGCTGGCGCCTCTACTGTTGCAGATAGAATTTAGATAGATAGAAAATTAATTTTCCCTCATGGTAGGCAGATAAATGTGCATTACCACACATCTCTCACCTTTGACTAGATAAAATTTAAATTCTTGATTTCGTCCTCTATTACTGTTATTAGTTGCAAGACAATAGGTACCGTTTAGAAGGCGTGTTGCATCCTCCCTAGTTATAAATTGAAAACCTTTGATCACTTGCCATCGGTAACATCAAAGCTCGTAAACTCTGCAGGCTTCGGTTCACAAAACAAACTGATTACATTTCTAAAAATTTATTTGTAAAGATATATATTGTTTGAGCTATAAAGTGCCCTTACAAGTTTACATTATAGATTTTAAATACATATTAATTAATAATTATCCTTGTAAAAATATATTGTGTTAAAACTCGGAATATCGGCATAATATAATTAATTGCGAAGACTTGTGGCGTGGCGTAAAGTATAATCCCACCAAAAACATTCTGTAAAAAAACTAGCCAAGTCTCGATGGAGCTGCTTGTTTATCTCTAAAAATTAATGAAATCTAGACAAAGTCGTGCCAAGTCTAAGGTTCCTTACTGCGATTTCTTTATTATTATAGTTAATGTTGTGTGACTTGGCCGTTGAAGGGTACACAGGGTACAAAACCAGGCGCTACATGACACCATTGCACCACTCTGTCGCCAGAACCGCTACCCATTGACGATGGAAAAGTGCTTCTTGGAAAACGTTGATTGAATAACCAGTCAATTGTAAGCTTGATAAAGTTGCGTTTACACGTAATGTTGCACGTAATTGTGTTTACACGTAATGTTATATCTGTTGTAACTACTTATGTTTGTTAAGCGAGATAATAGCCCATAGTGGTATTGGTAATTGGACGCTAGTGTCTCATTTTAGGCGGTTGTTGATTGTGCAACACATGCATTCAGCATTCACAATGCTGACTTCTACTCTCTTCTTTTTCGAGCGTCAAATCGACCACCGATCTAACATAAAATAGACGTACAGACGGACTTCTATCAATGATTAGAAGTCCGCCTGTACTGGAAATAATTTTTTATACTGTTTGTTGCAGGCTCGCCTATACAAAAGTATTATTGAAATACGCAGCTTTATCAAGCCTACAATTGACTGGTTATTCAATCAACGTTTTCCAAGTGGCAATTTTCCATCGTCAATGGGTAGTGGTTCTGGCGACAGATTGGTGCAATGGTGTGTATGCTATATAGCACCTGGTTTTGTACCGTTGTGTTCCCTACAACGGCCAAGTCACACAACAATAACTATAATAATAAAGAAATCGCAGTAAGGAACCTTAGACTTGGCACGACTTTGTCTAGATTTCATTAATTTTTAGAGATAAACAAGCAGCTCCATCGAGACTTGGCTAGTTTTTTTACAGAATGTTTTTGGTGGGATTTCACTGCTTTTTGTAGAAACGTGGGCATATTATGATTTATTTTATTAGATTTTCTTATTTGACACATTTTTTTAGGAGTAGTTTTTTTTTATTATTACAAATCTTTCCTTTCTTTTTTTCCGGTTCTGATTCTTGTACAGTAGCAACAGTTTTTCGTATTGCCCGTTCGCGTTCATTATTTATTCTTTTAGACGGTTTATACGGTTTAATTTCTGAAAGATCGGCGCGGTATTTACGCCTAAGCCGGTTGTATTCGGTGATCGCTGAAGCTTGAGCTTTTATACTCTTGAAGTCAACATTTATGAGGTGCACCCCATGAAGATTGGTTAGTCGTGAAAGCGCCACGTAGGCTTGGCCACAAGAGAATATGGAGGTGCCAATGTCCATGAGGGCATTTTTAGACTTAGACCTTGGCTCTTATGAATTGTTAGGGCATACGCCACACAGATTGGGAATTGTTCTCTGTACACGTATTTTTTTTTTATGTACCAATAGTAGAAGGAGGCATTACCATATCTCTAATACATCTGAGATCTGCTGAGGATACTTCAGAACTTCGATTTTTGACATCAAATGAAGCGGCCCACCAAGTTGAATATTTTTTGTAAAGGCGGTATGTCGATCTCTTCTAATAGTTTGGTTGGGCTCTTGTGTTTCCCAATCAGGGTCCCCAGGTACTCCAGATCTTCGATTATCCTAGTTTTTATAGTTTTCCCTTTATGTGGCCATTAAACCCTAACTCTGTACCAAATTTCAGCTCTCTGAGTTTATGGGAAGTACTAGTTCTATTCTGATGATCATGAGTGAGTGAGTGTCATAAATGCTAAACTTTGCTTTCGCTTAACTTCGGAACTAAATGACCTATAGACTTGAAATTTTAAATTTTAAGTATGTGATTATAGCTTACCGGATGACGAAAATTTTTGCGTTCTGGTCTTATCCGGAGGTTCTCAAATAGAGGCCTGAAAATGCGGCGAAACGGTTCCAGTAAAGGATGGTACGGCAGTGTTTGCTTCGCGCTCGACTTGGCGGGGGCACTGCCGTGCCCCCCGATATCAGAAATCTTGCGCCAAGGAAAACAGGAGACTAAAAAAACTGTAGCCGTATTACATTAAGGTTACAGTTTTTATAGTATAAAGGTTACAGTTTTTTAAGTTACCTTTTAACATATTTAGACATGGTTGAAATATAAAACACTAGCAGCCCGCGAGGACCGTTTTCTTTTTCTTTTTTGGGAAAAATATGTCCAGCACTTAAGTTGAGCGATTCGGATATTTTATCACATAAGAGGAATAAATCAAAATGTACAATTGAATGATTCTGAGTTACTTATTGATGTAACGACAAAGTACCGTTCACTAAAGTGAGCGGTAAAATAAAGACAAAAAGATGTATGCATTTCACATGCGGTAGAAGTGAGACCTTCGAATGACATGAAATATTTATAAGAAATTCACGGAAAATAATTTGTTTCATATGATAATTTTCAACCACAAGTGCAGCTTATTTAAAATCTATCTCATTCTCTCGCAGGCTAAATCCTATAGATGTATATGTTTGTCTCTTTTTAGTGTCACTTTTTCGTTCCATCGAGTTCACCAAATCACAACGATTCTAAAGAAGTTTTCACTTTAAAAATGCGTTATATATGAGCACTGAAGGAGTAGCAATTACAACGAAACCGAAAACCAATAATTGATTTCATAAGAACTTTATAAACATATATTCTATGTCCTCTGTTACGGTGAATTAGTGCAATACATAAGTCAAAATTGATATATTTTTGTCCAAAATTGATCTATACAAAGCACTATTTAAATTAAAAACGCTACTTAATAGAATATTAAAGATGTTAATAATTACTTACCTAGGATCTGCGTGATATAATAAAGCAATGTGTGTTTCGTACCACCTCCCACTCTCCCTCAATTGCGTGCACTATCCCCAACATCACTACAATAGGGAAGACACGCCACCATTGATGACACGAATGTGCGACGAAATAGACTCTGCGGTACACTAATTACTTACGTGCATGACACCACTAAGTCAGTCAATTGAGAGAGCGCGGAGTATGATCTTTAAATAAGGTAAGATACATTATTTTATTTTATTTCGAGGATCTTAACTGATTTATTATTAACATATTAAAAAAAGCTACGCTATCGCTTCAACAAATTACTATTACGCTATACCTTGTGAGAAGAAGAGGCAAGGAACTCACAAGTAGGCTATTTATCTCCCAATATTTATAACTCAACCTTATAAAACACATCACAAAAAAATTTAAAACAATCCAAGTAAATTTATTATGCGAATGTATTTAAAATTTTAAATAATAGTTTAATTTGTAATAACTCTTTCATTTCAATGCTTTTTCACATGTCTTGAAATTGTGGCAAGGTATTCAGCCCATAGAATCTTGTTAAAAATAGTTATAAATCTACCATTTTACTGGTAACACATTTACATTTTGAATCTTAATCGTGGATAGATGCAGGTAAAATGATAATAATAATCATCATCAATCAAATGACGTAGGGAAGTGACAACCCCACCGCCCGCTGACGTAATAATTAAGTGACAAAACTGCTACGTCAGCGCAGTCAGTCAGCGCCTTGCCAAGAGGCGTGAGTATCGTGCCTCGGCAGAATTGAGGGTGCAAAGGTCCGTCTGTGCTTATGGCCGCACCATGAAACGGTTCCAGGCCTGGGCGACTCGTTAATTGACGCCCATACGATGATGGACAAAAAAAGAGTGCGCAAAGGGCCGCTGACTGGAGGTCGCCAGGGCGTGTCTGGAGCTGGCGCTGGACGCGACAGCATGCGGGTCGCCAGTCAAGCGCGGGGGGCTGCAAGACCACCTAACAACGGCCCGCATCCATAATCCCCACCAGAAGGCTTGGTGTTGGCTGGGTCTTCTCGGACTCAGCAAGCGGCATCCGCCGTTGGTGGAACACGTCGCATGCGTTGGACGTAAATGATGAACGCAAACGCATTGCGAGCGTATTTTAGGATAAAAGGAGAAGAAACTGGAATGCTAGCGTATCGGGCTAGGATGCAGCGGTTTTTCGCAGTGCTGGAGCCATCTGTTCATGTAAGGGAGCAAAACCTGGCAGACCGAGTTTAGTACATCCTGCGCTCCAACATATATGGTGACGCCGAACTCGAACGACTACGACGTGAGGCTGTTCCCTCATCGGATGAAAATGCTACAGCTGGTAATGCAACGCCACTAGTTGCAGAGCAACCTGCACACGTGGATGCCGCCGTGGATATTCCAGTTGTGGTTTTTTCAGATGATGATGAAATAGTATCCCACAAACTAGAGGAAATGAGGAGTATATTGGAGAGGCTATTTTTGAAACGCGCAGTACGCCTCTGGAAAATCGACCGCAACTTCCCCGCATACCCTTAAAGCGCAAGCGGAATCGGGCTGTCGTGAGAGCTCTCTAAATTTGGGCGATGCTACAGTCCGTTCAGCGGTGCCAAGTTGACTATCGGTATATCGAAGTGTTGAAGTGTTTGTACAGTAGGGCTACGATGGCTATCCGAGTACAGAACCAGAGTACGAAACCTATCCAACTGCATAAAGGTGTAAGAAAGGGTGACGTTATATCCCCGAAACTCTTCACCGCTGCATTGGAAGACGTTTTCAAGCTACTGGACTGGAAAGGATACGGTATTAATATCAATGGCGAGTACATCACTCACCTTCGATTTGCTGACGATATAGTCCTTATGGCAGAATCGCTGGAGGACCTAAGCACTATGCTCAATGACCTCAATAGTGCCTCCCAACGGATAGGTCTTAAGATGAACATGGACAAAACAAAGATCATGTTTAATGTCCATATCACACCTATGCCGGTATCATTTTCATTTTAAATTATATATTTATACAGCCCAAGTAGATGAGAAAATTATACAAATACCCCACATAATAATCATCCCGATGAGTCACTTAGGCATGTCATCTCTGGTTGTTCGGCGCTTTCTAACTCTGAGTACTTACATAGGCACAAGCTAGTAGCCAGGATTCTACACCAGGAGCTTGTTCTGAAATACGGTCTCATGGATCGGAAACTGCCTTATTATAAGATGTGTGCGTGCGTGCGTGCGTTAGTGCGCGCGTGTGTGCACGTGTGCACGCGTGCGTGCTAGAGTGCCTGCGTGTATGCGTGTGTGTGTGTGTGTGTGTGTGTGTGCTAGGTATCTAGACATGGCAGCATCCATTACCTTCAGGTGGACTGTGTGCTCGTTTTTCACCTATCACCCATATCCTATAAAAGAGCCGCTAGTTTACTGGAGCCTTTAATTTGGCGCACCAAGTTTAGATTTATTATGCGTATAAACTAAGCGTGTAAAGTTAAGGACATCGTTTATTTTATCAAAGGTGTTAATTATTAAAGTTATTAGTTTTTAACTTCCATGACATTGCCAGAATAAACTTTGAAGAGACATTTAAATAAAACTAATTTTACGGATTATATCGCGTATATTAACTTATTTTATATTCCCGACGTTTCGAGCACTTTACAGCACCCATGGTCACGACGAGGACTGAGGTGTATGACGTCCCAATGTCATAGTTAACCACGGCTACCTCCAGATTAAAAATTATTAATTTTTGTTCCGATCTACGCAGTATGAACTTACAGTATCATGAAGTCTTGCAGTTGTATGCTTGGATTGGGATTTAATTTTATTATTTATGGGATCTCAAGCAGATGGTATCACCCAGCCATCTTCTCTATTGAAATTAGGATGTTTTTTGATTTCAGTAGCCTCGCGAATCATCATTGGAAGGAATCGGTGTTCTTTAGCGAGGATTTGTGGTCTATAAAAATCTAATGAAGTGACGGGGGCGATCCTGTACGTGTTCACAGACTGCAGACTTCCCGGAGCGTCGATTCTTCACATCAGCTATGTGTTTTTTAACGTGGGTTTTTATGGATCTTTTAGTTTGTCCTATATAAGAGAGACCACATTCACAATCAAACTTGTACACTCCTGCATCTTGCAGAGGGCCTTTATACTTGACTGATGGTAAAACTGACTAATCTGCCGAGTCGCCGAAAAAGGCGACTTGAAGTATGTTTTAATGGAAGCACGCTTCAAGATTTAGCTAATCTTGTCAGTGACACCTGTGACATATTGCAACACAGCAGTCACTCGCTAGACTGTGGCCGGATTCACTCGTTCACTGTGACGTACGTGTGAGACCCGAAGCTTATTGTCGTGCAAAACTTGCTTGACGTATTGGAGCTCGGCGGACATGTGTTTACTGTCACAGATCCCTCGTGCTTTCTGAAACAAAGATTTACCCACGGTAGCTATCTATGAAGGATGGTGATGAGAATCACCGTTTGAATGTCTATCTGTATGGGTCTTTTTTCTATACACAGTGTGGCTTAAGGTGTTATCAGGATTCCAAATTCCCGTGTAGTGTGTTGAAGGAACAGTTGTGAACTCCTTTTTTAATTTTTATTTATAACATTATTTTACCTTGTTTGATCTCATTCCGGTCGTGTCGCTTTACCGTCTCACCGGACTATGGTGACAGTAATTTGGCGCTGTTTCACCCCGTGTCTCGGAAAGCACGTAAAGCTGGTTGGTCTTTCGCCTTATATTTCTCCGGTCGTGTCGGATTACTGTTATTTGAACTATGAGAGTGAGGGTATAGAGGGTGCACCTGTGCTTGCGCATACACTCGGGCACTATAACCCTGTCCTGCTCAGATGGCTAGTCTCTGTTGAAGCTGGTCGCAGTGACCGAAATTCAGTCTGGAGAGCATTATTGTTACTTATTATTATTATTTTTATTGAACCTTTAAATTAATCTATACAATGGGTGACTAACTAAATTCAATATTGTGAAAAAATGTTGCACCCAGCAAGAAACCCAGTCATAGACACGCGCATTTATGAGGCTGGGTCTTTGACAATACTCTTACCTATTGCTTCGCGGCTTATCCAGAAGTTATAAGTCCACGTACAATTTACAAATATTTTTTTATTTAATTAATTTTTTTAAGTTCGATTATTCTGAAAAAGAAACACCTTAAAGTGATTTTTGTAAAATTGAACTAACTTGCCTAAAGACTTGCTATTACAGAACAATTACATGACAGTTAGAGAAGTCGCGGGTAAATAGCGAATCTTTAAATATAATGTGGAATGCCATATTTAAGTTTTCTCTAATCTAGCTATGATTGTGTCTTTAAAAGGAGAAAGATTATATAATTTTATATTCTTTACCCTATCGAAATGTTATTGAGCATCAGCCTCGTTTAAGCTCATCGCATCTGTTCAAACGTGTTTAAAATACGTCTTATCTTGCAAAGGTTTTCAATATTGCTTCCAATTTTCTACGGAATGCTAAAGCAAAACCTTTAGTCTTTTGTTTCAAAATATTGCTATTTAAAATTCAAGTATTTTACCTGTGCTTTGAATACAATAAATATTCTATGAGTGTTTCGCATGTTTGAAAACGGTAGAAGATACACAATTTGACGGCTCCGTGGCGCAGTGGCTTAGCAAAGATTTGCAGAATCCCGCACGGAACAAGTATTTTTATGGCCTAAAAATAACTTTCCTTGTGAAATTTGTGCTTGCAAACTGCTTCTACGATACAGGAGAAAATCCTAGTGTGGGTTAACGTTTAAAAAAACACACACGCACACAAACAATATTCCTGCCTAATGTAGCGATTTACTATCTTAAAAAAAATTAAAGTAAAAAAAAAAACTACAAGCGGACTTAAAGTAACAAAAAAGAAAATAATTTAACATTCTGATGTCAGTGTGCTTACATCAGAATGTGTAAAAATGGGAAAGTGACGTTATTTTATTCCTTTTAGTGCTGTTATAAATTATTTTTACCCTTTTGATTGGATTAAATTTCATCCCCTATTTTACTACGGAGGGAAGTGCATTGACAAACACAGAGAATAGCAAAGGAGATAAAACACCGCCTTGACCACCGTTCCGTGCAACTATTATCAACATGTACTCGTATGTGATCCCGTTGACACCAAAGATAGATTCTATGTAACGTGGAGAGCGTCAAATGACATACCTTTTGCTGGTACTACATGTTTTAAATTAAACTCTTCACTTATTCTACTATTAACTACTCACTCCATCTAGTGCGGGGACGCACTACGCTTCGCCTGCCGGAAAACTATATAATAGACTTTGAGTAATTACATACATATTATATACAAACTCAAAATTCCAGATAGACTTGACAATACGAGTGTAGTAATTTATTCTATTTTCGTTTCGTCACATTATTACAAAAAATCCTAATTTAAACGTCAACGTCTACAGATATTTATTTCGTTATCTCCTACATATTACAAACCTTGCTATTTACGTTTTTCCGGCCATTTTCATTCTGGTCACTTCTTTACTTTTTTATGTCCCATTGGCGTCACAAGATGAGAATTGACTCGGCGCAAGGAGGAATTAAAATAACAATCACACCGTAATACACATTATATACATTATTTAATATTGAATATGACTACATGGTGACGACTTAAGAGAATCCGTCGTCCTATTTTATCTAGTGATAGACGTAAGAGACGAGCAAGGACAAGATGATCTCGTGGTCTTTGTTAAATGACGATGTAACTATAGATGTTTCATATAAAATACGAAGACCAGCGATGAAAAGCAGTGTCAAGCGTCTAGGGTGAACCGCATAATCTAGTCTTTCAACTGCGGCGATTCCAAAAATCTTCATAGTTTGGGACGGGTACACGTTCTACAGAAGACTACGTGCTGCAACGTACTGTAAAAGGCTGCTGATAATAAGAAGAGAGATCGTTCATAGATTTATCAGTTTAGTTTTAAATATAGAAAGGCTACTGTAAATGTCTGCTGCCCTGTTGATTGTTATTAAAATACGCTTAAGTAAAGCTCTGGATTTAATTTACTGTTAATTAAAGCTAAATCTGTTTAAAGTAAAACAGTTTTGTTTTTAAAACGAAAGTGAATTTTTCAAAAATGTGTTTTGTTCAATTAACTAACAAAGCCATTTCATTAACTTCTAAATACCTTTTTATTTTGTTTCAGGTAAAACACATAAGGACTTGGTCAATGCCAATGCAAAACATAAATGAAAAGTAAGAAATCAGAATTTTAAAAACCTAAAATTGCCGAACATTATTTACATTTGGTGTACATAAATCCAAAAGGTATAATAAATAAATAAATATTTATGTCAAACACAAAAATTATTGATTTTTTTTTTATTTTATAGGTATATCGTAGTATTCTGTACATGTGAACTTTTCAACGGAGATAAAATATTTATAGAAAATATTGACAAAAGAATACACACTACACAGTCCACCTCATCGTAAGTCAATGCTGTGGTCCTTAGACATCTTAATATATCCTCGATTAAGAAATCTGCATTTTGATTCTTAATCGAGGATATATGTAATTGCTTGTTGCCCCTGGGGACTAAGATAGAATGCCTAATTTACAGAAAACGGAGTCTCCGTTTCTATACAATCACCATACGAAATACAGCAGCATTTAGCTGCTATTTTACGCTGGCATTCTGTAAGTGCGTGGTCCTACTCATAGTCAATAATAAAAAAACCATAATAAAAGCACTAAAACTTAAATCTTAAATTATCATACAGTCATACTCCACGTGATATAGTGCCAAGAATGCCGGCTACGGTTCCTCGCTAAATACTTTGAGCGAGAAAAGAACCAGCCCTCTTATCACCAGCAGCGATGTCCAGTCGTGGATATAGTTTCCTTGGGAACTTCACCGCACCACTGTCTCTACAGCAAATGGCACAAATATGTAATCATCTTTCAGAAAGAAATACTGCTGAGATAAGACGCTGCCAGTGTCTAAAATGTTGTTTTTTTAATATTTGTATCAAGAAAAATATTAATCACCTCATAGAAAGCTCTCGCGAGGAAGCAAAATCACATTGTAGAGAGACTTATCTGAATAATTTACGCGTACATATCAAGGGCGGACATTTGCCGTACAGTTCTCAACACTATGTCGTCATATGTGCTTGTTTATTTCACCCACAGACAGTTAATGCCCCAGTTTATGGACGTTTTTATGTCTTTATAAAGCGTATCCTACAAAATTCTTATTGCGAATGACATCTTAACGGTTAATAAAAAACAGTAGGACAGTTCAATTCTTTTGTAATCGTTTAACTTACGCACTGAGATATATATTTTATTTTACTAGACGTTCAAACTAAGATCTGAGAGATGCTAAAATCCGTGTCAAAAATATAATGTCTGGTCTATCTATTTTGAAGACCACCTCCATTCCTACCACGTTTGTGAGCACTATCACTGACGTCACTAAACCACAGTCTAACCACTACACTAGGACAGACACACCACTGTCAATTCTGCGGGCGCTATTCACTAAGTCAAAATATACTTACAAATACAATATATAAACAATGTGAGCCTTATTCAAGTTGGAAGGAATTAATTATGAGATACTGATCAATGTGAATTTGATACAAGTGGAATATGGACGATTTAATGTTCTTACCCTTTTTGAGCCCTTACTTCATGAATCGTTCTTTAGCTTTAAATAAATACAAGGCGTTACCAATGGCTTTCGATTGCTCTTGGGAATATTCATTCTTCCATGAGACACTTACAAAACTAACTTACTAAACAAACAGCGTAAATAAGGGTCCTATCTAGAATCATCACGCTATAAATTTATTAAACGACCTTTTTCTCAAGCTTTAGAAAGATCCTTGGGAGAGATCAATATTTTGTTAGTCTGGTCACATAAGTTTTAATATTCTTTGATGCATGTGCTTAGCAGTGGTCTTTTAATAGAATGTAATTAATTAACGATGAAGCATAATTATTTATAAGAAAGATTGGTATTTTTATATCACAACTAACAACCCGTCGCGAATATCTAAAAATCTATTATTGTGGCCATATATTTAAGATTAAGATGACCAAAAACCATTTGTCTACTAAATTATTTTAATTAATAGAATCAGGCGTTACTTTGCGGAAATCCATTATATAAAAGCTTTTACAAAAATTTACTTCGCAAATATCCGCGTTATAAAATAAAATGATGTGTCTTACCTAGTATGAAGAAGCACCTCCCGCCCTCCCTCAATTGCGTGCACTATCCCCGTCACCACTAATCCCAGCACCGCTACTTCCAACACCACTACACTAGGCAAGACACACCACTGACGATAATACGACACGTGTTTCGCCTCTACACGAGGCATCCTCAGGTGATATAGACTCTACGGTGGCTAACCGCTAAGTGAGCGGCGAGCCAAAACAAGTGCCTTTTATACAAACCGATGATGCAACCGCTCTCTACCTAACGAGCGAGCGATTGCGTCATGCGATAAAACATGCGACCAATCACCGCTGGACTTACGCAGCCGTTTGTAAAATTAAAAACAAACCGCCGCGCAACGCCCACATTATTAGAGAGCAGGCTTGAAGATATTTAAGAGAGGTGAGTTAGTAACATTTGTTTGTTCATTCAGCAATGCAACGGTATTATTATTACTTTTTAATATCTCTAACTGTTTTGTACACTTTTTCTTTAATAAAACATTTAAGCATTATTTTGTTGAATACATTTATTGTTAATACATTGCCCATAAATGAATTATTAATTCTGTGGAATAAGTAAGACTAAGTCTACTAACAGGTATTACAAGCTTATTATTAGCTGTTTATTCCTAGTGTTTAAAGCATGAACATCTTTGTTATTATCAAAGCTTTTTATGTTTTTATGTATATAAATTATATTTTCATAAATATATTGCTATGCCAAAATAAATATGTTTATCTCTTTAATTTTTCTCTGAGGATTCTAAAAGGCTTAAATTGTAAGCAATTTAAGTTATAAATCGCCCGTACGGCTAGCTCTCTTTTGCAAAACAAATATGGCTTCAAGGATTGGTGTAGATGTCTATGGACCACAGCATCCACATACCTTAAGAATTTCTGTGTGCAAGTTTGTCATCCTTATTCTATAAAGAAAACTACAGAATGCTCTATATATTGCGTACACATAAATGCTGAACATAAAGAATATAAATCTTTATAATAGATATTAACTCGCTGCCTGCGTCGAACGATGAAGTGGTAGTTATTGGATCGAGCAGTGTGAGTCGTACGTGACACGTATCTAACTTGCGCAGAGGAACTTTCTATAACACGTAATATGCGTTACTTTTCCTCTTAACATGTTATCCTATTTTATTGGAAAAAGCATTAGAAGCGCGGTTCAATTGTTTTTCTTTACGCGCTACTTTTAGTACATACATATATATTTACCTATCCAACTGTACGGAGGTGTAAGACAGGGTGACATTATATCCCCAAAACTCATTACTGCTGCATTGGAAGACATTTTCAAGCTACTGGACTGGAAAGGATACGGTATTAACATCAATGGCGAGTACATCACTCACCTTCGATTTGCCGACGATATAGTCCTTAGGCAGAATCGTTGGAGGACCTTAGCACTATGCTCAACGACTTCCATGGTGTCTACCGACCGGTCTTAATATGAACATGGAAAAAACACAGATCATGTTTAATGTCCATGTCACACCAATGCCGGTAGCTGTTGGGAGCACTGAGCTCTAAGTTGTTGACGATTATGTTTACCTGGGACAAATAGTCCGACTAGTTAAGTCCAACTTCAACCAAGAGGCGGCGGTCGACACTTTATATCAGGTGAGCCACATGCTCGTTTGCCCCCTAAATATATATTGTAGACCATAACAATGTAAGAAGTTTTCTTCAAAGGTACCTACAAAAATATTTTTATTTACTGTCACTTTCATTGTCTAGCTCTGTCAACGGGCTCCTCACTCAGCAACGAAGGGAGTTGTTGTTTTCAAAATATATTTTATTAACAATTTGATATTTATTAAAAGGATAATTGTAACTAAATTAGAGATAGATTTCTGATCTTGCGGTATCGAGGCAGATCATCGAGCATGATCTTTTTTAAGATGCTGCTGGTGCATTATTTATGTTAAGTGTTTAATTTATTTGAATTAGTCCATACATTTATTAGAATTAATAATGTACTGCCGTTGTAAGAATATACCCTTCCATAAATCGTTCCGTGAATATTGTGGGAGGCGATAGAACGAAACTAAAACAACAGTATATGCAACTCAAAATAAAAAATAACACGCGGTTGCCAACGCGCCTGCTTATCTTCACGCACAATCCCTGACGGGGTAGCCAGGGAGAACAGATCGCCAAGTGTCACGATCCTTACATACCTCTTTCGCTTCTTTCAGATTCATTATCTTCTTCATACATGCACGTCTAGGTATCCGAGTACTCTTGACCCTCCTCTCTTCGAGCAATTTGCTCACATGGTCTTCGAAAGTTAGTCTCGGTCTACCACGCCTGCTAAGCGTGCCAATTACACAAATATAGTCTGTTTTCTTTTAACAAAAGAGTACTGATAGAGTGAGATGGGTCATTGTTAGGGGTGGGGCCAATGCTTTTGTTCTTGTTTTGAAATTGTAAGACGGGCCTGGTTCATATTGAATACTTTTAAAATTTATTATAGAAAATATTTTATCATTTTTATTTATAAATAATTTCATAAATAATCTATAATATAAAAATGTATCGCTGAATGTGTTGCTAAGTGCAAATCTCGAGAGCAGCTGAACCGATTTCGCTAACTCTTTTTTTATAATAATTCTTGAAGTACGAAGATGCATCTTACGGAGAGAAAAATTTAAAAATTGCCTGAAAAAGTCTAAAAACAACACTTTTCTATATTTCCATATAAAAAAATCGTAATAATACTTAAAAGTCAATTTGAAATTTAAAACCATACCATAAAGTTTAAGTGTTAGTGGAGGGGTTCCGGGAAGGCAAAACAATTAAGTGACATTTCGTATAAATATTTATCGTTAGTTAGTATCGTATAAATATTAATGTCAATATTAATACACACTGGCAGATAGCTGATGTTATAAGGAGTAACTTAGGCTGCTTTTATTTTAGGGTTCCATGAAAAATAAGTCCACGCGGGCGGAGTCGCGGGGAACAGCTAGTTAACAATAAAACAAAATTGGATATAGTATAAATATACTAATCACAAGAACTTATAAATAAAATAATTATTATATCATTTTTGTAATCTTAAAAACTATCATCATCACTTCCTTCTGGTGAACTTTCTGCAGACACGTGAAAAATAAACTGCTCTAACATATATTTTTACATTATTGTCGATTTCTTATATTTTTGTTACGATCTTGGTTATCACATGCATGCACGATGTAAAACGTCTTGGAACCAATTTTCAAACACTTTGGCATCCATATCGTGGAGGTAATCACCGGTTTTATAACATTCAAAATATTTCAATCCTCCTTCTACAAATAAATTAATACTGCCGATATGTACAATTATAAGCCTATAGAAATAAGAAGCTACTAAGCTTACCTGATGATAAGTGGCTATTGCAGTCGCTGACTCCTGCAGTCAACTTCAAATAATCACCTTCCCCGGTACGAGCCGACATTCGTGCTACAGCTATACCAGTAATATAACTGCAACATTGCAGTTATGAAAATTAATTTTCAGTAGTAATGTACCTTTGTTTGAATAAATAAAGAAGAGAAGCTATTGCGAAGCATTTAATATCAAGGAAGACAATCAAAAGCAATGTTAAAGTTTTCAATTTAAGACTAAATTAAACTTCAGTGGAATTTTCCATTCATACGATTCGGGGAACTGACGAGGAAAGCGGAATATTATATGAATTGCACAAAATATTGTCGCGCATGTTAAACTTTCGATTGTATACAGCTTTATATGATTTAAAATTGCCTGCACGGAGCAAATGGTTGAGGCTAATTTGTTCAATTTTTACTCACATGTTTATAGCACTGCTGCTCGCATTATTTTGTTCTACCAATCTTAATTATTTACCAGGAGTTGGACAGCAGCATCTGCCTGATAACAGCTCAAAATGTTAGAAAATTGCGGTTGCCAACCCCCTTGCCAGGCGTAGCTGCTATTGTAAAATCCCCCTATGAGAAAATCTATGAGGGAAGCCTATGTTAAGCAATTTTTATAAAATATTATGGATAAAGGTCTCACTATAGGGAAAATCCAAAAATCGTTAATTTGTAGCAATATCACATTTGAAGCATCGGCCGATATGTAGACCGAAGTACCGGAAAATATTTTTCCACTGCAAAGTAAAGTTTGTTGTTCTTCTATCACTTCACTTCACTTCACTTATCTTCACGCACAATCCCTGACGGGGTAGCCAGAGAGAACAGATCGCCAAGTGTCACGATCCTTACAAACCTCTTTCGCTTCTTTCAGATTCATTATCTTCTTCATGCATGCACGTCTAGGTATCCGAGTACTTTTGACCCTACCCTCTTCGAGCAATTCAAAAAATCACATGGTCTTCGAAAGTTAGTCTCGGTCTACCTCGACACCTTTTAATATTAACTTTCGCGCTATATATTTTCTGCACCATTCGGTCTTCACTCATTCGCTCAACGTGCCCAAACCACCGAAGCACGCCCTTATCAATTTTTGTGATAAGGTCATCTTTCAAACCTGCCATATTGCGAATCTCTTCGTTTCGCTTTCGGTCGGCCATGGTAACGCCGCACATTTTACGAAGAGATCGCATCTCCACTGCATTCAACTTACTTTTATGCTTCTTCTGGCATACCCAGGTTTCGCTGCCATATAACAAAGTCGGTACCAACACTGCGTTATGTATTGCAAGGCGTGCACTCTTCGCTACGCCTTGCCTTTTGACTAACGCAGTCAGGGCACCATTGACTTTGTTCCCGGCAGCGACACGCCTGTCCACATCTAAATCACATCTTCCATCCCAGCTAAAAGCACTCCCCAAGTATACAATTTCATTTACCTGTTCTAGACATTCCTGATTTACCCATATTTCACACTTCGTTCTCTCTTCGTCCCTTTCAAATACCAGAACCTTAGTTTTATTAGCATTCAAACGGAGACCTTTAATTTCACATTCCTCTTTCATACACGTGACTAATGCCTGCAGTTCTGCCTCTGATGGTGCAATAAGCACTGCATCATCAGCATACAGCAGACAATTTACTTTAATGTCACCCAATTTCACACCCAAACAACTATCTTTCAGCTTCTGTAAACAGCTGTCGAGATACAGTATGAACAGCCAGGAAGACATGACACAACCCTGCTTTACGCCCGTTTGGACGTTAAACATGGGTGACAGGTCATGCCCTACCCGCACACAGGCTTTACAGTCACAGTAAAGAGACTGCACAGCCCTTAGCAATCGACCATCCACACCATACCCCGGCAACAGTTCCCACATTTTCTTCCTTACAACCTTATCAAATGCTTTCTCAAGATCCACAAAAGCACAGAAAATCTTCTGGTTAGCAGCCAGAAGCTTCTCCGTGATCATGCGGAGAGAAAACATTTGATCCGTGCATCCTCTTCCAGGTCTAAATCCGCATTGTGCCTCTCATAGAAATCTTTCCGATTTCTCTTGCATCCTACGTGTCAAAACCTTCGAGTAAACTTTACTTGCTAAACTGGTCAAGCTGATCGCCCGATAGCACCCGCAGTCAAAATGTGAACCTTTACCTTTATATAAAGGCACAATGACTGCGGATCGCCAATCATCCGGGACATCCCCCGTACGCCAGCACAAATTGCACAGCAGATGAAAGCTGTCCCAGACGCGAGGCCCACCATACTTGACCATTTCAGCTGTAACTCTGTCTAGTCCCGCAGCCTTACCACATTTCAAACTTCGAATCGCACGTTCAATCTCTTTCATATTGATGACCTCAGTGTCATCGAGGTCCGGGTCTGACGTACCAGTCACGGCGTCATCCCCGGATCCTTCACTAAGATCATCATACGCATACATTTCTCTATAAAATTCGCTCCATCGCTGCATGACGTCCGATTTTTTGAGAGGACGTCATTAGTTCTCGAAAGCACTTTGTTCATTCTTAAGGCCGTCGCACCACTCCGGGTCCTTCCAACTTCTTTCCAGAAGAGTTTGGAGTTCTCCTTAAAGTTGTGCGACAACCTTTCGTCCGCTTCCATTCTACACCTTTCACGCACTTCCTCAATCAATGCTTTCGTATGAACTTTCTGCAGCCTATATCTTTCTTTCATCTTCTCTCTTATATCCTTATCATTACTAGAGGCCAAGTAGTCTAACCATGCTTTCTTCTTCTTTTTTACAGCTTCTTTCACTTCATCATTCCACCATGCATCTCTTCTTTTACTACTGCCTCTTTTTATTGTTCCACACACTTCTTCCGCTGCACTTACCATTCCATCCCTAAGGTTCTGCCAAGTTCTTTCTACACATTCTTTTCTGCCATCGATGGTGTCAGGCTTTTCGGCTACCCTCGCATGATATTTGTCCCTAGTATCCGCTTCCTGAAGCTTCCAGCTCCGGATGCGACAGACCGACTGTGGTTCTGTTACTGCCGTCCGGTAGCGCCAACCCGCGAACAGACCCCTAAATCTAGTAATCACTAGATAGTGATCCGTTCCCAGGTCAGCACCCCTGAACACTCGCGTATCCATCACCTGTTTTCGCAGTCGGTCATCCACCAGGAACAAATCGATCATACTTCTCTCATTCTTTCGTTCTCTAGTATACATATGGATTTTCTTGTGATTAAACATAGTGTTTGTCACAAGAAGACCCTTTTCCTTGCACACCGCCAGTATAAGCTTGCCAGCATCATTAACCCTTTTATCGCCAAACTTTCCAAGTACCGACTCGTACCCTGGTCGAGCGGTACCAACCCATCCATTCAAATCACCACATACAACAATTCTTTCGTTTCCCCTAGCCAAATCTAGAACTTCTCTTACATTCTCCCAAAACTCCTCCAGCTCAGCCCTGGACGATGAAGCTACCGGCGCATAAACAGCAAAAATGAATAACTTCGTCAGTCCCAATTTAAAGCGAACCCAGAGAAGTCTTGAGTTCACAACCTTATATTCAGTCATAACATCGACCAACCGAGAAGACAGCAGCACCCCCACTCCCTGGCAGGCGTTCTCGCTCTCCGGGACTCCTGACCATAGAGCTAACGCCCCGCCAGGGAGCTCTTCAGTACCACTGCCCTTCCGTTTGGTCTCCGACATACACACGACATCTAATTCTCTTTCTTTCATTATTTCGATCAACTCATTCGTCTTATCTCTCATGCCTCCTCTAACATTCCACGTGCCAACTCTGCACTCTGTCCTCCACCTTCCGCCGTGTCGGGCTGTGCGTGACGGGTGGCGGTCCCCATCGCCGCTTTGCACGCTGCATTCCACACCAACGGGGACGAGCTGGTGTGCGTCGCCTTGGGGGGACGCCCTAACCCTCGTTGGCATGGGTGCGCAGCTAGTAGAATTGCAGCCCTGAAAAGGGCTGGCAGGGGTCGCGACGAGCACGCTTCTACAATGACCCCCTTCTATCCGACTTAAATTTTCGTTAGAACAATATTCGGTGCTTGCCTTACCTATAATTCCTGGGATTGATGAACTATCTATATTTATAATGAAGTTTTTACGAAACTCTCTGGGCACGGGTTCTATTCACACTAGTCGGCTTTTTAATGACATCATTTAAAAATTAATTCGATTTTTATTATTATTTTTCTTTACCTTAATGAGGGCAATTTAACTTTATAAAATATATATTATGGACAAAGTGATTAATTGAGCATTATTCATAATGCCCGGGTAATGTGAATAATGCCCAATATGAGTAGGCAATATGATAAAACTATTGAAATTATTAAATTGATCGGTCTTATTGAATAAAGTATGTTGCTTATTGGGCAGAGTGATATATATCTAGAATATATAGGTATATATTCTAGATGGCAACCCTCTTTACAACAGATTTGATAGACCATAAACCCTCGCGAAAAAACATCGATTCTTCTTTGGTAGGCAAGGATGATACGTGCGGCTATTGAAATAAAAAACACACCCTAATTTTAATAGAGAAGGATGTCCCTAATTTCAATAGAGTAGGTGGTAGTACTCAGCCGAGTACTACCTCCTCCATGGGATCTTGCAATAAAACTAAACCCAATATACTACTGCAAAACCTAAGGACACAGTAAGCTCATTCTGCGTAGATCGGACCAATAGTAATAATTAAAAGCTGTAGCTACTCCGGGTTAATTTTGACATCGAGAGGTCAATTACCTTAGTTCCCCCGTGACCATGGACGCTGTAAAGCTGCCGAAACTAAAATTAGGTAAACTAAACGCGAATAAATCCGTAAATGTAGTTTCTAAAAACCTGAGAAGCTCATTATGCAGCAGTGCAATGAGCTTTCTTGCATTAGCAGTTAGCAGTGGGTGTGTAGTTATATTATAATTTATACTTACACATCTACTGCTAGTCACAGGTCTCCTCTCACTCAGACCTGTAAATCTGTGACTAGTAACTATGTAAATATGGGCACTTCTAACCATAACGACTATGTGAAAGATGCTTATTTTGAATAATAACTAAAAAGACATGCTTTTTATACTTAGATAGATTTAATAATTTATTTCATCCCTTGATTAGAGACAGAAAACGCACATATCCAATCTTTTTCATAGCAGTGTTATTAACATTTTATCATCATTGTGCCTCTCTCGTGTCAAGCAATATAAAATATTGCGTTATAAATACCAAATATTTATAACGCAATATCTTGTCTGATTTTATAATTTTCAAATTGCCTAAAGGCATTACTTTTAAAGGACGTTCCGAATTTATTATGCTTTGTTTTGTTTCTTTTAGTATGTACTTTTAACCGAGTTCAAAAACGATAAAGCTCTCTTTTAGGCGCGTTTTTATGTTCCCGTTTTTCTCGAAAACAGCAACACAGATTGAATAGATTCGTTTTTTATTTAATAGACTAATACCAAATAAATTTATAGAAAAACCTCCACCTCTAAGGATGGAAAAGTAGAATATGAAGATTTTAATGTAACTGTTTATACGGCAGTCTACTTGTTACCCTGAACTTGTAATATTCCATAGACTAATTCTTTGATGCACAATGTCTAAGCACCGACTTCAGGAGCTATGTGGATATTATTTGGTTTGGTTTTTATAGTCCGGTTACTTTTTTAAAAGTTACATTTTCATATGCAAACGTCCCGGTTTCAATCACCAACGATATCATTCCAACGATATCAGTAAAATTGTTATATTTTCTTTTATATGATAAGGGTGACAAACGAGCACACAGTCCATCTGATGGTAAGTGGTTGCTGCGGCCCATAGACATCTACATCTATCTATTACAAATCAAAATGTAGATGCGTTGTCACCAGTGAGGACTAAGATGGAATGCCTCATTTCCAGTAAAAAGGGCCTCCGGCCACCTGCACTCACCAAGCGAAACGCAGAGGTAAACCTCTACTTCACGCTGGTTTTCTGTGAGCTCGTGGTACCACCCCGGTTCGAGCCGGCCTATCCGTGCGACAGCAAAAGCTGCCGTGTGGCTCTACCACTGTTATGAAATGAATGTTTAGTCGCGTATTCAGTGATAAAAGAAAATATGGTGAGCGAAGCTGCATATCCGCGAACTAGGTAACCGAAAAGCGAGTCTCATAGGGGTTTACACGCTTCATCAACCTCTCAAGTAAATGAGGCTTATTGTGTATACTGTCGTGTGAAATTAATATAAATGTAAAAATCAGAATGTGTTTTTGTAGAATAAAGGTCACAAACGAGCACACAGTCAACCTGATGGTGGGTGGATGTAGTGGTCCATAGACATTTACATGTGACTTCAATTGAGTTTCCAGTTAAAAGGAGTCTCCGATTCTCTGCACTCAACATAAGAAACAGAGCAGCATTAAGCTGCTTTATTACGCTGGTATTCTGTGAGAGCGTGGTCCTTCCCCGGTCGAGCCGATTCAATCGTGTCGCAGCCATAAAAAAGCTATAGTGTTTATCTACCACGTATAAATATTTACGAAAAATCTTAATACTTTAAGTCATGCAGAGAAATTTATTTATTTAGATTACTTCAGTTTATTTATTTTTTTAGGATTCTTTTTAATGTTCCGTGTCGGAGAAAATATGTAATCGATTGAATGTAGAATTGAAATTTGGCTTTCTTTTTATACAATAAGAGTTACAATCGAGCATACAGCCTATCTGACGGTAAGTGGATGATGTGGCATATTGACATAGACATCTATCCTCGATTAAGAATCAAAATGCAGATGCGTTGTCATCCCTGAGGACTAATTGAATGCCTTGTATTCAGTAAAAAGCGTCTCGGGTCTTCTACTTTAACCATACAAAACACAGCAGTATTGAACTGCAATTTTTTTATAAGGGTGGCAAACGGGCACACAGTCCACCTGATGGTAAGTGGTTACTGTGGCCCATATACATCTACATATATCTTCGATTACGAATCCAAATGAACATGCGTTGTCACCCGTGAGGACTAAGATAGAATGCCTCGTTTCCAGTAAAAAGGGTCTCTGATTCTCTACACTCACCATACGAAACACAGCAGCGTTAAGCTGCTATTTTACGCTGGTATTCTGTGAGAGCGTGGTCCTTCCCCGGCCGAGCCGACCCATTCGTGCTGCAATCATAACATAGCTGCAGCATGGCTCTACCACGTATAGACGAGATATATAATATATTTACGAGTATATTAATTATTTACCTATAAAATCGCCGTTTTTCATGAAATAGGTTAACGTAATTTTTTCCTATTTTTTTATTTCTATTAGTCAAAGTGTGCTTCTTGAAGGAAACAGCTGGACGACAAGCAACAAATTCTTTCAAGGCATTTTGTGTTGCCTCTCTACTCTTAAAATTGTGGAAAAAGTAGAAGTCTGTAGGCGCAAGGTTCGGATGACGGAGAGCTTTCAACCCAAGCTCTTGTAACTTGAAGACCGTCTGTCGTGCAGTATGAGGTCGTGCGTGGTCGTGCAGGAGCAGCGGGCTTGAGCGATTGACCTAAGCACTTGCACTTCTGCAACCAGTTTCTCAATTCTCCATCATTGTGTTCAGTTTTTCACAGTACCTATCTGTAGTAATACCGTAATTCCGTTTGGTAAGAAGCTGTGATAAATCACACCAGCGCTAGACCACCAAATAGTGACCATCACTTTTCTGGGAGTAATATTTCGTTTAGGGCACCAACTTGCTGCGCGATTGTGATTGTCAAAAATATTCTATTTTTCGTCGCAGGTAACAATGCGGTTCAAAATTTCTTCGTTTGTGCTTGTTACTTAGAGGTGTAGGCAGTGACTAGGACTTCCATTTAGAGCGATCTTGACACAACTCTCTCGCTTCTTTTATTAACCTAGCGTACATACTTGTCGGTTAAGAGTACTCTTAATTTGGTACCCAATAGATCGCCGATTTGGTAGATGTTATACACTCGCATTTCTTCGTAGTTATTGTACTATTTCACACAAATGACAAATAAATGCAAACAACTCGACTTGCCTTCATCTTGTATCCGAGATGTGTAACTTCTTAGCTACGTGTAGCAAATCCACGGCAAGAACAATGCACATAGGATGTGTGTCAGGTCGCTGTATGTTGCGGGAATGTTAACTGCAGTTCGCTTTAATTGCAAATGTATTTCTCATTTGATATACTATATCATTGTGTGTAGTTAGTTATTATGAATAATTAAACTATATAATTGTATGTACCTAGCAAGATATTTAAGACTTATATGGGTCTCTCGTTTTGTAAATATACGATACAGGTTTGTCTATTGTAAAGGTCACTGATATTCTTTCGTTATGATAATAGCAATTCTCATTTTCATAAACTTGAGTTAAAAGGGTATTTAATAAGTTTTTTTTTAAATTAATCGCTTCTGCATATTGTACTGAACGCTACTCTGGACATTCATAGATGGCGAGAAAATTTTACAGATATTTTTGCGTTTGATGCTTGTATTTAAGCCATGTCTTCATTTATCTCAGTATCAAGTGATAATAATCCTATAAAGTGCACTGTTTCACAATATGATGATGTGACACATTGCGTAGTTTTTGGGAAATTTTGACGGCTTATCTTGAGATTCACTTCAACATCGGAGCACTTTTGAAGCTTCACCATTTCCATTAATAGTTCATATGAGCAGACATTTAATACAAAAATCACACCGCATTTATATATCAAAATCCACTTCAAACCATTATTTAAACAATCAAGATCTCGCCAAAACTCCCTGTACATATATTGTTTGGCATTTCTCACAGGTGATAAATAGCAATATTTAACTGTCTTGGCTCTGCGTTCATCAACTCAAAGAATATATTTGCGTACAGGAGTAATCTCGGAAAGACCTATTAGAAGTTCAGCTGTGGGATTTAAAAGCCAAAAAAGTGAATAATGTGAAGGTGAATTCTTTTACCAAAGAAAATATTTAACCTGCATGAAAATCAGATCCTCATTATATTATCTCATTAAGAAGCAGTAAAACTTTAAGCAAGGCAAGAGGTTAATAAGGAAACGTCAATTTCGAATTTATTTCGATATTACCGCATTTTGTTTATACACGTTTATAGTATGTTACCTTAATCATAATTATAGACTGTAACTCTCTAATATAATACAAAAAATATGTGCTGCTTATGTGCGAGCTACGCGTGCTCTCGTCATAATTTTAGTCCAGTGAAGTGATCACTCCCATCTATTAGACTCAGATCCCGTTAATTGCATTCTAATTGACTGCGCCACGGATAAGTGAGTGCCGGGTCACCCTGGGCGTCGCCGCGGGTTCGGGGCGGGCTGCGGTACTACAAATGCGACGTTCACACTTTAGTTTATTTAACATTTTTATAATGTAGAGAGAACACTTTGTTATGTAAATGTGCTGCCTGGTGAAGAAAGTGGTTTTAAATTAGGTGTCTTAGACAGATTCAGTATTGTAACTCCATATCAAGAACGTTTACACATTCTGTCTTACGTTTTTCATGTGCAGTGGCTTAACAATAAGTTGCGGCACTGAGGGCCGTGAGGTCAAATCCCGCACGGAACAAGTATTTTTATGGATTACAAATAATTGTTTCGGGTCTGGATATTTGTTCTTATGCATTTTCTGTATATAAACTGTCTCCACGATAGAGGAGAATACCCTAGTATGGGGGTAAGGGTTTTAAAAATTAAAAATACAAAAATACTGCTGAACGTGTGCCCCTCCCACAGCAGGACAAGTATGCCATAATCACTACTGATCTCAGAAAATGAATAATAACAACTTAGTACTGCTACTTTAATGTCTCAGCAGTTTTAAGAAAAGAATAAGGCATTAACCTAAAGTAGCAGAGCAGCTGTAATCGTCGACGGCCGAGTTCTTTCCGATCGGCTCGATTCACTGGCGCTGCGAAGAGATTTTGCATCTCTTTGCATTTTGTATCGTATTTACCACAGGGAGTGCTCTGAAGAATTGTTCGGATTAATATCAGCCGCCAAATTTCATCAACGCACATCGTGACAAAATGTACGTTGCCATCCACATCATCTGGATGCTTGGCGGTCGACCACTATGCGATTTACTAGGAGATTTCTTTCTCGCACAACTACTTTATGGAATCGTTTACCACCAATAATTTTTTGGGCCCGGTAAGACTTAGGGACCTTGAAGAAACGAGCTTATTCCTTTTTAAAAGGCTGGCAATGTACCTGCAATTCCACTGGTGTTGCATTTGTTCATGGGCGGCGGTTGACACTTTCCATCAGGTGAGCCGCATGCTCGTTTTCCCTCTCTGCTATAATAAAAAGTATCGTGGAAAAGCTATTTGAATATATACTGACTTTGATCACTCTTTGATATATTGAAGACACTTTAATGTAATTTCACAAAAATTAGTTTCAATAAAAAAATGATATAAATTCTTTAAGCACTTGGAGCTAACAAAAGAAATGAATACCGGTAACTTGAATGTACAGGGACACTAATTCATTCATGGAAAAGCTTATACGCTTCTACGACAGTGTTAGAAAATAAACTATATTCTACAATCGTGCAGTTACGAAATTTAATTTGCTTTTAAAAGCAATGACTGTATAAAACGGCTATGATAATGTTAGGCTACATGGTTGACAGTAACCCCTGTAAATAAGGTGATCGCTTCTAAGCTGTTTTTTATTGAATTTTATGATTAATTTAACAACCTACATAAACATAGGTATGTAATTTTTTGAAAAATATGACTGTATTGTATAGAAATATTATATTCTACCCTAAGCGAATATTATTTACGTTATGATCCCTTCATAAACTTGGATCTAGCATTATCTTAAATTTTACATTTTGCTACTCTATCTGACAAGGCTAGCAACTAAAATAAGAGAAGCACAAACAAGCTGCAACATATAAAACATACAAGTTATCGTCTGTATGAGCGTGAAGTGCGGCAATATTACGCCATAAAATTAAACCAAAGCCGCAGCGGGACTTGTTACGCGGACACTCCACAGTACAGAGTAATACCGCAACACATACAATGTAATGAAATCATACGAGTTGTGATTTCGCTTCCATTCGCTGCAGGATTGGTATATTTTGTATAGTATTTCAGTGACGACGACCATACAGTCCATTTGCTATGAAGTGATTCCTGAAGTCTATGGACCGGCTGTAAACTTTTAACACTTTCACTGTCTGATTTCGCCCGACTGCCTTAGAAGGAGTGTAATATTTTACGAGAGTATCAAACAGCGCGAAAATTCTAATTTAGCTTAGCGATTAGCATCGTAGAGACTATTTCCTCTTCATGATACCACGTTTAGATACGAATACGTATCGTATTTTCGACTTTATAAGACTTTAGGAGTGAAAGGTGTTGGGGGAAGTAGTATTAGTTGATGTCGTATTGGTTTTACAGGCGGCAGTGATTGTTCACGGTCGAAGGTAGAAAGGTGCTATAAAACTAGATATTTTATATTGCACATCATCATCATCATCATCATTATGAGAGATCTTCTCAAGTCCACTGCTGCACATTTGCCTTACCCAGGGAATGCACAGATATTTATATTTAAATTTGTATATTTTTTTATAGAATAAGGGTGATAAACGAGCCCACAGTCTACCTGACGGTAAGTAGATGTTGTGGCCCAAAGACATCTGCATTTATTCTCAATAATGAATCAAAATGCAGATGCGTTCATGCCTGAGGACTATGATGGAATGCCTCGTTTGCTAGTAAGAAGGATCTTTGGTTATCTAACCTCACCATACCAATCAGAGCAGCATTAAGCTGCTATTTTTGCTGATATTTTGTGAGAGCGTTGTCTTACCCCTGTGGAGCCAACCTATTCGTGTTACTACTACTTTTATTTTCACATTAAGAGTAAGTAGGATATATTCATACTCTACCTAAACTGTCTGACCGTAATATCTAATCTGTTATCCGTTACACCTAATCTAATTAGCGAAATGTAATTAAGAGGTCGATACCAGGACTAACGAAACAAATGATCTGTAGCTTTCTCTTAGCTCGCCTCCATATCCCTGCAAGCAACGGTAGCAAGTGAATGATTCAGTTGTTTTTATCCGTAAGTAAACAAGAAAGTAGACACTAACATTGCCTTAATGAGCTTTTAACCATCATCATCATCATCATAAGTCCATAAATTATTTAGCTGAAAAAGCCATAAGAATGTGATCCAATAACAATAGACATAATGAATAACTCCACTTACGTAGCTCAAAAGAAAAGTGGAATTTTTTATTCCTTATCACTTTTATGCAGTACGGGTGAACCTGACAAAGAAAGTTCTTTTACATATTATCTTTACCAAGAGTACAGACAAGCAACGGAGTAAATAAATACGTAAAAATGCCAAAACATTTAAACTAAAAGGGGATTTTTTGACATTGTTGCCACACATGCCAGACGGGTTATTAAAATATATATATATTATTGCAAACCTTAAGCGAAAGCGCAAGGTATGTTCTACTATCGCCTAAAAATTAAGATTCCAACGTTTTATCGAATAAAATCGTATCTAGCAATCATATTATACATATAAATGATATAAAAAGCACATTGTTAGATTGTTGAACTTATTATTATTTTTTTTAAATCGATTAATTGCTATTTTTAAATAAAAAAAGGGGTTTTAGTGGCTTATGGTGTGGATTTGATTATTGAACTTATTATTATTTTTTTAAATCGATTAATTGCTATTTTTAAATAAAAAAAGGGGTTTTAGTGGCTTATGGTGTGGATTTATCATGCCCCCAAGGCTTGTAAACACAATAACTTTTGAAAATATCAATTGTTTAACTCAATCTATTTTTTAATCTCTTCATCTTTCATGTGGGAAGCCACTGAATGTAAATGGTAGTGTAATTTTGTTTTGATTAGATATAATTAATTTTTTCGGCTCCAAAATGGCGAAATTTTCGTTGATTTGGTAGCCTTGTATGTAAATTATTTCTGTAAATGGGGAGCTACAGCCACAGAGTAGTTTACTCACACTTACATAGATTACTGTATATATATTAGAGACACACACTCAGTTTGGCATCAACGCCGTCGTGAGTGGTCATTGTTTCGGTTGTTTGCAGCGGCTCAAAAAGATCGCTGTATAAATACATAATATTCGAATAACCAAATTTCTTAAATACTTGATTATAATAAAAATAAGAGATTTTTTATTACAATATTTTTAAAGCACAGAATAAATAACAGTAGAACGTACTAAAAGTAGGTAATATCAATTTTTTTGTCATGGGTGACATTTTCATAGTTTTCGAAGGTGTTGAAATCGATAGGGTTGTCGAAATATAAATCCAAGATGGCGGCGGCAATAAGTATCAATTTTTTCATCACGGGTGTCATTTTCATGGATTTCGAGGGTGCTGAAGCCGATAGTGCTGTCGAAATGTAAATCCAAGGTGGCCGCTGCAATAGGTATAAATTTTTTCATCATGGGTGTCATTTTCATGGTTTTCGAGGGTGTTGAAGCTGATAGTGCTGTCGAAATGTAAATCCAAGATGGCGGCTGCAACAGATATCATTTTTTTCATCTTAGGTGTCATTTTCATGGTTTTCGAGGGTGTTGAAGCCGATAGTGCTGTCAAAATGTAAATCCAAGATGGCGGCTGCAAAAGATATCAATTTTTTCATCTTGGGTGTCATTTTCATGGTTTTCGAGGGTGTTGAAGCCGATAGTGCTGTCGAAATGTAAACCCAAGATGGCGGCTGCAATAGATATCAATATTTTCATCTTGAGTATCATTTTCATGGTTTTCGAGGGTGTTGAAGCCGATAATGCTGTCGAAATGTAAATCCAAGATGGCGGCTGCAATAGGTATCAATTTTTTCATCATGGGTGTCATTTTCATGTTTTGGAGAGAGTTGAAGCCGATAGTGCTGTCGAAATATAAATCCAAGATGGCGGCTGCAATAGGTATCAATTTTTTCATCATGGGTGTCATTCTCATGGTTTTCGCGGTTGTTGAAGTCGATAGTGCTGTCGAAATATAAATTCAAGATGGCGGCTGAAGTAGGTACCAATTTTTTCATCATGGGTGTAATTTTCATGGTTCTCGTGGGTGTTGAAGCCAATAGTGCTGTCGAAATGTAAATCCAAAATGGCGGCTGCAATAGATATCAATTTTGTCATCATGGGTGTTAGTTTCATGGGTTTCGAGGCTGCTGAAGCCGATATGGCTGCCGAAATGTAAATCCAAAATGGTGGCTGAAGTAGGTACCAATTTTTTCATCATGGTTTTCATTTTCATGGTTTTCGAGGGTGTTGAAGCCGATAGTGCTATCGAAATGTCACTTGACACGTAGGATGCAAGAGAAATCGGAAAGATTTCTATGGGAGGCACAATGCGGATTTAGACCTGGAAGAGGATGCACGGATCAAATGTTTTCTCTCCGCATGATCACGGAGAAGCTTCTGGCTGCTAACCAGAAGATTTTCTGTGCTTTTGTGGATCTTGAGAAAGCATTTGATAAGGTTGTAAGGAAGAAAATGTGGGAACTGTTGCCGGGGTATGGTGTGGATGGTCGATTGCTAAGGGCTGTGCAGTCTCTTTACTGTGACTGTAAAGCCTGTGTGCGGGTAGGGCATGACCTGTCACCCATGTTTAACGTTCAAACGGGCGTAAAGCAGGGTTGTGTCATGTCTTCCTGGCTGTTCATACTGTATCTCGACAGCTGTTTACAGAAGCTGAAAGATAGTTGTTTGGGTGTGAAATTGGGTGACATTAATGTAAATTGTCTGCTGTATGCTGATGATGCAGTGCTTATTGCACCATCAGAGGCAGAACTGCAGGCATTAGTCACGTGTATGAAAGAGGAATGTGAAATTAAAGGTCTCCGTTTGAATGCTAATAAAACTAAGGTTCTGGTATTTGAAAAGGACGAAGAGAGAACGAAGTGTGAAATATGGGTAAATCAGGAATGTCTAGAACAGGTAAATGAAATTGTATACTTGGGGAGTGCTTTTCGCCGGGATGGAAGATGTGATTTAGATGTGGACAGGCGTGTCGCTGCCGGGAACAAAGTCAATGGTGCCCTGACTGCGTTAGTCAAAAGGCAAGGCGTAGCGAAGAGTGCACGCCTTGCAATACATAACGCAGTGTTGGTACCGACTTTGTTATATGGCAGCGAAACCTGGGTATGCCAGAAGAAGCATAAAAGTAAGTTGAATGCAGTGGAGATGCGATCTCTTCGTAAAATATGCGGCGTTGCCATGGCCGACCGAAAGCGAAACGAAGAGATTCGCAATATGGCAGGTTTGAAAGATGACCTTATCACAAAAATTGATAAGGGCGTGCTTCGGTGGTTTGGGCACGTTGAGCGAATGAGTGAAGACCGAATGGTGAAGAAAATATATAGCGCGAAAGTTAATATTAAAAGGTGTCGAGGTAGACCGAGACTAACTTTCGAAGACCATGTGAGCAAATTGCTCGAAGAGGGTAGGGTCAAAAGTACTCGGATACCTAGACGTGCATGCATGAAGAAGATAATGAATCTGAAAGAAGCGAAAGAGGTTTGTAAGGATCGTGACACTTGGCGATCTGTTCTCTCTGGCTACCCCGTCAGGGATTGTGCGTGAAGATAAGTAAGTAAGTAAATGTAAATCCAAGATGGCGGCTAAAGTAGGTACCAATTTTTTCATCATGGGTGCCATTTTCATGGTTCTCGTGGGTGTTGAAGCCGATAATGCTTTCGAAATGTAAATCCAAGATTGCGGCCTTCAATAGGTATAAATTTTTTCATCATAAGTGTCATTTTCATGGTTTTTGAGAAAGTTGAAACCGATAGGGTTGTCGTAATGTAAATCCAAGATGGCTGCTGCAATAGATATCAATTTTTTCATCATGGGTGTCATTCTCATGGTTTTCGCATGTGTTGAAGCCGATAGTGCTGTCGAAATGTAAATCCAAGGTGGCGGCTGCAATAGATATCAATTTTTTCATCTTGGGTCTCATTTTCATGGTTTTCGAGAGTGTTGAAGCCGATAGTCCTGTCCAAATGTAAATCTAAGATGGCGGCTGCAATAGATATCAATTTTTTCATCTTGGGTGTCATTTTCATGGTTTTCGGGGGTGTTGAAGCCGATAGTGCTGTCGAAATGTAAATCCAAGATGACGGCTGCAATAGGTATCAATTTTTTCATCATAGGTTTCATTTTATGGTTTCCGAGGGTGTTGAAGCCGATAGTCCTGTCTAAATGTATTTAAACTTCTTCAGCGCATTAAAAAAAAATTTTTAATGCGTTTAAGGTATGCACAACTGGATTTACCAATATATTTTGAACTGTTATCGCAAATATGTTACTCTCCGTCTCTTGTTACAGTTTTTCCCTTTCACGAAATGAAATACGAAATGCTATTGTGATGCTGCAAGAAAACACACTACATTCTCTTACGCCATCGAAATACGGCAAAAATTATATTACTTTTATTTTATACAAACTATGAATAAAATTCAAATTTGGAATGTTCTTGGAGTTCTTATCATTGCATGGCTTTATTGCCGTGGCAAATCATTTACTGACTCTAAGTCAAACCCTAGCCTTGAAAAATAATTTATCATACGTATATTTTGGAAGAAACATGATTTTTAGAGATCATGCGTTAGAGAATCCTTTATCTCAATTCGTCCCGACTTCGTTGTTAGAGTTAAGTACGAGGAGGATCGAATAGGTCTCATGGCCTCCGGCAGATGACATCTGATACAGAATAAAATATATCGTCTCTATCTGATGTCCAAATTTCGAGTTTATAACGAAAATTTAATTTGTGTAGCACCTTCAACTTGAACTGAACTGAGCAATAGTCTTGCATCTTCAACTTTATAAGTGGTAGAGCCATGCTGCAGCTATATTAGTAATATAGTTGTAGCACGAATGGGTCGGCTCGACCGGGGAAGCACCACGCTATCGTACAGAAGACCATCCTAAAATTGTAACTTAAAATTGCTGTGTTTCGTTTGGTGTGTCTACAGACCGGAGACCCTTTTTAATGTAAAAGAGACTTTCCATCTTAGTCCTTACGGGTGACAACGTATATGCATTTTTATTGTTTATCGAGGAGAGATGTAGATGCCTATGGTTCACAGCACACACTTACCATCAGGTGGACTGTGTGCTCGTTTTCTACACAATCCTATATATAAAAAAATGTGAAATGTTTGCTTTAAGTTATAATTTAAGCTATTTTAAGATATATTATTTGAACAAGAATACCATATATAATCAGGAGTATATTATTTACGAAAAATACAGCAACCTTCACCCAGGTACTCAGTTTTCTTGGATACATTATTATTAATTGATAACGCTAGTTACCGTAGAAGATCCGGAAGAGAACACTGCATTTTAACAGTTTACTTTATCCTACGTGGCAGTACTGAATGTTATAAGATGAAAATTTGTTGAAGATAGTTAAGATTCATGTTTCCAAGTTGTACGCTGGTATTCTGTGACAATGTGGTCACTCCTTGGTTGAGCCGATTGAAAATGGCACTATCTCGTATATATTGAATCAGCATTAAATTTACCGCCTGCTCGTCGGTGAAGGAAAACAACGTGAGGGAAACTGTATGTCAGAGAAATAAAAAAAACATTTCAAAAATTTGTAAGGTCTAAAGTAATTTACCAAAGCCTATTAAAAGTTCACCGCTGGGCACAGGCCTCCCCCACGGATTGCCTTAAGGACGGACATTCGCCATAGTTGCTACGCTTGTTATGCAAGTTGCTTACCGCAGTTTTTAATAATTTTGTCTCAGTTTTTTTTTCTGTCTCTTCTTATGACATCCACCTAAAATCGGCCAACATTATGTGAAATTATATATTAATACTAAATTTGGATTTAGTTAATTCAATTTTAAAATTTCTTCTGCAATATTAACCTGTATTTTTTTACTCTTTTTTATAGAATAAGGGTGACAAACGAGCACACAGTTCACCTCATGGTAAGTGGATGTTGTGGCCTATAGACACCTACATCTATCTTCGACTTAGAATAGAAATGCAAATGCTTTGTCATCCCTGTGGACTAAAATGGAATGCCTCATTTCCAGTAAAAAAAAATCCCCGGTTCTCTACTCTCACTTTGCGAAACACAGCAGCATTAGGCTGCTATTTCACACTGGCATTCTGGAATAGCGTGGACCTTCCCCGATCTCACCGACCCGTTTGTGATACAACCACAATATAAGCTGCATCGTGGCTTAACAATGTTAGAAATTATATAAAATACATCATAGAAACCTTCTGTGCACAATTTTATATTTCTAGTATATTCGTCGCGTATTTTACATTTTGGTTAACAAACATCGCTCCCATGTGTGCCGCTGATATATTAAAACTGTTGCATATCAATGAACTTACTTGTATGTAGGGTAATGAGAACCCAGATTTGTTTTTACGCGGAATTAACACATTTGAATACAATTTTGACATTAATTCGAAAGCAGCTGTAAGAGTAGAGACCGTGGAAGTTGAGAATTCGTAAGGTTGACTCCGCTAATTGATTACTTAGGAGTTTACGACAGTTTAAGTTGACTAAGGGTGGTGAAAGAGAATATCAATATTTTAAAACTTTTTCTAGTATTATTTTTAAAAATATAAATTAATACGGGGTAGAGCCACGCTGCAGCTATATTATGGTTGTGGCACGAATTGGTCGGCTCGACCTGGGTAGGACAACGCTCATACAGAGTATCAACGTAAAATAGCTGCTTAACGCTGTTGTGTTTCGTTTTATGAGTGTAAAGAACCGGATACCAGATACGAACATTGTAAACGAGGCATTCCATCTTAATCCTTAGGGGTGATAATGCATCTGCATTGTTTATTTATTTATTACATTGTCATTATGATTCTTCATTGAGGATAAATGTCTATCGGCTACAGCATCCATTTACCTTCAGATTGACTGTGTGGTCATTTGTTACCATTCTATATATATAAAATATTGTAAAAGCAGCCATTAAATAAAAGAGAAGGACGTAGGTACATGATATGTAGTTTTTCGCTCCCTGTCTTATTAAGTCACACACAGACGGTCACTACTCACTACGTCACTATTAGGAAAGTTCATCAACACCAACACATCGAACTTGTAGGAAGAATTTGGTTTAAAAGTAAATTTCCATAATTAAGTCATGTTTACTTAAGCCATGGGACTTCCCAGAGAAGAGGCCGAGTTCCTGTGTTTCGCGCAGAAGCGTCTAGTTGCTTTTGAATATTTATACGTAGTAATAATTTAAATTTTTTGTTTGAATGTAACTTTTATTCATTTTACTTTACAGAAAGATTTAATTAAAGAAGTTAATTATGAAAGAAGTCCTATTTTACAATGTTGTTGGTTTCTGTGGCTTTCATTGTTTTATTACGGTTTCACGGGTAACAGATTTTCATAGAATATGTTACGTAGAAATATGTTACGTGTATCGGGAGAATCAAATTGTTTCTAGTATTATTTTTAGGAGTATTGGCGTGGTTAGCAGTGTTTCCACACATTATCTCGCGATATGAATAGGACATTGAAGCGCAAAATGTTTGTACAAAAGTTTATTAAAATAGTAGATTTCTGAACCAACCACAGTTAGGCCTGCCGTTTAGGGTCATCATGAAAAACTACTACCACATATAATTCAGTGGGTATCATAAAAGTAGGAAGCGACTGACGTGTTAGAGCCACGCTGCAGCTGTATTATGATTGCGGTATGAATGGATCGGCTCGAACAGGGAAGAACTACGCTCTCACAGAATACCAGCGTAAAATATCAGCTTAATGCTGCTGTGTTTTTTAGGGGTGACAACGCATCTGCGTTTTGATTCTCAATTGAAGATAAATGTAGAGGTCTATAAGCCACAGCATCCACTTACCATCTAGTGGACTGTGTGCTCATTTGTCACTTATGTTCCATAAAAAATGAAGGCAGAGGGAAACTGGAACAGAAGATGAGCAGCAGCATCTTTCTGATAACAAAGCAAAATAATTAAAAAACTACGGTTAACAAGCTACCCGTCAATCAGGCAAATTATGATAAATGTGGGCGATATTTGAGGCAATCTATTGGTGAGGCCTTTGTTCGGCAAAGGACTTTGACATGTCGTAATGAATGAACGAATACGGGAAAGGTGACCGTGTTGTGACGATGTAAGAGAATCCATTGCTCCATTTCGTTCCGTGAGTGTCATGACTATGGAGATGTCAGATAAATCTAATAGCTTCCGATTTAAGACAGTACAGCCATTCCGTTCAAGCTAGATGCAAAATAATCAATATAGCAACGAGCAGCAGTGCAAGTGTGCAACACAAAGAGCAATTCCATCTAACAACTGGAGGGGAGGCGTTTAAACAACATAGGATCGATTTTTATGAAAATTTTTCACTTATTTATTATACAATTTTGCGTCGAATGAGATTGATTTTGCGATAATATCAGCATTTCTTATCGAAATATAAGGGACGACAAGTTCACTTATTTACAAATGTACACGCATGCCCAAACGCAACTGACGTCATTTTAAGAACTGTAAAATCGAACTAATTTTCCTTACACATTGAAGGTTTGTGTAATTTGAACTTTCAAATATAGGAGCCATTACAGCAAATTCCTAATATTAAAGGTTGGTAAGGTAAAGTTATAGACAATAATATACGTTTACTAGCTGAGCACAGGCACCCTCTCATTTCTAGTAGGGTTTCTAGGGCAAAGAAATGCCTTGTTCGCCCCACTGCCCCAATGCGTGTTTCCTCACGATGTTTCTATGCTACTAATATATAGCTGAGAAAGTAGTAAATCAGCACTTAAAATTTCAATTAACGATTTCATTTGCACCGGCGGATATTGAACCCGCGCCACTCGCGTACTGTGAAATTTACACAGAGCGCTTAGCTCTGAGTTACCACGGTTGCCTGCTGGGAAGTTAATAATAAAATTCAAAAGGAAACACAACATGCATTTTTGAACTGAATTGTAAAATCAGATTTACAACAATAGTCAGGCAGCGGATCGTTTATTTTAGCCAGTCTGCAATCGACAGCTGCCAGATCGATTGTTGCGGCACACGGAGTAATAGCGAAGCTGTGAATAGAGCTGCGGGTTAACAGTCGACTGTACTACGAAAGTGCAAGCATATTATCTTTTGCATGCCTTAAGCGAAAGCGCAAGGTATGTTCTAATATTGCCTAAAAATTAAGGTTCCAACGTTTTATCGAATAAAGTCGTATCTAGCAATCATATTACACATATAAATTATATAAAAAGCACATTGTTAGAAAGATAAATGATTGTTGAACGTATTTTTTTTAAATCGATTAATTGCTATTTTTATATAAAAAAAGAGTTTTAGTGGCTTATGGTGTGGATTTCTCATGTCCCCAAAGCTTGTAAACACGATAACTTTTGAAAATATAATTTGTTTAACTCCATCTATTTTTTAATCTCTTCATCTATCATGTGGGAAGCCACTGAATGTAAATAGCAGTGTAATTTTGTTTTGTTTAGCTATAATTAATTTTTTTCGGCTCCAAAATGGCTAAATTTTCGTTGATTTGGTAGCCTCGTATGTAAATAATTTCTGTAAATGGGGAGCTACAGCCACAGAGTAGTTCACTCACTCACTCAGTTCGGCTTCAGTCGCCGTCGTGAGTGGACATTGTTTCGGTTGCGGCTCAAAAAGATCGCTGTACAAATACACAATATTCGAATAACTAAATTTCTTAAATACTTGATTATAATAATAATGACAGATTTTTAATAACAATATTTTAAAAGCACAGAATAAATAATAGTAGTACGTACTAAAAGTAAGCAGTATCAATTTTTTCATTATGGGTGTCATTTTCATGGGTTTCGAGGGTGTTGAAGCCGACAGTGCTGTTGAAATGTAAATCCAAGATGGTGGCTGAAGTAGGTACCAAGTTTTTCATCATGGGTGTCATTTTCATAGTTTTCTAAGGTTGTTGAAGCCGATAGTGCTGTCGAAATGTAAATCCAAGATGGCGGCTGCAATAGGTATCAATTTTTTCATCATGGATGTCATTTTTATGGTTTTCGAGGGTGTTGAAGCCGATAGTTTTGTCGAAATTTAAATCTAGGATGGCGGTTGAATTAGGTACCAATTTTTTCATCATGGGTTTCATTTTAATGGTTTTCGAGAGAGTTGAAGCCGATAGGGTTGTCGAAATGTAAATCGAAAATGGCGGCTGCAATAGATATTAATTTTTTATTATGGGTGTCATTCTCATGGTTTTCGCGGGTGTTGAAGCCGATAGTGCTGTCGAAATGTAAATCCAAGGAGGTGACTGCAATAGGTAACAATATTTTCATCATGGGTTTCATTTTCATGGTTTTCGAGGGTGTTGAAGCCGATAGTGCTGTCAAAATGTAAATCCAAAATGGCAGCTGAAATAGATGTCAATTTTTTCATCATGGCTGTCATTTTCATGGTTTTCGAGGGTGCTGAAGCCGATATTGCTGTCAAAATTTAAATCCAAGGTGGCGGCTGCAATAGGTATAAATTTGAATAAAACTATTTTTACGGATTTTATCGCGTTTAATTTACTTATTTTATATTCCCGACGTTTCGGTTGCTTTCCAGCAACCATGGTCACGGGGGACTGAGGTGATTGACGTCCCGATGTCAAAGTTAACCCGGAGTACCTTCAGCTTTTTAATTATACTCCGGGTTAACTTTGACATCGGGACGTCAATCACCTCAGTCCCCCGTGACCATGGTTGCTGGAAAGCAACCGAAACGTCGGGAATATAAAATAAGTAAATTAAACGCGATAAAATCCGTAAAAATAGTTTTATTCAATGTGTAGTGTTCGCGTAAATATAAGAAATCATTAGGTATAAATTTTTTTCATCATGGGTGTCATTTTCAGTTTTCGAGGGTGTTGAAGCCGATAATGCTATCGAAATGTAAATCCAGGATGGCGGCTGAATCAGGTACCAATTTCTTCATCATGGGTATCATTTTCATGGTTTTCGAGGCTGTTGAAGCCGATAGTGCTGTCGAAGTGTATTTAAACTACTTTAAAAATTCCGTATAATCATGTTATACGTAATTTTTTTAATGCACTTAAGGTATGCCCAATTGGATTTACCAATATACTTTACCTTTCACTTTCGTAGTGTTGTTAACGTTCGTTGTCTTTATTGCACTTCGCCGACTATAAAAAGCAAGCTTCTCAGTTTCCCCCGTACGTTTATTTATTTATCTATTATTGCAAACCATAAAAATATATGACATATTTGAAAGGGACAAAGAGAGAACGAAGTGTGAAATATGGGTAAATCAGAAATGTCTAGAACAGGTAAATGAAATTGTATACTTGGGGAGTGCTTTTAGCCGGGATGGAAGATGTGATTTAGATGTGGACAGGCGTGTCGCTGCCGGTAACAAAGTCAATGGTGCCCTGACTGCGTTAGTCAAAAGGCAAGGCGTAGTGAAGAGTGCACGCCTTGCAATACATAACGCAGTGTTGGTACCGACTTTGTTATATGGCAGCGAAACCTGGGTATGCCAGAAGAAGCATAAAAGCAAGTTGAATGCAATGGAGATGCGATCTCTTCGTAAAATGAGCGGCATTACCATGGCCGACCGAAAGCGAAACGAAGAGATTCGCAATATGGCAGGTTTGAAAGATGACCTTATCACAAAAATTGATAAGGGCGTGCTTCGGTGGTTTGGGTACGTTGAGCGAATGAGTGAAAACCGAATGGTGAAGAAAATATATAGCGCGAAAGTTAATATTAAAAGGTGTCGAGGTAGACCGAGACTAACTTTCGAAGACCATGTGAGCAAATTGCTCGAAGAGGGTAAGGTCAAGAGTACTCGGATAATTAATAATTAATAGAATCAGGCGTTACTTTGCGGAAATCCATTATATAAAAGCTTTTACAAAAATTTACTTCGCAAATATCCGCGTTATAAAATAAAATGATGTGTCTTACCTAGTATAAAGAAGCACCTCCCGCCCTCCCTCAATTGCGTGCACTATCCCCGTCACCACTAATCCCAGCACCGCTACTTCCAACACCACTACACTAGGCAAGACACACCACTGACGATAATACGACACGTGTTTCGCCTCTACACGAGGCATCCTCAGGTGATATAGACTCTACGGTGGCTAACCGCTAAGTGAGCGGCGAGCCAAAACAAGTGCCTTTTATACAAACCGATGATGCAACCGCTCTCCACCTAAGTAGCGAGCGACTGCGTCATGCGATAAAACATGCGACCAATCACCGCTCGACTTACGCAGCCGTTTGTAAAATTAAAAACAAACCGCCGCGCAACGCCCACATTATTAGAGAGCAGGCTTGAAGATATTTAAGAGAGGTGAGTTAGTAACATTTGTTTGTTCATTCAGCAATGCAACGGTATTATTATTACTTTTTAATATCTCTAACTGTTCCAGCACACACAGCCGCAGCCCTTTATTACACGTATGTAAGACTTTAAAGGAGTGGTCGTTGGCTAGGTTGTGTCCAGTGTCCAAAAGATGTTTGGCAAAATGGGATTTATCGGGATTGCAATTCCTGTACGCGGCTAAATGCTCTTTATAACGTGTCTCGAAATTGCGACCAGTCTGACCCACGTAAACGGCGTGGCATTCGTCACAAACAAGTTTGTACTACTTTATACTAGGTAAGACACATCATTTTATTTTATAACGCGGATATTTGCGAAGTAAATTTTTGTACTCGGATACCTAGACGTGCATGTATGAAGAAGATAATGAATCTGAAAGAAGCGAAAGAGGTATGTAAGGATCGTGACACTTGGCGATCTGTTCTCTCTGGCTACCCCGTCAGGGATTGTGCGTGAAGATAAGTTATTGCACACCATAAAAAACATACAGAGATTTTATTACAAAATGTGTATACACACAAAAAGTTCTTATTGCTGACAGCAATTTCTTCCAGACAATCTAGGAATGGCAGGATTGCAGCAAGAATGGCAGGGATTGGGGAAGTCAGTGTGATAAAACAAAGAGGTGAAAAAATACACTTATTGAGATATCTAATTGAGCTTAAATGTTTGTTACTTTCATCGGGGCAATCTTTATACTTGAATCGAATACATCAGTGCAGGCGAAGCTGTTTGGTGGTAGAAATAGGTAAGAGTGCGGGATCGGTCACGAGCTCCACTTTAGCGTTAGCCAAAATTGCTTAGTCTTGGTGGTCTGGTTGGAATGACTGCTTAATCGTTTTTTTCCTACTTTTTCAAAGACACTAGGCAAACAAATAGTCGTATACTACCAATCATTAACTGTCTTTTGCTCATCGAGTGCGGTCGTGCAGATAGGTAAGGTCTAGGAAAAATACGCAATCTTTGTCTTTGGCCACGTTTCTCACCTGCAACAGTTTTGTACATCCCTACAGAAGACTGTTGCTTTCCTTCCGGGTCACAATGTCAATAAGAGCATTTGTACGACCATGATTATATTTTAACATTATTTTTTACGCCAATCAACTCGAGCCCGTATTTGTTATCGGGAGAGTTAATGGAAATCCAGCGGTGATAAAGTTTTGTAACTTGGCCTGACTCTTATGTGTTAGAGGACTACCTAATAAAATGATGTATTATATTCATCATCATCATCATTACAGCCTTTCGTAAGTCCACTGCTGAACATAGGCCTCCCCCAAGGAATGCCACAAAGCACGGTCCTGAGCCACATGCATCCATCGACTTCCTGCATATGTTACCAGGTCGTCACTCCATCTAGTGGGGGGACGCCCAACACTTCGCCTGCCGGTACGAGGCTGCCACTCGAGAACCTTTCTTCCCCATCGGTTGTCGGTTCTTCGAGCTATATGGCCGGCCCATTGCCACATCAGCTTACTAATCCGTTGGGCTATGTCGGTCACTCTGGTTCTATTGCGGATATCCTCATTTTTGAGTTTATCACGCAGAGAAACTCCGAGCATAGCCCTCTCCATAGCTCGCTGAGTGATCTTGAGCTTCCTCATCCGGCCAGCAGTGAAGGACCACGTCTCAGTTCCATATGTCATCACTGGCAACACGCACTGGTTGTGCAGTTTCGTTTTGAAGTTTTGAGGTATAACTGACGAGAAGATGTGCCGTAATTTCCCGAACGCTGCCCAACCGAGTTGAATCCGTCGATTCAACTCGTCTATTTGTCCCAGGTACTCGTCAACAACTTCGAGCTTAGTGCTCCCAAAAACTACCGGCTTTGTCCATGTTCGTCTCAAGACCTATCCGTTGGGAAGCGCTATTGAGGTCATTGAGCATAGTGCTTAGGTCCTCCAGCGATTCTGCCATAAGGATTTTATCGTCAGCAAATCGAAGGTGAGTGATGTACTCGCCACTGATGTTGATACCGTATCCTTTCCAGTCCAGAAGCTTGAAAACGTCTTCCAATGCAGCGGTGAAGAGTTTCGGGGATATGACGTCACCCTGTCTCACACCTCTCGTACACGTTTCGTACTCTGGTTCTGTACTCGGATAGCCATCGTAGCCCTACTGTACAAGCACTTCAGCACTTCGATATACCGACAGTCCACTTGGCACCGCTGAAGGGACTGCAGCACCACCAAAATTTCGACGGAATCAAAGGCTTTCTCATAGTCCACATACGCCAGACATAGTGGCAAATTGTACTTCTCAGACTTTTGTATAATTTGCCAATATGTGGTCTATGGTGCTAAAGCCTTTCCGGAAACCGGCTTGTTCGGCAGGCTGGAAGTCGTCAAGTCTGCGCGCGAGACGATTCGTAATGACTCTCGAAAACAGCACGTAGACACGGCTCAGAAGGGAAATCGGTCTGTAATTCTTCAAGAGAGCGTTGTCGCCCTTCCTTAAGAACAAGACCACCGCACTTCTGCTCTACGCCTCCGGTATAATGCCACCATGGAGGACGAAATTAAAGAACTTCTTAAGGACTTCAAGTACCGGTTTTCCACCCACTTTAAGAAGCTCCGCTGTAGTTCCATCCTTGCCTGGGGCCTTGCCGTTTTTAAGGTGCTGGAGAGCCATTCTAATCTTGCTCAGACTAACGTCCGGGATATCTTCGGAATAGTATTGGATAAGACTCGTTCTTGGATCGTTACTCACACTCGAGTGTGGCTCCAACGATGACGTGTACAGCTGCCCATAGAACCTCTCAATCTCACTCAAAATCTAAGGTGCCCCGGAAACGATGCTGCAACATTCTGTCTTCAGCTTTGACAGTTGGCCCTTTCTGGCAGACAGATCTCTGGCAAAGACTTTGGAGCCTTGGTTCCGCTCGATCGCTTCTTCAATACGAGCTGTATTGAAGTTGCGTAAGTCCCGCCGCATGCATTTGGAGATCTGTCTGTTCAGATGCCTGTATGCTGTCAAGTCTGTTGAAGAATGTAGCTTCATCTCCCGTCTAACAGCCATGAGATTATGAGTGTGATCGGAGAGTTTTTGTGTTCTTCTGCGGCGGGTCTTTTAGAACTTAGCTCCGACCGCATGGACAGTTTCCACGAGCTTGTGTTTCATATCCTCCACTTCATTGCAGTCTTCTAGGCACTGAAAACGGTTTTGTAACTCGAGTTGAAAGGTTTCGGGACTTTGGATTAGAGCATGAGGGGGAGGGAGCGTTGACTTCATTAGACGAGACCTCTCCAACTTAACGTTTAGGTTCAGTGTGCCTCTAACCATTCGGCGATCGCTGCCGGTTTTCACCCTCGCGATCACTGAGACATCACTGAACAGTTGTCGTCTGGTCGTCATAATGAAGTCAATCTCATTTTTTGTCGAACCGTCATTTAACTATGTGTATGTAATTAATAGTTAATTGCTATAATTAAGTTTTACCTTCAATTTACTTTAAAATAATGATATCCTAACGCTACAATCCCTTACAACTAATTGCAGGCTGTTATCGCACTGACCGTTACCTAAACATTACATCACTTTTTTAATATAATAGGGGTGACAACCGAGCACACAGTCCACCTAATGGTAGAAATAATGTATGTTGCGGCCCATAGACATCTTAGATTGTATATAGTGGTCTGTCCCCAGGCGAGCCGACCCATTCGTGTTACAACTATAATATAGCCACAATATGGCTATACGATAATATAAACATCTATGTCTGGTGCAGAAATATCTATGAGGACGGTAATAACACATGTTTAAAATTTCAAATATCTACTATAAAATATTTGACCCCATTTCTGTAACAACATGGATAAAAGCTTTCGATAAGTTGGCAACATATTGTCATTAGACGCGCGGCTGCACCGAGCGGTTTTTCGCGACACAAGCACCCAACAAGCTGAAGGAAATCCGATCGCTTTATACAACACTATTATAATGATAGAAATTTCTTCACAATTTTCTTGACCGGTTATAAGTACTTGAATACAAAAACTTGTACTGAATGACTTTCGCTGAATATACAGAAGGGATCGATTTCACGGTATTGACATATTGTTGAAGTACTACTTGTGAAGAATCGAATACGAGTAGGGCCTCGGACAATTGTTTATTGTTTATTCTTTTAAGTACGTAATAAAAGAAAATTCTCTGCGTCATGCCATGTGGTTTTAGAGCGGCACGCTCGAGCTCTATATTATGGTTGCGGCTCGACCGGGGACCGACCACGCTCTCTCAAAATACCAGTATAAATAGCAGTTGTGTTCGTATGGTAACTGTAGATCACTGGAGACTCTTTTTACTGGTTAGGAGGCACTCTGTCTTAGTTTTTAGGCGTCACAGTGCGTCTACATTTTAATTTTGAATGGAGTACAGATGTAGTTGTGTCATTTCGCTGTTCATATTGAAAATGGTTGGTTTATACTTCACATTCAATAACCTGTCAGAGAAAATGAACAGACCACCTCAAACTACGCTATAAGGTCTTTTTAAATCTGCAAAACGGAAAAATATATTTGTCTGGAGCAACAAAACATTTTCTAAAAGAGAAAAAAGGGGAAAGTTGTAAAGGGCAGGCCCGGAGGAAAAAATAAACTCGTTGTGGTAAGGGTCTAAATCGTCTATGGGCCACAGCATTCACTTATATGTACCGTGTCCTCGTTTGTCACTCTTAATCTACAGAAAATAGCGACGTTCTCGGAAAAAGGCTAATCATAAATTTTCTTAAATAATAAAACAGCTTTTATTAGATGATATACGATATACGATTTCGTCGCAGTAATTTCGTCTTTGCTTCCATTGTGTAATTTTGCAATTAAACAATACGTCTCATTGATAGGCACAGCCTCTCCTCTGATCTCTGAGAGAGGATAAAGTGCAAGGAAATGTCCAAGTCTTAGTAATAATATTTGAATTTTTTTTAATTTATCCAACATGCAGATTTCCTTGCGATTTTTAAATTAACTGCCGAGCACGTAGTAAGGCAGTATCATTAAGAATATATCGGTTGTCTTAGGGGTCAGCTACCGCAGAGTCTATTACACCAGAGAACGCTTCGGTTAGAGGCGAAACACGAATCATATTATCGACGGCGGCGTGTCTTTCCTAGTTTAGTGGTGCCAGGAGTAACGGTACTGGGATAAGTGGTGACGGGGTTAGTGTACGCAATTGTGGGAGGGCGGGAGGTGCTCTTCAAATTAGGTAAGATACATAATTTTATTTTATTACGTGAAACTTAGTTAATTACTTTGTAACATCTTTAATTAAGAATTTCGCTGGTGCCGTTGGGGTTCGAACTCAGTTTGCTTACTTGCGGTTTAAAATTAACACCAAGCGCTTAGCTCCAGAGGTATCACGCCGCTTTTCACCTACATATTAGCACAGTTTTCACAAAACTTATTACATTCTCTTATTTTATCAGTCACTCACAGTCCATTACTGGATACGGAGCCCTTTCACAGCAGAAAAACTTTATTGTAAGTGGCACTAAGCAGGTAGGTTGGAGATCACAGTATTAGACTTCTAGCACGTTTATTACTTACTGTCGCTGGTTAAAACAATTTAGTTCTGAAAATTATTTACCGCTACCTGTAGGAGGTTGTGAAGTTTTTAATAAGGTGATGGATTTTCTTACGACACCTCCAAGCGGCGCATTATATTCCCAGTAACATACAGTAGAGTATTCATCCGTATAATTTACATAATAAAACTTATCCTCACGTTGATTAAGCATTTTTATTTAACTTTCTTATCCTAAAATATTTTCACTAAAATATAATTTCTACTAGAACATTTTATTGACGAGATGAGGTTCAACTACTTTTGTACAATTTGCGTTTAACATTGTTTTTTATTATCCTGATCGTATTTTATTTATTTGTTTGTCCTTTATTGCGACAAATTTAACACTAGGGATCACAAAGACGCTTTATTGTATGTATGTATTCATATTAGTCACTTTGTTGATAATTAAAGAATGAAGTTTCCTGAGTTAGCCATAACACGAGACCACAAAAGTCTCAGTCCTTCCAGTCCTTCCTTGAGTGCCACAAAGTACTCGATATGTGAGTAACGTCGGAATCATTCAATAAGTTTCACTAGGAGTTTTCTGCCGCATACGACCTCTCTGTGGAATCGCTTACCACTGGCGATTTTTCTTGACCGATACGACTTAGGGAACTTCAAGAAAAGATCTTACACCTTTCTAAAAGGCCGAAAACGCAGCTGCAATTCCCCTAGCATTGCAGTTGTTCGTTGGCGGCGGTAGTCACTTACCATCAGATTAGTTAAAGGCAAACCATTGCCGAAGAAGTGTTAGTTATTTCGTTTTAATTAAATGACAACAACGAAGTATCATTAAACGAATCTTGGTTATTTTTCAATAAAAGAAGGGTAAGAAACGAGCACATAGTCCACAGGATGGTAAGTGAATACTGTGACCCATAAGCTGATACGTTGTCACCCTTGAGGACTAAGAGAGATTGCCTCGTACCCACTAAATAGGGTCTCTGCCTCTCTACACTCCCCATACGAAACACAGCAGCATTAAACTACAATTTTACGCTGGTATTCTATAAGAGCGTGGTCCTACCTCCGTCGAATCGACCCATTAGTGCTACAACAATAACACAGTTGATGATGATGACGATGACCAATTTTTTTTTAAATAATCGAGTGACAAACGATTTCACAAATCAACTGATGGTAAGTGACTACTGCAGTCGCTGAAACCTGCAGCCAAATTCTATAGGTGCGTTTTCGCCTCTGAGGACTAAACTGGAAAACTTCACAGCCTGCAATTATACAGGCCCTCTTAACCCTGTAGAGTGGAACACAGAAGTGCAAGCAGTGTTATGTTGCGGAAGAATTAATTAAGCTTGTGGTGTCTACACAGACAGGCCCCGAAACAGAATAGCAGTCCTTTCTAGCATCAATTATTTTCCATCACGGCACTACTAAACAGGCTAACACAAAAAAAAAGCTTTGTACCTCGTCATATCACAGAAATCAATTGAAAGACGAGAACAGAGTTTTCATTTCCTTTCCCTGAGTAATGTTTCGGCTCCAGATAGGACTGATTGTACGACTTAATGGAAATGGGCGCACGTGGTAAGTGATGGCGGTGCTATTTCAGGCTCCCTTAACACTTTTTTATATTAAAACGTTACCACTAGGATTTTCTCATGTAACGAGGAAGCGGTTTACATACATAAATTTCACAAGGACAAACATCCAGACCGGGAACAATTTTTTTTATAGGATATGGGTGACAAACGAGCACACAGTCCACCTGATGTTAAGTGGTTGCTGCGGCCCATAGACATTTACATCTATTCTCTATTACAAATCAAAATGCAGATGGAATGTCTCATTTCCGGTAAAAAGGGTCTACGGTTCTCTACACTCACCATACAAAATTATTTATAGGCCATACAAACTGTTGTTCCGTGCGAGATTCGAGCCATCAAAACTTGCACAAGGTTGTTTCCACTCTAGTAAATAAATCATTTAACCGACTGCACCTTTTATTTTAATTTTATTTAAATAATTTAATTTAAATAAAATTAATTAAATTTAAATTAATTAATTTATTTATTTAAAAATTAATTTTGATTAAAACGTAAGAGTAAAGTCCACCGCTGAACATACGTCTGCTCAATATATTTATTTATAATTTTCGACCACTGCGTGACTGTGCCTATAAATTTAGTTGCTTTTAGTACGAATATGGTAGTTAAGATTTAGTGTGTAGTGCGCGACTCGCCCATAACATGTACCAATTTAACTCACAAAACTTAGTTTGTTAAAAGTTTGGGAATTGCTTCTTAACTTGTTTCCTCAAGTTTCATAAAGCTTTATCGTAAATTTAATTTAAAACGATTCATATTTTATTGAATGAAACTAATTTTACGGATTTTATCGCGCTTAATTTGTCTTATTTTAACTTATTTCAATTCCCTACATTTCGAGTGATTTACGGCACCCATAGTCACGAGGGATTGCGTTTTTTGACGTCCAGATTTTGTATGTAATTCGGCTTACTTTACGCTTTTAAATATTAATTTTCAGTCCAAGAGAACGTAGAACGAGCTTAGAGTATCATGAAATCTTGCAGTGGTATTTGTGGTTTATCAATCTGATGTAATGGTAAAGCACAACATGTTCGCAGACTTGTAGAATGCAGCATACCCGGTGCATTCCCGTTGAATTCCCGGTGGGTGCTTATTAGAGTAATTAACAGCCGACAATGTTAGAATGTGGTTATAATTGATAAGTAATAATGGTAAAGGTAAAGAAATTGTTTAACTCCTTTAACAAGTAAATACTCATGAGTAAACATCTGCATAGTTTAATTACTAATTTAAATATGCACTTTTTATTAATACTACGTTTTTATTGACTCGCTTTTGCGTACGTATATTAGGGTCAAATTTAGTAATTTATTAATTTTTTAATATTTTCACTAGGATAATCACAATTCATGCGTGTATGTTATTTAAGTTTATAAAACTTTAATATTATTTTAACAGTGGTAGAGCCACGCGGCAGCTTTTGCTGTCGCACGGATGGGCCGGCTCGAACCGGGGTGGTACCACGACCTCACAGAAAACCAGCGTGAAGTAGAGGTTTACCTCTGCGTTTCGCTTGGTGAGTGCAGGTGGCCGGAGGCCCTTTTTACTGGAAATGAGGCATTCCATCTTAGTACTCACGGGTGACAACGCATCTACATTTTGATTTGTAATAGAGGATAGATGTAGATGTCTATGGGCCGCAGCAATCACTTACCATCAGGTGGACTGTGTGCTCGTTTGTCATCCTTAACCTATAAAAAAAAAAAAAAAAAATGCTTCATAATATCTTCTTGTATAAGTCTGCGACAAAAGCGAGATATTCGCTCACTCGCGGGACTCTATAGGCTCAAAAAGTTGAGACGTCTGGCGACGCAAACGAGTCCTTGTAAGGCGGCCACAAATAGGAAGTGCGATACAATTTAATTGTAACTTCAACTGCCTGAGCGGGGCACAGCGCGGTTGCGACGTTAATAGCAGTGTTTACCGCGCAATTTCAGGTGCATTAGCTTGTAACACAAGTGTTTTAAATGTGGGAGAAGTTTTCAACACTGAATTTAATTTTTTTTTTATAAATCTAAAGACAAACGGGCATACAGTCTCCATTACGTGAAGTAAATGCTGTGAACTACATAGCTATTTTTAATCTCGATTAAGAATCAATATGCGAATACACTGTCACCTCCTAGGGTAAAGAGAGAATGCCTCGTTACCAGTTAGTTCTTTTCACATCCATAAAAATACAATAACCTTATGTTTTTCATGGGAAAATTCTGTGCGAGCGTGTTTTTTTCCTGCATCGTGGAGGCAGTTTATATGGAGGGGTGAAATACCGCCAATTTTCAGACCCTGCAAAATGCAATAACTGATTGTAGCCTGACCTGGAATTTGAACCTGAGATCACATCACTCATAAGTTGTGTTTATAACCACTGAACCAACCAGGCAGTCAATGATACTTCGTACTTCTTATTAGTAGTCATATTATTATTTAGTGTTTTCTGTAAAATGTTAGGATTTTCCCCTGTATCGTGGATGCAGCGCACGGCACATACAATAAACTTTATACTGCACAAACGAGTGGAAGTTTCTCAATCTAGCCTTAATTCTACCCGCATTTGTTCGTATTTTCTTTTAGTTTACCTTCACTCCTATTAATATATATTATAACAACCATATGCTCAGTGGGCAGTGTGCCTGCCTATTAATAAAGCACCAAGGCAGTCAGTTTATATAACGCGTTTTTTTATAGTATAAGAGTGACAAACGGGCACACAACAACAGTAAGTGGTTGTTGTGGCCCATGGACATCTACATCTATCCTCAAATATAAATCAAAACGCAGAGGCGTTGTCACCCGTGAGGACTTAGATGGAATGCCTCGTTTCCAGAAAATAGGGCTCCGGTTCTCTACACTCACCAAACGAAACACAGCAACTTTAAGGTGCTATTTTGCGCTGGTATTCTGTAAGAGCGTGGTCCTTCCCCGGTCGAGCCGACCTATTCGTGCTACAACTATACAAGTAATATAGCTTTAGCATGACTCTATCACGTAGTCAGAGAAATTCGAATACGTACAATTGTATGTTTGTCTGTCGTGAGAATTGGGCAAATCTTTTTAAGACGCTGCACTTCAGTCACCCATTACCGATTTGGAAATAACCAATTTTCTGTATTTTATCACGTTTAACTTTACCTTCTGTGTAAATCTCACATAATCACTAAGAAGTTTAATGTTCCGATCTGACAGTTAGGCCATCCATTTAATGTAATATACCTGTAGTGTTCTCCAGATCAAATTTCTGTCATGGCGGTCAAGACTAGCCTGTCTTTGCAGGACATGATTATTGTGTTCAAGTGTATTTGCAAGCACAGGTGCACTCTTTATTCCTTCACTCTCGTAATCCGACAAGACGGCAGAGAGAACAGGCGCCGAACCAACGGTTTTACGTACTTTTTGAGGAACGCGGTGAAACGCCGCCAAGTTCATAACTCTGAACAGCTACTGTTTCTTGACAGAAAAGCCAAATAACTGAACTTTGGCCCGACCCGAGATTCAAACCCGCGACCTCATGATCTGCATGCGCCCGCCACTAGACCAACGAGGCAGTTAATAATATCCCGCTACAAGATGCAAGAGATGACATAGCTTATTGATTGTTAATAGGAAATATCGATATCATAAATAAGGACTAACCACGAAATCAGGACATTAATGGCTTGATTCTCAAAGTTCTCGTTTGGTGTTCCACTCAACACGGCAATTGATTTACTTGACATTTCGTGTTAAGAGCAACCCCACTTTACCACTGTTTGAAGAACACACCTTCTGATTTCAGAACCAAACAAATCAATTCAGACAATAAGTAATAAAAATAACGATTCACACGGGTGATTTCCGGATCTCGATAACAGTGTCACCTACTGGGTGCGACTGTGAATCTAAACCATCCAGTGATACGCACAAACACAAAAAAATATCAAAATCGGACCAGCGATTTAGGAGGAATGCAGTAGCAAACACACGTACGAATTATATAAAGATAAGCTATTTTTTTATTTTTTAGAAAACGGTATCCTCCTCCACACTAAGATTTTCTCCTGTATCGTGGTAATATACATACATAAATTGCACAAGAATAAATTTCCAGACCTGGTACAATTATTTATGGCCTAAAAAATTCTTCATCCGTGCGGGATTCGAACCTGCGGCCCTTAGCGCTGCAACTCATTGCCGAGCCACTGCGCCATGGAGCCGTCAATTATTATTAAAATAATAGAATAGAATAGAATGATTTTTTATTCAATATGGATTATTACATAACACTTATTGAAAGTCATTATTTTATTTACCACTGGTTCGGAAAATACCTCTGTCCTGGGAAGAACCAGCAAGAAACCCAGCGGGACTTTTTTTTTAAACATAATTTCACTTAACAATAATTTTGTTTATAAAATTTTAAATGAATTTTCATAGAACCAGCATGGTGGCGATCACCTTATTCCCAGGGGTTATTTTCATTCATGTATTCCTTGATATTATAATAACCCTTTTTGTACAGTTTTTCTTTAATAAAATTTTTAAACTTGTTTATTGACAAACTTTGAACATGTTCTGGGATTCTGTCGTAAAAGCGTATACATTGTCCCATAAATGAATTACTAATTCTGTGGAGCCTAGTAAGTGGCATTACAAGCTTATGTTTGTTCCTAGTGTTTAAGGTATGAACATCCTTATTCTTATTAAAGCTATTTATGTTTTTATGTACATACATTACATTTTCATAAATATATTGCGATGCCAAAGTTAATATGTTTAATAAAAACGTTTTCCGTTTTACTACGAAACATTATATAAAAATCTTTGAATAATGTGTAATGTGTTATACCTGAACTAAATGTTTAATAAATCTGAAAATCCATTTCCTTTATTCTAACACTGATCTTGTAACAAGCGATGTTTGAACACGATAAGGAAGTTAATTTCCGGACTCATCAATATTTCATCAATGTGAATAACTCTTTGGAAGAGAAATTCTGACGTCAAAAGAAGAACATTATCGGTAATATAAATTAATTTTCCATTCGCCTTCGGTTGTCTATTAATTATAACTGGTATCGCCTGTGGTCTAAGATATTCTGGTTAAAGATAGACATTTTAAAATGTAATATACATTTAACTAAATAAGAAGTTATAATATTCAAGTTAATAATAAGTAATGAGCACACAATGCAAAAATATACATTAAAAAAGGAAAGAAATAAAAATTACATAAAAATTATATATTATGTATGTGCATTTGATTTTACCTCCTCTACGTCTGGTATACGCATAATAAATTTATAATACGCATAATTTTATTTTGGTACCTATCTATGGCACTTTTGTACATATCTATGGCACCGTACCTTGCAAATGTTAAAAGTTTAATTCCTCTCATTTTATAATAAATATTAAAAAGGTACTTCAATTTCTGATGTTCACGTATTAATCCATTACAGCATATAGAAAGCGATTTTGGTAATGTTAAGAGCACTGCTAGTCGTTTTCTTAAAATAAAAATGCAAAAAAATAGAACTATATCCAGCACATGGTAACTAAGCTTATGCTAATGACCGACCGCAGGTGAGGCCGTGCGTGCTGCGAGGTAATCCCTTGCGTGGTCCCTTCCCCTGTGTCATGAATATTCAGCGTATCATTGCGCGATTGCAGCAACGTGTTGCCGTTTATTATAGGATTTATATTGTAAATTTTATTAGTCAAGAGATTTCGTATGATCGCTAGACATAACCCATAACTCACAGAATGGTAATGACGTTGCCGATATAAGAAATAAATGAGAGGTTATTCTTTAAATATTAACTTCAAATATTACCGGCACGTGGTGCACCCAGTAAACTTATGACTTTCATATATGAAACCTCTGCTAGAAGTTTACCAAAGTTTGCCTTTGGCACTGTTTTCCGTAGTAAGTAAGGGTATTCTGGTATGAACAAGATTGTTAGGATTGGTAAATGCAACTAACTTTAAACAAAGAGGGCAACAGATGCGTTACCGTTACTGTTAAAGTCCTTCGCTGAACATAGGCCTCCCCCATAGATTTCCTCAAAGGTTATTAGGCATAATATTTGCCATAGTTGCAACACTTCGTAAGCGGATTGATAACCGCAGCTTTTTTATTTGGAAGATGCTGCTGCCTATTTTCTTATTTTTTCTCCTCGATCGTCTCCTACGACACCCACATGGTATGATATGGAGTAGTGGATATCCTTAAGCCGCCACTACACGGTCACATATTCGTTGTCACTTCTGTATTACTACATCAATAAGATGGTTCAACACCCTGTAATTATACTAGCTCTACTAAATACGTAAGAGGATGGTGACTACCCAGACGTACTCCTAGGCAGAAAAGGAGTCCACATTCTTACCTATTGTTAACAGCTTGGGGTTCGAGACAATAAAAAACTGCCGAGTGAATTACCAAAATTAACACTTTAATTACAGAACTTTAATAACAACTTAAAACCATACTAATAACAAAACACAATTGTACTACTGATCTCTTTAGTTCGTAGATGTACCGCTTCGAAATATTCGCTTGTATCGCCAATTCAGCACTGATCCGGTTCGCGGTCTATACCAGCCTTGTATAGGGCCTCAGATAATACCAGAACCTTCTACTATAGAAGCATCTAGAATGTTCGAGTACATACCGGACCCGACTGACTAGGTGTCGATAGTTCTAGAAAGTTTTTTCATGGAAATTTCTAGAAGGATCGCATTTACCACGGGGAGTGCTCTGATGAATTGATCGGATTAATCCTAGCCGCCAAATTTCACGAACGCACATCGCGAAAGAACTCCCGATACCATCCACACCATCTGGGATGATTGGCGGTCCACCACTGTGCGATATAGAAGATGTTTTCTTCCTCGCACGACTTCCTTGTGGAATCGATTACCATCTGCGATTTTCCCGGACCGATACGACTTAGGGACCTTCAAGAAAAGAGCCTACTCCTTTTTAAAAGGCCGGCAACGTATCTGCAAGTCTCCTGGTTCCCCTTTTGTTGCAGTTGTTCATGGGCGGCGGTAGTCACTTACCATCAGGTGAGCCGCATGATCGTTTGCCCCTCTCACATAAAAAAAAATCTTGACTCTCCTAGTTCTGCTACTCGATACTAGAAGGCGCTAGTGATAACTAGTGTCGACATGTACCAGGCATTAATTGTGGCGCGCAACACTATTTTAGCAATAACGGGCTAAGAGGCATTCCATCTTAGTCCTCTGAGGTGAGCCTTCTTTGTTCTGTTGCATGTGTCTATGGGCTTCTGTAGTCACTTATCGGGTAGTGTTACCGCCACTTCTCAAATTAAAATATTCCGCGCTTTTGGTCAATCTTATTCACGAATCAGATGCCTCTATAATATCTTTCATTTATTCCATTCATTCCTTCTTGCGACTGACAACCGGATAGAAGAAGAAGTCTAAGTAAAAACACGCCCGCACGCGGAAGCATATTGTGTCACGCTCACTACTCGCATATCTATTTAATTATCATCCGCAAAAATCACGGCCGTGAATTGTATAAAATAAGTGTAAATCGTGCAAGAAAACTAGGAGTGTACCACGCGAGTGTCAACCTCAAACGAGAAGAATCTGACTGCGTTCTCCAGGTGCGTACCTTCAGTTTTATGTGTCGGTTGCAAATTTCAACAAAATCCAGTTCCATCTACCTATTACAGTACACTTTATATCATTTTTAACCCACGCGTCACCATTTTGGTCACTTCGCCCGGATTAAAACCTTTTCGATTCGATAACCATTTTTCCGATTCGTTGGAATATTCCTATGCAGAATAGGCATAAATAAAATCATAATATATATAATATATATATATATATATATATATATATATATATATATATATATATATATATATATATATATATATATATACTTAGAAACATTTAAATATAATATTTTACTTAATTTCTCGCATATATACACGCATTATATATTTATTACATTAATTTAAAGCCGTATATTCATCGCTATTATATAACTTACCATATACTTACCGCAATACATAATACAATTTCTACATACCCGCTCGCTCAAAAAGAAATTTAAATAAGTTTAATAAATCTACCTGATATTTCCGCGATATATTTTACGACGTTTACGACGCTTTAATAAATTGTGTATTTGTTCATCGCTCGCCAGTTAAATTTAAAACTTTACTTATAACCTTAATATTTCCTATAGATATTTAATATAAAAATGTCAAGAACTAGCACGTCAAAAACGAATGAACCTAGGATCGAAACGCCAGACCCCAAATTAATGATGTTATTGAATTTAACTATAGCTAGGCGCGGTTCTTTATTTAACCGCTTACAAACAATTTATGACCGCTCTCAACAAGTAGATAGTGAGGTGGACAGGGAAGAGTTCCTTTCTGGCGCGATTTCGCTTGATGCATTACGAAGTGATTTCGAAAGGGTATTAACCGAATACAATTTATATAATATGCAAGTCTACCCAGAAGCAAAGGTGGAATATCAGTCATGGGTCGCGTTCGAGGAACTATACTGTCATATAAAACATGTAATGTCTCGTCTTACAAGTCGAATAAGAAATGAATGTTCGAAATCGGCCACAATATCGCGACCGTTTTTACCGCCTATAGAGCTAGCGTCGTTTGATGGTAATATCCGCTCATGGTCATTATTTTATGCAAATTTTAAATCCACTGTGCATGATAACCCGTCCCTATCAGACGCCGATAAATTGTATTACCTGCTAGGTAAACAACAATCAAAACGCATTCTGTGTTCGCCGGTATTACTCCTTGTGCTGAGAATTATGAACTTATTTTGAACGCGCTTAAAGAGAAGTACGATGATAAACGCATTCTAGCATCGACCTATATCAATCAAACTTTCGACTTTAAACCAGTTTATAACTCTTCTGCTCGAAACCTAGAATTATTTTTACATTCGTTCGTAACCGCGGTTAGCGCATTAAAAAACTTACAAATACCTAACTTAACTGATTTTATTATATTACATACCGCCTTAAAAAAAGTTAGATCTCGAAACATTTTCGAAAGGATAAAATTCCTAATTTTAAAAGTTTAACCGACTACGTAAAGGAACAAGTTAATATATTACAGCGCTCTTATCATTCGAGTTTGACCTCGAATTCGAACCCGAATCACCGACCCACCGCAAAAACTCCACAACCGCAATCTTATGTCGCTATGGCCGATACATACAAATGCTTGTGCAGGGATATTGTGCATGATCATTTATACAAGTGTCCGGCATTTTGTAAAATGACAGCAAACGACCGTTATAAATATGTTAAGGAACGACGCGCTTGTGTAAATTATTTGAGTGTTACACATAAGGCAGGGACTTGTAACTCTAACTCTAAGTGTAAAATTTGCAAAGGTAAACATCATAGTTTACTTTATTTTGACGCTTTCAAACCTGCCAACGCACGCGTTGTGACTACCGCCGCCGAGTCATCGGGAACAACGCGCGCGACCGTACCGACAACAGCTGCTCCCGCGTCGTCGCCCGATGCGCGTAGCAAGAGCGTTTGTTGTGTACAAAGTCCATTGCCGCGCCGCTATCAACGCAATCTTACGTATCAGAAGATTTATTTACACGCAATGTATACACTACAGTTTGCCATCCACTGCAGCGGTTATGGTACCCGACGCGTATGGCACGAGTCATAGTGTGCGTTGCTAATTAGTACATCACAGAGCAATTTTATAACGTCGGAATGTTGTAATAGATTAGGTTTATCAGTAAATAAAGACAACATAAAGGTAAAGGGTATCGGGGGTTCGGAAAAAAACGCAAAGGGAGTTATAGCATTCCCGTTCACTTCTCGTTTTAACCCTAGATTAGATATAATATTTCGTCGCTCGTCGTCGATAGAATAACAGATGACTTACCGTCTATGCCTGTCGACGCATTCGCTATGCCGTTCTTACAAGATTTGCCGTTGGCTGATGAAAATTCTTTGAGCCATCACAGATCGATGTTTTGATCGGTGCTTCTTTATATTCACAACTTTTATTGCCCGGTATAGTAAGGAATAACTCTGCTGTACCGCCCGCTATACAAACCACGCTTGGTTACGTCATTAAGGGCAATGTGTCCGCTCTTCCCGCTCGCGAAAACGTAAACTTGACGTTTTGTAGTACATTACCTGCACACGCAGATGAAGACCCGCTAGATACGCTGGTAAAACGGTTTTTTCAAATAGATGAATCTTCTTTGAGAACTCCGCCCACTCAGTCCCCGGCTGAGATAGAGTGTGAGCATTTATTTTGCGAAACCACTGAACGTGACAAAGAAACGGGCAGATACATAGTCTGGTTGCATTTCCGGGATGATATATTTGATGATACACTTATAAAACCGCTCGGAAACGTTTTTTTGGTGTTGGAGAGGAAGTTTGAAGCCGCCCCTGAGTTTAAGGCCGCGTATGACTCAGTTGTCCACGAGTATTTAGAAAAGGGCTATCTATCACCCGCGCCGCTTGTTGACAGTGATAACTGCTATCCCATTTACGTCATACCACACCACGGTGTTTTGCGTACAGATAAGACCACTACATTAAACTACACTAAACTTCGCATGGTTCTCGACGCGAGTCATAAATCGAGTTCAGGCCGCTCACTGAACGATATTCTCCATAGTGGTCCTAATTTACAAGGTGATCTGTTTGCAATTATTTTAAATTTTCGTCTTTTCGCTACCGCGCTTTCCATTGATTGTAAACAGATGTTCCTTCAAATTATAACGAACAGGAGCGATCGTCGCTTTCAACGCATGTTATACCGTTTTCACCCGCAAGAAGAACTTACCGAATATGAATTTAATAGGGTTTGTTTTGGACTTAGGTCCAGCCCGTATCACGCGCTCCGTGTCATTCAGCAACTCATTGCGGATGATGGAGATTCATTTCGGCTAGCAAAGATCTCGCTATATCTATATGGACGATATCATTTTTAGTGTTATGTCGGAGGAAGAAGCTGCATCAGCTGCCAATGAGCTGATTGTGTTATTTAAAAGTGCGCAGTTTGATTTAGTAAAATGGACATGTAATTTCGACTCGGTCTTAAGCGCGCTGCCTTCGTCATATAAGATGTCTGAATCTATTGAATTTGATAAAACCGCTCAATTTGAAATTTTGGGCTTGAGTTGGCATAAATCTCGCGATTGTTTTGCATTTAAAGTAACCGCCTGACGAAAGGTGTTTAAAACGAATAATTTTAGCCACTGTGGCTAGAATTTGGGACATAATGGGCTTCGTAGCGCCTGTTGTTCTCTTCGCTAAACCTCTTATAAAGCATTTGTGGCAGTTGAAACTTGATTGGGACGATTGTCCGCCCCAGCATATAGTCGAAACCTGGAAAAGGTTTTGTATAGAGTTACCCAACGACGTCAAAATACCGCGACATTTGGGGGTCTTCGAACATTGCGTTGTACAACTGGTCGGCTTTTCCGATGCTAGTGAGCGTGCTTATGAAGCAGTGGTATACGCCCATATTACTCACGCAAGCCAAGTTACGACGCGACTTGTCTGCGCCAAGTCAAAGGTCTCACCAAAGAAGCCTTTGTCTATCGCACGTCTCGAGCTCTGTGCTGCCGAATTATTGACAAGACTAATTAGACGCGTGCACGATACCTACGATTCACGCCACCATATTAGTGAAATGTACGCGTTCACAGACTCAATGGTCACACTTTGTTGGATAAAATCTTCCCCGCACCGCTGGCAAACTTTTGTCGCCAACCGCGTTGTCAAGATTATTGACAATTTACCAGCTGCTAACTTTCACCACGTCGCGGGAATAGATAACCCAGCTGATCGTTTATCGAGAGGTCTTACACCCGAAAAGCTAATATCTCATCCATTATAGTCACAAGGTCCGCCCTGGCTCGCGCAAGACCACTTGCTGTGGCCTATCACCAATACAGACAATAATAGTATAGCGCTAGACAACGTACCGAAAAAGAAAATAGCCGCACACCCCATTAATACGTCGGATCCAGAAATGTCTTTATTTCAAGATCTTAATAAACGCATCTCCTGATGGAGTAGACTCACACGTATCCTTGTTTATGTCTGCAGATTTATAAATAAACTACCTCGTTCCAGTTTGATAGCGGTTACCGCGGGCGATATATGCGCCGCAGAGCATATGATAATAGGCGATTTTCAAAAAATACATTTTGCATTCGACTTTCGACAGCTAGGAGCCGGTAATAATTGCTCTCCCGCGCTAATGAAGCTTAAACCATTTTTATGTGATGGCCTCATCCACGTTGGTGGCCGCCTTACCAACTCCGCTGAAGGTTTAAAATACAAATATCCGATTATTTTAGAGCGTCACGACGCTCTTGTGGAGTCGTTGATCGACTAGTATCATAAAAAGGATTTACATGCCGGCCCAGAGCTGCTCATGTCTTTGTTAAGACAATGATTTTGGATCTTGTCCGCTAGACGAATTATACGATCTAGAATTAATAAGTGTAACATTTGCTTTAAATTAAAACCGCGCCCGCAATTTCTTTTAATGGCTGCTCTGCCGGGACATAGGGTCACGCAAGCGGAGAAAGCTTTCGCTCATACTGGCTGTGATTATTGCGGCCCTATATTGTATACGCCCATACGAGCGCGAGGTGTTAAAACTCGTAAGGCTTATCTATGTATATTTACTTGTCTTACTACGCGCGCACTCCACATCGAAATAGCCACGGATCTTTCCATTGTGAGTTTTAAAGCGCTTTCTAACGCGACGGGGTCCCGTTCACACGATCTTATCTACGAGATTTATATAATTTTGTCACAAAGGAATACCGCCCGTGTTTAGAAGAAGAATTGGCCGAAAGTCGCATTGAATTCAAGTTCATAGCGCCTGCCGCCCCACATTTCGGTGGTTGTTGGGAGAGTATGGTAAAATGTGTAAAAAATCATCTTTATAAGGTTATTGGACAGCAGATCCTTGCGTATGAGGAGTTAATCACAATCCTCGCTCAAATAGAATGTTTACTAAACTCTCGTCCTCTCACTGTGCTTAGCTCCGATCCAGCTGAAGCGACGGCTTTAACACCCGCACATTTTTTGAATACGTTACCATTACGGTCGTGCAGGTGCGGCAGAAATGGACTCAATCCTCGGTCCCCGTAAAGGTGGGCATAGTTGTCATAATTATAAATGATAACTCACCGACCCTCTCCTGGCCTTTGGGAGTGATCGTAAAGGTTCATCCGTCTAAGGACGGTATAGTTCGGGTCGCTACAGTAAAAACGGCAAGAGGTACACTCGTGCGACCAGTGGTGCGCTTGTGTCCGTTGCCTACACAATAATAAACCCTACATCGCTCACATCTTACATCTCTACATCTATGTATTATAATATATATATATATTTATATTCGCTTAGTTTTAGTAAGTATTAATTGTATTTATCGCATCATATTATTATTATCCCTTTAAAGGCGACCCTTTAAGGGCGGGGGAAATGTTACCGCCACTTCTCAAATTAAAATATTCCGCGCTTTTGGTCAATCTTATTGACGAATCAGATTCCCCTATAATATCTTTCATTCATTCCTTCTTGCGACCGACAACCGGGTAGAAGAAGAAGTCTAAGTAAAAACACGCCCGCACGCGGAAGCATATTGTGTCACGCTCGCTACTCGCATATCTATTTAATTATCATACGCAAAAATCACGGCCGTGAATTGTATAAAATAAGTGTAAATACCGCAAGATAACTAGGAGTGTGCCACGCGAGTGTCAACCTCAAGTACGAGAAGAAGCTGACGGCGTTCTCCAGGTACCTTCAGTTTTATGTGTCGGTTGCAAATTTCAACGAAATCCAATTCCATCTACCTATTACAGTCCACTTTATATCAATTTTAAACCACGCGTCACCAGGTAGCTTTCTAGCGTTGCATTGCCTGCTTTCCTTGCTTCCGTGCATAGTGTCAGTGACATATGTAACATAATTTGAAATAATAAAGTAGACCTATGCTTTGCTACGGAGGCAGGGCAGACATGGCAAACGCTCTGTCCCGGTAAAAATGTTCCACTGGAAGTTAACCAGCCAAAACAGTGGGATATTCCGTTGGTACGGGGCGTGCAGAAAGATTTGTTTCATAATTTCCATAGTGACCAAGGTAAGGTACGCCTTCTAGCTATTTCGACTAAGGAATCTAGTGACTGGTTACACGCTTTACCATCAAGTAATCAAGGAAAGCTTGCGTATTGCCGTAGGAATCCGACTAGGAGCGGCGCTTTGTCAACCCCATGAGTGCCACTGTGGTAGCAGCGTCGACAAGTTTGGGCTCCACGGACTTTCATGTAAGAAAAGCGCTGGTAGGTTTTCACGACACAGTTCTTTGAACGATGTCATCCGAAGGGCTCTTGTCTCTATAAATGTTCCCTCGGTTTTAGAGCCTTGTGGAATATTTCGAGACGATGGCAGGAGACCCGACGGTATGACATTGGTCCCTTGGGAGAGAGGTAAAGCCCTAGTATGGGATGCTACTTGCGTAGACACTCTGGCGGCCTCTCATCTCAGAGGTACCTCGTTTAGAGCTGGGGCGGCATCAGAGGCAGCTGAACTGAGTAAGTGGCACAAATATGAGTCTCTGCGAGATGACTACATATTTGTGTCATTTGCTGTAGAGACTATCGGTCCATGGGGTCCATGTGCAGTGAAGTTCTTAAAGGAACTCCATCCGCGGCTGGTCGTTGCTGCTGGTGATAAGAGGGCTGGTTCTTTTCTCGCTCAAAGGCTAAGTATAGCCATTCAGCGGGAAAACGAGGCCAGCGTTCTTGGCACGATACCGCGGGGAGTAGGACTATATGATAATTAAGTTTCTAGTTTTAGTTTTTTTTTTATTATTATAGTTTTTAATATTGTATATTGAAGATAACTTTTCATGTAATAATAATGTAAACTTGACTTTTAATGATTACAAAGTGGCTGACTTCAAGTTTACAGTCTACAGCTTTATGACCGCCTCGTTGGTCTAGTAGTAGTCAACGCAATTGTTGGTCAGGAGGTCCGGGTTCAAATCCCGAGTCGGGTCAATCTTAGTTAATGATTTCTTATATTTACGCGAACACTACACATTTTAAATAAAACTAATTTTACGGATTTTATCGCGTATATTAATCTACTTTTATATTCCCGACGTTTCGGGTGCTTTCCAGCACCCGTGGTCACGGGGGACTGAAGTGTTTGACGTCCTGCTGTCGCCCGGCTACCTTCAGTTTTTTTTTACCAGTACGGACTGGTAATTGCAAATAGAATTCGCCGATTAGAAGATCTCATGACCAAGCGCGCAAGATATCTAACGGCATTAACTTTTCTGAAACGATGTCGCGACAACCACCTCATTCCTACATGCGTCAAAATATCAACTAAAAAGGACATTCGAGGAAGCGCTAAGATCTTAAATCAGGCAAGTAAAAAGTTGTTACGAACGGTGATTCAGCAAAAACGGTTCGATTTACAAATCATAAATAATACCATAGACAATTTGTCCAGTGAGTTAAAGACAGTTTTAACGACATTTGATTTTAATAATTGCATTGAAACTTTAATCAAACGCGAAATATCGAAATATAATGAATGCAAAGACAAACAAATAGAAAAATACCAAAAATTAACTATCAAATCAAATGCCAAATATCCATGTCAACGTAGAAACGAAATGCTACAACCGTTGACCACAGACGCAAACAATAAACAACGCACGGTCTATAATTTGTCAAAAGAAACACTGGACGAACCTACAATAAAAGTATTGTCGAAAGGCTTGAATTTTGCTATAACGCCGCAAAAAATCCCGTACGAGGAAATTATCTGTAGTGTTGAGGATTGTCTGTTTAAGAATAATATCGGTAAAGAGGATTTAGAGGCTATACGTCAAGACATTTTGTCCTTGTTACGTCGAAGTTCAACGCCGAAATTAAACCTCCCCAAAGACGAATTTAAAGCGTTGTACAACTTACGCAACAGACCAGAGCTCACGATTCTCCGCGCTGATAAAGGAAATGCTACGGTAATAATGGACACGTCAGAGTATAATTTCAAAATACAACAACTTTTATCGGACGTAAGTACATACAAAAAGGTCAAAATAGACCCTACAACTAATACACTTAAAACAACTACTGATTTAATAAAGAAATACTCCGAAAAATTAGATCTCGACGTGAATTCGACAATACCATCATGTGCCAAACCACCGAGGCTGTATAGGTTACCGAAAATACACAAACCAAACGCTCCACTACGTCCTATAGTAAGCCAGATCGATTCACCAACTTATAAGTTGGCTCAACACTTGGCTAAAATACTGTCACCACTAAGAGGACATACCAGAGCACACACAAAGGATTCATACCATTTTGTTAGTGTGATTAAAGACCTACATCTCGCTGACAATGAAACTATGGTCAGTTTTGATGTTCAGTCACTATTCACATGCCTACCTATTGAAGACTGCATCTCAATTGTTACTAGAAAGCTAGAAGATAACAACATGCCTACAGAATATGCAGTATTACTCAAACACTGCCTCACATCTGGCTATTTATTGTGGAAAGAAGAGTTCTACATGCAAGTAGACGGAGTGGCAATGGGCTCACCTGTATCTCCCGTAGTCGCCGACATATTCATGGAGGACTTTGAGGAGAAAGCCCTTCTTACTGCTCCTGTAAATCCAAGATTCTACAAGCGGTACGTAGACGATACTTTCACAATTTTACCATCTGACAAAGTAACTGCATTTTTAAACCACCTTAATTCCATAAACCCTAAAATACAATTCACAATGGAGTTAGAGGCAAACAATACTTTAGCTTTCCTAGATGTTTTAGTCATCCGAAATCCTGATAACACTATTGGTCATACTGTGTACAGAAAAAATACCCATACCAACCGATATCTAAATGGTGAATCTCACCATCATCCTTCACAGTTAGCTACCGTGGGAATAATTGTTTTTTTTCAATTTGATTTTCAATTTGAATATTTGTTTCAGAGAGCACGAGGGATCTGTGACAGAAAACATCTGGCCGCCGAGCTTCAGCACGTCGAGCAAGTACTGCAAGACAACAAGCTTCGGGTTTCGCGCCTACGTCACAGTGACCGAGTGAAGCCAGCCACAGTCGAGCGTGTGCCTGCTGTACTACCCTATGTCAGAGGAGTCACAGACAAGGTTGGCTACATCTTGAAGCGAGCTTCCATTAAAACATTATTCAAGCCGCTGAAGAAGATTGGTCAATTTTTACCATCCGTCAAGTGTCATATCCCTCTACAAGATGCAGGAGTGTACAAGCTGGATTGTGAATGTGGTCTCTCGTACATAGGACAAACAAAAAGATCTATTAAAACCCGCGTTAAAGAACATATAGCTGACGTGAAGCACCGACGTATCGGGAAGTCTGCAGTTTGTGAACATGTTCAAGATCGTCCCCGCCATTACATTAGATTTGATAGACCACAAATCCTCGCAAAAGAACACCGATTCCTCCCAAGGATGATTCGCGAGGCTATTGAAATTAAAAAACATCCTAATTTCAATAGAGAAGATGGATGGGTGCTGCCATCTGCTTGGGATCCCATAATTAATAAAATCAAATCCAAACCCAAGTATACCACTGCTAGACTTCAAGATACTGTAAGCTCATTCTGCGTAAATCGGACCAAAAATTAATTTTAAAAAACTGAAGGTAGCCGGGCTAACTATGACAGCAGGACGTCAAACACCTCAGTCCCCCGTGACCACGGGTGCTGGAAAGCACCCGAAACGTCGGGAATATAAAAGCAGATTAATATACGCGATAAAATCCGTAAAATTAGTTTTATTCAATCTTAGTTATTGGAATTTTGTGTCAAGACATTCTTAGTAGCTGTCCGGAGTCGGGAAGTTGACGTCATTTCACCCCCACCACCTAGGAAAGCATGTAAAGCCGTTAGTCCTGCGCCTGATTTCTCTCGGGTCGTGTCGGATTGCCGTCCCGTTGGACTATGAGAGTAGAATAGAGAGTACATATGTGCTTGCACTTGTACTCTGGCACTATAATCCTGTCCTGTGCTGATGGCTAGTTTCCGTTGAATTGACTGGCCGTGAGAGTGTCAAAATAACAAAACTGTCGTGGTGGAGAAACATAATTGTAGAATTTTAATTACAATTTTACATAGTTCAATAAAAAAGCCTTTTTTCTTTTTTATTAAGGTAACAGTATATGCTGTGGCTCATAGACATCTACATCTATCCTCAATTAAGAATTGAAATGCAAATTTGTTTTCTTTTTTTTTCAGTTAAAAGGATCTCCTGATCTACCGTGTCAATCGGCCTTTATGTCTTCGAAATATTTTATTTCTTAATATTGCAGGTTCTTTTACGATGTTTTCCTTAACGCTGAGCACGTGTTAGTTCAGCAATTAAAATTGTAATTTTCAACTTAATTGGTGTCTGCAAGTATTGTAAGAGCTTAGCCCCTGAATAAGCACCCTGAGGTCGGCACTTGGTATACGTGAGCATATCTGCTGGTATGCTAACTATTTATTAATTTCAGAAATATCATACATTATTGTTACATCATCATCATCATCATCATAAGTCCAATAATGAATGTTAATTAGTAGTAGTAAAAGTTATTCTCGATTAAGTATCAAAATGCAGCTGCGTTGTCACACCTAAGGACTACGATGAAATGCCTCTTTTCCAATAAAAAGAGTCTCTGGTTATCTACACTCACCATACCAAACATAGCAGCAGTAAGCTGCTATTTTCTCTGGTAATCTGTGAGAGTGTGGTCTTACCCGGTCTGCCAACCCATTCTTGTTACAACCGTAATGAAGCTGCAGCGTGGTTCTAATACGAGAAAAATAGTATTGCACGAACTTTACTTTATTTACTTTTACATTTAGAATAATTGTGATAGATTTATACTCTTACCTAAACTGTCTGACCTTAATATCTAACCTGTTATCCGTTAAACCTAATCTAATTAGCGGAATGTAATTGAGAGGTCGATCCTGCGACTAACGAAACAAATGATCCGTAGCTTTGCTTAGCTCGGCTCCCTACAAGCAACAGTAGCAAATGAGTGATTCAAATGTTTTATTAATAAGTAAAAAGGAGAGTAGACACTAATATTACCTTAACAAGCTTTTCAACATCATGATCATCATAATAAGCCAATCATAAGTCCACAGATATTTAATGTCTCGATTATATAGCTGGAAAAGCCATAATAATCTGATACAATAACAGTAAAGTAGACATTTTATTCCTAAAAATTATATTCTATGCAGTACGGATGTACCTGACTAATGCAGTTCCTTTGCTCATTATCTTTATCAAGAGTACAAACAAGCAACGGAGTTAATAAATACGTAAAATGCCATAAAATTTAAACAAATACGGGTTATTAAACTTATTATTATTATTATACATTTTTATTATTTTGAACTGTTAACGCAAAGATGTTACTCGCCATCCTCTGTTACAGTTTTTCCCTTTCACATCTTACGACACCCACGAATTGAAATACGAAATGCTATTGTGATGCTGCAAGAAAACACACTACATTCTCTTACTCCATCGTAATACGGCAAAAATTATATTACTTTTATTTTATACAAACTATGAATAAAATTCAAATTTGGAATGATAATATATCCGATGTAATTACCACTGTGATAAATGTTCGTTTTGTGTCGTAGCAGAAGCTACGCCGTAGCATCGAACACTTTCCAGTCCTTATCATTGCGTGGCTTTATTGCTATGGCAAATCATTTACTAACTATAAGTCGAACCCTAGCCATGAAAAATAATTTATGATACGCATATTTTCGAAAAAACATGTTAGTTAGAGATCATGCGTTAGAGAATCCATCATATCAATTCGTCCCGACTACATAGTCAGAGGTAAGTACGAGAAGGATCAAATAGGTCTCATGGCCTCCGGTAGATGACATTTGATACAGAATGAGATATATCGTCTCTATCTGATGTCCGAATTTCAAGTTTATAACAAAAATTAAATTTGTGTAGCATCTTCAACATGAACTGAGCTAAGCAATAGTCTTGCATCTTCAACTTTATAAGTGGTAGAGACATACTGCAGCTATATTAGTAGTATAGCTGTAACACGAATGGGTCGGCTCGACAAGGGAAGGAACATGCTCTCCTACAGAACACCAGCGTGAAATAGTAGATTAACATTGCTGTGTATCGTATGGCGTGTGTAGAGGACCAGAGACCCTTTTTAGTGGAAAAGAGATATTCCATCTTAGTCATCATCATGCATTTTTATTGTTTATTGAGAACAGATGTTAATGCCTATGATTCACAGTACACACTTACCATTAGGTGGACTGTGTGATCGTTTGCCATACAATCCTATATATAAAAATACAGTGAAATGTTTGCTTTAATTTATCATTTAAGCTGTTTTAAAATATATTTTTTGAACAAGACTACCATAAATAATCAGGAGTATATTATTTACGAAAAATACAGCAACCTTCACCCAGGTACTTAGTTTTCTTGAATACATTATCATTAATTGATAACACTAGTTACCGTTCACCTCCCGGAAGAGAACACTGCATTTTAACAATTTACTTTATCCTACGTGACATCACTGCATGTTATAAGATTAACAAAATTTTGCTGAAGCTTGTTAAGATTCATGTTTCCAAGTTGGCAAGGCTCATACTCTTCACTCAACAAAGGAAACAGTAGCATCAATCTGTAATTTAACGCTGGTATTCTGTGACAGTGTGGTCACAACCGAGGGTTTGAGCCGATCGAGAATGACTCTATAACGTATATATTGAATTAGCGTTAAATTTACCGCCTGCTAGTCGGTGAAGGAAAACAACGCGAGGGAAACTGTATGTCTGAGAAATAAAAAATAAAATATTTCAAAAATATGTGAGGTTGGAAGTTATTCACTAAAGCCTATTAAAAGTTCACTGCTGGGCACAGGCCTCCCCCACGGATTGCCTTAAGGAGGGAAATTCGCCATAGTTGCTACGTTTGTTATGCAAGTTGCTAACCGCAGTTTTTAATAATTTTATTTCAGTTTCCCTCCATCGCTTCTTATGACATCCACCTGAAATCGGCCAAGCTTATGTGAATTTATTTTTGACTGACTATACTAAGTTTTGGGTTAGTTAATTCATTTTTAAAATTTCTTTTACATTATTATCCTTATACGCACTTTTAACCCTGTAGTTTTTTACTCTTTTTTATAGAATAAGGGTGACAAACGAGCAAACAGTCCACCTCATGGTAAGTGGTAAGTGAAGTTTTGAACAGTGGTAGAGCCACGCGGCAGCTTTTGCTGTCGCACGGATGGGCCGGCTCGAACCGGGGTGATACCACGACCTCACAGAATACCAGCGTGAAGTAGAGGTTTACCTCTGCGTTTCGCTTGGTGAGTGCAGGTGGCCGGAGGCCCTTTTTACTGGAAATGAGGCATTCCATCTTAGTTCTCACGGGTGACAACGCATCTGCATTTTGATTTGTAATAGAGGATAGATGTAGATGTCTATAGGCCGCAGCAACCACTTACCATCAGGTGGGCTGTGTGCTCGTTTGTCACCCTTATATTATAAAAAAAACTGGATGCTGTTGCCTATAGACATCTACATTTATCTTCGACTGAGAATCAAAATGCAGGTGCTTTGTAGACTAAGTTGGAATCCCTCATTTCCAGTAAAGAGGGTGCTCGGTTGTCTACTCTCACAATAGTAACACAGAAGCATTAGACTGCTATTTGACGCTGGTATTCTGTGAGAGCGTGGACCTTCCCCGATCTCACCGACCCGTTCGTGATACAACCAAATATAAACTTCAGCGTGGCTTTACCCTGTTTTAAATTATATAGAAACCTTATGTGCAAAATTTAACATTTCTATTAAATTCGTCGCATTTTGGTGAACTAAAAAAATTACATTGCTGTAATAAATCTAGTCTTATTAAATGTACACCGGCTTAGATTTTTATTGAGCATTATGTTCAGACATTGGAGGGTACGTGAGTGTTGAGATTGATTACACGAGACCATGTCGCGGCATAGTGCTCCCATGTGTGCCGCTGATATATTAAAACTGTTGCATATTTATGAACTTACTCATATGTAGATAATGTAGGGTAGTGAGGAACCAGGTTTGTTTTACGCGGATTTACCACATTTGAATGCAATTTTAACATTAATTCTAAAGCAGCCGTAAGAGTGCCGGCCGTGGAAGTTGAAAATTCGTAAGGTCGACTCCGCTAATTTATTACTTAGGAGTTTACGACAGTTTAAGTGTACTAAAGGTTGTGAACGAGAATATCAACATTTTAATATTGTTGCTATTATTATTTTTAAAAATATAAATTAATACGGGTAGAGCCACGCTGCAGCTATATTAGGGTTGTGGAACGAGTGGGTCGACTCGACTGGGGTAGGACAACGCTCTCACAGAATATCGGCGTAAAATAGCTGCTTAATGTTGCTGTGTTTCGTATTGGGAATGTAGAGAACTGGATACCGGATACGGATACTGACTACGAGGCATTTTATCTTACTCCTCAAGGGTTACAACGCATTTGCATTATTTATTTATTTATTTTATTGTCATTATGTATAGAAAATATTGTAAAATCAGCCATTAAATGAAAGAGAAGGATTCACATGATATAAAATTTTTCTCTTCCTGTCTTATTACGTCACACAAAGACGACTACTCATTACCTCACTATTAGAAAAGTTCATCAACACCAACACCTAGAACTAGTTGAGGAGTAGAGGAGGAATGTGTTTTAAAAGTTAATTTCAATAATTAAGTTATGCTTAAGTCCCAGAGAAGAGTTCAAGTCTCTGTGTACCGCGCAGTAGCGTCTAGTCTCTTCTGAATATTTATACGTAGTAATAATTTAAGTTTTGTGTATCAATGTTAATTTTGTTCATTTTACTTTACAGAAAGATTTAATTAAAGAAGTTAATTATGAAAGAAGTCTTATTTTACGATGTTGTTGGATTCTGTGGCTTTCATCGTTTTATTACGGTTTGCGTTTATCGGGAGATTAAAATTGTTGGCAGTATTGGCGTGGTTAGAATTGTCTCCACACATTATCTCGTAATATTATTAGCGCGTTTGAAACGTTTTAAAAACTTTCTACAAAAATGTGTTAAAATAAATGATTTCTGAACTAACCATATTTAGGCCTGTCGTATAAAAATCTACTACTACATATCATTCACTGGGTATCATAAAACTAGGAAGCGACTGATGTGGCAGAGCCACGCTGCAGCTATATTATGATTGTATCATGAATGGATCGGCCCGACCGGGGAAGAACCACGCTCTCACGGAATAACGGCGTGAAATAGGAGCTTAATGTTGTCATGTTTCTTAGGGGGTGACAACGCATCTGCATTTTTATTCTCAATTGAAGATAAAGGTAGATAATATTTGTAATACTATTTATTCGGCAATAAGTACATTGTAAATTGATACAGTGTTATAGTTGAGACCTCCTTTTAAGTATTTAAAATACTTGTGACAGAAGGCCACACTCTACCATAGACTTATATTATAAACTTATTACCAATAATTTATTTCTTTTTAAATAATGAAAAAAAATATTAATAATAAATAATTTCTTATAAAGGTATCTGTTTAGTGCCCGAGCGCGCGCGCGTGTGTGTGTGTGTGTATTTGTGTGTTTGTGTGTATTTGCAGTCTTTATCAAATTATTTAATATAGTAAATCCTCAATTTCTTCATAATTTAACGTTTTAAGCCAAATAAATAATTTATTTTTACACTGTACGGGTGTATTTTGATAGATATCTTTTATTTTGTTTATTATATTATATAAGATTTTAACTTGAGCTGCATATTAACGCCTTGCAAAGGCAGAATTTACTTTTTACGAATTACTAATTACGACTTTATCCTTGCTTGGTTTATTTCGAGTGCTATGATCACATACTAAGGTTTTATGAAATTTTAGAATAGAATGTAGAACATATAATTGTCTTACTATTAGCAGGTCACATATTTGATACAAGGTGGTGGTTGAAAAAAGGAAAGGTTTAAAATGCATGATTTTTAAAAGTGACCTCTGTGACCGTTCCACATCTATGAATTTAGTATTCGCTGCTTCACCCCACATAGGATTGCAATAAGTGATAATAGATTGGATTAGAGTAATATAAATCTGTTTAAGTAGTTTGTTAGAAGCTACATAACTCAACTATTTAAAAACTCAAATTAGATGTCTCTAGAATTTATGGATGATAATAACCCCTGGAAATGAGGTGATCGCTACCAAGCTATTTCTAATTTGTTGTGTTGTTAATTTGTGTAACATCATGATTGTAAGCTGTTATTTAAAAAAAAAGTCCCGCTGGGTTTCTTGCTGGTTCTTCCCAGGACAGAGGTTTTTTCCGAACCAGTGGTAATCAAACAAAAGAGTGACTTTCAATAAGTATTATTTATAATCTATATTGAATAAAAAAGTTTCTGTTTCTGTTTCTAAGACACAGCATACATTTACTATCAAGTGGACTTTGTGCTCGTTTGTCACTTATGTTCCCTAAAAAAGAAGGCAGAGTGGAACTGAAATAAGTAAAACTGCGGAATCGGACACGAGATTCACCTTTTCAGTAGCCAAAATTATTTCGTCTTAATGGTCTGGTTGGTACGACTGTTTAATCGTTTTCTTTTTAAATTTTCAAAGACACTAGGCAAACAAATAGTCGTGTACCACTTATCATTAACTGTCTTTTGCTTATCGAGTGCAGTTAGGTAACATCTAGGAAAAAAAAAACGCAATATTTTTCTTTGACCACGTTTCTCACCTGCAACATTTATGTTGGTTTGTTATCGCCTTTGAACATCCTTATGTTGCTTTTAAGAATGTTGCTTTCTTTCCGGAATGTGACAATATTATGTCCATGTTTCATCTTCTGTAACAATTAAAGATCATTTGAACGACCGCTATCATACTTTAATGTTCCTTTTTTACACCAATCATCTCGAGACCGTTTTTGTCAGCGGTAACAAAGTCTTAACATCTAAATGTTTATGAAATGCTGTCGTACCGGATCACTAGGCGGTAAAGAACTACTACTTAGTAAAATGAATGAAATGATGAACATTTAAATCCATAGCTGTTTCTTGATGTACGAACGTATAACATAAGCACTCGTGCCTCTCACCCAGAGGGTAGAGACTACGGACTTCCATTTGACACGATCCCGACACATCTCTCACAACTCCTTCACGTACATATACCTTCACATGCATGGTCAGCGATTACGGATACTCTTAATTTGACCTATTTGCAATATAGTTCCAATTTGTTCGATAAACTCCCGTCTAGATCGTCACTTGCCGACTCTACCATCCACTTCAGTGAAATAAATTTGCTTTGTCTCTATTCCCCTATTCATTCTTGATCTACATGACCAAACCACCGAAGCATTCCTTTATTAATCCTGGTCACGATTTACAGTCACACTGTACTAACATTTATAAAAAAAGATTATAAACTATAAATCTTTAAGTAGCCAGACAGGATAAAAATTATTTATTTACGTATCCAAACATTTTATTTGTTTAACATAAATTTTACAGCATCAGTAAAACCCTTTTTTATAGCTGGACATTCATTGTTTTACAAAAAAATGATAATATGGTCACCGCCAGTTTAAATATTAGCATCATCACCATCATAATCATCATCATCAAAATTGTTAATATTCAATTTTTGGTAATTGTCAAAGAATTTAATTTACATTTGTGCAAGCTTTTGCCCTATTACTGGAGAGGGCTATCATCGAAATTTCTTTGCGAGATTTACTTAAAAATGAGGATATCCGAAGTAGAAACAGAGTAACCGACATAGTACAATGGATTAGTAAGCTGAAGTGGCGACGTGCCGGCTATATAGCTCATGGAACTGACAACGGACGGGTAGGAAAGTGAGAGACAGTGAACACTAAAAAGAAATACCTCACAGTCTGTTACCATGCTAGGTCCCTTACTCATTAACTTTTCATACCAGAACACAGCAATGTCTACCTTGCTGCTTGATGTCAGAGTACCTCGACGAAGTGTCTCTTCTCACACCCCATTAACTGTTCCAATTTATTATAATCTTGTCACGAAGTCGTGCTACGCGACCGCGAAGTTAACAAATTACACGCTTGTTACTTGTCAAGTGACGTGCGGCTTGTAAGAAGTTTATGTTCACGGCCTTATGTGGGCTCGGCTTTCGACTGAATGAAGTGTTTCTAAAAAAAAATCTGGAATATAATATTATATTCATACGACATCAACATTTGAATGTAACTTTTGAATAGTAGCAAGTTCAGTAGAGTTTCAAGTGTTGCGTACATGTTTGCAAGTAAAGGTTGGTGTCGACACCTTTTTAAATAATGTTCATTATAAATAAGCAAATTCCAGGTAATTGTATGCAAACAAAAATATGATATTGATATTGTAATGATATCGTTATTGTTACTGTTATTATTATATGTTAGTTTGCGCACGAACAAACCACCCGTACTTATCATTACAGCCCTTCACAAGTCCACTGCTGAACATAGGCCTCCCCCAAAGAATGCCACAAAGCACGGTCCTGAGCCACCTGCATCCATCGACTTCCTGCATATCTTACCAGGTCGTCACTCCATCTAGTGGGGGGACGCCCTACACTTCGCCTACCGGTAAGAGGCTGCCACTCGAGAACCTTTCTTCCCCATCGGTTGTCGGTTCTTCGAGCTATATGGCCGGCCCATTGCCACTTCAGCTTACTAATCCGTTAAGCTATGTCGATCACTCTGGTTCTACTGCGGATATCCTCATTACTGAGTTTATCACGCAGAGAAACTCCGAGCATAGCCCTCTCCATAGCTCGCTGAGCGACCTTGAGCTTCCTCATCCGGCCAGCAGAGAAGGACCACGTCTCAGTTCCGTATGTCATCACTGGCAACACGCACTGGGTGTACAGTCTCGTTTTCAAGTTTTGAGGTATACCTGACGAGAAGATGTGCCGTAATTTCCCGAACGCTGCCCAACCGAGTTGAATCAGTCGATTGACCTCTCGGTCGAAGTTGGACTTACCTAGTCGGACTATTTGTCCCAGGTAAACATACTCGTCAATAACTTCGAGCTTAGTGTTCCCAACAACTACCGGCATAGGTGTGACATGGACATTAAACATGATCTTTGTTTTGTCCATGTTCATCTTAAGACCTATCTGTTGGGAAACACTATTGAGGTCATTGAGCATAGTGCTTAGGTCCTCCAGCGATTCTGCCATAAGGACTATATCGTCGGCAAATCGAAGGTGAGTGATGTACTCGCCATTGATGTTGATACCGTATCCTTTCCAGTCCAGAAGCTTGAAAACGTCTTCCAATGCAGCGGTGAAGAGTTTCGGGGATATGACCTCACCCTGTCTTACACCTCTCTGCAATTGGATAGGTTTCGTACTCTGGTTCTGTACTCGGATAGCCATCGTAGCCCTACTGTACAAGCACTTCAACACTTCGATATACCGACAGTCAACTTGGCATCGCTGAAGGGACTGCAGCACCGCCCAAATTTCGACGGAATCAAAGGCTTTCTCATAGTCCACATACGCCAGACATAGTGGCAAATTGTACTCTTCGGACTTCTGTACAATTTGCCGAAGGGTATGTATGTGGTCTATGGTGCTAAAGCCTTTTTGGAAACCGGCTTGTTCGGGAGGCTGGAAGTCGTCAAGTCTGCGCGCGAGACGATTCGTAATGACTCTCGAAAACAGCACGTAGACGCGGCTCAGAAGGGAAATCGTTCTGTAGTTCTTCAAGAGAGCGTTGTCGTCTTTTTTGAAGAACAAGACCACCGCACTTCTGCTCCACGCCTCCGGTGTAATGCCACCATGGAGGACGGAATTAAAGAGCTTCTGAAGGACTTCAAGTACCGGTTTTCCACCCGCTTTCAGAAGCTCCGCTGTAATTCCATCCTCGCCTGGGGCCTTGCCGTTTTTAAGGTGCTGAAGAGCCATTCTAATCTCGCTCAGACTGACGTCCGGGATGTCATCGGAATAATGTCGGATAAGACTCGCTCTTGGATCGTTTCTCATACTTGCGTGCGGCTCCAACCATGACGTGTACAGCTGCCCATAGAACCTCTCAATCTCACTCAAAATCTCAGGTGCCCCGGAAACGATGCTGCCACATTCAGTCTTCAGCTTTGACAGTTGGCTCTTTCTGGCAGACAGATCTCTGGCAAAGACGTTGGAGCCTTGGTTCCGCTCGATCGCTTCTTTAATACGAGCTGTATTGAAGTTGCGTAAGTCCCGCCGCATGCATTTGTACCCGTACTTACGTTGAGTTAATAAAAAAATCAACTTATCAAAACTTACTAATTAAATACAAATTCATTGATTGTGCCATGACAAACACGACTTGTATTCTCATCGCAAAAAAAGTATATTAAGGAACATCAATTCTAAAATCGAAATGATAAGCTATTGATAATCTACATTGAGAGATTGATTCTATCAAAATATCTAGTTAATTTTTCCGAGTTAAAATTTACATTGAAATCCACAGATTAAATACAAGATTTACGAGATGATTCCGTAACTGGCTTCTTACGATATAAGATGTTGGTTTCTTTTTTTCGCCTTATCTTTACACCAAGGACACTGTCACAAAATAGCATACTGAAATAATAATGTTAAAGAACTAGCTGTTAAGTGTTTGTAGTAAATAAAGCACTTCAGTTAATTTTGCTTTTGAATGTTTACGCGTTGCATTAAATGTCTTTATTAAGAAAGTTTTAAACTTGCTGAAGTGGGAGTATAATTAAATGTTGTCACCCGAATTGACGTTGGTGAAAGTAAAGCTAAAATTATTTGACAAAATTGAACGGTTGTTGCGTTTCTTAATCTTTAATCATTTGTATTTTCTTAAATATTGCTGAATGTAGATTTTTCCACTAATGCACGAAATAGTGCAATACTTGAGCGAGTTTTATTGTATAATTTTACTTTGACCACAAATCCCGCTGGGTTACTTACTGGTTCTTTCCAGGAAAATTTTTCCAAACCAGTATTATAAGTGTAAAAATTGACTTCTAGTAAGAATTACTCGTGACATGTATTGATTGACAGGGATTGATAGAAAAAAGTATTCTATTCTATTCAAAGAGTTGTTCATGTTTATTACGCCAGGCAGGCAGGTTGGTGAGTGCACAGTTGGTACTCCAAAAGGCGACTAAGGGATTCTAGTTTCATATGTTTATATACGTTTTCGCTTTCTTTTTTTATAAACAAAATTATGTATATTCTCATTATTTACGTTTCCCGATTTGCTATCTCGATTTCATACGATCCTTCCAGTAATGCAACAAAATCCACCACCCAATAGAATCACAAAAAAAGAAGTTCCGGAATCCGCGCTCATTGTACTGGCGCAGCGCAATTATGTTCTCGAGTCAAGTTACAACGCGGTTGTTCTTGAGAAAGACTTGCAACTGTTACGTGATAACACAGTAAAAACACTTGGAACTATTTCCTCTTTGTCTAAAGTTTCCACTGTTTTGTGTTCAATAATAACTGCAGTTATAAATTATTATGCTTGTTATTGTATGTTGTGGACATGAGGGTATATCGAGAAACTCCCACTTCTTTGTGCAGTATAAAGTTCACTGTAGGTGCCGTGCGCGAGAGATTCCGCCTAAGTCATTCAACGAGTGTTGTCATTCTACTAGTGCTAAGATAGTGTCGTGGTTCTATTCGTTGTTGTAATCAAGGGGGATTGGTGTTTCTGAGAGGCTGCCCTGTGTTACATGGAGATAAGTAGTGTTGCTGTTGGTTTACATATTTTGGTGTTATCATCTAATTATGTACCTCACGTTACACTGGTGTGTGATTGTGGCGGAGACGTGTTACGGTGTTGTCAAACTGTAATTTCACTATACTGAATGTATAGTGCGTTACGTTGTCTTATTAGTAATTATGATTTAACTGCGTAAGCAAAAGAGCAAGTTGAACATCCGCTCTCACGCTTTTATTATTTTTAACAGTTAACGCTATCCTGATGTATTATTAGATTAAAGATGGATATTAGATTAAAATTGGGATCTCCTGTTGTAATTCTGCGAGACACACACACACACATATATATATATATATATATATATATATATTATATATATATATATATATATATAAACTCATTACAGCCCATCAAAAGTCGTCAGCTAAACATAGATCTCCCCATAGATTGCCACAGTGCCTCACTCATACCTCAAAGTAGTTAAGGAAGTGAATAGTTTGCCAGCGTTTGACCTCCCACCGTTAGAAAGGTGTGTGCGTTTAAAATAGCATTTAAATCCAGAGCTGTTTCTTGATGTACGAATATGTAACATTACCACTCATGCCCGTTACCTAGAGAGGTAGTCAGAGATTACAGACTTCCATTTGACACCATCCTGACACAATTCTCTCAACTCCTTCACATCCATATACCTACACATGCATGGTCGGAGATTAAGGATACTCTAAATTTTGTCCATTTTCAATATATTTTCAATTTATTTGGTAAAGTTTGTCCCTTGCCGACTCTACCATCCACTTCAGTGAAATAAATTTGCTTTGTCTCTATTCACCTATTCTTTCTTTCTACATGACCAAAAAACCAAAGCGTTCTCTTATTAATCCTGGTCACGATTTACGGTCACACTGTACTAATATTTATTAAAATGTTACGTGATTACGTAAAAACCGCAACACTGTGAGTGTTGCGGTTTTTACTTTTACTTTTCTGTACTATTTCCCCTTAAGGGACAGTCTACGGTTTCCACTATAGAATTAAACATATGTGTTGTGTGACTTATAAAATATTATATATATATATACATATATATATATGACGGCACCTGCACCGTTGTAGATGCGGTGGCGTCGGTCTAGCTAGACAGAATTCTTGTAAACGACACGTGTACCGCACACCTGCGGCATTGCACCTGCGTTGCCGCCCGTCCTGCTTGTATAAAACGGACTAAGCGAGCGCCGTTAAGACAATCTTTGCTCTGACGTGGAACGGTGCGCTTGTCGTATTCCGTTACTAGTTTATCCTCGACTCGTTGGATAATTAATTCGTGTAAACGAATTAATTACTATTCCTAACTACAAAATCAGTCTCTGTACCCTACCCACTATACTTTCTACATCAGAAGTGGGATAAAGTACCCATTTTTGCCCACTTACAATCTTCGAATATTATGAGGATTATTATATTTGTGAAAGACTATAATGCATTCCGCATTGATGAATCTGTTTTTATGTTAAATACCGTTATGAAATTTGCTGTCCTACTTACGATATTGTCGTATTATTAAAGTGTAGAGAAAAGATAAAGTGAAATTATTTAAGCCAAAAGATAAATCCTTTTTTTTTCGATTAGTATTAAAAGTACCCGCAAGTATTTTCATTATTTCTTGACGTACCTAAATATGTTAACAAATGTCGAAAGAAATGTTGGAGTCTGTCTAGTAGTTATAGTTTGCATTCAAGGGAAACTTAACTTGTTCAAGTTTTGCTGTGATTTGATAGTTCACGCGAAACATGATTATCATTTGCTATACTTTGAAGTTCAAAACGTTTAAGGGTGTACCAAAATAAAGGATTAACTTTAACATGCTATGAATTAAAAATAATAAGTGACATTTTTGTGTTCTAATCTGTTGACCAGTGTTGCAGTTTGCTCCAAATATTATGTGGTCGACAAGATTGGGGTTTGATGTCGAAGGATTTAAAAGTCTCTACAACAATGATCAATGAGGAAGATGCTGTGACGGCTAATCGAACAAGGTCAGGTACGGCCGAGCGCTGGTATGATTGAGCCTACACCGCTACAGTCGGTAACTTATCGGCTGATCTTACGACAAGGCAATTCAAGCGACCGCAAAACAAATGGTGCTTTGGCGCTATAAATGGACGTCTGAGGCTTGTACGGCTTTCGTAGATTTTGCGCAGTTGCCTCCTTCCCTTTGAAATATGTTGTAGTATTTGTCTCTACACATAGTTTCCGTTTTTTGCAATGTTTTCAAATGGCATACAGTTGCCGTTTCTTAAGAGAATCTCGAAATTCCATGGTTCGCAATAAATTTATCTCCATTTCTCTTAATTTTTAATTTTGCAAAGCAGTGCGACGATTCGCTAGCGCCAGTACGGCGCGACGGCTCGCTAGCGCGAATGTGGCACGAACACAGCAGAACGGAAAGTTGGAGTGCGTTTACTTGGAGGTAGCCATATCGGCGTGTCCATGATTTAAATAAAGTCTCGGATGGTCGACCGTTGTAATATTTAACAAGAGTTAATATCTGTTAGCAGGTGGTGATAACTGATAGACCGTATGCTGTTCACTGTCAACTGCAAGAGGACGTGCGACAGTCAGAGGTAGCCGTGTCTGTGCATCTAGAAAATACTAGAGACCTTGCAACACTCTAGCGAAGTAATTATTCTAGTGCAGGAAAGGAACATGAAGTTGCATGGAGGCTGGTCTGTGCTGCAATGGGATATGTGTCGAGTAGCTGTTGGTTTACATACTTAGGTGTTATCGTGTCACTACGTCCCTCACGATACACTTTTGTGTGATTGTGACGGGGACATGTTTGCAGTATGGTTAGTCTGTAACTGTTCTATTCTGAATTGAAAAAAAAGTAAGAAAAAAATGTGGTTCTTACTATCATTGCAGGGCGTTTGCCGGTCCAGTGATATAGCTATAGGGAATAGTGATTCCGGACTAGCGAAAACAGTACTTGAAAAAAAAAAAAAGAAAAAATAGAAAAAGCTACAGACTAATCATTCCAATCTAGCATAAAGGTGATAAAAGTTTTGTAGGGCTTACTGCCGGTACAAAACTGATTATCACCCGAGTCTGAAGGGTCAGTATAGACCGGACCAGACGCTGTTTTGTCAGGATAATCGAACGATGTTTTACAGATTACAGTTGTTACAGATAACTAAAATTGTGATGGAGCGCGTGCGAGGACGCACGCATGTCAGTATGGCCGTGACGGCACCTGCACCATTGTAGATGCGGTGGCGTCGGTCTAGCTAGACAGAATTCTTGTAAACGACACGTGTACCGCACACCTACGGCATTGCAGGCCGCCGTTAAGACAGTCTTGGCTCTGACGTGGAACGGTGCGCTTGTCGTATTCCGTTACTAGTTTATTCTCGACTCGTTGGATAATTAATTCGTATAAACGAATTAATTACTATTCCTAACTACAAAATCAGTCTCTGTACCCTACCCACTATACTTTCTACATATATATATACAAACAAGCACACAGTCTACCTGATGGTAAGTGGTTGCTGCGGCCCATAGACATCTTCATCTATCTTCGGTTACGAATCAAAATGCAGATGCGTTGTCACCCGTGAGGACTAAGTTGGAATGCCTCTTTTCCATAAAAAGGGTCTCCGGTTCTCTACACGTGAACGTAGAAGGGTAAGGTATGCTATTGAACAAATTATCAATTCTGGCATCCTTAGATAAATGAACATCAAAGTAGTTAAGGAGGTGAATAGTTTGCCAGCGTTTGACGTACCCTCCGTTAGCAATGTGTGTGCGTTTAAAGCAAGAGTGAATAAGCTTTAATTACACTTAGGCAGTGCAATATATACTACCTTCATTACCTACACTCACCACCAGGTGGGATTATAGTCATACACTGGCTAAGAATAAGTGGTAGAGTCACGCTACAATTATAATATTATGGTTGTAGCACAAATGTGTTGTTCGACCGGAAGGGAAGGATCATGCTCTCACAGATTGTATTCAATGAAACAGTGTAAAATAGTAGCTTAACGCTGCCGTTTTTCGTATTGTGAGTGTATGGAACCGGAAACAATGCATTCCACCTTAGTCTTCGGGGGTGACAACGCATCTGCATTTTGATTCTTAGTGGAGAATATATGTAGACGTCTATGAGCCACAGAACAGAATAGAATGAATATTCCATTACACTTGTTGTAAGTAATTTTTTAACATTTACTTACCATCAGGTGGTTTGTGTGCTGGTTTGTCGCCTTTATTCTATAACAAATGTAATAAAATGCTAGCACTTTTGTTAACTTTAACTATGTCTACGGTGTGATGTTCTTTTCTTACAGAATACAGAAATATTATTCCCTTGTTACAAAATAACCTGTCATAATACGACTGTAATCTTAATTTGTTTTGTTTACTAACATAACTGTAAGAATTAAATAAAAAAACCGGCCAAGTGCGAGTCGGACTCGCGGATCGAGGGTTCTGAACAAATCTGTAGGTATACCTATATAAGTTTAAAATTCTTAAAAATATTTTTATTATATGATGTTACTAAAAATTTATCCTTTTCGCAATTTTTCCTTTATCTGTACTATGAAACGTTGCTCCGTATCATATTTCAAGACTCTGAGTTCATGGGAAGTACCCTGTAAAATTTGATTCCCTTGCGAATGTCGAAAATTTACGGTATAAACGGCTGTATCTTTTGATTGCGTTGGCTTAGAAGTTTGATTATTTCACAGCTCTAAGGGACAGTAGACTTGAGTATTTGATATGAATTACAACTTGATACCTCCACGCGTTCCTGAGAAAAAGGGTCTTGACAGGCAGACAGACAGACAGACAGACGGACAACAACGTGATCCTATAAGGGTTCCGTTTTTTCCTTTTGAGGTACGGAACCCTAAATACTAAAACAACAAGTTTTAATCGTGAGCTAGGCTAGGCCTGTGATGATCTAAGTAACATTACTTGGATCATTACAGCTCACTAGGCCGTTATCATGAAATTTTATTTTCTTCGGTTCTTAACACGTCCGTAAAATTTTAGATAAATCCATGTCCGAATGTAGTTTAAAGCTGAATGAAAACAGCTCGTGAGTTCTTTGCAAGGATGCCTATTGAATATCAGAGCTTTGGTAATTATACTGCAGCATAATGGCCTTCAGACATAATTTCGGGCACGGCGACCAATCTCAACGGAGACTAGCCATCTGGCAGGACAGGATTATAGTGACCGAGTGTATATGCGCAGGTACTTACTCTATTTCTTCACCCTTAAAGTTCGATGGGGCGACAATTTGACACGACTGGAGAGAGATTAGGCGCAGAACCAACGGCTTTACGTGCTTTCCAAGGTAGAGGGATGAAACGCTGACCACTTCGTAAGTCCGGGTTGCGACTGCGAGTTTCTTGACAGGACAACGCAAGAAATGATTTTGACCTGACCCGGGATTTGAACCCTCGTGACCAGCAATCTCGCTTACAATCACTAGATCAATGAAGCAGACGTCGTTCTAGTGGTCGTTACAGCATAACGTTGAGTTAGACGCCGGTTTGTTGTTGTATTAATGATGATGTAATACATGGAGTGCAATTATGGAATATGCAGCTTCAAATAAATTATTAATAAGGTAAAAAATACCACGTCTTTAAAACGGCATAATAAGTATAAATAACTTTTTGTTTTTCATATTTTTATTACGTCAATATTATTCTGCGCTATCTTTAAAATTTCAAGCCTCTAGCTCATCGGAAAGTTAGTTTTAAATTTATTACTAAATTCGACCCAAACAGACATACTCGAAAGCGAGTTAGTAAAAAAGTGGTAAAATTCTTTGTTACAAATACAAATAATATACGCATTCAACCGACATGTTTGTTTGTGTGATATCCTTCCCAAAGCATTTCATTCGACACAATATATATAATAAATTTTAATTTAAGTCAATTCTGTAGTTTTTTTTAATGGTACTTACCATTAGTCCAAAAGAGAACTCTATAGTGGTGGTATACTAAGTCACGCCCACGTCCATTGTTTTTTGAGTACTAAAAAGCAACGAGCCTTTCATTTCCTTTTTTTTCCATTGAATATTGTTGCTACCGCGTCCGGGATCTTATCTAACGTGCTTATCCATCTTTTCTCACAAAGGTTTTCAATATTGTTTCCAACATTATACTGAATCTTTTACATTCAAAGGATTGGACTTTACAATCACAGTACCTCAAAAATAACCTTTCTGCTAAAAATAATTCTTTAAAGAGTACTTTTCAAATTACTCGCTTATTATTTTCCTTTGTTTATTGTTATACAAAAGATATTCAATATTGTCTCTTAGCCCATATTTTTCTGTTACATACTCAAGCTCCTCCTTTTTATACATAAAAACATTTGAATAATAATAAAATCGTATACCATGAAGAAAAGTAAACAACAAGGAAAATGCGTCTTTAATATTTACAATGGCGTACCTTATTTTTATACTTATTAAACTAAAAATAGTACCACTAGACGGCGGTGAACATTAATATATCATCATCATCATCGTTACAGCCTTTCATAAGTCAACTGCTGAACATAGGCCTCCTCCAAGGAATGCCACAAAGCACGGTCCTGAGCTACCTGCGTCCATCGACTTCCTGCATGTCTTACCAGGTCGTCACTCCATCTCGTGGGCCGTCGCCCTACACTTCGCCTACCGGTATGAGGCTGCCACTCAAAAACCTTTTTTTCCAATCGGTTGCCGGTTCTTCGAGATATATGGCCAGCCCACTGCCACTTCAGCTTACTAATCCGTTGGGCTATGTCGGTTACTCTGGTTCTACTGCGGATATCCTTATTTCTAAGTTTATCACATAGAGAAATCCCGAGCATAGCCCATGCATTAATATATGAATTTTATGAATTCCGTAATTAAAATACAGCCATAAAATATTCGTGCGTTGGTCGGTCGGCTCGACCGGGAAGGACCACGCTCTCATAGTATAGCAACATAAAATATCAGCTAAATGCTCCTGTGTTTCGTACGGTTAGTGTTGAGAACTATAGAACTTTTTTTTTCTGGAAACGAAGCATTCCAACTTAGTACTCACGAGTGACAACGCATCTGCATTTTGATTCTTAATCGAGTAGAATTCTATATGTCTATAGGTCACAGTATCCACTAACCATTGAATGGGCTTTGTGATGGTATGCCACCCTTATTCTATAAGAAAAGCAATATCTAAATTTTAATTTTTCCCATTGATATTCGTCTTTTTCTATTAGGACAGTATTAATATATGAAAGAGCGTGCGAGATAAAATACATCTTAATCGTAACTAACACAAGTTCTCAGCAGAACATGAAACAAGTAATTGTAAGAAGCAGCTGCTGCCGCGCACCTGATCGATAAATTAATGAAAATTACAGATTAACATTTGGAACGTTACACTCGCATAACTGCTTTAACTTTAATTCATATAAAATATTTTCTAAATGCTCAAGTTCTCAAAACTTTATAATGTTCCATTTTTAGCATTAGTAAAACCTAAACCTAAACTCAGCGTGAGCCTCAAAGGATCAAAAGGAAAATCAATCTGTAGTTCTTCAAGAGAGCATTGTCGCCTTTTTTGAAGTAAAAAACCACTGTAATTCTACTCTACGCTCCCTGAGTAGTGCTAATGTAGAGGACAGAACTAAAGCGCTTCTGAAGGACGGTGTCTGTTTTGGTTTTCCACCAGCTTTCAGAAGCTCCGCTGTAATTCCATCCTCGCTCAGAAACTTGCCGTTTTAAAGATTCTGGGAAGTCATTCTTATCTCGCACAGACTGGCGTCCAGGATATCATCGGGGATGTTACTTGTTTGAAACAGTTGTTTGCTACATTCTTGATTATTAAAGGGAGTGACTTAAGGTGTACTTCGGCAAATGCTACTGGAACTTCTCGACGAGTAGAACTAGGTGTGCCGAACTTGAGTTCGGTTTGTTAGTTATGATAAGACCGTACCTACGGACTTGATGGAGTGACTTGAAGTTGTACTTCGGTGACTGCTACTGGAACACTTTGACGAATAGAACTGCAATTTACAATATTTTTAATGTTTCTTCAAGATCATGTGAACATTATGAGTCGTGCACTTTTGGAATTTCCATTTTTTGTTGGTGTTTTAAATAAAAATATTAATATTTTTACAGATCTTATATCAGTTAATGCATTCCAAAAATACTATGTTTACTGTTGCTCAATTATTCAATTTTTTCCCGACAGTTGTCTTATGTCTACGTAGAGAAAAATTACGCAATTTTTCCTTCAGAGTGAAATTCAAATAACTTAAAAGAACGTGTTCGTGCCCACCGCAGTGCGCATGCAAATGTCTTTTCCATGCTGATCTCCACAGCCGCACATCCCTCACAGCCCCTTTTTATTGAAAGTATTTGTCGTAAACGCAGTCATCCTATTTTATTGGGCATTGTTCGCAAGACATATTTTTAGTTTGAAGAAAAAACCTTGTGTTGCTATTCAAAATATGAAGACATTGTATTTTATACTTTTTGAACGTGTGGATATACATTTGCTTCTATGTTCCTTTTTATTGACTTTAAAGCGAGGATTTTTTACTACGATAAAAGGCTTGTATTCAAAATTCAAATTCATTTATTTTCAGACAACAAAGATCCATGTGTTAGTATTACATTAACGCTTAAAAACTAAATTAAATTAAATTACATTATATTAGAAATAAACTACATCAAACTAAATCATCAGCAACGCGACGTTTGCACTATCAACGTTCGCGAAATGGAGATACCGCGCACATCCCTTAATATGTCAATGTTATTCAACGTACTTTTTAAAATATAATGTGATTATAGTGCAGTACATTACTATAACATTTTAAATATACTATTGGATATAATGCCATCCCATGACTGCGTTAACCTGACTATTTGGCATATCATCATCATTATCATAATCTTCACAGCTCATCACAAGCCTGCTGCTGAACACAAACCTCCCTCAAGGAATGTTATAAAGCACGGTCCTAAGCCACCTGCGTTGATCGACTTCCTGCATCGGTCTACTCACCAAATAGTGGGGAGTAGCGCCTTATACTTTGCTTACAGGTATGAGGCTGCCTCTTGAGAACGGTTCTTCACCATCGATAGTTCTTCAAGCTATACGCAATACTTCACCTATTGCCACTTTAGCTTACTGATCAATTGGGCTTTGTCTGATACTTCGATTCGTCTGCGGATATACTCATTACGAAGTCTATAATGCGGTAAAACTTCGAATATAGCCCTCTCCTAAGCAACCTTGAATTTGGAAGATTTATGAAGATAAATATATCATTACCAGTCGTACAGGGAAATAGTGCGTATGTAAATTGTTAAAGTGTTTACATTTCAGCCGCTTTCAAAGAATATAAAGTATTATCAATGTGACTGAGTATTATAAATATTCTGAATGTAACATGTTAATCGTTATGTTAATTCAATGAGTCATAATATATTTATCGTTGTTTTTATATTGTTTCAGGTATGTTGCGGTAAAGACATTGTATTCTAACTGAAACTGCCATTTTCTGGAAATTGAGAAAATGTTGGGGGAAACTTTATGTGAAAGTAAGTGAAATATCAACTATAAGTTGTTTAAAACTTATTTTTTATAAATTGAGTGTGTTCTAGTGACCGAACGTGTGATACACTGGTCACCGTCTTACCACAGTAACCATTAGATTTGATAAGCCTAGGATCGCAACAAGAAAATGTTTACATACATACATTACATATACATACATAAACACTCACGCCTGTCACCCAGAGGGGTAGGCAGAGATTATGGACTTCCATTTGGCACGATCCTGAAACACCTCTCTCGCTTCCTCCACATCCAAATGTTTACTTTTGTGAAATACCTAAAGAACCTATTCCTCTAAATCCATTAATTTGACTTGATTCGTTAATTAAACATACGTAACATATTTTTAATTTTATATTTATAATATTGTACTATAATATATTGATACTTATGTAAGAATTTTTATAACGTAAATACCTATTAGGTTTAGTTTTGTGAATTTGATGAAAAATTTAGTGTCAGGTATATATATTATGATTAATATATGAATATAATATTTTTATTAATTTTGAATTAAGTAACAATAAGAGAGCTCGGGGCTGGTTTGCTTCAAAATATCTTAGTACAAGACCAAACCAAGCACTCTCACCGGTGTAAATGAAATTATTACTTTTATTTTTATAGAATAAGTATGAAAAACGAGCACACAGTCAGGAATCAAAATGCACATGCGTTGTCACCCTCAGGTCTTTCTATTAAAAATGTATGTGTTCTCTACACTCGCCATACAAAAGACAATGGAATTAAGCTGTTTTTTTTACATGTAGGCGGTAAAGGAAATATATCATGAGAAAACCAGTAGATCTAAGAAATAAAGAAATTGTTAGCAGTTTTCCTCCACTTTGATGCATAATTCTCTTTGAATACGACAGCTAAAATACATTAGTCTCTCGTTTTCATTTTATAAATGTATCAATAATATACAGGAAAGACTTCTGGTACAGGGAACGATGTATAAAGAAAATTAACTTTTAATAAAAAGTAAAAGCTGACTTCAAAGCACTCATTAGAAGTGAAAGAACTTCAAATTCATAAAGTGAAATTATTTTATTCTTTATAGCTTATTGAAGTCAGCTTTCAGCAGTGATGCCAGTAATGACTTATGCATCTGGGACGTGGTTCTTCACCACTGGCCATATAAGCGAGCTATGGAGGCTATGCTCGGGATTTCTCTGCATTTCTTTAAAATTAGGAGGAGGCAATGGAACTGAAGTGGCAATGGGCCAGCCATATAACTCGAAGCACCGAAAATCGATGGAGAAGAAAGGTTCTATAGTGGCAGCTTCGTACCTGTAGGCGAAGTGTAGCGCGGCCTGCTACTAGATGCAGTGACGGCCTGGTAAGACATGCAGGATGTCGAAGGATGCAGGTCGCTCGCTCTTGACCGTGCTTTGTGGCATTCCTTGGGTGAGGCCTACATTCAGGGATGGACTTGTGAAGGGCTGTAATGATCATGATTATGGCAGCTTTCAATTAAATGTTAATTTATTTTTTAGTCTTTTGAGTGTACTTTTGCAGATTATATCCGGCTTAATTTTAAGTTTTTGCTATTTCCAATCCGTACTGGTTTACATAATGATTTGTTATATTTACACGAACACTACACATTAAAAAAGTAATGATTAAACACAATAAAATCCGTCAAATTAGTTAAATTCAGTGAGCAATTATTCGCGTCAATATAAGAAATCATCTTTAGAGTGCATTAAGGAATATCGCAATCTTAATGTCGTCTAAATAGTTACATCAAAAATTTCACGCACTATTTGCTACCCTTAGTGATAGAATATTGTTGCAAAAGATGATATTGCATACATACATATATACCACTGAAGTATTAAAAACTATTTATTAATCATTTAAATCTTTTCACAATTGATGAGGATATCGCGTAACATTCATACAAATAACAGTTAAATAGTAAATCTTCTTCTTTATTTGAAGTAAATAAAGTGAGTAGGCTTCTGAGCTAAGCAAGAGCGGTTTATCATTGAGGGCTATATCGCCACTTACCAGAGATTGTGAAGCTAAAATATTTCTCTTATATTAGAAATTCCGACTCTTAAAAAATTCCCGCGACCCGAGTATCTGCGAGTTTTGTGTCACAAGTTGCAGTCACGTTAAATAAATATCTTAATGTTTTCCTCTGTGCTCATAGTGTATCAAAAGAAAACTACAAAAATAGTTTCACATCCAATAGTTATGAAGAACATATGTACGAGCAGCGGTGAACATTGTGGCGTCTTTCGTACACCTCACGCTGTGCTTATTGCTATATTATTTTTTCTTAAGAGTTTAATTGTAATCACTAATTATATATATAATATATCAGCTTATGTTACTGAATTTTCTCTAAGGTTTGTAAAAATTTACAATATATTCTTCAAAATAACGAACCCCACAAGCTGATGACTTTTTATTTATATTTTCTATTTATATCATATGGATGACAAATGTAAGGCCTTTTAAATGAAACTAATTTTACGGATTTTATCGCGTATATTAACTTATTTTACATTCCCGACGTTTCAAGCACTTTACAGCACCCATGGTCACGGGGGGGACTGAGGTGTATGACGTCCCAATGTCATAGTTAACCACGGCTACCTCCAGATTAAAAATTATTAATTTTTGTTCCGATCTACGCAGTATGAACTTACAGTATCATGAAGTCTTGCAGTTGTATGCTTGGGTTGGGATTTAATTTTATTAATTATGGGATCCCAAGCAGATGGTAGCACCCAGCCATCTTCTCTATTGAAATTAGGATGTTTTTTGATTTCAATAGCCTCGCGAATCATCCTTGGAAGGAATCGGTGTTCTTTAGCGAGGATCTGTGGTCTATCAAATCTAATGTAGTGACGGGGGCGATCCTGTACATGTTCACAGACTGCAGACTTCCCGGAGCGTCTATTCTTCACATCAGCTATGTGTTCTTTAACGCGGGTTTTTATGGATCTTTTAATTTGTCCTATATAAGAGAGACCACATTCACAATCCAGCTTGTACACTCCTGCATCTTGCAGAGGAATATTACACTTGACTGATGGTAAAAACTGACTAATCTTCTTCGGCGGCTTGAAATATGTTTTAATGGAAGCACGCTTCAAGATGCAGCCAATCTTGTCAGTGACACCTCTGACATATGGCAGTACAGCAGGCACTCGCTCGACTGTGGCCGGCTTCACTCGTTCACTGTGACGTAGGCGCGGGACCCGAAGCTTATTGTCGTGCAAAACTTGCTTGACGTGTTGGAGCTCGGCGGCCAGGTGTTTACTGTCACAGATCCCTCGTGCTCTCTGAAACAAAGATTTACCCACGGTAGCTAACTGTGAAGGATGGTGGTGAGAATCACCGTTTAAATATCTATCTGTATGGGTCTTTTTTCTATACACAGTGTGGCTCAAGGTGTTATCAGGATTCCGAATTACTAATACATCTAGAAAAGCTATAGAATTGTTTGCCTCTAAGTCCATTGTGAACTGAATTTTAGAATTTAAGGAGTTAAGATGGTCTAAAAATGCAGTTACTTTATCTAAAGGTAGAATTGTGAAAGTGTCGTCTACGTACCGCTTGTAGAATCTTGGGTTTATGGGAGAAGTAAGCAGGGCTTTTTCCTCAAAGTCCTCCATGAATATATCGGCGACAATGGGAGATACAGGTGAGCCCATCGCCACTCCATCTACTTGCTTGTAGAACTCCTCCTTCCACAATAGGTAGCCAGATGTAAGGCAGTGTCTGAGTAATACTGCATATTCTACGGGCATGTTGTTTTCCTCTAGCCTTCTAGTAACAATCGAGATGCAGTCTTCAACAGGTAGGCATGTGAATAGAGACTGCACATCAAAACTCACCATAGTTTCATTGTCTGCCAGATGTAGGTCTTTAATCTCGCTGACAAAATGGTAGGAATCCTTTGTGTGTACTCTTGTATGTCCCTTGAGCGGTGAGAGTATATTCGCTAAGTATTGAGCCAATCTGTAAGTTGGTGAATCGATTTGGCTCACTATAGGACGTAGTGGAGCATTGGGCTTGTGTATTTTTGTTAACCCATACAACTTCGGTGGTTTAGCACACGTAGGTATTATCGATTTTACGTCTAGATTTAATTTTTCGGAGTGTTTCTTTATGAGATCACTAGTTGTTTTAAGTGTGTTATTTGTTGGGTCATTTTTAACCTTGAAGTTGTATGGGTTACCAAAAATACACAAGCCCAATGCTCCACTACGTCCTATAGTGAGCCAAATTGATTCACCAACTTACAGATTGGCTCAATACTTAGCGAATATACTCTCACCGCTCAAGGGACATACAAGAGCACACACAAAGGATTCCTACCATTTTGTCAGCGAGATTAAAGACCTACATCTGGCAGACAATGAAACTATGGTGAGTTTTGATGTGCAGTCTCTATTCACATGCCTACCTGTTGAAGACTGCATCTCGATTGTTACTAGAAGGCTAGAGGAAAACAACACGCCCGTAGAATATGCAGTATTACTCAGACACTGCCTTACATCTGGCTACCTATTGTGGAAGGAGGAGTTCTACAAGCAAGTAGATGGAGTGGCGATGGGCTCACCTGTATCTCCCATTGTCGCCGATATATTCATGGAGGACTTTGAGGAAAAAGCCCTGCTTACTTCTCCCATAAACCCAAGATTCTACAAGCGGTACGTAGACGACACTTTCACAATTCTACCTTTAGATAAAGTAACTGCATTTTTAGACCATCTTAACTCCTTAAATTCTAAAATTCAGTTCACAATGGAGTTAGAGGCAAACAATTCTTTAGCTTTTCTAGATGTATTAGTAATTCGGAATCCTGATAACACCTTGAGCCACACTGTGTATAGAAAAAAGACCCATACAGATAGATATTTAAACGGTGATTCTCACCACCATCCTTCAAAGTTAGCTACCGTGGGTAAATCTTTGTTTCAGAGAGCACGAGGGATCTGTGACAGTAAACACCTGGCCGCCGAGCTCCAACACGTCAAGCAAGTTTTGCACGACAATAAGCTTCGGGTCCCGCGCCTACGTCACAGTGAACGAGTGAAGCCGGCCACAGTCGAGCGAGTGCCTGCTGTACTGCCATATGTCAGAGGTGTCACTGACAAGATTGGCTACATCTTGAAGCGTGCTTCCATTAAAACATATTTCAAGCCGCCGAAGAAGATTAGTCAGTTTTTACCATCAGTCAAGTGTAATATTCCTCTGCAAGATGCAGGAGTGTACAAGCTGGATTGTGAATGTGGTCTCTCTTATATAGGACAAACTAAAAGATCCATAAAAACCCGCGTTAAAGAACACATAGCCGATGTGAAGAATAGACGCTCCGGGAAGTCTGCAGTCTGTGAACATGTACAGGATCGCCCCCGTCACTACATTAGATTTGATAGACCACAAATCCTCGCTAAAGAACACCGATTCCTTCCAAGGATGATTCGCGAGGCTATTGAAATCAAAAAACATCCTAATTTCAATAGAGAAGATGGCTGGGTGCTACCATCTGCTTGGGATCCCATAATTAATAAAATTAATCCCAACCCAAGCATACAACTGCAAGACTTCATGATACTGTAAGTTCATACTGCGTAGATCGGAACAAAAATTAATAATTTTTAATCTGGAGGTAGCCGTGGTTAACTATAACATTGGGACGTCATACACCTCAGTCCCCCCCGTGACCATGGGTGCTGTAAAGTGCTTGAAACGTCGGGAATGTAAAATAAGTTAATATACGCGATAAAATCCGTAAAATTAGTTTCATTTAAATGTGTAGTGTTCGCGTAAATATAAGGAATCACTATGTGAACCAGTACGGACTGGTAATTGCAAATAAAATTCGCCGATTAGAAGATCTCGTGACTAAGCGCGCAAGATATATAACAGCACTAAACTTTTTAAAACGCTGTCGTGATAATAATATCATCCCTACGTGTGTCAAAATATCCACTAAAAAGGACATTCGAGGAAGCGCTCAGATCTTAAATGAGGCAAGTAAAAAGTTGTTACGAACGGTAATCCAACAAAAACGCTCCGATCTACATACCATAAACAAATCCATAGACACATCATTCAGTGATTTAAAGGCAGTTTTAACGACATTTGATTATAATGTTTGCATCGAAACGTTAAATAAACGAGATTTTAATAAATATAATGAATGCAAAAACAGACATATAATAAAATATCAAAAATTAACGACCAAATTAAATGTCAAACATCTGCGTCGACGTGAGAACGAAACGCAACCGTCGACTACGAACGCGGATCATAGATTAAACGCGGTCTATAATCTGTCTAAACAAACTCTGGATGATGCAACAATTAGAGTATTATCGAAAGGTCTTAATTTTGCTATAACACCGAAAAAATTACCGTACGAACAAATTATCTGTAGTGTCGAGGACTGTTTATTTAAAAACAATATGCAAAAGGAGGATTTGGAAGCGATACGTCAAGACATTTCGTCTATGTTACGTCGAAGTTCAGCGCCAAAACCGAATCTACCTAAAGACGAATTCAAAGCGTTGACTAACCTACGCAATAAACCAGAACTCACGATTCTCCGCGCAGATAAGGGAAATGCCACGGTAGTTATGGATACGTCAGATTATAATTCTAAAATACAAGAACTTTTGTCGGATGCAAGTACGTATAAAAAGGTTAAAAATGACCCAACAAATAACACACTTAAAACAACTAGTGATCTCATAAAGAAACACTCCGAAAAATTAAATCTAGACGTAAAATCGATAATACCTACGTGTGCTAAACCACCGAAGTTGTATGGGTTACCAAAAATACACAAGCCCAATGCTCCACTACGTCCTATAGTGAGCCAAATCGATTCACCAACTTACAGATTGGCTCAATACTTAGCGAATATACTCTCACCGCTCAAGGGACATACAAGAGCACACACAAAGGATTCCTACCATTTTGTCAGCGAGATTAAAGACCTACATCTGGCAGACAATGAAACTATGGTGAGTTTTGATGTGCAGTCTCTATTCACATGCCTACCTGTTGAAGACTGCATCTCGATTGTTACTAGAAGGCTAGAGAAAAACAACATGCCCGTAGAATATGCAGTATTACTCAGACACTGCCTTACATCTGGCTACCTATTGTGGAAGGAGGAGTTCTACAAGCAAGTAGATGGAGTGGCGATGGGCTCACCTGTATCTCCCATTGTCGCCGATATATTCATGGAGGACTTTGAGGAAAAAGCCCTGCTTACTTCTCCCATAAACCCAAGATTCTACAAGCGGTACGTAGACGACACTTTCACAATTCTACCTTTAGATAAAGTAACTGCATTTTTAGACCATCTTAACTCCTTAAATTCTAAAATTCAGTTCACAATGGAGTTAGAGGCAAACAATTCTTTAGCTTTTCTAGATGTATTAGTAATTCGGAATCCTGATAACACCTTGAGCCACACTGTGTATAGAAAAAAGACCCATACTATTTAAACGGTGATTCTCACCACCATCCTTCACAGTTAGCTACCGTGGGTAAATCTTTGTTTCAGAGAGCACGAGGGATCTGTGACAGTAAACACCTGGCCGCCGAGCTCCAACACGTCAAGCAAGTTTTGCACGACAATAAGCTTCGGGTCCCGCGCCTACGTCACAGTGAACGAGTGAAGCCGGCCACAGTCGAGCGAGTGCCTGCTGTACTGCCATATGTCAGAGGTGTCACTGACAAGATTGGCTACATCTTGAAGCGTGCTTCCATTAAAACATATTTCAAGCCGCCGAAGAAGATTAGTCAGTTTTTACCATCAGTCAAGTGTAATATTCCTCTGCAAGATGCAGGAGTGTACAAGCTGGATTGTGAATGTGGTCTCTCTTATATAGGACAAACTAAAAGATCCATAAAAACCCGCGTTAAAGAACACATAGCCGATGTGAAGAATAGACGCTCCGGGAAGTCTGCAGTCTGTGAACATGTACAGGATCGCCCCCGTCACTACATTAGATTTGATAGACCACAAATCCTCGCTAAAGAACACCGATTCCTTCCAAGGATGATTCGCGAGGCTATTGAAATCAAAAAACATCCTAATTTCAATAGAGAAGATGGCTGGGTGCTACCATCTGCTTGGGATCCCATTATTAATAAAATTAAATCCCAACCCAAGCATACAACTGCAAGACTTCATGATACTGTAAGTTCATACTGCGTAGATCGGAACAAAAATTAATAATTTTTAATCTGGAGGTAGCTGTGGTTAACTATGACATTGGGACGTCATACACCTCAGTCCCCCCCGTGATCACGGGTGATGTAAAGTGCTTGAAACGTCGGGAATGTAAAATAAGTTAATATACGCGATAAAATCCGTAAAATTAGTTTCATTTAAATGTGTAGTGTTCGCGTAAATATAAGGAATGACTAAATGTAAGGCCTTTAATCTTTTTTACAGCATATGCTGCAGAACTAAGTTTGCTAGCTAGCTTAGATAAATGAGGGCTCCGTTAAAGCTTTGCGTCACCTGTAATTCCAAGAACAACAGTGTATTTACGAAGACTGAGCTCTTCCCAATAATAACATCGCACTAGTATTCACCTGCTTTACATTTGGTGTTGTAAATTTAATACATTTCTTGTTATTACCGGTTTTGTTTATGCTATTCTGAGCATCACAGCATCGCATCTCGTTTCAAATGTGATCTAGTTATTTCTTACTGTTTGTGTAAATAATGGGGACATTTTTTATAGAATAAGAGAGAGAAACTAGCATGCAGTGCACCAGATGTTAAGTGGATACCGTAGCTCATAGATAATTATATCTATCCCCTTCAATTAAGAATCAAAATGCAGATGCCTTGTTACTCCTGAGGATTAAGATGAAATGCCTCGTTACTAGGAACAATGTTTTATGCTTCACTTCACTCACCTTACGAAATGCAGCAGCATTAATTACGCTGCGCTGGTATTCTGTGAGATTTATAGATTTTGTATTAAGTCAATACTTAAATATGTTTATTTTCGTATTTATGAAAAAATATTTCACCCTTAAATGTTATGAGTATGAAAATAAGAACGTCAACTGGCCTACAATGCTGATCTACAATTTCTCCAAAGGGAGCATCGATCTCTATACGCAGACTTTGAATATAATAAGAAAATAATTTATGTATTTAAAAATTATGATAATAACGATTGCTACGAAGCTATTTCTAATAATAGTAAACTATTCATCTTAAAAAATGTCTAGCTGGGTTTCTTTCTGGGTCTTCCCAGGTTGGTAACGCCAGTTAACAATCTAATTTATAAATCTAAGAGAATACTTGGTACATAACTTTAACCCCTCCCTTCCTTAATACTTCCTATATGCACGTATAGCCGTTGAATGCGACGCAAGGGCAGTTAGTAGCAATCAATGATGAAACACCGCGACAAATGAATAAACGCGACCGGACACCGCACGAAGGACATTGCGTCCTTCGATCTGTTCTTTAATATCAATCATCACCGGACATTGAGTCCTAGTAATTTCGCGAATGTAATGCGCTCTCCGCAATTACAATAAGTAAAGAGTTAAGGAGTGTGACGTCCTAGAACTGATCTAAGAGTGCATGCGCCGACCCACGTGGCGGACCTGCTGTGTTAGCTGATACTCCGGAAGGAAGGTGAGGCAGTCCCTCACAAAGTTAGTGCGTGCATTCCACTATGATCCACTTTCCTTGCTCTGCTTGTTGTATGTACCAATACAGTCCACAAATATTTATCAAAGAACCCACGTTACTGGCTCGTCCACAGGTCAAAGACAGTTTCGGAACTAGTGGTAAATTAAATGTAAAAGTGACTTTCAATGAGTATTATTTATAATCTATATTTAATTAAAAACAATGAATTAAAGAACCCTTACACATAAGAAAGATATATGTTTGACTTTATAATCACATTAGAATATATTTTTTTTAATTATATGCTTCCTCCGCCTTAAACCGTGCAGCATAATCTCATCTTCCCTCCGACCCCACTATCACATTCTCTCTTCTGCTTCTCACTCACACACCTTTCCTCTCTCTCTCTCCTGCCTCTTACATTCCTATATATATATATATATATATATATCGGAAATGACAACAGGAGATCCCACTTCTGATCTCGGAGAATTACAACAGGGGATTCCAATTTTGATCTTGGAAATACATCAAGATAGCGTTAATTGTTAAAAATAATAAAAGTGTGAGAGCGGATGTTCAACTTTCTCTCTTGCTTACGCAAGTTTAATCATTATCAGTAATAAGACAACGTAACGTACTATACATTGAGTATAGTGAAATTACAGTTCGACCACAGCGTAACACGTCTCCGCCACAATCACACACCAGTGTAACGTAAGGTACGTAATTACATGATTACACCAAAATATGTACAGCAACAGCAACACTACTTGTCTCAATGTAACACAGGGCAGCTTCTCAGAAACACTAATCCTCTTTGCCTGCACTAGAAGAATTACCACAACGAACAAAACCACAACACTATCTTAGCACTAGTAGAATGACCACACTCGTTGAATGACTTGAGCGAACTCTCGCACGGCACCTACAGTGAACTGCACAAACAAGTGAGAGTTTCTCGATATACCCTCATGTCCACCTCGATACAAGTGATATTTTATAAATGCTCCGACACGGCCATCCTGAAGTACGACCGTCCTCGGGCGTGTATCTTTATGCATTCCTGTAACAATCAAAAATTCGTCCACTCGTCCATCCTGACACGAGTGGGTACACATTATTAGTTCGGAAAACTAATTGTTAGATGGCGCTGCTTGCCGCACTATGGCACTATCAATTAACGACACGGCCACTCCTGACTAGCATCCGTCCTCGGTTGCAGTGCTTGACACAAAATATGCTCAGTGATTAATCTAGCTCGGCTATTCTGCCAATAGAAACGAGGTTGATTCAAAATAGTACTTCACTTCTCCCAAGTCTAAGTATAATAGTCAACTGTCATAATTGACAATGCCTTGTTATTAAGGCTTCTTAAACAGTGCTTCCTGCACAACATGATTTATCGTGGAAGGTCCGATCAACAAGTTCCAACACAGTAATTTTAACAATTTTGTTACTCTTTACAATTCATAAGCAATGCATATTCAACTCGTGAAACTTTCATTGAAATCTGTGCACCAGCACAGGCCAGAATCGCATCAACGATTCTTTACATATCTGCCGTTACATATGCCAGAATCGCACCAACGATTCTCCACATATCCACCGCCAAATATGTTACAACACATCTGCCGCCACATATGCCGGAATCGCACCAACGATTCCCTACATATCTGCCGCCAAATATACACCAACACATGCCAGAATCGCGCCAACGATTCTTTACATATCTGCCGTCACATATGCCAGAATCGCACCAACGATTCTCCACATATCTACCGCCAAATATGCTACATCTGCCGCCACATATGCTAGAATCGCACCAACGATTCCCTACATATCTGCCGCCAAATATTCACCAACACAGACAAGAATCGCACCAACGATTCTCGAAACTCTAACGCAATATGTGCTACAACACATGAAGCGCTCTGTGCACCAACACAGACAGAAATCGCACCAACGATTTCCTACAGACCCATCGGGACATGTTACTCATGAGGTGCAGTCTAAAGTTTTGAGTAGCCATTCTTAATCAAATTTGGTCTCACTACCAATATCATCAACTATGACATCTAATTCTCGAGGAACTTGGTGATCGGGGATCTTCCTCACGTGATTATGAGGGTATTTGTTACTTCGCACACTAAACATTGACCGATTCCGGTTAAAATTACAATAGTGTTCACTCTTGCCATTAAACTTTGGCGCAACACAATCTTTGATGAGAGGGCATTCGGCCCAGAATCATAATAATATGGGTACGACTCACCAGTATTCATCAGCACACCGCTGGGATTGCTCACATAGTAAACATCAACACGTCGCTCACTGCTCGCTTCTGCGGCAGGCGTAAGGCAAGCGCACGTGGCTATTAAAACAAACCAGCACACGCCATACTTAGCTGCCATGAAGCAAGCTCACATGGTCAAAACAACAGCACAGGGCGTGCCGCACTCGCACAGCGAGCCGTCGCATCTCACCAGCGCCAGCGAGACGCTGCACCGTACCACGCACTCCAAGCGTCAACGGGAGCAGCAGGAGCACCTGAGGGCACACAGGCATCATCGAGGTTGCCGTCATCATGATCTACGTGAAAAACAAGTTGTTTATTATCAGGACAACATACACAGTTGCCTATCCTCTCATCCATCACCCATACGAGGCCCTCAAACAGAAATACGCTCTCATACCGTGGACTATAATAACTTCGCTTTCATAATTAAGCATACATCTCCATACGAAGTATCTCACACATACTCGTACTTGAACTTACGAGATCCTACGTTAACCACGAAAAAAAAAACGTGAACCAGGACAGTGCCTGCCAGGACGGAGCTTGATGCAGGTTAAGAGAACACGACTTCCGCGCATACAGAATATAACCCTTCTGCGCACACGACTTCCGAGGAACCACCATGTATAGCATACGCTCGCTCCGGGATGGCGCCTGCGTATACGCGCATACGCATCTGCCGAAACCAGGCCATGCTACAACTGGACCTGGCTGTCCGTTCCGACTAGGCAAGGCACAAACTCGCCTCACAGTCACATCACACGTGCTACTGTTACATAAAAGAAAACACTAAAGAGATTCAGTCTGAACTTAATTTTAAAAATGCAGTACAACTCTCGGGACACCATTTGCCTTTCCAGGGCACCATATCTGGTACGGTCCGATCCTTATGTAAATTTAAATACTCTCTTCAATTTCGGAACTAATTTGCTCTACTTCAACTTCGTCAATTATACTTTGGTTTTCCAACATTTTTCGCAACCAATTAAAAATGTAAACATTTATTCTTACAAAATATTTTTTAAGACAATGTTAGAAATAAATTTACTTTCCTCATGTATCAAATGATGGTGATCGGTAGCAGCGGCAATTAACGTGGTCGCGGCGTCATAAGCCGACAGCATATTTCCACTCAAGAGCGTACGCCACAGCACCACGCGTTCAACTTAACCCTCAACATCAAATCCCAATTTTATCGACTACGTAATACTCGCACTAAACTGTAACACTTATCAACACATTAGAACACAGAAATACAACTTAGTGTTTTTAGCGCCATCTAACGTTAACGTTAAACATTTTTGGTACATCGTTTAAACATTTTAAACTTTAAAATTAGCCCATGTAAATCACACCTCGTGTATCAAATTATAACATAACTCGAGCAAGTTAAACTTCCACAGAATGCGAACTATAACTCATTTAGAATAACTCCAACATTTCTTTTGACATTTGTTATCATATTTGGGTACGTTTAGAAATAATGAAAGTACTTGCGGGTACTTTTAATCATAAATCGAACAAAAAGATTTAACTTTTGGCTTAAAACATTTCACTTTAAACTTTACTCTACACTTTAATGATTCGTCAGTGTTGTGAATACGACAACAGACTTGATTTAAGAAATTAAACACAAAAACAAAACGCGAGGCGTATCATAGTATTTCACCAACGTAATAACCCTCACACTATTCAAAGTTTATAGGTGGGCAGTAACAGGGACTTTATCCCACTTTTGATATCGGAAATGACAACAGGAGATCCCACTTCTGATCTCGGAGAATTACAACAGGGGATTCCAATTTTGATCTTTGAAATACATCAGGATAGCGTTAATTGTTAAAAATAATAAAAGTGTGAGAGCGGATGTTCAACTTGCTCTCTTGCTTACGCAAGTTTAATCATTATCAGTTATAAGACAACGTAACGTACTATACATTCAGTATAGTGAAATTACAGTTAGACCACACCGTAACACGTCTCTGCCACAATCACACACCAGTGTAACGTGAGGTACGTAATTACATGATAACACCAAAATATGTAGTTTGATAGTTGTAAGTTTCAGAAATAAATAAATAAATAAATGTACAGCAACAGCAACACTACTTATCTCAATGTAACACAGGGCAGCTTCTCAGAAACACTAATCCTCTTTGCCTGCACTAGAAGAATTACCACAACGAACAAAACCACAACACTATCTTAGCACTAGTAGAATGACCACACTCGTTGAATGACTTGAGCGAACTCTCGCACGGCACCTACAGTGAACTACACAAACAATTGAGAGTTTCTCGATATACCCTCATGTCCACCTCGATACAAGTGATATTTAATAGACGCTCCGACATTGTTACATTGTTTCTTAATTATTAGTAGTTTAATTAATTATTATAGAATTGATATCGCTTTTATCATAGCCATGTATATTAAGGAATCTAGAAAGTCCAACATCAGTCGTTGAGATTCCCCGCGGCGGACTCCTGGGGGAAATTAAACGGCAATCCAATCACATCGCCTCTCGCCGAGCTTATTGAAACGTGCTGAACCTCTCAGATATTTAAAATACATTCTCCTCGACCGGCCGCCCCCAATTGTCTCTGTTAACAAAGGATTACTTTAGAGATGGACGACAAAAATCCCGGCTTAAATAATAATTTCATTTTAAACTTATTCAACTCTTTCAAAGTGTAATTTATATTATATTGTATGTGTGTATGATATTTATGTTTTTTTTTAACTTATTATAAGCCAGCGCTTGACCACAATCCCATCTGGTGATAAGTGCTGATGAAGTCCTAGAGGGTAAATCGCACTGTCTTATCGTAACAAAAGCCTATTCAATTTTTCTTTGAGGGCGCCCAACTTGTCTTCTGATGAAAAGACAGACACCGGCAAATTATTCCACTCTTGCTGTATATGCATTACAAAAGACGAAGCATACCGTTTGGTTTTAATGCAGAATATCAACAACTATATGTCCGATGGCGCAATTTATTTAATTTTATATTATTTAATTGAGTAATAATTATCTGTTGTTATTTATAATAGATTATGAATGAAAGAATACGGCCTACGACCAAATTTGTACAGATTTTTTATGTATACAGTGCACACCATAAAAACACAATGGTAAACAGAATAATATTGTAAGACCGTGCAGTAGCGGTGATAAAACTTGCACTACCCCATATCGTCCCGTGGGTGTCGTAAGACGCGACAGAGGGCAACTTAAACAGGAGATGGGCAGCAGCATCTTCCAGATAGCTGCAAACTGCAGAGAAATAAAACTGCAGTTACCAAAACGCTTGCCAAGCGTGGCAAATATGGCATAAATCCTTCTATGAATCAATCTATACAGGAGGCATATCTTCAGCAATGTACAGGCTTTGATGGATGATGGGGTATTTTGTAATATGATATTGTATTATTAGCGCATCACCGACTCATTAACATTTCGTCGTCGTTTTACAATCCTGTTCATACAAAGGTTGTTGTATTTTATTTCTTCTTTCTTATTTTGTGTTTTGGTATATGCAATAAAGAATTATCTATCTATGTATCTATCAAGATTTTCGTTGTCTGTTTAATCATGTAGCGACCCTTCTTTGTTCCGCCTGGTTGTAACCCTGTAAGCATTTTTTTTATGTTAAGGCATTCTAAGTCGTTAATTGGATAGTTTGTAATATAAACTGTTTCACGTGCACCTCGTATGTTATGAAATGGATCGTTTTATAATAATAAAATTTAATAATCTGTTGGCGTTTTCCAACAGATTATTCCACTAATTTGTTGTACGTATTACGAAAGATGAACCAAACCGTTTGGTTTTAATGCATACAATATCGACTACAACTCTTCCCAGGACAGAGGGTTTTTTTCGAACCAGTGGTGAAGTAAAAAATGACTTTCAATATGAATTACACATGTAATGTATATTGAATAAAAAATATTCTATTCTATTCTATTCAACCCAGGTTGTCCGATGGTGGAAAGACGACGGAGGAACTAAGGCATGTAACTCTCCGAAATGCATTTAATAGAATACCAGTAGAGTTGAAACGGCCTGGATCGCTTACGTGCTTCAATGTTCGACCGGGGATTGAACCCGGGTCCTACCGAAGTTAGGTGTTGTACTGACTAGTAAGTAGAGGTTTTAAAACGGACGTTGTGATGACGAGCTGTTTACTTGAGTTGATGCAATGGAAAGAATGCATTCACCACCGTGGTTATGTGGCACTAACTGCGACAAACCTAAGTGCCTACCCACTAAACACGACCTGTGAGACTGGCATTGGCTTTTGTGGCCTTTCTGCCGAATCGGAAGCGACCCTTCGAAATCCTCTTTAGGAAAAAGGGGGCGCAGGGGAACAGGGGGTGCAGACATTACAAATAACATTACATTGCCTTATATACAATAATATTACGCTCACACTTAACGCGCCATCTAAATGAAGTAGGGATACAGATATTATTGCTGCCTAACATAAACAATGGATAGTGTGAACGGTGCGTAGTCACATGTTCTCGTCGCGCATCGTACGAACAATAGGTGCGTATGGGACCATCTTACGAAGGCGGAGTCAAGAGCACCGGTGGGCAGTGCATAGCGTTGCGTCGCGCGATGAGTAATCGTCATAGATCACGCCACTTATGACGCCACGGATCGTACGATGTGGAGCGCTTAGAGTCATAGATCACGCCAGTTGTGCCGTCATGGTTCGTACGATGTGGAGCGCTTAAATTGTGCGAATTTACTTGCCTACTCGTTACAGATTCACATGTGAAATCAGTAATTCAGTAGATATACTTCATCTTCAGTAAATCTTTAGAAAAATCAGTAAACCTCGAAACCCTGGCCTATAAAATCCTATATCTTATTATTTTTTTTATTTCGGCTATCGGAGGTGACTAAGCTTTTACTTACATGGGTCTAAGATCCCGTGAAGCGCTAGTTTTCAGTCCTTCCTCCCTGCGATGTTACATAGGTTTCGTGATAATTGCAAGTTCTCCAGTCACCATTTAATATTGAAATTTTACATAGGTTGTGATGATATAATATTTCATAATTCATTCATCATTCAGTCTGTGTATGTGTGTGGGCGCGCGCGCGCGCGCGCGTGTGTGTGTGTATGTGTGTGTGTGTGTGTGTGTGTGTGTGTCTGCGTTTGCGCGTATGCTTGTTCGGGTTGAACATGGGAATAATTTATTAAAGGGTTATATTATACTAAAAGGTTAAAAATCTCTGTTAAGTTTATGCATTGCATGTTTCAAAATTTACAACATCAATTTACCGCTTCAGCAATGCTGATTTATATTTGGCTTTGAAGCTTCCTGTGCTCATTTTATTTTTTATGGAAAATGGCAAATTGCTCCATATTCTTGCTGCAGTAAATTCAAAACATCCTCTGTACCACAAAGTTTTATGGTTTTGACATTTTCAACAGGTTTATTGATCTAGTACGAAGGATTCGATGGAAAATATCTTTGATCCCTAGCAGTTTTTCAAAGAGGTACTCAGGATTTTTAAAGTGACATTATATGCCATATAAAATGTAATTTTCCGTAATTACAAAGAAAAATTTGACAACTAATCTCACCGATATTCAGTGTTACAGAGAATGATATTATAAAATACAGTTTCTTTTTCTTTAAAACAATAAATGTCCACTAGGATTTTCTCATGTATCGTGGAGGTAGTTAACATGCATTAATTGCATAAGTACAAATATTACCAGACCCGGAACAATTACTTGTAGATCATACAAATACTTGTTCCATGCGGGATTTGAACCCGCGACCCTCAGGGCTGTAACTCATTGCCATTGAAGCCACTGCGCCACAGAACCGTAGAGTTAAATGATAATCCCTTTATTTTTAAAGTCGAATATTAACGGGTGATAAAACTTATCCTGTATATATATTACTAAGACGAAGGTGGTCCTTCGAACCGAATTTCGGTCATGGCGGCCAGTTTCAACGGAAGCTAGCCATCTGCGCAGGACAGTATCATAGTGCTCGTGTGTAGAGTCACGCTGCAGCTATATTATGGTTGTAGCACTAACTTGTGCTCGACTGGTGAAGGAAACGCTCTCACACAATACTAGTGTAAAATAGCAGCTTGATGTTGCTCTGTTTCGAATGGTGACTGTAGAAAACCCAAGACCCTTTTTACTGAAAAAGATACATTCCATCTTAGTCCTCAAGGGTGACAATGCATCTGCATTTTGATTCTTACCTGACGATAGATGTGGATGTCTATGGGCCACAGAAACTACTTACCATCAGGTGAACTCTGTGCTCGTTTATCACACCTTTATTCTATTAAAAAAATAGGCAAGCACAGGCGCACTCTCTATTCCCTCACTATCATCGACCGTTGAGACGGTAACCGACAGGACAAGAGAGAGACCCGGCGTGGGACCAACGGCTTTACGTGCAGTATGAGGCACGCGGGTGGATTACCACCAACTTCCTGACGCCGGGCTGCTACTGAGAATTTCTTGACAGAAAAACCCAATAACTGATTTTTGCCTTACCTGGAATTCGATCCCGGGACTAATCGCGTTTACGAACACTAGACCAACGAGACAGGTAGTCAATAGCTTACAAAACGTAGCGACATTCGCGCTCTGAATATTCATTCTTGACGCGTGTGCTATTCGCAACAGCACGCGGCGCGGCTCACTGGCCGATCTCTTTAAATACGGTAAGCTGTCGTATGCCGGAAAATGTTCGCTATCGTATCTCAGCAGTGTTTACGTTATTCCGTATATATTTCCTATGGAACTAATTCAACATGACGGTGAGATGTGAGAAGGCTCTCATCACATAAAAGAGTTTTTAAGTATCTTTTTTCTCATTTTAAGGTGCGTTTTAGTGATATCTATGACATAATATGTTACATATTATACAACGTGTACCTTGTGGTTCCCATTAAGTGCGTTATCAGAATCAGTATTCCGTTACCGTTACCGTTACAGTCTATTAAAGTCCACTGCTGAATCTAGGCTTCCCCCATAAATTTATTATTGGAATATTTGCCATTGTTGCCACGCTTGACAAACGAATCAGCAACCGCAGTTTATTATTTTTAGTCGTTCTTAGGATGACCATCTTCAATTTTTTTTCCCTCTGTGCCTCTTACAACACCCACGGGATGACATGTGGTGGTGGATATTCTTACACCGTCACCATATGCTAAAATCTGATTTGAAACACATAGAAATAACTTAACTCCTGAATACTCCAACATAAGAATTAATTTAAATTTAAATAAATGTTTATTTGCAAATTTTATGTGGTTTTATTACCTCTAACTGATACGACCATAGATAAAGCGAGGTCTTAGACAATACTCTTTCTCCCCGGCCAATTCTTAAATGTACTTCATCAAGCACTAGAGGATTATAAGAATAAAGTGTTGTGATCTCTTTTGCTTTTTTTCTGAATAAGATACTAGGTATGTTTTTTTACTTATTTTAATCCAGTGCTTGATTACAATACTACTTAAGCGTAAGGCAAGCGGCGATGAAGCCCGATACTGTAAAAAACTTATCCACTGGTGCCTTTAAGACACCCATGTGTGTTACTTTTGAAGATTTTACGACAATAGATATTTTATTCATGTTTATTATTACGCTTTGTTACGGAAAAAATAAATGCAGGTCGTTTTTGTAAGAGAGAGAGTTTGTATACTATTACGGATCGCCGTAATGCCGTGCGAAAAATGGAATAAAACGCGCTGGTCTTGCTTTTAACTGGAGGCAAGCGGCGGTGAGGAGGAACTTGTACTTTTTCTTTTCTTGCTGGTGCCTTTTCGGTGGCTGGAGAGCGACTGCTGACCCTAGCGGCCGGCCCGTCTTTTATATGATTTGGCCGCTGCTGGCCAGCGGACCCTTGCCTCACCCCCGCGCCTATCTTTATTTATTTAATAACCTTACAAACTAATAAACATAATTCACTATATAATATTCTTATAACTACTTGTTAGACTAGGGTGTACATATCAATATTTTTACTTATTTACAGGTTTACATTATAATTTTCAGCTGCTTTAGGCGGAGAATCCTTCCCCCCGCCTCAGCACTATAAATATAAAACGTCGTGGCGCGGTGCGCGTGGCTTCATTTGCTCCGCGGCCGCGTCACGATAACATGCTCTTTGGTTACACTACTACTATTATTTTATGTGCCTAACGGCCTAATATATTTATTATATAATAAAGTAAACATTTATTATATTTAACAATTACAGTTTTCATTAGAAGACTATGCTAACTCTCCCTGTTCATACGGTGCCTTTATTTGGGAGAGTTATTGCACAGTTACAACTCAACCTTAAACTTAGTTATAATACAATCATTATTTTTTATCGTTCGATACAAGTAATACAATTATTTACACAAATTATAATTTAAATTCAACATAAGGTTGCGCTAGTCCCGCCGTATAACCCTTGCTAGTTGTCGAACCAGAGGCGTGGCCTGATAATTACACCGTCGTCATGGCTCCGCCCACCGCTCTTAGGTTGTTCAACTAGCGCCGGTTACAATAAGCATTTTCTTTCGTTTGTTTAATATTGTTGCGTCGTGCACATTCTCCCGCCGTCGCCACGCTGCGATCCCTCTGGTAGCACGACGATCTTCTTCGTTGGTCTTCTTAGTATGTGCCCACTGCCGGTGGTTACGTCCACTACTCGTACCTCTCCGTCGACGCCAGGATATACCTTACTTATTTTCCCTCTGGGCCAGGTGTTGCGTGGTAGATTGGAGTCACAAATGATGACTAGGTCTCCAATCTTCGGCGATACTCCTATGCTGCTGGGCTCCCGCCGGTGTTGGAGTAGGGGCAGGTATTCTTTAACCCATCTTCTCCAAAACACGTCGGCTAGGGCTTGAGCTCGTTTCCATTGCTAGCGGGCCGTCACGTCATTCTTGCTGAAGTGTCCCGGCGCAGGTACGTGCGAGTTGGGACCGATGAGGATGTGATTCGGCGTGATGGCTTCAGGGTCTCCTGGGTCGACTGAGACGTGTGTGAGAGGTCTGGAGTTTACAGTATTTTCGACCTCGGCGAGCAGGGTCCCCAATGTTTCGTCGCTGGGATAGCGCTCGTTGAGGGTGACGCGTAGGGCTTCTTTTACGGAGCGAACCATTCGCTCCCATACGCCGCCCATGAACGGTGCTGATGGCGGTATGTACTTCCACACAATCTGTTGACACGTGGTTTCGTGCTCGAGGGCTGCAAGTGCTGCTTCGGCCATCTCCTTGTCTGCTGCCTTGAAGCACGTAGCGTTGTCACTCCATATTTCTTTTGGGCATCCTCTTCTGCTCATAAAACGCCTAAGTGCCGACACGGCTGAGTCTGCGCTCAACGAGTGGGCTACTTCTATGTGTATTGCTCGCGACGTCATGCAGGTAAATAACGCGCCATAGCGCTTTTCGCGATGTCGTCCCACTGTGACTTCTATTGGCCCGAAGTAGTCTAGTCCGGTGTATGTGAACGGACGTGCGTGATGAGCGAGGCGTGCGGACGGCAGGTTTCCTGTAGACGGTGATGCAGGCTTGGCTTTTCTTAGACGGCACGGCAGGCATCCTTTGACGACAGTTTTCACTACTGGACGTATTTTTCTTACGTACAATCTCTGTTTTAATTCATTCACAACTGTTTCTACGCCTCCGTGATGCAGCCTCTCGTGTACGTGTGCTATGTACAGGCGAGTGTATGCGTGCTTCCCGTCTAATATGGGAGGGTCGTACATGTCGTCCTCCACTTCTGATGCCGCTTTTATTCGACCTCTGAGGCGTAGGGTCCCCTCTTCATCAATGTATGTGCTCAGGTGGCCTAGTTTGTCGTCGCCTCCCGGAACACTTCCGCTGGTGATTCTCTTGAGCTCCTTCGTGAAGCTTTCCCGCTGACTGGCTTGCACCCACAGTTGTTCGGCTCTCATATGATAAGCGGCCGGTATTCCTACAAGCGATGAGGCAGTAGGAGTCGCCTTTTTCTCCTTGGCGGGGGTGTTGCGTTTGTTTGTTCTCTGCCAGCCAGGGTCGCTACCTTGTCTTGCTTTGTTGCGTTTACGCCCAGCCTTCACTACGTGCTTGTTTGGTCTGCACATGTCGATGAATAGGAGGACTCTCCCTGTCGCCCTTATGAGGCGAATCCATTTAGAAAATCTTCCTATCTGTGGAAGATGTGTTGTTGTCGAGTCTTCCCTTTTAACAGCGATGTTACATATTTCTCGCTCTTCCCCGGTGTCATATTGTGTCGTTTTCTCTTCCTGCGGCCATTCTGCCGGTGGACGCTGCAGAAACGGGGGCCCTCGGAACCATCGGTGCGACTCGTCGAACCCTTCTGGTGTGGCTCGGGTTGCGTCGTCTGCCACGTTTTCTTTAGACGGTAGCCAACGCCATTCGTTCTTTTTGGTCGTATCTTCTTTCTCCGTCGTTATTTCTTCTATTGTTTTTTCTTCGTTCGATGTCCACCCGCTGAGTACGAATCCCGCTTGTTTGTGGACGTGATCGACTGCTTTTACTGTTTGCTGAGCTTCCGTGACAGAGTGGAAGCTCTGCAAGTAGTCGTCCATATAATGGTTTCTTTTTATGGCGACCGCAGCTTCTGGGTACGCTCCTGCATGTTCTTCAGCATTTTTATTTTTGATGTATAATGCTGTGCATGGTGATGATGTCGCTCCAAAGATGATTGACGTCATCCTATATTCCTCCGGTTGGTCCTCCCGCCGCTTGCCTCTCCACAAGAAACGTAAAACGTCTCTATCTTCTTTGCGCACTTTAATCTGCATGAACATTTCTTTTATATCGGCGCTCACTGCATACGGATACTGTCGGAACCTCATGATCACTCCGGGCAGTGATTGTAATAAGTCGGGCCCCGAGTGAAGCATATCGTTGAGACATATTCGGGCTGTCTTCGCTGCGGCGTCGTGTACCAATCTCGGCGGCTTGTTCGGTTTCGCAGGGTTGATGACTGGGAAGTGTGGCAGATACCATGTCCTTCCTTGCGGCGGTGGCATTGGCGCGCGCTCTGCGTAACCGGAGTTGAAGAGGTTCTCGATGCGTTCTTCGTACTGTAGCTTGAGATTGCTGTCTCGGTCGAGCCTCTTCTCTAAGGTGTGCAGGCGCCTTTCCGCTTCCTTATAATTATTTGGTATTTGGAAGTCCTTTTGTTTCCACAACAACCCTGTCTCAAATCTGCCGTCCGCTGACCTCTGGCTGGTTTCGTCCAATATTTGCATGGCTCGCTGCTCGGGATCTTCTTTCGGTCTTCTCGGCTCGATGCACAGCGACTCCAATTTGAAATAATTTTTTATTTCTTCTTCTATCGGTGGTGCATCTTCCCTCTGATGTAGTCTGCCGCAGAAGGTGACCGTCGACGTCAATGAGCTATGACAGCCATGCAGAACCCAGCCCAGGTTGGTGTATGAGGCGACTGGTTGGTCTCGACGGCCGACGCGCAGTTTTCTAGACACTATGAGGTGCCAGTTATCTTGCCCGATTAGTACTTTCGGTGAGGCGCGTTCGTAGGTGATATCCTCTTTGATATCCAACAGATGTGGGCAATTCCCCAAGTGATCTTCATTCACGGATTCTGGCGCGAAGTCCAACCGCTCTACAGTACGCGCTGCTTCTATGTTGTGTTCTTCTTGCGCGTACGTTCATCTTATTTTAAAGCTGACGATCTTGCTCTTCTCGTGTTTCACCTCCGAGCCGACCCCTTGTATCCACATTGTGTGGGCTGGGCCGTCGGCGCCGATGACGTCGGCGATTGAGGCATCGACTAAGGTGACCGTGCTTCCTTCATCCAATAATGCGTATGTTTCGACGCAGCTTAGCGGCCCCCTTATTGTTACGGGCGCAATCTTTAGGTAAGCGCGGCGGTGCTTGTACGGTCGAGTCGCTGTGTTGACCTCCTTTGCCGATGTTGCGGTTTCCATAGCGGGTTCTTTTTCCATTACTGCTGTTCTGTCGTGATGCAACAATTTATGGTGTTTCATCATGCATCCGCCTTTTCCGCACGGTGGAGCTTTGCACAGTAATCGACGATGTTTGCCTCGCAGACAGCGGTAGCAGATATTGTACTTCTTTGCTACTTCCCATCTGTCATTTGTGGACAGAGCGGCGTATGACTTGCAATCGGGCAGTTTGTGTTCTTGTTTGCATTGAGGGCAGCGTTCTTCATATGGTTTCTTGCTTGTGGCGAAGGCACGTTCTATTTTTCTTGGTCTTCGCTCTCTCGTTTCGCTGTCCTCTGCGATGAACTCCGGCAAGGCATACGCGCTGCATTTATCCGCTTCTTCGTTTAAGAACATTGATATCTTCTTAAGCTCTGGGATATCTTCTTTCTTTCTGGCTGCATAGTCGTACCATTTGCTTTTCAATATGGGCGTGAGTTTGTCTGTGATAACTCGCGTCATTTCTGGACTATGCAGATAGTGTGCTTTCTTGAGTGCTTCCACGGTGCCCACTACGTTCGCTATGCGATTTGCGAATATGCATAGCTCCCTGGGATTGTCCGTAACTTTGTTCAGCAGCTTCAGCTTCTCTATTTCCAAGTGAATTAACGCTTCTGGTCGTCCGAATCTCCTTTCCAAAGCTTCTATTATAATTCTGGGATCTGGTTGGCTTATAAGTAGGCAACCTGCGGCTTCTTTTGCTGTCCCTTTTAAGCTTCGGCGTATTCTCGCTATGTTTTCGTTCGCCGTGAAGTACTTTGAAGATTCTTCGTACATTGTCTTGAAGCTGAGCCACTCCTTGCTGCTACCATTGAATGAGGGCAGCTCTTGTATATATTTCGGCGGTTTGTGCTTCGTACTGCTTGTGATAGAGCAGCGGCTAAGGTAGCGACGTCGATTTGCTGCTGCGCCTGTCCATAGTCTTCTTTCTGCGGCGTGGTATGTTGCGGAGCGTATTGCGGCGCACACTGTTGAAGTACGGGTGGTGCGATCTGCAGTGCTGGTTGCGGCGTGAAGTACGACGTGGGTTGCGGCGCAGGCTGCGGCGCGGGTTGTGGCGCGGGCTGAGGCGCGAGTTGCGATGTAGGTTTTTCTTGCAACCATGTACTAATGCGCACTGATGCCAAATCGTCTTCTATTTCTTCATCTTCATCGGTTGATCCGGCTTCTGCTTGTAGTCGCTGCACGCGTATTTCTTGCAATTCTGTTCTTGCTTGCAACTGAGCCTGCTCGAGCTTGAGTTCGGCTAACCACTCTTTCGCCTCTAACTCCGCGAGGAGTCTCTTGCGTGAGGCTACGGAGCGGCGTGACCTAGTCTCGCCGGGCTTCAATGTGCACTGCGATCTTTGATCACCCTCTTGCTGGGTTTCTTCCGTTGCGGTTGTTCTATCGGTTGCCGAGGTAGCGGTCGTATTGCTGACCGTTGTGGTTTCGCTAGTGGTGTTTGTTGAACCACTAGCGGCTGAGTCGCCCCCGGAGGCCTCTTATGTGGCCCCCTGGGTTGTTTGTTCATCCTTGCGACGCTTCGATGATTCTCCCTTGTTACTACGCGTAATCACCATTTTTCTTCACAATAATATTTTTTCGTTCTTGCGGTTTGCTTCTTTCTTCCGGCAATACCAAGACCGATATTGTCTTTTTCTTCTAGTAATCCGGCTCGAAGGACCATTAATATTACGGATCGCCGTAATGCCGTGCGAAAAATGGAATAAAACGCGCTGGTCTTGCTTTTAACTGGAGGCAAGCGGCGGTGAGGAGGAACTTGTACTTTTTCTTTTCTTGCTGGTGCCTTTTCGGTGGCTGGAGAGCGACTGCTGACCCTAGTTTTTTTTTTTTTTTTTTTTTTTTTTGCGCCCGAAGCAATTGGAAAAGGGCTACCCCGAAGGGAGGCAGAAAATGCATTACGCATACCACGATGGCCGGTCCATCGTGGTTATGAGGGACTCACTACCTACAAGGGGGAACCTAAGTGATACCCTCTAAAAACTGCCTTTGGGGACTGGCAACCAGCTGTTGAAAGCTTCACATGCCGTATCGTAAAGCGACCCTCTTTTGGGAAAAGAGGGCGCAGGCGGCTATAAGCCGCTGAGGGAGTGCCTGGGAAGGCAAATTAATTATGAATGAATAACTTAATTAGAGTTGGCCTGAGCCGCCAGGAGGCAGTTCAGGTCGTTTGAAAGTTTATTAGGCGGGTCCGAGAGGGAGTTCCTCGGCCTGCGGACGCTATAGCGGGAGGGGAGTGGGGCTGCATAATTAGCAGCCTCACGAATAAAATGATTGGAATGCGACTCTGAGGCTTTGAAGAAGTTCTCAGAGAGTTTTTTAAGGAATTGTTGAATTGTAGGGAGCTCTAGGTCCCGATGAAGGTCGGCATTGCGGACGTACCAAGGTGCGTTCGCACCTCGACGACAGAAAAGGTTTTGAACTACTTGGAGTTCATTAATAATTTTAGGGTTAGAGTGGGCGAAAATGGGGCCCGCGTAGGACATGACTGGTCGTATACAGACCTTATAAAGGGTACGCTTGTTTCTGAGGGACATTTTACTGTGTCGGCCCAACATACTGTTGAGCCTATTCAGGTAAAAACGTGCGTGACGGGTTACTCTTTTGACGTGGGGCCTGAAAGTTAGCCCTGTGTCTAGAGTGACACCTAAATATTTGGCAGACGTATGCCAGGGGACAGGGGTCCCTAGCATACGTATTGGTGGAGTGTTTTTGAGACGGCGTCGTTTATAATCGAAGTGAACGGCGGAGCTCTTCTCCGGGTTCACATCGATGCGCCATTTTTTGAACCAAGCTCCTAGGTCATCAACTGACTTTTGGACCTTGTTCCGTATGAAAGGTAGCGAGATACCTTTGCAGTAGAGAGCAGTGTCGTCTGCGAAGAGGGAGAGCTGAACACCTTTCGGCGGAATGGGAATGTCGTTGGTGAACAGTATGTACAGCAGAGGAGCAAGAACTGAGCCCTGAGGGACACCAGCTTTGATGGGGCGCTGTGAAGATAGCGTGCCTTCGTGTCTAAAACGAAAGGTACGATGATTAAGATAAGAGGCCACGAGACGTACTAGACGATCGGGGAGACCTATTTTGTATAGTTTGTAGATAAGGCCTGTATGCCAGACTCTATCGAAGGCTTTGGCGATGTCGAAAAAGACGGCGATAGTCTTATGACGACGGGGATAAAAACCGCTGAGGATATATTCCACAATACGGTGAACTTGTTGGGGGCAGGAGTGTTTCGCTCGGAAACCGAATTGATGGGGAATGATAAGAGGGTCACCGTCTGTGGGAAACAGATGGCGCCTCATGCGATTTTGAATGACTCTTTCAAAGAGCTTGCCCATGGCCTTGAGGAGGCTAATGGGACGATGACTGGAGGGGAGATTAAGAGGCTTGCCTGGCTTGGGAATACCAATTACAGTTGCCTCTTTCCACGTAGTGGGAAAGTAACTAAGGTTGAAGCAGGCATTGAAGATAATAGATAAAAGGGTTAGCACCTGCTCAGGAAAGTTTTTTAGGGCTTGGTTGGAGATGCCATCCGCGCCCGGAGCCTTTTTAGGCTTAAGTCCTTTGATGAGGGATGAAAGCTCATCATTGGACACAGAGATAGGTTCGGAGGCTGTAGGGGGCGAGTTCCGGCGGCGGACCTCATCCTCCACTGCCTGGACGTGTGAGGGGTCTACGGGTTGAGAGCTAGGAGAGCATTGAGCGGCAATGCTGTCTGCAAAGCACTCAGCCTTTTCCTCGTCCTCGAAGGCTACCGTACCGTCGGGACGGGAGAGAGGGGGAGTGTGGAAGATAGCGTCTATGCGGAGGGCTCTTGCCATCTGATAGTACGCTGTATGAGAGGGAGAGATATTCTCCATGAGCTTACTCTTTTCGAGGTCTCGAAATTCAGAGAGGCGGAAACGGAGTTCTCGTTGAAGACGATTGGCCGTGCGCCTATATTCGGGCGTGGGATATTTTGCTGCTCTCCGGAAAGCAGCTTTTTTGGCTTTTAATAGGTTGCTAATATGCAGGGGAAGCCCACTATTATTAGCAACCGGGACGACCCTTTCATTCTCCTTAAGGGAGGTTTTAATAAGGGTGGAGAGTGAATCGACCGCGGTGTCGATTTTTTCAGGACTGTCTAAGTCCGAAGATAGGGAGATGGGGGAGTCCTGTGAGTCCAGAGCTTTCGCTAGGGACTCCTTGAAGCCCTTCCAATTTGTGAAGGTTTTAGTAGAGGGTGTTGGGAGTGGTGGCTGATGGCCAAGAATGAGAGAGACCGGTCGGTGGTCGGATCCTAGATCGTCTAGTGTCTCGATTGCCCTAAGGTTGAGAGAAACTCCTTTGAGTAACGCAAAATCTAGTACATCGGGGGCATAGTCGGTGTTATCGGGAAAGTGAGTAACACCGAGAGGACTGTGGACGGTAATATCAAGAGACTGCGTGATATCGAGCAGTAACTTGCCACTACGGGTGGTAGTACGGCATGTCCATTCAGTATGCTTGGAGTTAAAATCTCCAAACATAATGACTGAATTGCCTAGAGATAAAATAGCCTCAAAATCTTTTTTGAGGGGAAGGGTTTTAGAAGGGATGTAACAGGAGGCTATGAAGATGGACTGATGTCCAGTCATAGCTAGCCTGCATACCGTGGCTTCCATGTTGGAAAGTTGCGGAGTAGAAATGGGAGAACAGTGAAGTGTCTTCTTGTAATAAATGGCCGTACCGCCGCCTCGGCGGTCGGGTCTATCATTACGAAGAAGAGAGAAGTTTTTGATGGAAAGGCCTTTAGTGTCCTTAGTATTGAGATTAGTTTCCTGTAGGAGGAGGAAATCGGTTTCACGATTTTGAAGAAAGAGCTTAAGCTCTGGGAGGTTATTTCGCAAACCGCGAATGTTAAAGGATACAAGCGATAAACCCTTAGGTTTGATACGACCGTGGGATTTTGGTAGAGCAAACTGCTCTGTCATTGTGAGTTAAGTTAATTAAGTTAACTTAACTTACAATGAGCACAAAAGATTATGATGCTCTGCAAGAGCGAGGAGACGGTCCTGAGGGGACCTCGCAGCGCGCAATTTGCGTGCTAACACAGCGATTTCCTCAACGTTGATGTTCCTAATTGCGGAATACACCGTTTTTAGGTCATCAGCCATTGAGGGCTGTGATTGTTGTGGTTGAGGGGCGGAGGATGTCCGCGGTGGTACTGCCTTTTTGGGGCCCCAGGGAAAAACTGGAGGCTGCATAGGCTGAGAGAAGCCCGGAGGGGGCCGAATAGTGCCCTGAGGGGGCCTAGGAGGACCCTGAGAGGGTCGAGAGAAGCCCTGGGTGGGCTGAGAAAGGCCCTGACGGGGCATCCGTTGGTAAAGAGCCGGGAATGAGCGGTCATTGACCGGCGGTGGAGCTTGCCTACTGGGGCGAGGATGAGGTGCGCAAGGGCAGCCTCTGTAGTTAGCCGGGTGGCCCGTTTGTTTACACAGGACACACGCGGGTGGAGATTCGGCGTCTTTGGGCCGAGGACACTCTTTAGTGTTGTGGGGTTCAAGGCACTTAACGCACCTGGGTGGGGCGGAGCAGTTGGCCGCCGCATGACCATACAGCTGGCAGCGGTGGCACTGCGCCGGGAACCCGCGCCTATGTGGAGGCTCAACCCTCACTCTCGACAGGCCGCACACTGTGCGTACCTGCCGGAAGATGGCTTTCGCCTCCGGCACGTTGGTTAAAATTACTAGGGCAAGAGAGAACCTCTGGCCTGTTCTACTGTGCATTTTGTGCACGGCTTCTACGGGGAAACCTTGGGACTTAAGGTCCTCAAGGATTTCTTCGTTTGAAAATTCGAAGGGGACGCCGCGGATGACGGCCCTGACTTTGCGCTCTTCCGGAAGAGCGTATGTATGATAAGAAACTCGTTCGGCTGTGAATAGCCTGGTGAGTCGCCGGAAGTCGTCGATTGATTGGGGGATGATCTTAATAGCCTCCCCGAGGTTGATGGCGTGGTCATATTTTATGCCTGCGTTGTAGCAGGTTTTGGAGAGTTCTGTGAATTTAGCCTTGTCTCTTAGGAAGACAGGGGGCGGGACTTGCTTCTTGGCAAGGACTGGAGCACAGCGAGAGGCTGGCTTGGTCGGAGCGGGAATGTCTAGTGACATAAGTGGGGCTGAGGCAGCGGCGGGGGCTGCGGGGGCAGAGGCGGCAGCGGGAGCTGCGGAGGTTGAAGGAGCGGCAGGGGCCGCTGAGACAGGGAGGGTGCGGTTTTTAGCGGCGCGTTTACCGTTGCGCTTGGAGTTCACCGTGGTGAACGAAGAATCCCCGGTTCCGTCGGAGTCACAGGACTCCGATGAGCCGGTGCCAGAATTGGTGGCGGGCCTCTTCCGAGAGGCCGATGCAGAGGACTCGGAGCATGCGTACTCCATTTCTAATGGGGCGAAAGAGTTCTTTGTCTCTAGGTAGGCCGCAAGTACGGGCGGCGGTTGGAGTGCCTGACGGGCAGGGGGAGTAACATGGGCGGCGATGGCGGCAAGGGCCGTCTCATCGAGGTTTAGGCCCAGACCAAGAGTTTGGTTTAGGGCGGCGACGAGGGACTTAATTTGGGTAATTGTGGACATGTTGAGGGCAGTAGTTTTACGAAACGTATTTGATACGGAAGGGGCTAGTGGGTGCTGTTCTGAAAAGAACAGAGACGTTATGTACCTAAACAGTAAGGGCGGGATCACCGTTCTGAGAAGAACGGGACGTTTTTAATTCTAGGAGTAAGTGCCCCTGCTCTCAAAAGAGCAGGGCCTTGCTCTGAAAAGAGCAAGTAACTCCCTAGAAACAGTATATACACGTACACGTTATACAAATAAATAACGAAAACAAAATTAGAAATAGTTAACAAAAGAATTAACAATAAAAATAACAATAACAAGCAAGACCAACAGTCAAACCGCCCCGCCCGGAGACAGGGAGGTAATAACTGGAGTTAGCGTAAAATGACTCACCAAGGCGTCGACGCTGTAAGCGCGAGCAGGACAGCGGAGGCGCGAGAGCGAGAGAGCACTACCGTACGGGGACGGATGCGCGGACTACCTGGACACGACCGCTCGAGAGCGGTGCCACAGGCGGAATGCTGACCCTAGCGGCCGGCCCGTCTTTTATATGATTTGGCCGCTGCTGGCCAGCGGACCCTTGCCTCACCCCCGCGCCTATCTTTATTTATTTAATAACCTTACAAACTAATAAACATAATTCACTATATAATATTCTTATAACTACTTGTTAGACTAGGGTGTACATATCAATATTTTTACTTATTTACAGGTTTACATTATAATTTTCAGCTGCTTTAGGCGGAGAATCCTTCCCCCCGCCTCAGCACTATAAATATAAAACGTCGTGGCGCGGTGCGCGTGGCTTCATTTGCTCCGCGGCCGCGTCACGATAACATGCTCTTTGGTTACACTACTACTATTATTTTATGTGCCTAACGGCCTAATATATTTATTATATAATAAAGTAAACATTTATTATATTTAACAATTACAGTTTTCATTAGAAGACTATGCTAACTCTCCCTGTTCATACGGTGCCTTTATTTGGGAGAGTTATTGCACAGTTACAACTCAACCTTAAACTTAGTTATAATACAATCATTATTTTTTATCGTTCGATACAAGTAATACAATTATTTACACAAATTATAATTTAAATTCAACATAAGGTTGCGCTAGTCCCGCCGTATAACCCTTGCTAGTTGTCGAACCAGAGGCGTGGCCTGATAATTACACCGTCGTTATGGCTCCGCCCACCGCTCCTAGGTTGTTCAACTAGCGCCGGTTACAATAAGCATTTTCTTTCGTTTGTTTAATATTGTTGCGTCGTGCACATATACCGAGGCTGGAGGCGCGTGTAAAAGGAAATGAGGCTTGATAAGCTTCCTCACGCGTAGTCACATATCGCACTTCACATCCGCTTACAGTTAGAAGATACACAGTCGCTAAACGTATCCCTAATATTATATACGTTCATATTTTATCGCTTCCTCCTCTACCAAATATCCGGAACAATATTTATAGTTTCACCATCATTACAGCCTTTCAAAAAACTGCATTCTTTTCCACTGCTCAACATAACCCCTTTTTATTATTATTAATTAACACATTCACTGTTCGGTTTTCAGAAACAATAGTAAGACAATAGCAATGACCTTTATGTAGTGCACGGGACAGCGAAAGCGTTAATATTAATATTTTGCAAGGTATGGCACAATGCACGGTTCTGAGCCACCTGCATCCATCGGCTTCCTGTATGTCTTACCAGGTCATCACTTCATCTAGTGGGAGGCCGCACTAAGTTTTTTTTATAGAATAAGGGTGACAAGCGAGCACACAGTCCACCTGATGGTAAGTGGATGCTGCGGCTCATAGATAGATAGACGTCTACATATTTCCTGGTTTAGGAAATTAAATGTATCGTCACCCCTTAAGCAAAATTTTTATAATATTCTTTTCTTTACTCGTTTCTCATAGATATATAAATAATATTGAATAAATTTTAAAATTTGAAATTCACTTATTCATCGGGGTTTTACTTGCATTAGATTTATAAACACAGAACTAAAATACGTCCCTTTAAGGTAAACATTAATTGACCGTATAGTTTGTTACCTGTGAGAACGGCTGAATTCCACCATGTCAGGGAGGTATACCAGTGCATATTAAATTAGTAAATTACCTAACTTGGTTCGCTACATCTGCTTAACTAAAGAAAAACAAACAATAAATGCTAAGTTTAAAAGCAAATAACGTTATGAATTTAGAAAGATGTGTTCTCCTATAATTGGTAGTACATAGTTATTTGTAGATGTAAGACATGTATTAGAAGTAATTTAATATGTACAACTGTTGGAGATCCATACAAATAAATAAATGACTCACATGTTTTATAATATCTATAACGTGTGTATATGTTACAGTCAAAATTTATAATCGATGAGAACCACTTTTGACTATACAAATCAGGCAAAAGTAGTTTTGGCCAGTTATGAGTTTTAACTGTTACATATATATATATATATATTGACATCATAATCATTACAGCCTTCTTTACGTGGTAGAGCCATGCTGCAGCTATATTATGGTTGTAGCACGAATGGGTCGGCTCGACCGGGGAAGAACCACGCTCTCACAGAAAACCAGCGTAAAATAGCAGCTTAACGCTGCTGCGTTTCGTATGGTGAGTGTAGAGAACCGAAGACCCTTTTTACTGGCAAAGAGGCATTCCATCTTAGTCCTCACGGGTGACAACGCATCTGCATCTTGAGTCTTTATTGAGGATAGATGTAGATGTCTATGGGTCACAGTAACCACTTACCATCAGGTGGACTGTGTGCTCGTTTGTCACCCGATCCTATAAAAAAAGCCTTTCATACGTCCACTGCTGAACAAAGGCCTCCCCCAAGGAATACCACAAAGCACGGTCCTGAGTCACCTGCATCCATCGACTTCCTGCATGTCTTACCAGGTCGTCACTCCATCTAGTGGGGGGTCGCCCTACACTTCGCCTACTAGTACGAGGCTGCCACTCAAGAACCTTTCTTCCCCATCGGTTGTCGGTTCTTCGAGCTATATGGCCGGCCCACTGCCACTTGAGCTTACTAATCCGTTGGGCTATGTCGGTTACTCTGGTTCTACTGCGGATACACTCATTTCTAAGTATATCACGCAGAGAAACCCCGAGCATAGCCCTCTCCATAGCTCGCTGAGCGACCTTGAGCTTCCTCTTACGGCCAGCAGTGAAGGACCAAGTCTCAGATCCGTAAGTAATCACTGGCAACACGCACTGGTTGTACAATTTAGTTTTCAGGTTTTGAGGTATGTCTAACGAGAAGATGTGTCGTAGTTTCCCGAACGTTGCCCAGCCGAGTTGAATCCGTCGATTGACCTCTCGGTCGAAGTTGGACTTACATAGTCAGACTATTTGTCCCAGGTGAACATATTCGTCAACAACTTCGAGCTTAGTGCTCCAAACAACTATATATATATAATTTTCAACGGGAATTGATAAAGGTGTCTTTGGATTACATCCAGCCCATTTACAATCATGGATGGTGTGCTCATTGACTCCTTTACGTGTATAGAATACTGTCATGTGTATGTCACTATTAGATCTTTTCTACCACGAGGATAAAATTATGGCATCTAATAATTGCCTTGTGTAAATCTCTGTTTTTTTTTGCATATATCAAAAATACAACCTATTTTCATGAGGGTAGATCTACTATTTTCTTATATCAATTGTAAATGCAGACAAATAGAACTTTCGTTATTGTACCGCGCACGATGTCCGCTCTTCATGAGACAAGAACTGCTTTAACAAGCAATATGTTATTACCGTAAAATTGAATTCCTCTGTCCGTTCAGCACACAACGTATTCCTTACGCGCGGGACGCTGTCCTATAATCGGACAGAAAGATTGCAAAAAATTTTCACGTTGTTAGTTTCTTCAGTCAATACTTGAAACTAGATATAGTTCTTAATATTTTTTTAAAACCTAATTTCTATACTAGGATTTTCTTCAGGATCGTGCAGGCAGCATAAATTTCACAAGGAGAAACATCCAGACCCAGAACAATTAATAGGCTATACAAATACATGTTCCATGTGGGATTTGCAACTGCGGCTTTCAGCGCTTCGGAAAGCAACTTACTGTAACAACTGCGCTATGGAACCCCCGCATAAGAACCACGGATACGACAGATAAGATGTTTGGTATTATTTTTTTATTTATATAGCCCTGAGTATGATGAATTTGCAAAAGCCAACAGGCTAACAGCACTCACATCACAAAAACTAGATGATAACTGATTTTTAAAGCATAAAGGTGACATTATAGAGGCCCATAGATACCAACATTTGCCCTTCATTTATAACAAAAAATTTAGATGCGTTGCAACCTCTGAGGACGATGATATATTATATATTATTATGATATATGAGCTTCATTACAAGTTAAAGAATCACCGGTTAGTTGTGCAGTGATAAGTCCAGTGATAAACTTTCTAGAAGCTACATTAAAACTTCGACTAAATCTGTTCAGCACCTATTCCAAGATAAATGAAATGCTTGCAATCGCAGTCCTTAGGCGCGCGTTGTTGCGGAAGAAGCTGGAGGAAAGAACTCGCTCAATCACTACTTATAGATGATTCAATAAATTTGTATGGAGTAAATTGTTTAATTTGAAATGCGAAAAGTTTAGGAATTTTAATGATTTTTGCGGAAAACTAAAACTTCTTTTCTAGTTGACTTATCATTTTAGTAACAGTACTTATTTGCCTTTGCATTAATTCAAACCGTCGTGAAGTGGCGATGTAAGAATATTCACTACGGCATATCGCCCATGGGTGTCGTAAGAGGCGACAGAGGGAAATGAATCACGAGATGGGCAGTGGCGTCGTGCTAATAACAACTTAATAATAAAAACTGCGGTAGCTAACCTGCCTGCTAACCGTGGCAAAAATGGGCGTAATATTTTATGTTCAGCAGTGGTATTTAATGGTTTGTAACGGTAGTCAAATAAAAACTATGCTTATGAAGAAGTAATATTATATATTAAATGATTATTTATAAGATAAGGATGTCGATATAATGAGGTTCTTTAGACTTCTAGAAATATTTTATAAGGTTAAATTGTAATTGTTGGGAGCAAAATAGTCTACTTGTGAATTTCTCGCTCCTACTTCTCACAAGGTCTCCCGCATTAGGCTCTTGTGTTAGGCTTAGGCTTAGTGTGCTTTGTAAAAACCTGCATTGAATGAAAATATTTTAACTTTGAATTAGATTCTGTTGCATTAAAAAGAATCGAAAATTACGTTGTAATACAAACTTCAAATCAAATTGTCAAGCTAATTCTTAACAATTTGCCAAAATAATGTGAATGTTTTTTTATAAATCAAGACAAACGCGCATGCATTCCGACTAATTATGTTTATTAAAATAGATACACGAAATAAATAAAATTTCACTTGATTATATCTATAATGTATTCATAGTAAATAAATTAACGAAAATCTGCGGAACGATTACATAATAACATAATGAGAAGATACGAAACCAATTGCATCGTGAAAAAAACTATTTTTCTTATTCAGTTATATAAAACTTTTATTGAATTAAATCTTGTTATGAGTCCAAACAATAACGAAATAGAAATCAGTATTATACACACTCATTGTATACCACCATAGTAGTAGGTATGATAAACATCATGAATCTAGGTATAAGTAAAAAGAGCGAAGGAAACTCAATATCCTGTTCAAAACTAGTGGATCACAAGATATGCGACAGGGTAACTCGCAATCACGAAGGTAGAGAGAAAAAGAGCAGAAAGTATTTCCGTTTTTTCGTGACATCCGAAGGACTCACATCCGTATAATTAGTCTTTCACATGACATGAATCTATGTATGCAACACTTCACTAAATTAAATCAGTGTGCGAACGATTGTGTAAGTAATTTTAAGTTTACTATTAGTCGACTTAGTTTAAATTTCTTGGGCTTAGAACGGTTTTATCAAAACTTTCACGTACATTCGTTGTAACGTGTGCCAATAACTTCTACTTAAATAGAACACGGGAATAGACGGGAGAAAAGTAATATTAAAAAAGAAAGAAATTAAATCTTTACGCATTGCTAATACAAGCCAAAATTATAAAAACTACCACTGTCTGTATAGATAAAAAAAACTATACTGCAGTATAGTTTTAGTTATCTATCTAGACTACTGTCCAATATAGATTAATATATCTACTTATAATTAAAATAAAATTTAAGACTTAAAAAACAGAACAAAATTTTTGAGCATAGTAACATGCATAGTATTGTAGTATGATGCAACAAAGACGAGTACTCACAACACTGAAAACAGTATCAGTGGAACACCTTTTGACCAAAATGTGACGATGTTAAGATATTAAACGAGTATACACCTCATATGGGCCCCTGGGTATCGTAAGATGCGACGGGAAGAAACAATCAGGAAACGGACAGCAGGATCCCCCAAATAACACCAAAAATTTGAAAAGAAAAACTGCTGTTGCCAACACAAATCTGCTAAAACTTTACTAACTTTAAATAGCACCTAGCATTTTTTTACTGAAACCATCAAATCCGGAAACTTCCTCATTCAAACTGTATCACAGTGTTATGCCAGGTTTTTTGTTATAAAACAAAATGTGTATTACTTCAGTTACTGAAGTAGGACGTTTTTTTATAATTAATAGAATCAGGCGTTACTTTGCCGAAATCCATTATATAAAAGCTTTTACAAAAATTTACTTCGCAAATATCCTTGTTATAAAATAAAATGATGTGTCTTACCTAGTACGAAGAGCACCTCCCGCCCTCCCTCAATTGCGTGCACTATCCCCGTCACCACTAATCCCAGCACCGCTGGGATTACAAACGGCTGCGTAAGTCCAGCGGTGATTGGTTGCATGTTTTATCGCATGACGCAGTCGCGCGCTCCTTAGGTAGAGAACGGTTGCATCATCGGTCTGTATAAAAGGCACTTGTTTTCGCTCGCCGCTCACTTAGCGGTTAGCCACCGTAGAGTCTATATCACCTGAGGATGCCTCGTGTAGAGGCGAAACACGTGTCGTATTATCGTCAGTGGTGTGTCTTGCCTAGTGTAGTGGTGTTGGGAGTAGCGGTGCTGGGATTAGTGGTGACGGGGATAGTGCACGCAATTGAGGGAGGGCGGGAGGTGCTCTTCGTACTAGGTAAGACACATCATTTTATTTTATAACGCGGATATATGCGAAGTAAATTTTTGTAAAAGGACGTTTTTTTTACAAATTTAAGCTGTAGAGAAGCATAAACTAGTAAATAAAGCTAGTTTTAATTTTTTGTGTTACTGAACGTAGTTCGTGAATGTGAGAGGTTGTCAGGAGGACTTTATGCTAGAAAACTTATTCAATTGGGTTCATCACTAATCCACGTTGTAAACAAAAGTAAAAGCTTTCGTATATTATATGTTTTAAATGGGGTAGAGCCACGCTGCAGCTATATTATGGTTGTAGTACCAATGGTTCGGCTCGACCGGGGAAGGACCACGCTCTCTTTGAATAGCAGGGTAAAATAGCAGCTTGATGCTGATGTGTTTCATATGATGAGTGGAGAGAACCGGAGTCCAATTTTACTGGAAAGGAGACATTCCGTCGTAGTCCTCAGGGGTGACTTGCATAGCTCTACTGCAATATATATTATTGCAGTGAAGCTAGAGTAGTCGACATAGGCCTACGGATTAGTAAACTGAAGTAGCAATGGGCCAGCCATATAGCTCGAATAACAGACAACCGATGGAGAAAAAAGGTTCTCGTGTGGCAGCCTCGTACCGGTAGGTGATGTTTTTTATATGATAAGGGTGACAAGCGACCACATAATCCACCTGATGGTAAGCGATTGGTGTAGCCCATAGACTATCTATCCTCGTTTGCGAATAAATATGCAGAAGTGTTGTCAGTCGTGAGAACTAAGATGGAATGCCACTTTTCCAATAAAAAGAGTCTCTGGTTCTCTGCACTTACCATACATTTTACGCTAGTATTCTGTGAGAGTGTGGTGCTTCGCCAGTCGAGTCAACTCATTCATGCTACTACTGTAAAATTAATATGTGACGACCTGGTAAGACATTCAAGAAGTCGATGGAGGCAGGTGGCTAAGGATCATACTTTGTGGCATTCCTTGGGGTAGGCCCATTTTCAGCAGTGGACTTGCGGGCTGTAATGATGACGAATAATTCTGTGAGAGCGTCATCCTTCCATAATTCAGCCGAGTCATTCGTGCTACAGCCACTATATAGCTATAGAATGGCTCTACTACATAACATTAATTTCCAGATAAAACGTCTCGCTCATTGTAAGGGGGCCTTGAGTCTACGCTTGGTAGAGATAGATTTACGATCGCAGTATCAAGCGTCTCTCTTGGCATCTCATCTTGACGTTACCTTTACCGTTACAGCCTATTAAAGTCCACTGCTGAATATAAGCCTCACCCATAGATTGCCTCAAATGGGGAGATATTTGCTATAGTTGCCATACTTAGCAAGCGGGATGGCAACTGCAGTTTTCTTAATTTAAGTCGTTATTAGGAAGACGCTGCTGCCCATGCTGACACCCACGGGATGATATGGGGGTAGCGCATATATCTTACACCGCCACTACACAGTACGTCGTACGCGCACTTGAATTAGATGTTTCGTTTATGATGTAAAGTGTTACGCTTTACATTTAAAAATGATTTATGACTAGTTGTTAAAATTTCATACGATGTTTCGTACATTAAGAGTGAGTTTGTACATGAAGCGGTGGCTTTTCTTATAAATTCTCGTAACGTTGTAACTTTGATCATTAAGTGACGTCCTCCTGATTTTCACTATTTGCAACAGCTTACGAACACTTTTGGAAGTATTAAATCAAACTTTTTTTTAACTAGTGGTCGCTTAGTGGCCGAAATTCGACCATAATACATAAAATTTTAGGATTTCTATAGCAATCTATTTTATATATTTTATATCTACAACCTCGTAGGTCTGTTGGTCGTAAACATGGTTACTGATCATGGAGTCCTGAGGTTTGACCCCCGGTCAAGCCAAAATCAGTTATTGGGGTTTTCTGTTCTTAGTAGCATGAAGTACGTACTCGTATATTGAAATCGAAATTGTTAGAAGACAGTTTTTGTCGAATACTAGAAATAATAGTTCTTAAAAGTTTGCAAGAATCATACTAAAACTTGCTTTAAACTTCAAAAGCATTAAAACTAACTTCATCAGAAAAAATCAGTGGAGCTACCTTTCATCTGATAACGTCTTCTTGATTCGTTGAATCGAACAGAAACTTGAGTACGAACAAATCCTAGATTAAGTTTTATGATTTCATTGAGAGTTCTTGTTCTTGCAGCCTGCTTGCGTTGCATATGTAATTCACAATTAATCTTCATTATTATGTTAATTATTATGTATTTACTTACATTTTATCCTTATATGTGTAGAACTTAATAAAATAAATCCCTCATACCCAAAACTTGCACTTTTTGAATTATGTCAAGCTTCTTGCAAACAAGCGACATGTCTTCGAAATATTTTTTTCTTATTTCTCAGACGTTTTTTTATATATTTTAAATCTGCGCTTAACTACAATCCCACCTTATGGTAAGTGGTGATGTAGCCTAAAATGGTGAAGCGCACTGACTTAACACAAGCCTATTCACTCTTGCAGTGAAGACACCTACACTGTAATCATATGGAAAAACAGATGCTGGCAACTTATTCCACTCCTTTGTTTTACGTGTGATGAACGACGCAGCAAACCGATTTTTTCGAATCCTCACGATGTTTTCCTTCACCCCCGAGCACGTAAAAATCGCAATTTTACGTGCTCGGGGCATTGCAATTAACAATTTCATTGGTGTCGGCGGTGATCGCACCCGGGTTGCTCGCGTACTGTGAAGTTCACTATAATAACCACGTAGAGCTGTGTGATTATTATTAACTATTTGAGTAATAAGAGGTAGAATAGAACAAATAAGAGTCTGTATTTACCAACCCGCCTACTAAGCGTGACTACTGTGATAAATATACTTTATTGTATGAGGCAATCTATGTATTTTTCTGTATTTTAATTGCTGATTTTTTATTTGATGTCCGAGAAATTATAAAATATTTTGAAGACATATGAAGTCATTCAACATGCATTGAGGAAGCGTGGTGGACACTTCGTTGCCCTAAAACCATCACAGAATGAGAGAAGGCTTGTGTCCAAGACTAGAACGCATATACACTGTATTTTTATTTTACTTCTGCTCACTAAAAGAATATGTGATGCTGTTAATTTAAAATAAAACAAAGTATATATTTACTTGCGCATTGGAAATATTGAATCGAAATTCCGATACAGAGCATCAAGTGTAACGAGGCAACAGGTTGTTTTATTGCAGCCTGCTTCTGAGTTTTCCCAACTATTTCAGGAAACTGAAATATACGGAAATTTTTTCTTGATATTTTAATCTGTTATATATTCGATAGATAAATAGGAAATACATGTTGCGCCAGTACATTCTTTAGGCAAGATTCGGTTTAAAACTACCATGATCCATTTTCTTCGAATGTCTAAGAAATTATGACTATGTTTGTGTATTTTTATAGTGAAAAAAAATACGAAACTCTTTTTATTGACAAAGAGGTATTCCTATAGTCGAACCTGCATAAAGGTGTTTATGGGCTAAATTATCCTCTTGTTATCGGGTGATCGTGGTGATCTACGAACGAACATTTAGTTTCCTAGGGATAGGTTCTTTGTAGCCAATTGTGCACGACGCAACAATATTAAACAAACGAAAGAAAATGCTTATTGTAACCGGCGCTAGTTGAACAACCTAGGAGCGGTGGGCGGAGCCATGACGACGGTGTAATTATCAGGCCACGCCTCTGGTTCGACAACTAGCAAGGGTTATACGGCGGAACTAGCGCAACCTTATGTTGAATTTAAATTATAATTTGTGTAAATAATTGTATTACTTGTATCGAACGATAAAAAATAATGATTGTATTATAACTAAGTTTAAGGTTGAGTTGTAACTGTGCAATAACTCTCCCAAATAAAGGCACCGTATGAACAGGGAGAGTTAGCATAGTCTTCTAATGAAAACTATAATTGTTAAATATAATAAATGTTTACTTTATTATATAATAAATATATTAGGCCGTTAGGCACATAAAAAAAATAGTAGTAGAGCATGTTATCGTGACGCGGCCGCGGAGCAAATGAAGCCACGCGCACCGCGCCACGACGTTTTATATTTATAGTGCTGAGGCGGGGGGAAGGATTCTCCGCCTAAAGCAGCTGAAAATTATAATGTAAACCTGTAAATAAGTAAAAATATTGATATGTACACCCTAGTCTAACAAGTAGTTATAAGAATATTATATAGTGAATTATGTTTATTAGTTTGTAAGGTTATTAAATAAATAAAGATAGGCGCGGGGGTGAGGCAAGGGTCCGCTGGCCAGCAGCGGCCAAATCATATAAAAGACGGGCCGGCCGCTAGGGTCAGCAGTCGCTCTCCAGCCACCGAAAAGGCACCAGCAAGAAAAGAAAAAGTACAAGTTCCTCCTCACCGCCGCTTGCCTCCAGTTAAAAGCAAGACCAGCGCGTTTTATTCCATTTTTCGCACGGCATTACGGCGATCCGTAATATTAATGGTCCTTCGAGAAGCCGGATTACTAGAAGAAAAAGACAATATCGGTCTTGGTATTGCCGGAAGAAAGAAGCAAACCGCAAGAACGAAAAAATATTATTGTGAAGAAAAATGGTGATTACGCGTAGTAACAACGGAGAATCATCGAAGCGTCGCAAGGATGAACAAACAACCCAGGGGGCCACATAAGAGGCCTCCGGGGGCGACTCAGCCGCTAGTGGTTCAACAAACACCACTAGCGAAACCACAACGGTCAGCAATACGACCGCTACCTCGGCAACCGATAGAACAACCGCAACGGAAGAAACCCAGCAAGAGGGTGATCAAAGATCGCAGTGCACATTGAAGCCCGGCGAGACTAGGTCACGCCGCTCCGTAGCCTCACGCAAGAGACTCCTCGCGGAGTTAGAGGCGAATGAGCGGTTAGCCGAACTCAAGCTCGAGCAGGCTCAGTTGCAAGCAAGAACAGAATTGCAAGAAATACACGTGCAGCGACTACAAGCAGAAGCCGGATCAACCGATGAAGATGAAGAAATAGAAGACGATTTGGCATCAGTGCGCATTAGTACATGGTTGCAAGAAAAACCTACATCGCAACCCGCGCCTCAGCCCGCGCCACAACCCGCGCCGCAGCCTGCACCGCAACCCACGTCGTACTTCGCGCCGCAACCAGCACTGCAGATCGCACCACCCGTACTTCAACAGTGTGCGCCGCAATACGCTCCGCAACATACCGCGCCGCAGAAAGAAGACTATGGACAGGCGCAGCAGCAAATCGACGTCGCTACCTTAGCCGCTGCTCTATCACAAGCAGTACGAACACACAAGGCACAAGGGAGCCGCCGAAATATATACAAGAGCTGCCCTCATTCAATGGTAGCAGCAAGGAGTGGCTCAGCTTCAAGACAATGTACGAAGAATCTTCAAAGTACTTCACGACGAACGAAAACATAGCGAGAATACGCCGAAGCTTAAAAGGGACAGCAAAAGAAGCCGCAGGTTGCCTACTTATAAGCCAACCAGATCCCAGAATTATAATAGAAGCTTTGGAAAGGAGATTCGGACGACCAGAAGCGTTAATTCACTTGGAAATAGAGAAGCTGAAGCTGCTGAACAAAGTTACGGACAATCCTAGGGAGCTATGCATATTCGCAAATCGCATAGCGAACGTAGTGGGCACCGTGGAAGCACTCAAGAAAGCACACTATCTGCATAGTCCAGAAATGACGCGAGTTATCACAGACAAACTCACGCCCATATTGAAAAGCAAATGGTACGACTATGCAGCCAGAAAGAAAGAAGATATCCCAGAGCTTAAGAAGATATCAACGTTCTTAAACGAAGAAGCGGATAAATGCAGCGCGTATGCCTTGCCGGAGTTCATCGCAGAGGACAGCGAAACGAGAGAGCGAAGACCGAGAAAAATAGAACGTGCCTTCGCCGCAAGCAAGAAACCATATGAAGAACGCTGCCCTCAATGCAAACAAGAACACAAACTGCCCGATTGCAAGTCATACGCCGCTCTGTCCACAAATGACAGATGGGAAGTAGCAAAGAAGTACAATATCTGCTACCGCTGTCTGCGAGGCAAACATCGTCGATTACTGTGCAAAGCTCCACCGTGCGGAAAAGGCGGATGCATGATGAAACACCATAAATTGTTGCATCACGACAGAACAGCAGTAATGGAAAAAGAACCCGCTATGGAAACCGCAACATCGGCAAAGGAGGTCAACACAGCGACTCGACCGTACAAGCACCGCCGCGCTTACCTAAAGATTGCGCCCGTAACAATAAGGGGGCCGCTAAGCTGCGTCGAAACATACGCATTATTGGATGAAGGAAGCACGGTCACCTTAGTCGATGCCTCAATCGCCGACGTCATCGGCGCCGACGGCCCAGCCCACACAATGTGGATACAAGGGGTCGGCTCGGAGGTGAAACACGAGAAGAGCAAGATCGTCAGCTTTAAAATAAGAGGAACGTACGCGCAAGAAGAACACAACATAGAAGCAGCGCGTACTGTAGAGCGGTTGGACTTCGCGCCAGAATCCGTGAATGAAGATCACTTGGGGAATTGCCCACATCTGTTGGATATCAAAGAGGATATCACCTACGAACGCGCCTCACCGAAAGTACTAATCGGGCAAGATAACTGGCACCTCATAGTGTCTAGAAAACTGCGCGTCGGCCGTCGAGACCAACCAGTCGCCTCATACACCAACCTGGGCTGGGTTCTGCATGGCTGTCATAGCTCATTGACGTCGACGGTCACCTTCTGCGGCAGACTACATCAGAGGGAAGATGCACCACCGATAGAAGAAGAAATAAAAAATTATTTCAAATTGGAGTCGCTGTGCATCGAGCCGAGAAGACCGAAAGAAGATCCCGAGCAGCGAGCCATGCAAATATTGGACGAAACCAGCCAGAGGTCAGCGGACGGCAGATTCGAGACAGGGTTGTTGTGGAAACAAAAGGACTTCCAAATACCAAATAATTATAAGGAAGCGGAAAGGCGCCTGCACACCTTAGAGAGGAGGCTCGACCGAGACAGCAATCTCAAGCTACAGTACGAAGAACGCATCGAGAACCTCTTCAACTCGGGTTACGCAGAGCGCGCGCCAATGCCACCGCCGCAAGGAAGGACATGGTATCTGCCACACTTCCCAGTCATCAACCCTGCGAAACCGAACAAGCCGCCGAGATTGGTACACGACGCCGCAGCGAAGACAGCCGGAATATGTCTCAACGATATGCTTCACTCGGGGCCCGACTTATTACAATCACTGCCCGGAGTGATCATGAGGTTCCGACAGTATCCGTATGCAGTGAGCGCCGATATAAAAGAAATGTTCATGCAGATTAAAGTGCGCAAAGAAGATAGAGACGTTTTACGTTTCTTGTGGAGAGGCAAGCGGCGGGAGGACCAACCGGAGGAATATAGGATGACGTCAATCATCTTTGGAGCGACATCATCACCATGCACAGCATTATACATCAAAAATAAAAATGCTGAAGAACATGCAGAAGCGTACCCAGAAGCTGCGGTCGCCATAAAAAGAAACCATTATATGGACGACTACTTGCAGAGCTTCCACTCTGTCACGGAAGCTCAGCAAACAGTAAAAGCAGTCGATCACGTCCACAAACAAGCGGGATTCGTACTCAGCGGGTGGACATCGAACGAAGAAAAAACAATAGAAGAAATAACGACAGAGCATAGACAACACGACGCGACCGTGTGCCTGGGCGGAAAAGAAACTGAGAAGACGCTAGGGCTGCTCTGGCATGTACAAAGCGATCATATTGGATTCAATACTAACAATATGAAGATGCCTGCCGACGTAAAAGAAAAACAACGCTTGCCAACTAAACGAGAAGCGTTGAGCGTCATAATGGCATTATTTGATCCGCTGGGGTTAATATCACCGGTGACCACCCCAGCGAAGAGAATATTTCAAGACACATGGCGTTACAAGGCGGGCTGGGACGACCCTCTGCCAACAGAATTAAAAGAAAAATGGGAAGGCTGGATTACTTCACTTAACGCCATAGAACAACTAAGAATACCGCGATGCTACGATTACAACCCGGTGTCGACGCGCCAACTACACACATTCGTCGACGCAAGCGAGGAGGCCTACGCAGCAGCAGTGTATTGGAGAACGGAGCGAGCAGACGGCAGCGTTAACATATCATTGGCCGCCGCCAAGAGCCGCGTAACACCACTGAAACCAGTTTCCATACCACGGCTCGAGTTACAAGCGGCACTGCTGGGAGCTCGTCTTGCGCAGACCGTGATCGATGAACACGATGGCGACATAGCAGGCAAGACATACTGGTGCGACTCCCGTACTGCACTGGTGTGGATAAGATCGGAGCCTCGCGCGTACAAAGCTTTCGTCGCTCATCGCCTGGCGGAGATAGAAGATACGACCAAAAAGAACGAATGGCGTTGGCTACCGTCTAAAGAAAACGTGGCAGACGACGCAACCCGAGCCACACCAGAAGGGTTCGACGAGTCGCACCGATGGTTCCGAGGGCCCCCGTTTCTGCAGCGTCCACCGGCAGAATGGCCGCAGGAAGAGAAAACGACACAATATGACACCGGGGAAGAGCGAGAAATATGTAACATCGCTGTTAAAAGGGAAGACTCGACAACAACACATCTTCCACAGATAGGAAGATTTTCTAAATGGATTCGCCTCATAAGGGCGACAGCGAGAGTCCTCCTATTCATCGACATGTGCAGACCAAACAAGCACGTAGTGAAGGCTGGGCGTAAACGCAACAAAGCAAGACAAGGTAGTGACCCTGGCTGGCAGAGAACAAACAAACGCAACACCCCCGCCAAGGAGAAAAAGGCGACTCCTACTGCCTCATCGCTTGTAGGAATACCGGCCGCTTATCATATGAGAGCCGAACAACTGTGGGTGCAAGCCAGTCAGCGGGAAAGCTTCACGAAGGAGCTCAAGAGAATCACCAGCGGAAGTGTTCCGGGAGGCGACGACAAACTAGGCCACCTGAGCACATACATTGATGAAGAGGGGACCCTACGCCTCAGAGGTCGAATAAAAGCGGCATCAGAAGTGGAGGACGACATGTACGACCCTCCCATATTAGACGGGAAGCACGCATACACTCGCCTGTACATAGCACACGTACACGAGAGGCTGCATCACGGAGGCGTAGAAACAGTTGTGAATGAATTAAGACAGAGATTGTACGTAAGAAAAATACGTCCAGTAGTGAAAACTGTCGTCAAAGGATGCCTGCCGTGCCGTCTAAGAAAAGCCAAGCCTGCATCACCGTCTACAGGAAACCTGCCGTCCGCACGCCTCGCTCATCACGCACGTCCGTTCACATACACCGGACTAGACTACTTCGGGCCAATAGAAGTCACAGTGGGACGACATCGCGAAAAGCGCTATGGCGCGTTATTTACCTGCATGACGTCGCGAGCAATACACATAGAAGTAGCCCACTCGTTGAGCGCAGACTCAGCCGTGTCGGCACTTAGGCGTTTTATGAGCAGAAGAGGATGCTCAAAAGAAATATGGAGTGACAACGCTACGTGCTTCAAGGCAGCAGACAAGGAGATGGCCGAAGCAGCACTTGCAGCCCTCGAGCACGAAACCACGTGTCAACAGATTGTGTGGAAGTACATACCGCCATCAGCACCGTTCATGGGCGGCGTATGGGAGCGAATGGTTCGCTCCGTAAAAGAAGCCCTACGCGTCACCCTCAACGAGCGCTATCCCAGCGACGAAACATTGGGGACCCTGCTCGCCGAGGTCGAAAATACTGTAAACTCCAGACCTCTCACACACGTCTCAGTCGACCCAGGAGACCCTGAAGCCATCACGCCGAATCACATCCTCATCGGTCCCAACTCGCACGTACCTGGGCCGGGACACTTCAGCAAGAATGACGTGACGGCCCGCCAGCAATGGAAACGAGCTCAAGCCCTAGCCGACGTGTTTTGGAGAAGATGGGTTAAAGAATACCTGCCCCTACTCCAACACCGGCGGGAGCCCAGCAGCATAGGAGTATCGCCGAAGATTGGAGACCTAGTCATCATTTGTGACTCCAATCTACCACGCAACACCTGGCCCAGAGGGAAAATAAGTAAGGTATATCCTGGCGTCGACGGAGAGGTACGAGTAGTGGACGTAACCACCGGCAGTGGGCACATACTAAGAAGACCAACGAAGAAGATCGTCGTGCTACCAGAGGGATCGCAGCGTGGCGACGGCGGGAGAATGTGCACGACGCAACAATATTAAACAAACGAAAGAAAATGCTTATTGTAACCGGCGCTAGTTGAACAACCTAGGAGCGGTGGGCGGAGCCATGACGACGGTGTAATTATCAGGCCACGCCTCTGGTTCGACAACTAGCAAGGGTTATACGGCGGAACTAGCGCAACCTTATGTTGAATTTAAATTATAATTTGTGTAAATAATTGTATTACTTGTATCGAACGATAAAAAATAATGATTGTATTATAACTAAGTTTAAGGTTGAGTTGTAACTGTGCAATAACTCTCCCAAATAAAGGCACCGTATGAACAGGGAGAGTTAGCATAGTCTTCTAATGAAAACTATAATTGTTAAATATAATAAATGTTTACTTTATTATATAATAAATATATTAGGCCGTTAGGCACATAAAAAAAATAGTAGTAGAGCATGTTATCGTGACGCGGCCGCGGAGCAAATGAAGCCACGCGCACCGCGCCACGACGTTTTATATTTATAGTGCTGAGGCGGGGGGAAGGATTCTCCGCCTAAAGCAGCTGAAAATTATAATGTAAACCTGTAAATAAGTAAAAATATTGATATGTACACCCTAGTCTAACAAGTAGTTATAAGAATATTATATAGTGAATTATGTTTATTAGTTTGTAAGGTTATTAAATAAATAAAGATAGGCGCGGGGGTGAGGCAAGGGTCCGCTGGCCAGCAGCGGCCAAATCATATAAAAGACGGGCCGGCCGCTAGGGTCAGCAGTCGCTCTCCAGCCACCGAAAAGGCACCAGCAAGAAAAGAAAAAGTACAAGTTCCTCCTCACCGCCGCTTGCCTCCAGTTAAAAGCAAGACCAGCGCGTTTTATTCCATTTTTCGCACGGCATTACGGCGATCCGTAATACCAATTGTAATTGAAAGATTTTTATAGTATAAATTGGAAAACTTATATCGCAACAGGTACGGCCAATTCTTAAAATAGCAATGAAAATAATTCAAGATGACAAATAAAAAAAACACGATCATAACCCATGCCAGAGTGACTTTAACATAATATTATGTTGTAAGGCATCACAAGATAGCACACCTTTCTTGTTGTATTATTAAATAATGCTTATGTTACAAGTTCATCAAGTCATGCTCATGAAATATGAAATTGTTGGTAAACTATATTTAAGGGAATTTCACTTTGGATGTGGGAAATACCTTTTAAACTCTCCGGACTTGGATATCGCTCCGAGACCGAGAGCGGAGAGATCGCGTCAGTGTAGCGCCGTGCGTCGGGAGGGTTGGTTGCTTTCGACCTTCGTAAAGTTACGTCGCGACAAAACTTCGGTCGGCGTAAACTTTGAAGGTGAAGTGATGTGAGGGTCGCTCGTGGATTGGTGTACTTAATAGTGGCTTGGTATTGTGCAGTGAGGTAGAGCCATGTGAATGTTGTTGTCACGGCGTGAGTGAGTGTTAGGGGTGTTAAGGTTGCTATCTAATATATAGAAAAATAATGTTTTTATACGATGCAGGAAATTTAAGTAAACTTAGCGAAAACAAAAAACTCTTCGCAAATGCGGAAATCTAACACATTTTTTTCCACGCATAAATCAAATGTCTAATTTTCTATCAAGATCTATATGCTATGCTATTTTAAAAATTTTAAGTGTTTTAGTGTTAATAGGGTTACGAGCGCTATCAAACAAGAGAAACCTTAAATTGTGTTATATTTGACTGTTATAACATGATATACGCTGTGTACATATAACATAACAAGCTTAATGGTTAAAACAGTAATTAAACCCGACTGCGTAAAAACAACAAAAAGAAAAAATGTCACTCCCACAATTAATAAGAATTTAACGACACCTCGTTTAGGCTACAGAGCATGATAAAAATAGACGCAAATAAAAAATTGTGAATTATGAATTAGACGACATATTACATACATACTCTCGAATAACATTACTCTATTTCTGGGGCAGTAGGGTATAAAGAAAAGAAAATAAACATAAAAATGTTATATACAGTGTTCCATTCTGAACAATAATATTATGAGAAAATGTTTCAAATAAAAATGTAAGCAGACTTGCAAAACACACGAACAAAAGAGTTTTGCAAAATATTTTTCGTCTTATAGCATCGCGTGTGGTACTGGTACTCCATGTTAAATATAATATGACAAGAGAACATTTTCAACACTTATTTAAATTTTTTCTAAATGTTGGTACACATCTATACAAATAAATAAAATTGAAGTGTCTGTTTGTAATGTCAAATCATCAGCTTTTTACTAAATGCATATGAAAGTATATACGGTACTTATAACAAAAATACAATTTTTAAAGTTTCTGTCTGTCTGTCTGTCTATCTGTTTATTCCGGATAATCTCCGAAACGGCTCGACCGATTTCGACTGGATTTTCACTGGTAGATAGCTGAAGTTATAAGGAGTAATTTAGGCTACTTATATTTTATAAAAAGAATTAGGGTTCCACTAAACATAATTAAAACCCTAAATTACACGCGGGCGAAGTCGCGGGGAACAGCTTTATAAATATAATCTTACGGCTTTATTCATAAAAAAAAAAACAAAAATAATGCAATAAATCTAGCGGAAAAGACAAAAAATAATTTCTAATTAGTAAAATGGCCACTGGATTATACGGACAGTTTCTCATGTAGAATTACACCGAGCAGAAACTCAAAAACCACAAACATAGTGAGGCAATTACAAATTAACACTCACTGTCTGGTTTTAAGACACAATAGTAAGTCAAAAGCAATAGCCTATATGTAGTGCACGGGGCAGCGAAAGGGTTAATTAAATTTAAACTAATTTTATAATAATATTTTTTATAGAATCAGGGTGACAAACGAGCACACAGTCCACCTGATGGTAAGTAGTTGCTAATGCTTATACACACCTACATCTATCTTCGTTTGTGAATTAAAGTGCAGATGCGTTGTCAGCCGTGAGGACTAAGGTAGAATGTCTCTTTTCCAGTAATAAAATGAGTCTCCGGTTCTCTGCATTCACCATACGAAACACAGCAGCATTAAGCTGCTATTTTACGCTGGTATTCTGTGAGAGCGTGGTCCTTCCCCGGTCGAGTTGACCCATTCGTGCTACAACTATACTATTAATATAGCTGCAGCATGGCTCTACCACATGTCAAAAAACGCGACAAATAAAACTTCAATTGCTAAAAAGTTATAAATTTAATAGAAAGGCTTATGTATTACACTATAATATTGATTAATATCATAGTTCGTAAACATCAAGATCTCTAATTCCACTATAGATCATGATAAGTGAAATAAAACGTTATAATTTCTTGTAAATACCATTCAGTTCATACTTATTGGTGTTCCGTGTTTATATACCGCTAATACAAATACTTATTCAGTGCTTGACCTTCACGACACTTTAGTTTTAATAAAATCGTCTTAGATTAGCGATTGTAATCCCCCGGTGTAATAAAATAGATTCGCTGAGAGTCTAATGCGACTCGAATGTACCACATTCGTTATGAATTCTGCTCAATGCGTCGTTCCGTTTCATTTCGTTGACATCGTAAATTCTTACTTAATGGTAAACTACCTTATTAATTTGTCGATATGATATAACAACTGCTAATTGCACAATTTAATATCAACTCTGAAAACTTCTATGAAAATCTAAATTAATAACTTAGAATAATTAATAAAAAAATAGCAATTGAGACTTGATAAATTTGGTCACTCTATAGATGAAAATTGTTTCGGGGATTTGTATGAATTTATTTTTTATTTAAGTAAACTGAACAATTAATAAAAACAAACCTTAATCTAAAAGTAACTGGGAAAAACCTTGTTGAATAACATACCAACTAATTAGGGTAAATTTCGTTAAAATATGTTATCATAAATTATTTAAAACAATCAGTAACTTTTCCGTATCATCGTAATGTAAGTTGTACGATATAATGAAGCACGGTGAGTGTTGAGTGGTGAGCAGTAAGCAGTGAGCAGTGAGCAGTGAGCAGTGAGCAGTGAGCAGTGAGCAGTGAGCAGTGAGCAGTGAGAAGTGAGCGGTGAGTAGTGAACGGTGATGGTCGCGGTGCGATGCGATGCGCGCGCGGCTGGTGCTGAACGGGCTGACGGCGGAGCTGGGCGCGGCGCGCGCCGGCCCGCCCGCCTCGCCCGAGCCCTACCACGAGCTGGAGCTGTACCGCCAGCTGCTGGCGCTGCCGAGCCGCGCGCGCACGCCCGACCCCGAGCCTCCACCACGCGGTACTTCTACTCATCCTTTTTTATCTTTATTTCTGTTAAATTGAATTCCGTTAAAGTTACAGTCTGTTAAACTCCACTGCTAAACATAGGCCTTCCCATAGATGGCCACACACATTTCACATTTACTATAGTTGCTACGCTTGGCAAGCGGATTGGCAACCTCTGTTTTTATATTTTTAGTCATTATTAAGAAGACTATGCTGCCCTTGTTCTGTTTTGTTTCTCTCTGTCGCCTCTTACGACATCACGGCATGATATAAGTTAGTAGATATTCGTACTCCGCCACTTCCCGTTCAGATTCCACTTGATGTTATATCACTTCCGCAGCTCATAGAGTCCTGCAACCAACTTCAAACAAAGAAGGTTTTCATAGTTGGTAGGACTCGTTTTCTGCCCAAGAGTCTGGGCAGGTGCCACCCTCTTACCTATTTCTGCTGCCAAATAGAAGTGCTTGCACTGCTTTGGTCCGATGTAAAGCGTACAGAGAGCTAGTACACGTTGGCTGCAGGTGGCTATGCACTATGGACTGAAGTAGATATCTGATGGTAAGTGGATGATGTTTCCATAGACAACTTCATCTATCCTCCATTGTGTTTCAAATTTAGATACGTTATAAAAAAGGTCTTCGGCTTTCTACACTCACCATACAAACACAACATCAATAAATTAAAGCACGAATGTATTGTGTGACAGTGTGGTTTTCTTTCGGTTTTCTTTACCCAGTCAAGCCGACCTATTCGTATAACAATAAAGAAATATAATATAAGCTGCAGTATGGCTCTACCACGTACAAATATGTACATATAATTATTTAATGAGAAGGATTTATTGGGAAACTAGTACTTCTAAAAAATTAAGGAAATACTTCGAGGACTTGTCAACAGTCAACACGCATTTGGACAGCGTGGCAGATTGTTACTCTGCTTTTTTGAGACATGCAGGTTTCATTGTTTCCTTCACCGACGGGCACCTCGTTGAATAGCAAAAAAAATACGAATAACAGGGATATAGTCAAAGCGTTGTCACCCCTGAAGGCTATGATGAAAGTCTCGTTATCAGCAAAAAAACGTCTCTGATTCATTCCCTTCACCATACTAAATATACCACCATTATGCTACTATTTTACGTAGTTATTACGTGCGAGCGTGGTCTTCTCCCGTTTGACCCGAGCCATTCGTGCTGCAGCCATACTGCAGTGTGGTTCTACCGCTTTGTAAATTATTAAGCCTATGCTTATGTCTGTAAACTGTTGTGAATTGCTTACACAGTGTATATGTAAAACACTCATCATCATCATCATTACAGCCCTTCACAAGTCCACTGCTGAACATAGGCCTCCCCCAAAGAATGCCACAAAACACGGTCCTGAGCCACCTGCATCCATCGACTTCCTGCATGTCTTACCAGGTCGTCACTCCATCTCGTGGGGGGACGCCCTACACTTCGCCTACCGGTACGAGGCTGCCACTCGAGAACCTTTCTTCCCCATCGGTTGTCGGTTCTTCGAGCTATATGGCCGGCCCACTGCCACTTCAGCTTACTAATCCGTTGGGCTATGTCGGTCACTCTGGTTCTACTGCGGATATCCTCATTCCTAAGTTTATCACGCAGAGAAACTCCGAGCATAGCCCTCTCCATAGCTCGCTGAGCGACCTTGAGCTTCCTCATACGGCCAGCAGTGAAGGACCACGTCTCAGTTCCGTAAGTCATCACTGGCAACACGCACTGGTTGTACAATTTCGTTTTAAGGTTTTGAGGTATGTCTGACGAGAAGATGTGTCGTAGCTTCCCGAACGCTGCCCAGCCGAGTTGAATCCGTCGATTGACCTCTCGGTCGAAGTTGGACTTACCCAGTCGGACTATTTGTCCTAGGTAAACATATTCGTCAACAACTTCGAGCTTAGTGTTCCCAACAACTACCGACATAGGTGTGACATGGACATTAAACATGATCTTAGTTTTGTCCATGTTCATCTTAAGACCTATCCGTTGGGAAACACTATTGAGGTCATTGAGCATAGTGCTTAGGTCCTCCAGCGATTCTGCCATAAGGACTATATCGTCGGCAAATCGAAGGTGAGTGATGTACTCGCCATTGATGTTGATACCGTATCCTTTCCATTCCAGAAGCTTGAAAACGTCTTCCAATGCAGCGGTGAAGAGTTTCGGGGATATGACGTCACCCTGTCTTACACCTCTCTGCAATTGGATAGGTTTCGTACTCTGGTTCTGTACTCGGATAGCCATCGTAGCCCTACTGTACAAGCACTTCAACACTTCGATATACCGACAGTCAACTTGGCACCGCTGAAGGGACTGCAGCACCGCCCAAATTTCGACGGAATCAAAGGCTTTCTCATAGTCCACATACGCCAGACATAGTGGCAAATTGTACTCTTCAGACTTCTGTACAACTTGCCGAAGGGTATGTATGTGGTCTATGGTGCTAAAGCCCTTTCGGAAACCGGCTTGTTCGGGAGGCTGGAAGTCGTCAAGTCTGCGCGCGAGACGATTCGTAATGACTCTCGAAAACAGCACGTAGACGCGGCTCAGAAGGGAAATCGGTCTGTAGTTCTTCAAGAGAGCGTTGTCACCTTTCTTGAAGAACAAGACCACCGCACTTCTGCTCCACGCCTCCGGTGTAATGCCACCATGGAGGACGGAATTAAAGAGCTTCTGAAGGACTTCAAGTACCGGTCTTCCACCCGCTATCAGAAGCTCCGCTGTAATTCCATCCTCGCCTGGGGCCTTACCCTTTTTAAGGTGCTGGAGAGCCATCCTAATCTCGCTCAGACTGACATCCGGGATATCTTCGGAATAGTGTCGGATGAGACTCGCTCTTGGATCGTTACTCACACTTGCGTGTGGCTCCAACGATGATGTGTACAGCTGCCCATAGAACCTCTCAATCTCACTCAAAATCTCAGGTGTCCCGGAAACGATGCTGCCACATTCTGTCTTCAGCTTTGACAGTTGGCTCTTTCTGGCAGACAGATCTCTGGCAAAGACTTTGGAGCCTTGGTTCCGCTCGATCGCTTCTTCAATACGAGCTGTATTGAAGTTGCGTAAGTCCCGCCGCATGCATTTGGAGATCTGTCTGTTCAGATGCCTGTATGCTGTCAAGTCTGTTGAAGAATGTAGCTTCATCTCCCGTCTAACAGCCATGAGATTAAGAGTGTGATCGTAGAGTTTTTGTGTTCTTCTGCGGCGGGTCTTGCAGAACTTAGCTTCAACCGCATGGACAGTTTCCACGAGCTTGTCATTCATATCGTCCACTTCATTGCAGTCTTCCAGGCACTTAAAACGGTTTTGTAACTCGAGCTGAAAGGTTTCGGGACTTTGGAACAGAGCACGAGGGGGACGGAGCGTTGACTTCATTAGACGAGACCTCTCCAACTTAACGTTTAGGTTCAGTGTGCCTCTAACCATTCGGTGATCGCTACCAGTTTTCACCCTCGCGATCACGGAGACATCACTGAACAGTTGTCGTCTGGTCGTCATAATGAAGTCAATCTAATTTTTTGTGGAACCGTCGGGGCTCGACCAGGTCCACTTCCTGTGGGGCCGCTTCTGGAAGAAAGATTTCATCATAAAGAAACCCTCTTTCTCCTTGAAGTCGGCCAGCTGCTGGCCCCTTGGGTTCCGTTGCCCTATTCCAAATTTCCCTACTTTCAGCTCACCGTTCTCTCTTGTGCCTAGTTTTGCATTGAAGTCTCCCATTAACACCGTATATTGGGTTTTGGAGGAATGCATGGCTCTAGAGATATCCTCATACATTTCCTCCACCTCCTCATCGGGGTGTGCCGAGGTTGGTGCGTAAACCTGTATGACCTTCAGCGAATACCGTTTGGTGATTCTGAGTATAAGGTACGCAACCCTCGTCGACACACTCCCGATTTTTACAACGTTGTTAACGAGAGACTTGTGGACGATAAATCCGACACCTCCTTGGGACAGATGGTCGCCCTCCCGGTGATAGAGCAAGTTGCCGGATTCGAGGATTACCGTGTCCTCCCCCTCTCTTCGGACTTCGGATAATCCTATAATATGCCAGCGCAACTTGTCTATCTCTTCTTCCAGCTCCACGATCTTCTCGTCAGTCCTCAGGGTGCGTGCGTTGTACGTTGCCAGGTCGAGTCGTCTAAGGTGGCAACCGAACCTCCACCGGAGATTCTTAGCACTCCCTGCCCCGCCGTTACCATGGTCGCCACCGTAGCCAGGAATAGCGGGGCCGCCGGGGACTGGGGGCCGTTTTTTTGTTGCTCTCATCATTGGGGGGTATTTGCCATAGTTGCCACGCTTGGCGAGCGGGTTGGCAACCGCAGTTTTTTTATTGTAATTTGGCTATTATCAGGAAGATGCTGCTGCCCATCTCCTGGCTGTTTCCCTTTGTCGCCTTTTACGACACCCACGGGAGGATATGGGGTAGTGGATATTCTTGACCGCCACTACACGGCATGTAAAACACTGGATGGAGATAAACCTAAAGTTCTGCCAGCGATAAACCATTGCTTACTGTAGTTTATAAGATTTTATATTTATTTACTAACACTATGTTATGAATTATTAAATCAAAGGTATTATTATTATTATCATTTAGATTTTTTCTTTTTAAAAATAAATGAATAAGGTAATAAGCTAAACAATGTATGTGACAGAGGAGCCGGCGCGGCGGTGCCGCACACCCGCGCCGGCGCGCGCCCGCCCCGCAGCACGCGCCGCCGCACGCCCCGCTAAGGTGAGCACAGCAGCTGCTGGTACACACTGCAGCCTCGCAACCACAAGCAGTACTGACGGATTGCCTAATTGAATGTAAAAACCTATGAGTAGCCTGTATTTTCTTTTTACTCCGAATTGTTTTTAAAGGAGTAATAACAATGAAAAGTAATTATATACGGAATATAAGCCATGTTCGAGAATGACCGCTCCAGGCTCTACTGGACCGCACCATCATTATAGACAGGACTATTATTGCAAAGAAACCAGATATTATGCTGTGGACCGGGCACAGTCAAGAGTATTTTTGGTTGATATTACCATTCCAAACAGATGAGGGAACAAAGTGATACTCTGTAAGTGACAGCTCCGGGTGCAAATGCAGAAATCGATGCTCCTCTATACCGCTCGCAACTTCCTACGATTTCTTTACTGCCAGGGACCCCCATTTTTTATAGGATGGCGTGACAAACAAACTCTCAGTCTACCTGATGGTAAGTTGTTGCTGTGACCTGTAGATATCTACATTTATCCTCAATAAAGATTAAAAATGCAGATGCTTTGTCAGCCGTGAGGACTAAAATGGAATGCCTCTTTTTCAGTAAAAAGGGTCTCCGGCTTTCTACATTCACCATACGAAAGACAGCAGTGTTAAGCTACTATTTTACGCTAGCATTATGTGAGATCGTGATCCTTTCCCGGTCGATCCGACCCATTTGTGCTACAACTATACTACTAATATAGCTGCAGCATGGCTCTAGCATGTAGTTTTCCCATCTGTTTGGGTTTTTGTTTACTTATGTATTATTTATTTTACTATGTTCAATGTATCTTTATGAATATTTATCATTTTTTTATATAATTATTAAGATCAAATAGATGAGAATACTGTATAAATACCCCAATCAAAATGATGTCTTCTAGACCGAATTTCTGTCACGGCATTCAGTCTCAACGAAGACTTGCCATCTGCGCAGGATAGGATTGTAGCGCCCGAGTATAATCGCAAGAACAAGTGCACTCTCTATTCCATCACTCTCATAGTCCGACGGGACGGTAACCAATACGACCGGAAAAGATCAGGCGCAGGACCTACGACTTTACGTACTTTTTGAGGCACAGGAATGAAACACCGCCAAGTTCTTGACTCCTGGCTGCTACTGAGAATCTATTGACAGAAAAAGCCAATTTCTGATTTTGACCCAACCCGGTATTTGAACCCGGGATCTCATGACCAGCAACCGCATTTAAAAGGCAGTCGTATTGAAAATGGAGCATAAAGGAGTTAAAGTAACAATGGGGAATACGAAAATGAAACCTCAGGAATTTAAACTAAGGATCGTTCGTGCACCACCCCACCCAACTCTAAAGGAGACACTTAAAAAGTTTAATAATAACTATTACAAATTTTCTTAAAGTTTGACTTAAAGGTACTCTAGTTTTAATGCAATGCGGAGATTTATTAATTTAATTAAAAATTCTTCTTGCTCTCTTTATGTTAAAAAATTTAACTTGTATTCATTGTTCTAAACCGTTTTACTTATCCAGAACGTCAGGGAGCTTCCTTCGTTTTAGACCATAAGCGCTTTTCAAATTTTTAAAATAATAATGCAAGAGTTTCAGCGTTACGATGTCTCCCAAAAAAAGCTAACAAATTCTAGTTCTACGCTCAGTGTCATAACCAAGTTAATTTTAAAATAAGGAAATATTATAAATATGTATATTATTAAGCAGTTCTCTCATTCAAATATATTTAAAAAGATTTTTTTCCCCAACAAAACGAAAATGCCGTTAAGTGTCTGTCGTACATTTTCAGTACGCGGGTGATTTGGACTCGACGTCTCACTCTCACTCTTAACTTTATCCCACACAGTTCTCAAGTCTGAATCTGTCATGTACCATTATATCAATTACAGCCGATAAAAGTCCACTGCTGGAAATAAGACTCTCCCATAGATTGTCCCACAAGAAGACTTTTACCATAGTTGCCACGCTTGACAGGCGGCAACTATGATATATTTATTACTCTGTATATTTTTATTACTTTAAATTGTTTGATTGGAGGGCCTAAGCACTATGCTCAATGACCTTAATAGTGTTTCCCAACGGATAGGTCTTAAGATGAACATGGACAAAACAAAGATTATGTTTAATGTCCATGTCACACCTATCCCGGTAGTTGTTGGGAGCACTAAGCTCGAAGTTGTTGACGAGTATGTTTACCTGGGACAAATAGTCCGACTAGGTAAGTCCAACTTCGACCGAGAGGTCAATCGACGGATTCAACTCGGCTGGGCAGCGTTCGGGAAGCTACGACACATCTTCTCGTCAGACATACCTCAAAACCTTAAAACGAAATTGTACAACCAGTGCGTGTTGCCAGTGATGACTTACGGAACTGAGACGTGGTCCTTCACTGCTGGCCGTATGAGGAAGCTCAAGGTCGCTCAGCGAGCTATGGAGAGGGCTATGCTCGGAGTTTCTCTGCGTGATAAACTTAGGAATGAGGATATCCGCAGTAGAACCAGAATAACCGACATAGCCCAACGAATTAGTAAGCTGAAGTGGCAGTGGGCCGGCCATATAGCTCGAAGAACCGACAACCGATGGGGAAGAAAGGTTCTCGAGTGGCAGCCTCGTACCGGTAGGCGAAGTGTAGGGCGTCCCCCCACGAGATGGAGTGACGACCTGGTAAGACATGCAGGAAGTCGATGGATGCAGGTGGCTCAGGACCGTGCTTTGTGGCATTCTTTGGGGGAGGCCTATGTTCAGCAGTGGACTTGTGAAGGGCTGTAATGATGATGATGATGATGAAATTGTTATCAGGAAGATGCTGCTGCCCATCTTCTGTTTTAATTTCCTTTTGTTGCCTCTTACGATACACAAGGCACGATATCATACACAATTCATATAAATCAGTCATGTAATATTAAGTAAATAAATTAAAATTTATATTGTAACGAGTATTAAGAAACAAAATAAAGCATTACCATTTAATACAACGAATTTGCTAACACTACAACCCCACAAATACGACGAACTATGGTATTACAGAAGTACGACGCCAGAGGAATCCGCGATTTACCAGCCGAGTGAGCTGATTTAATTTATTTAGGGAAATATTAAATCATATGTGGTAGAACCACGCTGCAGCTGTATTATGGTTGTAGTACGAAAGGGTCGGTTCGACCGGGGTAAGACCACGCTCTCATAGAATACCAGCGTAAAATAGTAGTGTTTCTTTTGATGAGTGTAGAGAATCCGAAGATAATTTTTACAGGAACCTTTCTATCTTAGTACTCAGAGCTCACAATGTATCTACCTTTTGTTTCTTAATCGAGGATAATGTTGATTGATGTCTAAAGGTAACAGAGTCCATTTACCTTCAGGTGGACTGTGTGCTCTTTTGTCACCTTTATTGTATAAAAAAGTAGGGTACAATTATTTACGGTAGGAATTAAGCAGTGACATCCTCTTGCAGACCGGAAACAAATTGCGCAACCTTCATGCGGAGCCGCGCCGGAAGATGGCAGAAACGAAATAATAAATGTGTTTATTAGCATGATAAGTCAAAAGTAAAATAATATAATTTGCAGCACCATTACCTCTGCCTCTCCAGACAAAATAATTTACAAGACAAAAGGACAACGGCTCGTATTCTTGTAACAATGTTTTGTTATATTTCAAGTATTTATTTTTAATTTTACGCCTAAATTTTATGCTGAGGATGCAGACGTGCATACGGCTTAAATGGTGGTTAGTGATCACCGTCGCCCATGAACATCTGCAACTCTAGGGAAAAATGGATCTCATAGTAGCTTTATTAGATTTTAAGGTCTAAATATATGAATATAAATATATACAGGTCTAAACTCTAAATATAACATGGTTGTAATATCGCAATAATAATATAATATTTAGTCGTGGTTTTCCTCTGGTCAATCGAAACTCATTTTGGAAAAGTAGTAAGTACATTTAAAAATGACGTATTACAAGCGAATTTTTATTTTTTTATATGAGGGAATTAGTTTTTTTTTTCATTCAATTAAGTATATATTAGTAATTCATTTCCATTCACTCTGTAATAACCGGATCGGACAAAATAACCGACTAGCTATGACCAAGACTCAACAGTTCATCTGTTCGGTCTAAAAACATTCGGCTCCCTGTTATGCGGTCTTTCTGTGCAAGAAAAATCGCGTAAAGAAATATCAGCAGCAGAACTAGAGTTTTTCATATATGTACTTAGCCTTTTTATTATTGATTTAAGAACTGACAATCGAATGGGTAGAATCGGACAAATGTCAGGAAGCCTCGAACTGGCAAATACAGTGTAGAGTATTGTAGAGCAACCGCTACTTGATGGAGTGACGGACTGCCGTAGAAGTTTTTTTATGATGCTGTTTCGTAGCGTGTTTTACCTGCTACGTTTTTTGCATTCAACGCCGTAGGTCTGTATATTTAAAATGAAGTTAAATACTATTTAACACGTTTTTTGGCAAGGAATACTGCTATTAATACTAAAATTACTCTTAAAATATATTAAGATTGTTTTAATGACAACTTTTCTCTAAATAATAAACCTACACTCGGTGCACTTAGTTTGTTGTTTGTCGTGAAGTGGTGGTTAAGCTAATCCATTACTCAATTACATCTTGTAGCTATCGTAACAAGAAAATATAGGAAATATAAAAAAAATCTTATTGTTTTCGACAGATAATGGAAACCATATAAACTTTTCGTTAACGCCAGACGTAAAATATCCAGACTGCTGACGGGCAGTGGTGTTAAAGGTACTTAGTCTTTTAAACTTATCGAATCACTGTAAAAAATGAAATAAAAGCGCAAAAACATAATCATTTTATAAAACTAAATATATAAAAACAATTGGCTCGATAGAAAGATATCGATGATTTTTTATTTTACAAATATACTTGTTGGTAGCATTCCTTTTCTACTTAAGAGTTTGTCAGGGTAAGTACCACCCTTTTATCTATTTCTGTCTGTGTATCCTTCTAGTGTATAAAAAAACACTAGAAGGATGATATTTAATCGCTATTTGTACGTGTAACTTGTAGAGATTTCACAATGAAACCGTATAAATGTTATTTCAAATGAAATGCTTATTATTTTTAGTTCATATTAAGAACAAAGCTTATAAATTTGTATTTGTTATATCTTATGAAGAAAAAACAAAATCGAACAGTTCATGTATTGGCGAACGTCCCGGCCAGTGCCCGCGGAGACATCTTGGAAGTTGGGCGTAGTTTGCTTTTTCTAAAATTCTCTCCGATTTAGTACTTATTTGCAGGACGATCTCAAAGCATGAGGTAACGGTTTCATTCATGAGACGGCTCTCAGGAAACGTTTTCATGCATCAGTAAAAGCACCTGTCCAGCGGTAGATGTTAACTGGCTGACGAATAAAAAACGATGATGAGGAAGAATCACATGCAGATCCCCACAAGTTTGCTTGCAGAATTTAGCAAATACACTTTTTAAAATTTTAACTTAAGTACATCTTATTTTGTTGAATCGAATAAAATCTCCAGACAATCAACTTTTCACACAGCTACGAATACATAAATATTCAACAGCGTCGCCTCTTTCACCGAGGACGTCATGGCGACGATCGCATGATGAAAAGGATTTAATAAAGCTAGACATGGAAGGAGTGCTTAGAAATATGATAGAGCAATTTATTAAAACCTAATGTGCATTGTCGCTCACTCTTGCATTTTCATGAGGTTGAAAGTGGTAAATCGCACTGACTTAGGCTAAAAAAAGCCTTAAACTTGAAAAACACTCATATCGTAATCAGGGGGAAAGAAATAATATGCTGGCAAATGAATCCACTCTTTTGTTGTACGCATCACGAACGACGAAGCAAACCATTTGGTTCGAATGCGTGGTATGTTGACAAATAGAGTGAGAAATAAGTTATACAATTGCTGCGCAAACTCTTCAAAATGTATTCTGTAAAACATCAAAATGCTGCGCTGTATTCAAGATTAGTAAGATTGGATTTGACCGGATTGAGGTGAGTACGACTGTTAGCACCATTTTCCATTGAGTCCATAGCTACTAGGGTGCTTACCGTCACATGTTTTTTAATATATTATAAGATAAAAAAAAAGTCACTGAGCCTTGCCTTGTATCCATTTTCTCTATTGAAATTAGGATGTTTCTTGATTTCAATAACCTTGCGAATCAGCCTTGGAAGGAATCGGTGTTCTTTAGCGAGGATTTGTGGTCTATCAAATCTAATGTAGTGACGAGGGCGATCCTGTACGTGTTCACAGACTGCAGACTTCCCGGAGCGTCTATTCTTCATATCAACTATGTGTTCTTTAATGCGGATTTTTATTGGTATATAAGTATGTTCAATATAAGAAAAACCACATTCAAAATCAAGCTTGTATACTCCTGCATCTTGCAGAAGGATATTACACTTGACGGATGGTAAAAATTGACTAATCTTCTTCGATCGCTTGAAGTATGTTACGCCGTAAGTCTAAATATGTAAAGTGCTCGAAACGTCTGGAATATAAAATAAGTTAGTATATGCGATACAATCAGTAAAAACTAGTTTTAATATTTTCAATTAATACAGGCTTTCTATGTAAACCAGTGCTTGCGCATCTGCATCTGCATAGATACCATCTATATATACAGACGGACTCCTGGGCAGTAAAGAAGATGGCACCTGGCATGATATTTAAAAACAACATAAGTTGTACGAAGTACGGCGTATTGGCGTCGGAGCGCGCGCAGTCAGAACTTACACGCTGACCCAAATTAATTAGCTTTAATATCGCAATAGTTAAGAAGGCCGGTCACCGACCACCCCGCGTGTGCCTATCCTTTAATCATTACAATATTATCAATTATTTTAATATCCTTACGCAATTACTACCGTGTTTATTTATTCATAGATAGATTTGTTAGACTTACCTGGCTTGACAAAAGTTACTCTTTTCTAAAGAAAACAAAACATGAGGAAGAACTCGCGGTACACCCACACTACATACATGCTAAGTATGGTAACGTCACGGTATTAGTTTAATCAGGTCGGATTATGAACAACAGGGAGTTCGCAACGTTCGCAACCTGGGAACTGTTAGAACAAAAGTCGCGAACCTGTGTTGACAAGGGCGGACAAGGGTTTATCAAGTTTTAACTGTGGCGATAGTGGGACGCGCGGGGCTTAACCGCGGGACAAACTGTTCGCTCGGCTTTATTTTCAACGACCGCTTACTTGGAAGTTTTAGACATAAGGCTCAATATTAAATGTTCGTGTAATGATCACGTTATAGGAGTTTTTAACTTGTTTGCTTAAACTGATTTTTCAATGGGCAAAGGTATATAAAGTACAAAGCGACGATGCTTTGCGAATGTAACAATTTGTAATATGTTGGCAGATAGAAATAAAACGGGCAGTTGACAACACACCTACTTTTAGACAATGAAAAAAGAGGGCTGATTTTAGAAGTGCAGTTGAACATAATATTTCAGAAAAAGATTTTTCCCTCAACAAAATTAAATGCCGTGGTACCTCGGGGGTCAAGCGTTTGTCGTACATTTTCAGTACGCGGGCAACTTGGACTCGACGTCTCACTCTCACTTTTAACTTTATCTCACACAGTTCTCAAATCCGAATCTGTCATATACCATTATATACATTACAATCTATAAATGTCCACTGCTGAACATAGGACTCTCCCATAGATTATCTCACAGGAAGAATTTTACCATAGTTGCCACGCTTGACAGGCGGCAACTATGATATATTTATTACTCTGTATATTTTTATTACTCTGTATATTTTATTACTTTGAGTTGTTATCAGGAAGATGCTGCTGTCTATCTTCTGTTTTAATTTCCCTTTGTTGCCTCTTACAATACCTAAGGCACGACATCATACACAATTCATCCAAATCAGTCATGTAATATTAAGTAAATAAATTAAAGTTAATAATGTAACGAGTATTAAGAAACAAAATAAAGTATTATCATTTAATACGACGAATTTGCTAACACTACAACCCCACAAATATGACGAACTGTGGTATTACTAACAGAAGTACGACGCTAGAGGAATCCGCGACTTACCAGCCAAGTGAGCTGATTTAGTTTATTTTGAGAAATACTAAAGCATGTTGGTAGAATCACGCTGCAGCTATATTATGGTTGAAGTACGAATGGGTTGGTTCGACCGGGGTAGCATCATGCTCTTATAGAATACCAGCGTAAAATAGGAGTGTTTCGTATGGTGAGTGTAAATAATCCCAAGATCCTTTTTACTGGAAACGAGCCTTTCTATTTTAGTTCTCAGAGGTCACTATGCATCTACATTTTGTTTCTTAATCGAGGATAAATGTTGATGTCTAAATGCAACAGAGTCCATTTACCTTCAGGTGGACTGTGTGCTCGTTCGTCACCTTTATTTTATAAAAAAGTAGGGTACAATTATTCACGGTGGGAATAAAACACTGACTTCCTCTTGCAGACCGGAAACAAATTGCGCAACATTAATGCGGAGCCGTGTCGGAAGATGGCAGAAACGTAATAATAAAAGTTTTTATTAGCCTGATAAATCAAAAGTAAAATAATATAATTTGCCGCAACATTACCTCTGCCTCGCCAGACAAAAGAACTTACAAGACAAAAGAGCAACGGCTCGTATTCTTGTAACAATATTTTGTTCTATTTCAAGTTTTTTTTTTAATTTATCCGCCTAAATTTACAGAGGATGCAAACGTGCATACGGCTTACGTGATGGTTAGTTATCACCGTCGCCCATGAACATCTGCAACTCCAGGGGAAAATGGATCGAATATTACATTTATTAGATTTTAAAGTCTAAATATTTAGATATAAATATATACAGGTCTAAATTCTTAATATAAAATCGTTGTAATATCGCAAAAATAATAAAATATTTAGTCGTTTTTTTCTCTGGTCAATCGAAACTAATTTTGAAAAAGTATTAAGTATATTTAAAAATGACGTAATTAATAGAAGCAGGCGTTACTTTGCGGAAATCCATTATATAAAAGCTTTTACAAAAATTTACTTATACGGATATTTGCGAAGTAAATTTTTGTAAAAGCTTTTAAAAATGACGTATTACAAGCGAAAATTTAGTTTTAATGTGAGGGAATTAGTTTTGCATACGGCTTACGTGATGGTTAGTTATCACCGTCGCTTATGAACATCTGCAACTCCAGGGGAAAATGGATCGAATATTACATTTATTAGATTTTAAAGTCTAAATATTTAGATATAAATATATACAGGTCTAAATTCTAAATATAAAATCGTTGTATTGGAAAAATAATAAAATATTTAGTCGTTGAATAAAACTATTTTTACGGATTTTATCGCGTTTAATTAACTTATTTTATATTCCCCCCTTCTTATTTTATAGTCCCCCGTGACCACGGTTGCTGGAAAGCAACCGAAACGTCGGGAATATAAAATAAGTTAATTAAACGCGATAAAATCCGTAAAAATAGTTTTATTCAATGTGTAGTGTTCGCGTAAATATAAGAAATCATTATATTTAGTCGTGTTCTTTCTCTGGTCAATCGAAACTAATTTTGAAAAAGTGTTAATTATATTTAAAAATTACGTATTAAAAGCGAAAATTTAGTTTTTATGTGAGGGAATTAGTCTTTTTTTTGTTTTTTAAGTTCATTTAATTTAATTTTAGTGTATATTAGTGATACACTTCCTTTCCTTCGATAATAACGGACAAAATGTCCGATCCGGTTATTCATCGCAATTTGAACCTGTATTTTGTAGAGATTTCATAATTATCATCATCATTACAGCCTTTCATAAGTCCACTGCTGAATATAGCCTCCCCCAAGGAAAGCCACAAAGCACGGTCCTGAGCCACCTGTATCCATCGACTTCCTGCATGTCTTACCAGGTCGTCACTCCATCTAGTGGGGGCTCGCCCTACACTTCGCCTACCGGTACGAGGCTGCCACTAGAAAACCTTTCTACCCCATCGGTTGTCGGTTCTTCGAGCTATATGGCCAGCCCACTGCCACTTCAGCTTACTTATCCGTTGGGCTATGTCGGTTACTCTGGTTTTACTGCGCATATCCTCATTTTTATGTTTATCATGCAGAGAAACCCCGAGCATAGCCCTCTCCATAGCTCGCTCAGCGACCTTGAGCTTCCTGATACGGCTAGCAGGCAACACGCACTGGTTGTACAATTGAAAATGATTTCATAATGAAACCGTGTAAATGTTATTTCAAGTTAAATGCGTATTATTTCTTAGTTCATATTGAGAATACACCTTATAAATTTGTATTTGTTATATCTTATGAAGAAAAAGCAAAATCCAACGGTTCATGTGCTGGCGCCCATCCCGGCCAGTGCCCGCGGAGACATATTCGAGGTCGGGCGTACTTTGCTTTTTCTAAAATTCTCTCCGATTTAGTACTTATCTACTAGACAATCGCAAAGCATGAGGTAACGATTTCATTCCTACACACCCTAATACAAGACGGCTCTAAGGAAACGTCTTCCTGTATCAGTAAAGGCATCTGTCCAGCGGTAGATTTTAACTGGCTGACGAATACAATGCGATGATGAGGAAGAATCACATGCAGATTCAAACAAGTTTGCTTGCAGATTTTAGCAAATAGAATTTTTAATATTTAACTAAAACACAGCTTATTTTCTTAAATCTTATAAAATCGCCAGACAATCTACTTTTCACACAGCTACGAATACATAAATATTCAACAGCGTCACTTCTTTCACCGAGTACGTCATGGCGACGTTCGCACAATGAAAAGGATTTAATAAAGCTAGACATGGAAGGAGTGCTTAGAAATTTGATCTAGCAATTTATTAATACTTAATGTGCATTGACGCTCACTCTTGCATGTTTGTGAGGTTGAAGGTAGTAAATCGCACTTACTTAATCTAGCAAAAGCCTTGAACTTGAAGGATACTCATATAGTATCGTATATTCGGATTTGTAGCAAAAGGCCGCGCCATTTATTGTGGCAAAAGAGATTAAAACCAACATATGAAAATAAAAATAATTTCTATACGTATTCCCGAAGATTCAAAAAAATAATTAAACTAACCCAGAAAGCCCAAAATAACCATCTCATCCAAAACTCAAAGAATAAATCCAAGACATCTTGGCAAATAATAAATAATAGTAAAAAAATTACGGAACTTATTTCTCAGATAAAAAAAGATGATTTGTTTATAAGAAACCCTAAAGAAATAGCTGAATCATTCAACAATTTTTTTATCGACCAGATCACAGATATACCAAAAACCGTATCAGATAACATCAAAAAAATTAATTATAACCCACACTCGATATTTACAACACCAACTGTACCACAAGACATAATACGGATAATAAAATATTTAAAAAACAAAAAAGTTTTGGTTATGATGGCATTTCAACACAAGTTATTAAATCTGTTTGCAACAGCATATCTGGACCTCTTAGTCATATTATTAATGTAAGCATATTAGCGGGAATATTTCCCGAAAGATTGAAAACGGTTATAGTAAAACTACTTTATAAAAAAAACAATAAAGAAGACATGTCTAACTACCGACCGATTGCTTTTCTTCCAGTTTTTTCTAAAGTAATGGAAAAAGTTATTTACGAATCCATTTACGCATTTTTGGCTAAATTTAAAATACTCTGCGCTGAACAAAATGGGTTCCGAAAAAACAAAAACGTAAATATGGCTGTTTACGACTTATTAAAGAGGGTAATGGCTAGTGTAGATACCAGAACTCCCATATGTTCTATTTATACAGACATGTCTAAAGCCTTCGATTATGTGAACCATGACATACTATTGCAGAAACTTAACGCATACGGCATTCGAGGTAACATTCTTAACCTAATAAAATCATATCTGATAGGCCGCAAGCAATGTACAGAGATTGCTAGAATATGTATTAAATCTAAACGTGAATGCAAATATGTTTCTTCCTATAGAGAAATAAAATTCGGCGTACCACAGGGGAGTGTCCTTGGGCCACTGTTATTTTTACTTGAATATAAACGACCTCCCAAGCCAAATCCATCACCCAATGGTATTATTTGCCGACGACAGTACAGCTCTAATAAAATGCCTTAATAAATATTCTTATGAAAATGATATAAACACTACGATTAAAACTATAATTAACTGGCTGAATTATAATAATTTACTGATCAATATTAAAAAAACTAAAATAATGCACTTTTATCAGAAAATTCGCACTGAAGATCTAAATATAAATTACAATTGTCAAATAATTGAAAGAGTAGATGTCGCAAAATTTTTAGGTATTTCAATAGACAGCCAATTGACATGGAAGGCCCAAGCAGATGATGTCTGTAAGAAACTAAGTGTTTATGCATATGCGCTCTATAACCTGGCAAAAAAAGTCAGTGTCAAAACGGTGCTAGTAGCTTACCATGGTCTGGTAGTTTCCATTTTAAGATACGGTATTATATTTTAGGGCAACTGTGGCGATAGAGAAAGCATTTTCAAAGCCCAAAAGCGCTGCATAAGAGCAATCTTCAATTTAAAGATAACAGATAGTTGTGTCCCTATTTTCAAAGCCCATAAATTATTAACTTTTCCGTGTCTGTATATTTTAGAAATAGCGATATTTATTAAAATTAATCATCATTTATTTCCTACCTTAAATGAAACTCGAGTACGAGCCGTATCTATGAGAACACAATATAAATATTTACTGTATACAGGAAGATTTCAAACAGCTTTATTAAAAAAAAAAGTGTTATGAGCATGGCACCTGTCATACATAACAAAATCCCAAATTTTGTAAAAAATCAACCCATTAGATTATAAAAAGAGTCTTCCTTCTTTGTTGTTGGAAAGATGCTATTACTCAGTGTCGGACTTCTTAAATAATACCAATATTTAAATAACGTTTCAGTTAATTAATTGTTTATAATATGCTGTTTGTATTTATAATTTATGTGTTATGCTAACTGCAATAAAATTTCAACAATATAAATAATGTGTAGTGTTATGCTACTCACGTATCATTTTACATTATTTTAAATTCATTTTTCCATTCTGTTTCGATTTTCTGCATTCACCTCAAAACTGGATATTTTACATCACCTTTATTTCCATAGGATCCTGTAACGATTTTAAACCATAAGAACACAATAACAAATCTTAGGGACAATACAATAGGGACCTTCAAGAAAAGAGCGTACTCCTTTTTAAAAGGCCGGCAACGCATCTGCGATTCCCCTGGTGTTGCAGTTGTTCATGGGCGGCGGTAGTCACTTACCATCAGGTGAGCCGCATGCTCGTTTGCCCCCTCTCCTATAAAAAAAAAAATCATTTCTACTTCGTATTTTCACATTATCAGCACTTTTAAATTGGTGTCAATGGAGTCTACCTTTTTTCGATCTTTTAGCTAGTTTTCCGTAATTCTACAATCTCGAGCTTTGTGTGGGCAACTGCGCTACCTTTTTTCCTATATCAATAATATCTCATTTTCCACTTAAATCTTACCGTTTTCTTATTATAAACCAAAAACAAAAATTTGATATATTTTGTCTTTCTTATTTATATCGTTTCCATGGTAATTATATTCAAATTTGCTACCGATCTGTTATTCCTATTTCGATAATTCCACATAAATCCTCTTTTCTCTTGACCATTTACAAAAAATTTGCGTATAATTTAAATAATTTTTCCGTTCTCTCTAGAAAGGTATAAAAGCCGAACAATCGGTGAAGAAAGGCAGTCTCGCTTCAGTTCGCGAATTGGAAGTATCTCCTAAAGGCCTTATCCCGGGGCCGCACTGCCCCGGGATCCTGCAAGCCTCCACCTACACGTGAAGTCTTCGGCGAAGCCTTCTTCAAACGCGGAGCCGCACCACTCCGGATTCCTACAAGCCTCCATCTACCTCGGAAGTCGCTTCGAGACTACTATAAGCGCGGGGGCCACACTACTCCGGGCGCTACGACTACTTACTCCAGGCGCCGAGTGCACCTACCGCCGGCGCTACCTTTGGGCGCTGCAACTGCTGGCTCTAAGCGTTGCGCGCCCCTTCTCCAGGCGCTACGTGCGCCGGCTCCGGACGCTGCGTGTACTGGCTCCAGGCGCTGCGCGCCGTCGCTGCTAAGAAACCTACTTCTACAAGCGCAAACGGCGTGTGCTGGCTTCAGGCGCTGCGTGCCGTCGCTGCTAAGAAACCTACTTCTACAAACGCAACGTGTGTCGCTTCGACTTTTAGGCCCCACTTCAACGCTATATTCCCCTATTCTCTCACCTTTATTTTTTTTTATAATCTAATTGTATTCTCACTTCATTCATCATCATCCTCACATCATTTTTTTATAAAATTGTAAATACCTTTTATAAATTTAAATATATTGTTTTCTGGCTCTACCTTTGTTGTTTTGTTGTACTTAGGTTAGGTTCTATTTTTTTATTTTTTTTTAAATGTCGCTTCACGACATTTGGCGCCCAACGTAAAAGTTCTCTTTCTCTCTTAATTCTTCACCTTTACTGCGCCTTGTCCATTCCCTTTTGATTTAATTGCTCTCCCTTTCGTTCTTAACTCATTATTCATCATTCATTTATTCATCCTTTTCATACCTTCCAAATTCTAAAACAACACTTCATCTAGTGTTTCAACTTATCTGGATTATATTTAGACCTACATTTCACACAACACTTACATTCATCACTTTAATATTTTTATTCTAGAACAAAACTTCATCTAGTTTTTCAACTTATCTAGATTATATTTAGACCTACATTTAACACCTTACTTACATCCATCACTTTAATATTTTTATTCTAGATAACTTAAAGAGGTATAATTTTTAATTAAATTTTTATTTCTTAAACTTAACTTTACACATAATTATAACAATGAAAAGGGTTATTAAGTACGAATTCCTTAACAAGGCCGAACTCGAATACGAAGTGAAGATTAGATGTGAGGAACCAGCTAATACTGCTTTACTTCTAAAAAAACAGGTTTTGCGTTTAGTTGCGAATTCTCACCCTGAAGATATTCTGACTTCTCCAATTCCGATTGAGGATGACTTGTCTCAAATTGATTCTACCTTGACTTACTTGGACTGTAAAATTAAAAAATTTTTACAAGGCGAAACCAAATACTTGCGACTAATAGAAACTTTTATTAATCATATCTTTTACAGATTGGAACGAATAGATACTGACTTATATCCAGACTTTAAAGCTATTTTCGATACTTTGAAGATGAAATATGACGATATTACTAAACAATTTGAATCCTTGACTCCAGCTCCAACTGAAAATGACCCTCCTGTTGACCCGACTGTCACGGTTGACCCGACTGTCACGGAACTCCCTCTTGTTTCTCAAAATTCTATTCAGGTCCATACCCCGTATCCTCCACCATCACCTCAATCTTTTTCTCCAACCAACGTCTTCAAAGATCTGAAAAGACACACCTTCAATGGTAAAAGCTGTCCAAGATCCTTTCTTCAAAAACTGGAAGAATACTGTATAGCTCGTGGCTTGTCCAAAGACTTGTTGATTTCACAAGCGTTTGAAATTTTCACTGACAATGCTCTTCATTGGTTCAGATTTAAATATAATCAGAATCCAAACTTAACGTGGAACGAACTTTCTTCGTTATTAATCAAAGACTTTGGTGGTTTTGATTATGATCACAAACTTTTAGAAGCGATTAGGAATCGAACTCAAGGTCGAGATGAACCTATTGTCATCTATATTTCCATCATGTCTGGAATGTTTTCTCGTCTTTCGAAGAAACTTTCTGAAACAGAACAATTGGAGATTATTTTAAGGAATATTCGCCCATGTTATTCAGTCTTCGTAGCTCTAAAAGACATCGACTCTATCGACTCTCTACTGGCTACTTGCCAAAACTATGAAAAATTTCTAGACAGAGACAAACAATTTAAAGAACCAAATGTACAACAAAGTCCTCTTATTTCTGAATTCAACTACAAGCATTCCACTTCAAGTTCAGTTGACTCTCCAAATTCTTCTAATAACTCACGACCCTCTCCTCCCCTCATGAATAAATTCACTCCATCCTACAAATACCCTTCTAGACAAGTTAATAGTCTCTCTCAAACTAAAGCTCCTCAACAAACCTCCTTTTGTTTTCGCTGTCCTAAACAAGGACGTTCTTTGAACACTTGTACTCAACCACGATTCGTGATTTGTTTCAAATGTGGTCTTAAGGGTTTTAAAACTGCAGATTGCCCTACTTGTTCTCCCAAACCTAATACTAGTTCAAAAAACTAACTACTGACTTGAAAAGTAACTTAAACTTTGATAACGACGATTGGACTAATTGGAATAAAACAATTCAAAACTTCTTTTCTTGTTACAGAATCTCTTCTACACTCTACTCTAAGGAACAAGATCTTAATCGTCCATTCGTTAATGTCAAAATTTATAACTTAACTTTATCTGGTTTACTAGATTCTGGCAGTTCAGTAACTATTCTGGGTAATAATTCTCATTTGGAAATTCTTAAACTGGGCTGCAAACTTTTCAAGTCAGATCTTATTACTGTCTCTACTGCTAATAATCAAAAAGTTAATTCCTTGGGTTATTTTGACTTACCTATTCATTTCAATAATCAAACTCATTTAATTAATGCTTACGTTTTCCCTGAAATATTTCCTTCGCTAATATTAGGTATTGACTTTTGGAGAAAATTTAATCTTTTACCTAGTGTTTTATCTTCTCTTAACTTTACAGAATCTAAATGTTCTGCTATCGAAACTAAAGATACTAAAGTTTTACCTTATGAGCATTTAACTCCTAATCAAAAGAACATCGCTAATGACATCATTCAACGTTTCAAGACAATTTCTTTTGAAGAAAAAGGTATCCTGGGATGCACACACTTAATCACCCACAAGATTGACACTGGTGATTCTCTTCCAATCAAACAAAGATGTTACAGACTGTCTCCTGAAAAACAAAAGGCGTTAATTAATGAAGTTGACAAGATGCTGCGATGGAACGTCATTGAACAATGCGAAAGTCCTTGGTTATCTTCAGTTCTCATCACTCCGAAGAAGAATGGTGAATGGCGTTTCTGCGTAGACAGCAGGAAGCTTAACTCAGTTACACGTCGTGATGCTTATAGTCTGCCACTAATAAGCGAAATTTTGGACAACTTGAGGAATGCCAAATACTTATCAAGCATCGACATTGCGAAAGCATTTTGGGAGATTCCCTTGAATCCTGCTGATAAGGATAAATCTGCATTTTATGTACCTGGAAGAGGTATGTTTAGATTCAATGTAATGCCTTTTGGTCTTTCTAACTCACCTGCAACTCTACAAAGATTAATGGATATGCTTTTTACCCCTGAATTTGAGAACAAGGTATTTTGCTATCTGGACGACATCGTTATCATTAGCGAGACTTTTGATGAACACATATCACTCCTCATGAAAGTCCATGAAAAACTTTCATATGCTAATCTGACTATTAACTTTGAGAAGAGTCAATTCTTCAGGAAAGAACTGAAATACCTTGGTTTTCTAGTGGACGAGTACGGTCTACGTGCTGATCCAGATAAAATAAAAGCTATATTAGAATATCCTGTACCTACTTGTAGAAAAGAAGTGCGAAGATTCATAGGCACCTGCAGCTGGTTCAGAAGATTCATTCCAAACTTTAGCACTATTGCCTCTCCACTCAATCAACTAACCTGTTCCGGGAAGAACGCTCCTAAATTTCTTTGGAATTCTCAAGCTGCAGCTGCTTTCCAGAAACTTAAAGAAGCTTTGGTAACTGCTCCTGTCCTTGCTTGTCCTAACTTCGAACTACCCTTCTCTGTACATTGTGATGCATCAAACTATGGCATAGGAGCAATGCTTACTTAACATCAAGATGACAAAGAAGTCGTGATTGCTTACATGAGTAAAGCACTAAACAAAAATCAACAGAACTACTCAACTACTGAAAGAGAAACATTGGCTGTAATAACTGCGTTAGAACATTGGCGATGTTACCTAGACAATGGTAAAGAATTTACAATATATACTGACCATGCTGCACTTAAATGGTTTCAGAACTTATCGAATCCATCAGGAAGACTTGCTCGCTGGACTTTACGCTTATCTTGCTTTAACTTTGTCCTGAAACATAAAAAAGGAAAGGATAACGTTGTTCCAGATTTATTATCAAGACATAAGAATCAAGAACGTCCTGATACACGAGAAATTTCACCTCAAGGCGTACACCCTATTACGATTGAAGAACCACCTGATCGTAAACTTGAGCACTACAACAAGATTTTTCTCGGATGCTCCAACAACCCAGACTCATATCCCAACTATACTATCAGGGATAACAAACTTTACCGCTGCATCCATTCTCCCGATCGTCTAAACGATGGCTTTATTTGGAAAGAAGTTCCACTACCTCAAGATAGACATGCAATTATTGAAGTTAACCATGGTTCCCCTTCAGAACTCCATCTTGGTATCTTCAAGACATTCAAGAAAATATCTTAAAAATACTATTGGCCTGGTATGTTTAAGGATATTGCCAATTTAATCTCAACTTGTGAAACCTGCTTAACCTACAAACACCCTAATCATTCTCCCTATGGTCTTATGGGTAAACCTAAACTTTGCTCCAGACCTTTTCAAACTATATCCTTAGATCTTATGGGTCCATTGCCTATGACTCGAAGACGAAATCAGTATATTCTAGTAATTAACTGCAATTTTACTAAATTTACTATGATTTTTCCCCTTAAACGTGCTACTTCAGCTAATATTATTAATGTTTTGGAAAATTCAGTTTTTCTAGTTCATGGCATTCCCCAAACTATTATAATGGACAATGCTGTTCAATTTCAGTCGCGAGAATTCCACTCATTCTTAAATTCTTATAACGTTCCTTTTATTTTTCACACAGCTTTATATTGTCCTCAGGTTAATCCTACGGAGAAGTTTAATAGTACAATTATTACAGCTCTAGCATCTCTAGTAGGAGACGATCATAGATCATGGGACAACCATCTTACTAAAATTCAGTACGCAATGAACAGCGCTACAAATGTAGCTACTGGCTTTACTCCAAACTTTTTAGTCTTTGGTAGGGAAACAATACCTTGTGGTTCCTTCTATACTCCAACTCAGAACCTCGAGGAATTAATATTTATGCCTCGTGATATTTACGCGTCTAATGCTGGTCTCCTCTCATCTATCTTTCACAAAGTTCAAACTAAACTTTACATAGCGCACGCTAAAAATAGCGCTCGCTATGATCTTCGCCGGGCTTTTAAAGAATTTAATGTGGGAGATACTGTTTGGCGTAAAAATCATGTTTTAAGCAATGCCGGCGCATACTTTAATGCTAAACTTGCCCCTAAGTTCATCAAGTGTAAAGTGATAGCTAAACTGTCACCACTAGTCTATGTACTTGAAGACCCTAATGGAGTTAGAGGCAAGTGGCACATCAAAGATGTAAAATCATAAATTTTCTTAACTTTTATTAACTATTAATTTGTATATATGTATAAATATCACCAGCATTCTCACCTTATTATTTTTATTTCTTTTAATTTGTTTGTTTGTTTGATGATCCAGTGTTCTTCAACACATCTTGCTTTAGGACCTCGAACTTTCGTTGGTTAATCGTCACTTTTTAGTTTTATTTCAGACACATCTCGTTGGTGATGTTGCTGTTTTCTGGCTTTGAGCCCTACCGCTCTGGCCGTTCTTAATCTTTACTTAAGTCATAGCGACTAAAGCTTACTTGAGGTATTTCTTTATCTTTATCTTCACTTGGGAGCGGCTGATTACTCCCTTAATAATTATTTTTTTATCTTCACGCAGGAGCGGATGACAACTCCTTAAATAAGCCTGAATGTCCTTTCGAAAACACACTTTTAAGAGTGGTGTTTCTTCGACAATTTTTTTTTTCCACGCAGGAGCGGATGACTACTCCTTAAATAAGCCTTAATGTCGTTTTGAAAACACACTTTTAGAGTGATAGTCATTGAATGTGAACTCCACCCTTACCTGAACGGCAGATGATGAATGTAAGAGATGGTATATCTGATTTTGCCTGGTGATGTCTGTTTCTGCAAAGCTGTGTTTTTATGGTTTATTTTAGAATGTATATATCAAAATTTTTGCTGAGTCAAAAATTTTCCAGGGTCGGGGGGAAAATGTAGTGTTATGCTACTCACGTATCATTTTACATTATTTTAAATTCATTTTTCCATTCTGTTTCGATTTTCTGCATTCACCTCAAAACTGGATATTTTACATCACCTTTATTTCCATAGGATCCTGTAACGATTTTAAACCATAAGAACACAATAACAAATCATTTCTACTTCGTATTTTCACATTATCAGCACTTTTAAATTGGTGTCAATGGAGTCTACCTTTTTTCGATCTTTTAGCTAGTTTTCCGTAATTCTACAATCTCGAGCTTTGTGTGGGCAACTGCGCTACCTTTTTTCCTATATCAATAATATCTCATTTTCCACTTAAATCTTACCGTTTTCTTATTATAAACCAAAAACAAAAATTTGACATATTTTGTCTTTCTTATTTATATCGTTTCCATGGTAATTATATTCAAATTTGCTACCGATCTGTTATTCCTATTTCGATAATTCCACATAAATCCTCTTTTCTCTTGACCATTTACAAAAAATTTGCGTATAATTTAAATAATTTTTCCGTTCTCTCTAGAAAGGTATAAAAGCCGAACAATCGGTGAAGAAAGGCAGTCTCGCTTCAGTTCGCGAATTGGAAGTATCTCCTAAAGGCCTTATCCCGGGGCCGCACTGCCCCGGGATCCTGCAAGCCTCCACCTACACGTGAAGTCTTCGGCGAAGCCTTCTTCAAACGCGGAGCCGCACCACTCCGGATTCCTACAAGCCTCCATCTAGCTCGGAAGTCGCTTCGAGACTACTATAAGCGCGGGGGCCACACTACTCCGGGCGCTACGACTACTTACTCCAGGCGCCGAGTGCACCTACCGCCGGCGCTACCTTTGGGCGCTGCAACTGCTGGCTCTAAGCGTTGCGCGCCCCTTCTCCAGGCGCTACGTGCGCCGGCTCCGGACGCTGCGTGTACTGGCTCCAGGCGCTGCGCGCCGTCGCTGCTAAGAAACCTACTTCTACAAGCGCAAACGGCGTGTGCTGGCTTCAGGCGCTGCGTGCCGTCGCTGCTAAGAAACCTACTTCTACAAACGCAACGTGTGTCGCTTCGACTTTTAGGCCCCACTTCAACGCTATATTCCCCTATTCTCTCACCTTTATTTTTTTTTATAATCTAATTGTATTCTCACTTCATTCATCATCATCCTCACATCATTTTTTTTATAAAATTGTAAATTTATAAATTTAAATATATTGTTTTCTGGCTCTACCTTTGTTGTTTTGTTGTACTTAGGTTAGGTTCTATTTTTTTATTTTTTTTTAAATGTCGCTTCACGACAAATGTAATAATAATAATGCAATACTTTGAATTATAATAATGTAATAACTATTTATACTCATAATTATAATTTTAAATCTATTTATAATTAATTACTAGTAATATATAGAAATAAATTTAATTTTATATTTGCATGCCAAAATGGTAGACTGTACGGATCTTCTATGTACTCTGTCAACACCTTATTGTCATTACCTACATTCAATGCAAATAAATCATTATTCTTTTCTATTCTATCGTAATCAGATAGAAAGAAACAATATGCTGGCAAATGAATTCACTCTTTTGCTGAACGCATCGCGAATGATGAAGCAAACCATTTGGTTCGAATGCGTGGTATGTTGACATATAGAGTGAGAAATAATTTATGCAATTGCTGCAAAAACTCTTCAAAATGTATTCTGTAAAACATTAAAAGCGCTGCACCTGTGCTCAAGATTAGTAAGATTAGATTTGACCGGATTAAGGTGAGTGCGACTCTTAGCACCATCTTCCATTGAGTCCATGGCTGCTAGGGCGCTTACCGTTGCATTTTTCATTTGAAATTAGTTTGAGCTTATATATTATAAGATAAAAAAAGAAAAGTCACTGAGCCTTGCCGTCTCTCAACTGGTGATTTAATAAAAAATCGTTTTTATGATCCCATTTACTGTTGAAAACAAAAAAGTGTGCTTGTAAATTAAAAGGTTAACGAGGTTATGATATTGTATTTATATAAGTCACGTTGCTTCTGACTTAAATTTCAAATACACTTCGTCTGTGGCCAAACAAAATGTCCGCTTTAAGATTATTCCGAAATACATTAAAAAAAGGAAAATCTTTTCTCTCCACACTAGATTTTTCTCCGGTACCGTGGAGGGGTTTACTTACATAAGTTGCACATAGACAAACATCAGACCTGGAACAATTATCTTTTCTTGTTTATAAAACTGATCGTTTATTTAGTTTTTAAGAATATTCACTACCCCATTTCGTTATGTGGGTATCGTAAGAGGCGACAGTGGGAAAGTTGTGAGAGATCGGCAGCAGTGTCTTTCTAATCACAACTAATAACTTAAAAAAAACTACGCCAAATATCCCCTATGAGGTAGTCAATAGAGGAGGCCTATGTTCAGCAGTGGACTTTGACAAGTTGTAATGGAAATGGTGTATAAAACTAAAGTGACAAACAACGAACAGTTCACCTGATGGTTAGTGGCCACTGCAATCCATGACCACCTGCAGACAACTTTAAATAAAGTATGCTTCAGAAGCGTAGTAAGTCACCTCGAGGACTAACATGAAGTGACTCACTGCCTGCAATTATTAATGGCTCTATAGCCTTCAGCCCAGAACACAGCAGCGCATGCATTGCTGTTTGACTGAAGCAGTAGGTGAGAGGGTGGCACCTACCTAGATTGTCGCCCAGGCAGGAGGAGTCCTGCCAATTACATTAATTATCACTCTCACATTGTCCACAAGAAGTACGTGCTTATTTATGTAATGTGTCTAATGTAGGGATTATTTTTATATATTACCAGCTATCCGCCCCGGCTTCACACGGGTGTTTTCTGAATCTCGACAAACCGTAACCTACCGGGACCAATTGTGAATCTAAACCAACAATCTCAAACGCACACAAAAATGTTATTACAATCATTTAAGCCGTTTTCTAGCTTTAGTGAGAGTAACGGACAGCCATTTTTATATATAGAGATCATGACTGCTTGGTTGGTCTACTCATAATTGTCGTAACTTCTGATCTTTCAAACTCCTAGACGGGCCGAAGTCAGTTATTGAGTTTTTCTGTCAAAAGTCCTCAGTAGCAGTCTAATGTCAGGAAGCTGCCAGTGTTGCATTCCCGTGCATTGTAAGGCACATAAAGTCGTTGATACTGCGGCTGTTCTATCTCCGGTTGTGTCTTTTTGTCTTTCCATCGTTCATGAGGGTGAGGGAATAGAGAGATTAATTCTATCCTGCACAAATGGGTAGTCTCCGTTGGACTGGCCGCTGACACCAAAATTCGGTCTGGAGGACATTGGTATATTTTTATGGAGTTCTAACTAGGAAAAAGAAAGAAAAAGTAAGGTTGACAACCGAGCACATATTTTACCTCATGACGCTAACGTCGACGCGGTTTAAAATCTAAATTCAGAAATGTTGTGACTCATCAAGAAAAAACTCCTTATCTGCACTTGCAAGCCCCCTAGCTACTGATATAATTTTAAAGTTGGCAGTTAAAAATATTTATATATATTTGACATTGTTGATGAAATCGTAGCATGGCATTTAAAAACTCAAAGGCACCATAGTTTTTCTGCTTGTTCTTCTCTGAGAAGACCTTACAGATTTGATTTTTTTCTGACTACGGAGCATTTAGTCTGCCCGCTGCTTCAGTGCGTATTGGTTGTCTACACATATCTTCGAAATAATTCTTTCATCGATTATATAACGGCGTTCAGTATTGCACACATAATTTCAAATAACTAGGTTCTGGTTCTGCTTATTTAACTGATTTCACTTAAGGAATTTATAAATTTAAATTTACTTTCTTTATTGCATCTATGTGACATGATACCTCCAAAGTAAGTTAATTGTTATTGCTGGTCTATTTTAAAAGTATAATTTCACAGTGGTTCAGTATAAATTTGAAGCAGATCCTATGGTATATTTAGTCATTTTATATTTTTATAATTATGTCGTAAAAATTAATTTTAAAGAATCAATGGATTTGTTTTTGTTAGACATGAATCTACTTCTTTACCGTATAGACAGAAGATCAGTCAAAAGAACTGCAAAGTTTTTTTCGCCTCGTTGTTTTGAATCACTGCTTTTCACTAATGAAATGGGGACGGCAGTTGTAACACGAAAATTTTCGTGTACATTATTTTAGCATATTTACGTTATTACATGCGATGAACAGACTTCAGTGCGCCATCTAACGTCATTAGTCCGAAGTAACTAGAAACGTATATTGACGAATCGAGCTAGCTAATTGCATGCAATTGACCTTTCGTGTTAGTTCGAAATCCTACCACGGATCGACGGTGGCGTGTAGCCCAAGGGAGGCCTAGTGCTTTTTGGAGCGAGCCGTTGTAATGATCGGACACGCACATATAGGTATAATTTTTGAATCGAAACGCCGGAACATGAATTTAAAGTGACGACTACTTGGGCGTACGGCCCCTTAAACACAATGTCTACGGGCGGTTTAATGTGTTGAAACACATCATCCCATAAATTGGGTCCTTAGTCCTTAATCCTTAGTCCTTAGTCCTTAGTCCGTACTTTGAGTATGGTCCATTATCAAGTTTAACAATGTGAACGAGGCGAGGCAGCTTCAACGGGTGGCTATATTGGGACTGGGCGGCCAGGAGACCGCGACCGGCGTACACCTGGAGGATATCTGTTGCCTCACTGCTTCGCGGGATTGACCATAAACAGTGTAATATTGTGTAATCCACCAGGTTAGTCAAAACCTCAGTTCGTAGGGTATTTTAAAGTAAAAACTTGATATTTGGAGCTATACATGTGAACTGTAGAAGGAAATAAACTACTTTTTGTCTGTATGTGTATCTTTGAATTTTCATTTACTAATCATCCAACAACAGGCGCCCTGGGATACTTTTATTTTGATCCTCGAGTCCCTTGACTCTACGATAACCGTAGCCGGTGAGTAACGCCCTAAAAAGTGTTATAAAGTGGCGCCCAACGTTGAACCTTAAGTTGCTGGATGTTAGTAGATGAATTAACCTTAATTGTAACTATTTAAGCTGTTAAAAACCCATTTAATATGAAAACTTAGTGAAATTTAATGTTAACATTTTTTTTTCTGATGTAGGTAGATTTAAGTAAGCTTGAGAACAAAGAAAGTTTAACTTGAATGTGATTTATATGTACTTAAATGAATTAAAACTTAACATAATAAAAATATTTGTGCTATTTTAAGTAGATATTTTTAATATCAACCGATTTAAGACTTTCTTGTAACCGTCAGTACATTTTAACAAAATGTCGATCCACAAGTATATAGACTCATTACATAAAGATGAAATCAGATATGAACTCACCATTATTGATATTTCCACAGATGAAAATGTAACCACCGATGCAGTGAGGAAGCAGATCCGCCAGGTGTACAAACTCGCACGCCGTGGAAGCATAAAGTGTGAACCACTCCAGTCACCCAGTATAGCCTCTGAACTAGAGATCTGCACCCCAAAGGTCGAACTTCTGGAATCCCAGCTGCAGGCGGGTAAAGTAGATGATCGCAATTTGACTCTTAAACTGTCTCGTCGTGCAAATTATTTGATGGATAGACTAGCTCGTATCTCTGAAAGTAGTTCGCATTTGTCAGATCTTCGTAGTCGTTTGATTCGCATTTTGAGTGTCATAGACAGTGAAGATAGCGATACGGATGGTGAGTACAAGGAAACCCAGGCACAGCCGTCTAACCAGAAAGTGGAAAGTTACGTGATCTATGTGAAAGATAAACCCTTTAACCTAAATACATTTAACTTAAAATTTGACGGAACCACGTGTGTTCGTGTATTTATTGAACGTCTTGAGGAACTTAAAGAGGCTCGCAACATTACTGAAGCTCGCATACTTTCAGCTTTTTCTGATCTTTTAGAAAACTCTGCTTTATGTTGGTTTAGAAGTAATAAGGATAATATCCACTCATATTCACAATTATTGAAATGCTTAAGGGACGACTTTGATATTCCCGATTTAGACTATAAACTATTAAATGAAATAAGGCAGCGTACACAGGCCAGACACGAAACGATAGTAGTCTATCTTTCCATTATGCAGGGAATGTTCTCGCGACTCACTCAGCCGTTGTCGAGTAGACAACAACTCGAAATCTTGATGCATAACATTAGACCAGAGTACATGAAAGATTTAGCTTTACATGATATAACCTCTGTAGACAAACTTAAACTTTATTGCAAACAGTTAGAAATTGCGCGGTCGCGTGCGGAACAATTTAGTGAACCTAACTTGAATAACTTTAAAATTACAGCGGACTTAAATAAACAAACGCCGCGATCTCACAGTAAACAAGTCTCTGTGCTGAATGAAGCTGGCTCTTCGAGGCAATTGGATAGGAAATGCTTTAGGTGTGGATTAAACACTCATTTCACCAATCAATGCAATTCGAAAGAGTTAGTGTGTTTTAAGTGTGGATTAAAAGGTGTTAAGCGTTCAGATTGTAGTAATTGCAATTCAAAAAAATAGTTAACACGGAACTATCCAACACCTTTAATAAAAATAGGTCTTATACGTCCCATAATGAAGAGGTAGTTCTGTTTAAAAAAAAATACTAGGGATATAAGACCATACTTAAAATTAAAAATATTGAATTATCCAACTCCAACTTCCGCTAAAGAGGTTAAAAGGTTTCTAGGCATGGCAGGCTGGTACAGGAGGTTCATTAACAATTTTTCGAAAATTAGTAAACCGTTGAATAAATTAACTAGCAAAAATGTCCGCTTTGAATGGACTACGGAGGCAGATGAGTCATTTAACCACTTAAAAACCGCTTTAGTGTCTGCTCCGATACTTAAATGTCCAAACTTTGATTTGCCTTTTTCTATCCATTGTGACGCTTCCTCAGTGGCTGTGGGCGGAGTCTTAACCCAGACTTATGACGGGGTAGAACATCCCATAGCATACTGCAGTCGGTCTCTTGCCAAAAATGAAATTAATTTTTCCACATCGGAGAGAGAACTTATGGCCGTGATTTACGCATTAGAGCAATTTAGATCTTATGTAGAAGGTACAAAGTGTAAAATAATAACCGACCACGCCTCGTTATTATGGTTTTATAAATTAAATAACCCATCAGGTCGCTTAGCCAGGTGAAGCATGCGATTGAGTCAATTTGATTTCGAAATAGAACACAGAAAAGGTAAATTAAATGTTATTCCAGACGCACTAAGTAGGATTCAAGTTGATGCAATCGCTACGCCAGCAACCAGTGATGCGTGGTATAGACATGTATACGAAGATTGTCAGGCCAACCCTCGCAAATATCCCCACTTCATGGTAAAAGACGATAGATTGCTTAAGTACTCTAAAAATAAATATGAGTTAACGAATGAGTTTAATTGGAAGTTAGTGGTACCCGAGGAAGACAGGTTAGATATTTTAAAGAAATGTCATGATGAACCAGTTAGTGCTCATTTTTGTGTCTTTAAAACCCACAAGCGTCTTAGTCTTAATTATTACTGGCCCAGCATGTACCGAGATGTGAAAGAATATGTTAAAAAATGCGAGATATGTAAACAATACAAACCCGTCAACACGGCTAGACCTGGTTTAATGGGAAAACCGAAGGAGGTTAACAAACCCTGGGAGGCCATATGTTGCGATTTGCTAGGCCCATTTCCGGTTTCTCGCAATAGGAATATTCACTTAATTGTATGTACAGACTATTTTAGCAAGTATGTCATGTTGCATCCTATACGGATCGCAACAGGCGCTGCGGTCGCTAAGTTCATAGAAGAGAAAGTGTTCCTAGTACATGGCGTATGTAAGACTATCTATATTGACAATGGCCCACAGTATGTGTCTAATCAGTTTAGACAACTGTTACATAAATATAACGTACCGAATATCTATTATAACCCGCGTTATCACCCACAGGTAAATCAAGCCGAAAGAGCGATTAGGAACGTAGTTAACGGTATATCATGTTATGTAGGTACCGAGCATAAACGATGGGACGAGAACATCCCACAGTTGCAATGCGCACTTAATTCAGCCGGGAATGATACCACTAAGTTTACTCCGTATTTTCTTGTGCACGGACGGGAATTCATAATAGATGGAATGTTACACAGCTTAGATAGCCCTCAGCCAGTTCAAAGATCACAAGTAACTCTCGGTGAACCACAAGCATACAGTAAAAAATTAGCGGAATTAGACACCATATTTAAAAAGGTACAAAAGCATATTAAAAATGCTCATTCTAGAAATGAAAAGTACTATAACTTAAGAAAACGACATGTTGAGTTAAAAGTAGGTCAGATTGTATATAAACGTACCCATTACCTATCTAATGCCTCAAAGAGATTTACGGCTAAACTAGCACCAAAATTTCAAAAATGTGTCATAACAGCGAAATTATCACCTTTAGTGTATACCTTAGCCAGCATGGAAGGTAAGACACTAGGTAATTTTCACATAAAAGATATCCTTAAACAAGATGACTAAAAGTTTTGTAAAATGTGAGTGAAGAGTATGATTGAGTGAAAGAATGTAAGAATAATAAACATTTTCAAAATTCATTTCCACCGGTGAACTTTCTGAGGTAAATAAGCTGTGATTGTATTGATGAACGAGCGATACATAACTAGTAGGTCATCTTATGTTGTGAACATCGGCGCGAGTTAGATAAGAATTTGTTCTTTATGTCCGCACTCTGGACATTATATAAGAAAATGCATATCAGCCAGTGCGTAGCATTACTTAAGCTGTTTCTTTTAACTTAATATGATTAAACGTTAATTCACTTAACTTAATGCGAGATAGATATTTAACTTAACTTAATACTTAATATGATTTCCAAATCACTTAACTACTCAACTTAATAAATAAGAACACGTTCGTTTTTCGACTACTTAGAGAAAAGTCGAGTCGAAGCGTAAACATCGTGTGTAGGCTTAGTGCACTGTAGGTATTCGTTTCTGTCCCGTGATGTTACGTCACGCACCGCATGAATGGTAATAGACTATTCGCGCGTAGGATTCGGGAACGTAATTATTCATAGGCAGTTGTATTTCATTATTGTAAAAACATGTAGGAATAAATGTAAATAAAGTTGCATGCCATTAGGTTAATATACAACACAAGTAGGTAAATTTGTGGTAGTGTTTTTTTTGTGTCAACAACACAAGTAGGTAATTACGTTTTGAGGTTAAATTGTTTAGTGGAATATAATGTTACTAGGTATACAGATACAGAAATGAAAATTAGGTAATAAGTAGAGTAATAATGAGCCTTGTGTAAGATTAAACGTCGTAATTAAGTGATTAAGTGATGGCTTGGTACTTGTTAGTTGTTGGTGCATGGGTGACTTGGAATTTACTATCCGTGCGAATGTTTTTAGCCAGATTGGATTAGAGACGCATTACAACTTCTTCACTGTCTTTGGTATTCAGTCGTTGTTCTGCAGGTGGCACGAAATGTCTTCGGAAAAAGTATCTTCATTACGAAGAACTTTTTAACCCAAGCAAAGGGGATGTGTAACACGAAAATTTTCGTGTACATTATTTTAGCATATTTACGTTATTACATGCGATGAACAGACTTCAGTGCGCCATCTAACGTCATTAGTCCGAAGTAACTAGAAACGTATATTGACGAATCGAGCTAGCTAATTGCATGCAATTGACCTTTCGTGTTAGTTCGAAATCCTACCACGGATCGACGGTGGCGTGTAGCCCAAGGGAGGCCTAGTGCTTTTTGGAGCGAGCCGTTGTAATGATCGGACACGCACATATAGGTATAATTTTTGAATCGAAACGCCGGAACATGAATTTAAAGTGACGACTACTTGGGCGTACGGCCCCTTAAACACAATGTCTACGGGCAGTTTAATGTGTTAAAACACATCATCCCATAAATTGGGTCCTTAGTCCTTAGTCCTTAGTCCTTAGTCCTTAGTCCGTACTTTGAGTATGGTCCATTATCAAGTTTAACAATGTGAACGAGGCGAGGCAGCTTCAACGGGTGGCTATATTGGGACTGGGCGGCCAGGAGACCGCGACCGGCGTACACCTGGAGGATATCTGTTGCCTCACTGCTTCGCGGGATTGACCATAAACAGTGTAATATTGTGTAATCCACCAGGTTAGTCAAAACCTCAGTTCGTAGGGTATTTTAAAGTGAAAACTTGATATTTGGAGCTATACATGTGAACCGTAGAAGGAAATAAACTACTTTTTGTCTGTATGTGTATCTTTGAATTTTCATTTACTAATCATCCAACAACAGGCGCCCTGGGATACTTTTATTTTGATCCTCGAGTCCCTTGACTCTCCGATAACCGTAGCCGGTGAGTAACGCCCTAAAAAGTGTTATACAGTTTTCAAACTTGGCGGCGATGAGCGAGCGACAACGATCACGGTAGAATATAAAATGTTGTGTCTTACAAACTTTATCAAACCATGAAACAGCGGAGCATTCTTGATGATTAGTATGCTTTTTAGTAAATTGGTGTGCAGACATTTTATATGGTGTATCACGTTGATTGAAATTATCGCTGCAGCAATATTATGGTTGTAATACGAAGATGTCGGTTCGACTGTGCAGAGTTTACAAATAACGAATGTCACAGTAGTACAGCTAGTAGCTAAGCGTTTTGCTGGGGCATTTGGGATAGGTTTCCAATTCTGCACAGAACAATTATTTCTATAATAATATGCTTTTACCTATGAAATTGCCGATCAGCACTACTGGCCATTTCAAATCAAATAATGTATTCCTTCCTCTTATTACTTCCTCTTATTCCAGTTTTTGATCGAAAACGTAAGTTTTTGATCAATAATGATTTTACCATAAACCTGCGACATATATACATATTATATGAGAAACCGAAAAACTTTTATTTAAAAGGCAATTTTTCATTGATGATGACACTGCCTCACACCTCAGTCCCAATTGGCGACATCTTTTTTTATTAAAAAGAAATACTAGCAATTCCTGGTGAGCTTTAAATGCTTGTGTTGGGAGTGGTTCATCATAGTCGTCGAATGGCGGATTGGAATCTACGACCTTCTGAGTTGGCGGCGCGCACCCTGTCATTAGGTTGCTGTCGCTCCGTCTGGTGAGCAGCAGATAATTAACCCTCATTGTGAGTAGATGTTGATGACTCCTTCTTATTCAATTTTTGAAAAAATACTTCAGGTGACCCCATATACAAATAAATCCACCCCAAGACAGAGAAACTAGGCGATGAAGCTTATAATCTTATCTTAATCTCAATTCAAGCGACGTTTTAGCTGTAAGCTTGAGCTTGTGATGTTACTAAGTCCACTCAGAAGGAAAAAGAAGTTTTTAATAAACAATAAAAGGAGATTTCAAAGAACAATTTTTTTTATTTTATTTTATTTTATTTATTTATTACAATATCCACAGCTTACAACTTACAGCCAATATCGGATCTACTTTATACATTTTTTTAACTTATATTTATCGACCGACAATCAATAAGTTTGAGAAACAAAAACATACTGCTTTAGAATTAACAATTAAAAACGGTGCGTCTCTCTTTATCTCTGATCTGTGTGTGCGTGTACGCGCGAGCGTGTGTGTGTGTGTGTGTGTGTGTGTGTGTGTGTGTGTGTGTGTGTGTGTGTGTGTGTGTGCGCGTGTGTGTGTGTGTGTGTGTGTGTGCGTGTATTTATGGTTGTGTGTGTAATAATAACATAATCATTTCCACTAAACACCTTTTGAAGCTGTTAAAAGCTGTTGAACATTTTGGTTTTTATGAAAAGTTTTATTTTATTAGTATACCAGCGAATCGCCCCGGCTTCTTTCGTATCTATTAATGTGGTGTTATTTAGATTTAAAATAATTACCAAAGACCATTTATTTTACCAATTTTTCGATTTCTTCAAAAAAGTTATTCGTGTTGTGTGTAAAATTTTTCGTGGCAGTTTAATTTAATGTCAAACATTGAAAGACCTGTTGACTTTGTGAAACTTCGAAACGAGCACCGAAATTTAAATGTTGAGTAAATTTTGCAATAAAGTTAAAAGTTCAATTGGTGAACGTTTATGTAATTGGGCACTTGGAATAAATTATCTTGTTTATTTTTAAAAGTATATATCTTTTTGTATAAGATAACGAGCACACCATCCAAAATAAGGGGTTGATGTGGCCTATAGACATCTACATTTACCCACGTTTGCGAATGTCAACCGTGTGGACTAAGATGGAATACCTCGTTTCCGGTAAAGGGGGTCTCCGGTTCTCTACACTCACCATACGAAACACAGCAGCGTTGAGCTGCTATTTTACGTTGGTATTCTATGAGAACGTGGTCCTTCTCCGGTCTATCCGAACCATTCGTGCTACAACTATACTACTAACATAGCTGCAGCATGGCTCTACCATGCATAAAATTTGTATTTACTTAAATTACTTCCCCTTAAAAACCATATTATATAAAATTGTGGCTTTGTTTGGCAAGTTTACATACAAGATATTTCAATCTAATGTCAAACTATTGTTCAATGAATCCATTAGTTTTAAAAAGTCGTGTACATTTACACGTAATTGCGTAGCTACATACTTACATAAATAACTGCCGAAGCTAGTTTTTAATCTCTTTAAAATAATTACAATCATACTATAAATTTAATCACTGGTATTGCACCTCCCACCAGCTTGCGCAAAAGTGGACAGCAAAGGTGGACTAACTTTGCTTTCAAACATGTAGGAAAAACTGATGACTGCAAAACCCGAAACGTCGGGAATCGATAAAAAACAAGTTAATTAAACGCGATAGAATTGGTGAGTAGTTTTATTCAATGTTTAGTGTTCGCGTAAATATAATAAATCATCATTACTCTTATTAATAATATTATAATATAACAATAAAGACTTAGGATACAAATTAATGATGAACTTATTTGCACATAGGTTATTCTGGTTTACTTATTACTTAACTGACGATAAATATTTTGAATTTAAATTTAAATAACTCTGATTCCAAACATACTTAAATAGTAGATTAATAGTAAGGAATTAGAAGAATATAATGAAACTTAGACTCACTTTCGCTGAGTCCTTGCTCGCGTCAGCGAATCACAAATACGTTATCTGATGGAATTAAACACGACTCTTGTCTTCTGATGAAGCTACTTTCAATGCATATTAAGTTCAGTGCACGTTCTTATGTGATAAAATAATTCTTGCTTATTCATCCGGATGCGGAGTAAGGTAGCCGTTTACTTATTTGTAGAAAAGAAATTAAAAAAATGAGCGTGAGTGTGATGCTTTATAATATCCTTTTTCTTTGATATAAAGAATTGATTTTAACGAAAATTTTATCAGGTATTCATTATAAAATAAAACGTTAAATCATAAAAGTCGAATTTTCATATTGTAAAAGGAGAAGTAATAAAAATCACAAAAACGGCTTGTAACCTAAAAGTAACCTCTTTTTCGCTTACCATCTTCCCTTAATTGCGTGCGCTATCCCTGTCGCTACTAATTAATCCCAACACCACAACTCTCAACACCACTACACTGGGAAAGACACAACACTATCGATAACACTATACGTATTTCGCCCCTAAACGAGGCATCTTCAGGTGAAGTAGACTCTACTTATCTGACCGCTAAGATCTAGAAGTTAGATCTTTTACACACGTATCTTAGCTAATAAATATTTAAAAACACAAGCAAGCCCATGTACAGCAGTAGGCATTTACAGGCCATTGGAGAAGATGAAGAATGTCGCTAATAGCGGTCAAAACTCGTAAGGTCTATTTCTCCTAAGGATGCCACGTTTAAAAGCAAAACACGTGTCGTACCAATAGTGGTGGGTGGTTTTGTCTAATGAATTGTGAGAGACAGGGACCTCCCTCTGACTATGTTATGCTCTATTTTGTTTTGCACGAATATATTTTATTTTGCACACATATATTTTATTTTGCACGCGTATATCTTAGCTAACATCGTCTGTTGAAGCCATGGTATAGATGTTCCACTACCATTATAGCCTATCAAAAGCATAATGCTTAAAATAGACCTCCTCCATAGATTGCCTCATAGGCGGGATTTCGTCTTAGTTACTACGCATGGCAAGCGTGTTGTTAACCGCACTTTGTTATTTTTTTGTTCAACTGTTATCAGGAAGATGCTACTACCCCACTCCTGGTTGAGTTTCGTTTTGTCGCGTTTTACACCACTCAAGGGATGATAAGGGTTAGTTATACACTACTACACTCTCTTCTGACACCGTCACTACAATGATAATCTTACACAAACCATGCAAGTGATGGAAATGAGGTATTAATAAATAGCTCGATGTGTTTTCAAAGGATTTTTTTAAATATTTAGCTTTATTAAATGAATACATAACTACTCTGTGATCTAGTGGCTTAGAAATGAATTGCAGCGCTTGGGGCCGCGGGTGCGAAATTCATACGTAGTATTTGTAAAGCTTACAAATAATTGTTCCGGGTCTTACATGTTTTTTCTTGTGAGATTAATGTATGTAAACTGCTCCCACGATACTGGAGAAAATCCTCGAAAGGAAGTAACGTTAATATAAGAAAAAGAAAGAATGCTTGACGTCGAGCGAGCGTCGCTATGTGTATGTCCTCTGCAGTGAAGGAGGCGACGCTGTTGAATATTTATGTATACGTTGTTGTGTGAAAATTAGCTTGTCTGGCGATGTAATTAGATTTTAAAAAAGCAGGATGGTCTATTTACGTTGAATATGAGAAAGTTAATTTACTAAAATATGAAGTAAGAAGATGATCTGAATGTTGTTTTAAACAAATTAATTTAACGCAAATGTTCTTTTTCATCAGCTCGTAAAAATCCACTGCTAGACTTAGCCTCTACCGCTGCAAATAAAATTCGCCTTAATTTTCACACATGCTAGACAGATTAATTACCGAAATACCAGACGTCCTGCACATTTGAATAGCTAAATTAAAATCCTTGATTTCTTCCTCTATTGCTGTAATTAGTTTCAAGACGTCTATCACTACTCACCGCGAGGATCCCAGAATAGACAACATTTAGAAGGCTTCCTTAGTTTTTCCTAGTTAGAAATTAAAAACCTCTGATCACATGCTATCAGTAACATCAAAAGACGTAAATTCTGTAGGCATTGGTTAAGAAAGAAACTGATTAGTAAAGTTTTATTTGTAAAGATAAATATTATCTGAGCTACGAAGCGCTTCACAAGTTCACATTACATATTATAATTACATGTTAATTAAAAACTATCCTTGCAAAAATATTTTGTGTTAAAACTCGGAACTGTTTCTGAATATCGGCATAACATTAACTGCGAAGACTTGTGGCGTGTCATAAGTATACTATGTGAAATTTTGCGCCAACGAAAACAGGAGACTTAAAAACTGTAATTTTATAGTAATAATACACAGTTGAAACTAGCAGCGAGCGAGGCCGGCAACGTTAGTCGGAATTATTAAAAATATTTTGCTTATACACAGTGAAAGCTGGATAACTGGGACCTTAAGGGACCTGCAAATTAGTCTCACTTAAAGAGGTATTCCACCTACCCAGTGTCTCAGATATCCGGGTATAAATAAATATCTGTCTCGTTTACAGAGGGTTGCATTAATAGAGGTGAGAATAGAGGTTATTTCAGTTATAGAGGTGCTTTCGCTTCAGCATTTTCAAATAACATACGGACGATAACAAAAACAAATTAAAACTGTAGGTCACTTTTACACAATTAGCCAAGTGCGGAATTTGCGAGTAGAATAAGAATTAGTAAATAAAACGGAAAACAAAATATAGTCTCAGTAAAAGAGGTAAAATATACTCTCTGTCTCAATTATAGAGGTAAAAAATTGGTAAATCCAATTGCGCATACCCTAAGCGCATAAATAAAATTACGTATATCATGGTTATACGGAATTTTTTAAAGTAGTGTAAATACATTTTGACTGCAGTATCGGCTTCAACATCCTCGAGAACCATGAAAATGACACCCATGATGAAAAAATGTATACCTATTGCAGCTGCTACCTTGGATTTACATTTCAACAGCACTATCGGCTTCAACACCCGCGAAAACGATGAGAATGACACCCATGATGAAAAAATTGTTACCTATTGCAGCCGCCATCTTGGATTTACATTTCGACAGCACTATCGGCTTCAGCACCCTCGAAAACTATGAAAATGACACTCATGATAAAAAAAATTGTACCTAGTTCAGCCGCCATCGTGGATTTACATTTCGACAGCACTATCGGCCTCAACACCCTCGAAACCCATGAAAATGACACCCATCATGAAAAAATTTATACCTATTGCAGCCGCCATCTTGGATTTACATTTCGACAGCACTATCGGCTTCAGCACCCTTGAAAACTATGAAAATGACACCCATGATGAAAAAATTGATACCTATTGCAGCCGCCATCTTGGATTTACATTTCGACAACCCTATCGGCTTCAACACTCTCGAAAACCATGAAAAAATACCCATGACGAAAAAATTGATACTAATTACTTTTAGTACGTAATACTATTATTTATCCTGTGCTTTTAAAATGTTGTAATAAAAAAATCTCTCATTATTATTATAATGAAGTACCTAAGAAATTTGGTAATTCGAATATATTTTTTTTTATAGTATAGGGTGACAAACGAGCACACAGTCCACCTGATGGTAAGTGGTTGCTGTGGCCCATAGACATCTACATCTATCCTCAATAAAGACTCAAGATGCAGATGCGTTGTCACCCGTGAGGACTAAGATGGAATGCCTCTTTGCCAGTAAAAAGGGTCTCCGATTCTCTACACTTCCCATACGAAACACAGCAGCGTTAAGCTGCTATTTTACGCTGGTTTTCTGTGAGAGCGTGGTCCTTCCCCGGGCGAGCCGACCCATTCGTACTACAACTATACTACTAATATAGCTGCAGCATGGCTCTACCACGTAAAAAAAATATTGTGTATTTGTACAGCGATCTTATTGAGTCGCTGCAAACAACCGTAACAATGTCCACTCACGACGGCGACTAACGCCGAACTGAGTGACGCAGTCTCTATTCTGTTTAGTAATAATTTTTCATACGAGGCTGCTGAATACACAGAAAATTTCGCTATTTCGCAGCTGAAAAAAAAATTATTATAACTAAACTAAACAAAATTAAACTGCCATCTACGTTCAATGGCTTCCCACATGATAGATGAAGAGTTTTAAAAATATATTGAGCTGAACAATTGATATTTTCAAAAGTTATCGTGTTTACAAGTCTTGCGGACTTGTAAATCCACACTATAAGCCACTAAAACCCCTTTTTTATTCAAAATAGCAATTAATCGATTTAAAAAAGAAATTAATAAGTTCAACAATCATTTATCTTTCCGAAAATGTGCTTTTTATATCATTTATAAGTACAATATGATTGCTAGATACGGTTTCATGCGACAAAACGTTGGAATCTTAATTTTTAGGCCCTAGTAGAACATACCGACGCGCTTAGGCGCTTGCGGCATGCAATATGACGAATAAAATTGAAAGAAATAATCCCTAAAATTTAGTCTCAGCAAAAGAGGTAAAACACACTCGTCTCAATTATAGAGGTAATTATGACGATAAAATTGAAAGAACTAATCCCAGATATGGAGGTTTGTTTTGTCCTACTAACAGAGGTAATTCAGTGCTAAAGTGTCGGGACCTAAGCATGAGTTCCAGCTATGGAGGTTTCTCACTTATCCAGGTCCCACTTAACCAAGTTTTACCGTATTTGAAAATAAAATTTTATTTTCCGATAACCAAGGAATTCATATTATTTGTAAGAAAATATAAAACTTACAGTACTGGATATTCTTTACTAATATAATTTTGTAGGTGTGTTACTTGTACTATTATTTATTCTGTGTTTATGTTAAGTATATATATATATATATATATATATATATATATATATATATATATATATATAAATATATATATATATATATATATATATATATATATATATATATATATATATATACTTAACATAAGATGTCCCAGAACGTAACGATCAAATGAAAGGGGGTTGTAGCTCATGGAAGGACTGCTGCAGCTGCAAATGAGGACTGATTTTTTTTCTTTTTTTTTAAATTTATTCAGGACGACAAACAATTACATAATAATGCTTAAGCCAAATAACATTTTATAAATAATATTAGTCATTATGTAACCAGCACCGTTAGCCACAAAGTAATAATAAATTGGTATCAGTAAATAATAAATGCACAATAAACAGAGTATAAGTAAAAACAAAATAAAATTGACAGTATTCAGTAATATAAAAATCAAAATGAGACAAAAGGAAAAAAAAATTGCTAACAGTACAAATTTATCTTGTAAAATATTTTAAGATACTATTGAATGTCTACCAACTTTCTTAGAACCTTCTTGCGAAATTGTAACTGTGATGAGGTGAATAGATCAATATTTGAAAAATGCATGTTATATACTTTCATAATACGTCTTAATGGGGCGCGTTCACCTGCATTGCTTTTACATAGTTTAGGCGCAAACAATTTATGTGTATACACGTCTCTAATGCGTTGACAACGACTAGGGACACGGATATATATTTTGCTAAGTAATTCACTACAATCTAAATCATTTCGAATTATTTTGAATAATAGTATTAGATCAAAGTATATTCTTCTTGCTTTTAAAGTATGAATTGAAAACTTTTTTAATAAGTTGCGATACGATGATTTAGCGTGGTAACATTTTAGGCATTACAAAAGTCTGTGTAAACAGTTTGTATTCGACTGTCCATATTATCAAACAGAAAGTTTGCATATAAAATAAGATTACTGATGGTCGATCGGTGTTTTACGAAACCATGTTGTTCTGGAATTAGTAAGTTGTGTAAACTCGAATAAATTGAGTTATGTACTAAGCGTTCAAGGACTTTTGATAAAGCAGAAAGTAAGGAAATAGGTCTATAATTAGTCACATCAGTTTTAGAACCGTTTTTAAACACTGGGGTTATATTCGCAGATTTCCAGACTGTGGGCACTAAACCTTCACGCAAACTGCGGTTATACAAATAAAACAGAGGTACGCTTATTGAGCTAGCAGTATGTTTGAGGAAAAAAGGTGAGATACCGTCTGGTCCTGAACTTTTAGTTATATCTAAGTTTTTTAGACATTGTTCTATAGTGTTTTTTGAAAATGATATATCTGAGATAATAAAGTTAGTGTTTGATGAGCAAGGAAGTGAATCTATGTCGTACGTCATCAGTGAGCTGTTCTCATAAACTGAAGTAAAATAGTTAGAAAAATATTCACATATGTCCTCAGGATTATCTGTTTCATTTCCATCGTGAAACATTACGTTGGGAATACCACATTTTTTTATTGTGTACAAAAGACCAAAATACTTTGATGTCTTTCTGCAAACTTGTTTCAATTTTACTTAAATATGAATTAAAGCATTGCGCGGAAAGTTGTTTAAATCTTTTTCGAAGTACAGAGTATTCCTCATAATCTACTTCGTTAGAAAATTTTTCCACTTTATCCATGATTTTTCTTTATTTTTAAATATGTTTATTAGTGGACGTGTAAACCATAGTGGAAACTTTTTAGATTTGATTGGACGTAAAGGTACGTGTTTCCTAATGATTTTATATATCTCTTCATAAAAGTGGTTGGTGGCAGTGTCTAAGGACGGCACCTTTAAAATACTTGCCCAGTCTACACGTTTAATATCGTCATTAATATCTGCATATTTACCCTCAGAGAATCGATATTTTGGTAAAGTTTTACGCGCCAATTGTATGTATTCTACGTTAAAAAATATCTCCGCGTTAAGTGGTGGATGAAAGACGTCTATTGGAACTAAAGAGTTTAGTGGTGACTTACAAGTACTTGTATCATTATTTGAAATGAAAAGATCTAAGATGCGATTCTTATTATTTTTAATTAAATTAAATTGTTTGCAACCTACAATTGATAAAAAATTTGAAACGAGCAAAGTCATTGGATTTTTGCAGTAATGTGTATTTGGATTACATGTATTCCCGTCATACTGCAGCCACTCAATGTGGGGTAGATTAAAGTCCCCGAAAATATATATTTTTGTATTTTCGTTACACATAAGCTCATTTTGGAGAGAGTTGAAAAATAATTGATAAAAAGTTAAGGGTTGATTTGGTGGTATGTATACACCGCCAACAGCGTGATATTCGTTGTGTTGCTTAGAATAAAACTTAAGTATCACATAGTCAATATTTGATGGGACATTTATATTTTCGTCTTCACAGTGAAAAGTGGGCTTTAAAATACATCGAGTGCCATTTAGCCCCCTGCGAACCGCAATCAATCAATCAATTCCTGTTTTATATAGCCTAATTAGCACTACTTTACATTGATTACAATACCTACTATTTTATTTTTCAGTACAAAAGAAACAATTTTTTACATTTTTGTCTTATTACGGTTTATTAGTAATAAATACATAATAATTCGTACAAGTGTAAAAATGTAACATTAAAGTTTTATCGAGCAAGTTGGACCCTTCACCCTGTAAAAAAATGTAGCCATATGGACCTGGTAACTGTATTTAAAAGTTGAATAAAAACATTTAATGTAACAATTAAGTAAAGAAAAATACATCAAATTGGAAAGAAATCTTAAAATAATTTGTAAGAGATGATTACTTAATGATAGTATTTGTTTATTTGCTCCAAAATGAATGCTGAGCATGCTTAACTAAAAAAAATCCAGGTTTTGTGTTAGAGCATGAATAGGTATAGCTGATTGGGGGAGGAATTCTACTACATACTTACTTCTCTATTATATCTTCACCCCTCCCCTTCCTAATGCGTGACAGAAACTATTTTACAATATTGTACACAAGCGTTAACTTTGCCTATATTCTAATTCGATGTATGCGGCGTACGTGACACACACACCGCACACGCGGCGTGTGTTTTTTTTTGGGAATAAATATGTACAGCACTTAAGTGAGCGATTCGGATATTTTATCACATAAGAGGAATAAATCAAAATGTACAATTGAATGATTCTGAGCTACTCATTGATGTAACGAAAAAGTACCGTTCACTAGAGTGAGCGGAAAAAAAGAAAAAAATCATGTGTTCATCTCACATGCGGCATAAGTGAAACCTTCAAATGAAAGAAATTATAAAAATATTTCACGGCAAACGATTTATTTAATATGGTAATTTTAAACACTAGTGCGGCTAATTTAATATCTATCTTATTCTCTTGTAGGCTAAATGCTATATCTATAACAACCCATGGAAATGAGGTGATCGCTACGGAGCTATTTCTAATTTGTTGTGTTGTTAATTTATGTAAACATGATTGTAAGCTGTTATTTAAAAAAAAGTCCCGCTGGGTTTCTTGCTGGTTCTTCCCAGGACAGAGGTTTTTTTTCAAACCAGTGGTAATTAACCAAAAGAGTAACTTTCAATAAGTATTATTTATAATCTATATTGAATAAAAAAGTTACTGTTTCTGGTAGAAGATACACCATTTCACGGCTCCGTGGTGCTGTAGCTTAGCAAAGAGTTGCAGCGCTGAGAGCCGCGGGTTTGAGTCCCGCTCGGAACAAGTATTTGTATAACCATTGTTCCAGGTCTGAATGTTTGTCCTTATAAAATTTATTAAACTGCTTATACGTTTAGAATAAAAAAACGCACGCAAAAATATAGTTCCTACTTCATTTAACGTTTTGGTATCTTTAAAAAAAATAACTTTTAATAAAAAGCGGACTTCCGAGAACAAAAAGGAATAAAATAATTTAATATTCTGACGTCGGTGCCAAAGCATATATAATTAAAACGTATATAATTAAAACCAAACTTTGGAATGTGAAATTATTTTATACCTTTTAATGCTTTTATAAATAAAATACATGTAATATTAAATATAAATATTTAATTAATAATTGCAAATAATAGAGCATCTAAATTTATCAAAATATATCATCATCATTCTTAACGTCCAATATCGCTTCGTTTCAAAAATAAACAAGTTGAATGTAAATTCAAGAAAAACAACTTCCTTCTGCGTGAATCCCATATCTCTGGTGCCCTTTGACCTACAGGACCCAAATTCAAATTCGACCGAGCTACTACCTCAAGGTATCCACATACCAAATTTAAAGTCAATCGGTCCAGTGGAACGGAAGTTATCGTGTCTGCATACAGACTAACAGACTGCCAGCTAAAACCATTAACTTCCTTTCAATGCTATGCAGAAGGAAGTTAATAATATATCAACTTTTTAAAACTGTCCTCGCTTGGCGCTCATCTCACGTATTCGGGCAAGGAGTTCCAGAGTAGTGTTGCCTGAAAACTAAAGGAATTGTAGATAAACCCAGTGAAATAAAATAGAATACTGATGATTAGATGAGGAACGAAGAACCTTATCATAAATTGAAAAAAGATACTGGAATTTATCCTTGTTTTATGTTGGTGAAGTTGGATTATTAAAAATTGAGAAAAGAACAAGCAACACTCTAGAATTTCGTCTTTGTCGGATAGTGAGCCATTTCAGGCGTTCACGATAATGAGAGATGTGATCATAATATGATATTATTGGTTGTGCATATTTAGTCTCTCAACATATTATGCACATATCTAATACAGTATTGAGAAGACGCTCCTTGTTACTTTGTTAAGAAGATTTTCGTTCAAACCTGGGTAGCACACCTGCATATTCCGCAATGGGCATTATAAGTGTTTGCGCAAGAGTTAGCTCAGTATTGATTGGAAGAAAGTTCTTCAGACGATATGGGGATCGTAATGTGGCAAAGATTTTGCGGCTAATTTCGATGATATACGTACACCAGTTCATTGTGTTGTCCATATACATGCAAAGATATTTACAGAGAAAGAGAACGGTATCAGTATATCACTGTAAAAGACCTTATAGTAGATAATATACATTAGATAAATTATAGTATTATTTATAAAAAAAAATATCATTATTGTTTCAAGAATATTTACAATCGAAATCATATTATAAACATATTATTTATCCCTATTTTCTACTTAATCAATAAAAACCTCCTACAACGAGTATTTGCATTTTATATATTTATATATATATATATATATATATATATATATATATATATATATATAATTTTTACCTTTTTTTTAATAACCGTTTTTTATATTTTAATTAAAAATATAAAAAACGGTTATTATGTCTAAATAGCCAACTATTAACCCCACTTAAATGTTATTTATATGAAATTTTGGAAGATTTTACAGGTCTTTTAGTTCTGTGGAATAATAATAATAATAATAAGCCGCGGAAGCATTGTGGGCGCGGCTTTTTAAGCGCGCTTACCCTGCATAATCGCGAAGTGTGCAGCCTCCGTAATTATTTTCTGTCGAGAGCGGATGATCCATTCTATAGGGACGTTATTTTTTGTGATAAAGTACTTACCCTTCTATCCTTAGCCAACGAAAAATGGCAAGACCCGGCAGGACAGAGCATTTCCGACCGGGAGACCGTATGGAAGGAGAAGGAGCTCCATGGGAGGTTCTACAAGGCTCTACATGAGCCTTTCGTAGATACAGTTGCCTCCCTCCACTGGCTACGTTTTGGTGACCTCTTCGGGGAAACCGAGGGTTTTGTCTGTGCAATACAGGATCAGGTTATTAAGACCAACAACTATCGGAGATACATCCTAAGGGATGGCACCGTCGACATTTGTCGAGCTTGTCGCCATCCTGGTGAATCACTTAGGCATGTCATCTCCGGTTGTTCGGCGCTTTCTAACTCTGAGTACTTGCATAGGCACAACCTAGTAGCCAGGATTCTACACCAGGAGCTCGCTCTGAAATACGGTCTCGTGGATCGGAAACTGCCTTATTATAAGTACATGCCGGAAGCCGTGCTTGAAAATGACCGCGCCAGGCTCTACTGGGACCGGGCCATCATCACAGACAGGACCATTCTTGCGAATAAGCCTGATATTGTGCTGATGGACCGGACACAGTCAAGGATATTTTTGGTCGACATTACCATTCCGTATGACGAGAACCTCGTGAAAGCCGAAACAGATAAGTTGACAAAATATCTGGACCTGGCTCACGAGGTGACCAACATGTGGGGTGGTCTGCCGGCCGAAATTATTCCTGTAGTCGTCTCTGCGAACGGGTTAATCCCAATCAGCCTCTCGGGTCATCTGAGGCGACTGGGACTCCGTGACGGACCGCTCCAAGCTCAAATGCAGAAGGCGGTGCTCCTCGATACCGCCCGCATCGTCCGCCGGTTTCTTTCCCTTTCCCTCTAACCCTCGGCCGTTTGGTCTCCCCTGCCGAGGGCTTCCATCTGGTTGGGTTTTTATTTATTTATGTATTTTTTATGCATTTATTTTATTTTGTTGATATTTATGTATGTTTATCATTTTCATTTACAATTATATATTTATACAGCCCAACCAGATGAGTAAACTATATAGATGCCGCAAATAATAATAAATAAATAATAATAATTAGACGTAGGGAAGTGACGATCCCATGGCCCGCTGACGTAACGGTTATGTGACAAAACTGCTACGTCAGCGCAGTCAGTCAGCACCTTGACAAGAGTTGTTAGCGCCGTGCATCGGCAAAATTGGAGGTGCAAAGGCCCGATTGTGCACATGGCCTCACCATGAAACGGTGCCGGATCTGGGTGTCTCCCGTTAACTGACGCCCACTTCATGGATGATGGAATTAAGGGATACGCGCAAGGGGCCGCTGCCTGGAGGTCGCCAGGGCGCGTCTGGAGCTGGCGCTGGACGCGGCAGCATGCGAACCGCCAGTCGACCGCGAGGTGCTGCACGACCACCCAGCAGCCCCTCGCATCCATCATCCCCACCAGCTGGCTTGGTGTTGGCAGGGTCTTCGTTGGCCCAGAAATCAGCACCCGCCACTGGTGTAGTACGCCGCATGCGTTGGTCAATGCAAATGAACAAAAATGCATTGCGGGCGTATTTTGGGGCGAAAGGGGGAGAAATTGGAGGTATTGGGTATCGGGCTAGAATGCACCGACTATTTGCTGAGCTGGAGCCGTCTATTACCGTTACCGAGCAAAACCTGGCAGACCGAGTTCGGTACATCATGCGCTCAAAAATATTTGATGACGCCGAGCTCGAACGGCTACGACGTGAGGCTATTCCTTTGTCGAATGAAAATGCTACGACAGGAGATGCGGCTCTACGAGTTGCAGAGCAACCCGCACATGTAGATGCCACCGTTGATCTTTTTGTAGTTGACTCAGGCGACGATGGAATAGTCGCCCCAGAACAAGAGCAAATGAGAAGCATAGTGGAAGAGGCGATTAGGGAAACGCGCAGTACCCCTCTCGAGAATTGACCGCGACTTCCCCGTATACCCCTAAGCAAGCGGAATCAGGCTGTCGTGAGGGCTCTCAACCCAATGCTGGTGACCTATTTGGAAGCCAGCCGGGACCTTTGCGAGACGGAATCAATTCTTTTTAGCGCCGCACTGGCAGTTTGCCGTATTATTGGCGCCGAACTTCCCAAGGCTGGACGCGCTACTAGACAAAGTAGTGCCATCCCAGCCCGAAGAAGAAGGATTGAGGACCGTATCGCAAAGGCAAGGGCCCTCATCGGCAGGCTGATAAGCTTCAGGTCGGGCAATAATAGGCCGAGAATTGTGCGCACCGTCAGGATGGCGTTTGCTGGGACAAACATCATTTTGTCCCAACCGGATATAACGCAAAAACCGACAGAGCGCATAGACGACCTGAAGCAGAGAATCGCTGCTTGGGGGAAGCGGATTCGGCGATATACCGAGAGGTCGACACGGTTCAACCAGAATCGTCTCTTTCGGAGTGATCAGAAGAGGCTCTATGAATCACTGGAGCGACCAATGGTACGTGGAACGGTCCAGCACCGAATCAGGCCGACACTATCGCGTTCTGGCGTGGCCTGTGACCAGAGCCCGTAAACCACAGCGAGGGCCCTTGGACGGAAGTTGTAGCGAGTCAGTGTGCGAATGTTACGCCCATGGACCCCGTCATCATTACGCGGGATGACGTAGCTGAGGCGGTCCGTAGGGCCCCGAACTGGAAAAGTCCGGGACTCGACGGACTGCATCACTACTGGCTGAAGGGTTTCGTGGTGTGTCACGCTGTTCCCGCCCGACAGTTTCAAGAGGCTCTCGACCAAAAGTCGCTCCCGAGCTTCTTCACTACTGGGATCACTCATTTGGTTCCTAAAGACCGGGATTCCACAGACCCGAGCAAATACCGCCCCATAACGTGTCTACCTATCATATACAAGACACTAACATCCATTTTGAGCGCGAGAATCATTCGTCATCTGAACTTAAATTAGGTCATGTCGCGTGCTCAAAATGGATGTCGGGGCGGCGGTCGTGGAACCAAGGAACCACTCCTCATTGACGCGTGGTCATTGGCAAGGTGGTTAAACGCAACCGTCGGAACCTCTCCGCCGCCTGGATAGACTACAAAAAGGCATTCGACTCGGGGCCTCATACATGGCTTGGGAGGGTCCTCGAGCTGTACAAGGTTGACTGTACAGTTCGAGACTTCCTCGGGCAGTGTATGGGGCAGTGGAGTACGATCCATTGTCATCTTGGCGAGCGGATGATGGCTGCGGAGAACCACATAAGGATAAGAAGGAGTATCTTACAGGGCGATTATTTGAGTCCAATCTGGTTCTGCCTCTCTCTGAACCCTCGTATAACCTTACTGGAGGGTTCCGGGAGGGGATTTTAGCTTCGGAGAGGAGGTACAAAAGTGATCCACCTTTTCCATATGGATGATCTCAAGTTATTCGCCTCCAGTCGCTCTCATCTTATGGAATTGCTAAACATCACTTGTGATTTTAGCAATTCTATTAGAATGGAGCTGGGGACGGATAAATGTGCGGTCCTCCATGTCGAAAGGGGTAGGGTTGCTAACTCTGAGGGCGTAGACTTATCTATGCCCATCAACATAAAGACCCTATCCGAGGCTGAAACATACCGATACCTGGGTATGTCACAGAACATAAGTATCGATGAGGCGGACATGAAACAGTCAGTTTGCGGTGTGTTTTATGCCCGCTTGACAAAAGTGCTTAACAATCTTTTGTCGGGCGTTAAAAAGACACATGCATATAATGGTTGGATCATGCCTGTTTTCATGTATACCTTTGGTATGCTCAGGTGGACTCAGACCGAACTAAACGCTCTGGACAGAAAAGTCCGCACTATAATGACGTCCCACAGGATGCATCATCCGAGATCGTCAGTAATGAGGCTGTACTTGCCGCGGAAGCATGGTGGGCGCGGCTTTTTAAGCGCGCTTACCATGCATAATCGCGAAGTGTGCAGCCTCCGTAATTACTTTCTGACGAGAGCGGATGATTCATTCTATAGGGACGTTATTTCTTGTGATAAAGGACTTACCCCTCTATCCTTATCCAACGAGCAATACAGCGTAGACTCAGTCGCCTCCCTCCACTGGCTAAGTTTCTGTGACCTCTTTGGGGAAACCGAGGCTTTTGTTTGTGCGATACAGGGTCAGGTTATTAAGACCAACAATTATCGGAAATACATCCTAAAGGATGGCGCCGTCGACATCTGTCGAGCTTGTCGCAATCCCGGTGAGTCACTTAGGCATGTCATCTCCGGTTGTTCGGCGCTTTCTAACTCTGAGTATTTGCACAGACACAACCTAGTAGCCAGCATTCTACACCAGGAGCTCGCTCCAAAATACGGTCTCGTGGATCGGAAACTGCCATATTATAATTACTTGCCGGAAGCCGTGCTCGAAAATGACCGCGCCAGGCTCTGCTGGGACCGGGCCATCATCACGGACTGGACTATTCTTGCGAATAAGCCTGATATTGTGCTGATGGACCGGGCACAGTCAAGGATATTTTTGGTCGACATTACTATTCCTTATGACGAGAACCTCGTGAAAGCCGAAACAGATAAGTTGACAAAATATCTGGACCTGGCTCACGAGGTGACCAACATGTGGGGTGGTCTGCCAGCCGAAATTATTCCTGTAGTCGTCTCTGCGAACGGGTTAATCCCAGTCAGCCTCTCGGGTCATCTGAGGCGACTGGGACTCCGTGACGGATCACTCCAAGCTCAAATGCAGAAGGCGGTGCTCCTCGATACCGCCCGCATCGTCCGCCGGTTTCTTTCCCTTTCCCCCTAACCCTCGGCCGTTTGGTCTTCCATCTGGTTGGGTTTTTATATATTTATGTAATTTTTATGTATTTATTTTATTTTATTGATATTTATGTAAGTTTATCATTTTCATTTACAATTATATATTTATACAGCCCAACCAGATGAGAAAATTATACAAATACCCCATAATAATAATAAAGTTTATTCTTTTCTCTCAGAAATTTAGTAATTAACATAAACATACAACTAAATATTAATATACTATAATCAATTTGTGAGAGACTGGTGTCCGTACTAGGATTCCCTGTATGATAGATCACCAGCCCCACCTACAGACCAATCTATAAAAATCAAAGTAATATTAGGTATATCATCATCAACATCATCATTACAGCTTTTAATAAGTGCACTGCTGAACATAGGGCTCCCCCAAGGAATGCCACAAAGCACGGTCCTGAGCCACCTGTATCCATCGACTTCCTGCATGTCTTACCAGGTCGTCACTCCATCTCGTTGGGGTCGCCCTATACTTAGCCTACCGGTACGAAGCTGCCACTCAAGAACCTTTCTTCCCCATCGGTTGTCGGTTCCTCGAGCTGTATGGCCAGCCCACTGCCAATTCCTCTCGGTCGAAGTTGGACTTACCTAGTCGGACTATTTGTCCCAGGTAAACATACTCGTCAACAACTTCGAGCTTAGTGCTCCCAACAACTACTACAACTACCCATTAACGTTTACATGTCTTACGTAATTGTAACGTTTTTTATAAAAAAATTGTTTAATAAACAGCAAATAAGTAAGAAATGGTTAAAATATTGCAACTACTTATCGTAAGTGATAGAGCCACGCTGCAACTATATTATGTTTGCAGTACGAATGGGTCGACTCCACCGCGGAAGGACCACGCTCTCGCATAGTATCAGAGGAATTCCATCTTAGTCCTCTGTGATGACAACATATCTGCATTTTGATTCATAATCTAGAATAAAATAGAATATAATATAAAAGAATAGAATAGTACAGAATGGAATAGATTGATTTTTATTCAATATAATTTATTGAATGATACTTATTGAAAGTAATTTTTTTATTTACCTCTGGTTCGGAAAATACTTCTATCCTGGGAAGAACCCGCAAGAAATCCAGCGGGATATTTTTTTAAACATATTTCACTTTACAAACATTTTGTACAATTTTATAAATGAAATTTAATAGAACCAGAATGATGACGATCACCTCATGCCTAGGGGTTATTTTCACTTATGTGTTATTTGATATTACAATAACCCTTTCTTTTTACAATTTTCCTTTAATAAAACATTTAAGCATTATTTTGTTGTAAAAGTGTATACATTGCCCATAAATGAATTATTAATTCTGTGGAATAAGTAAGACTAAGTTAAATAACAGGTATTACAAACTTATGTTTATTCCTAGTGTTTAAAGTATGAACATCATTATTCTTATCAAAGCTTTTTATGTTTTTATGTACATACATTACATTTTCATAAATATATTGCTATGCCAAAATAAATGTGTTTTGTAGTTTTTCTTAGGAGTCTCAAGAGTTAAATTGTAAAAATTTAAGATGGAAACCGCCCGTTACGGCTGGCTCTCTTTTGCAAAACAAATATGGCTTCAGGGATGGTGTAGATGTCTATCGGCCACAACATCCACATACCATCAGGTTGACTGTGTCCACGTTTGTCACTCTTATTCTATAAAAATAAGTACAGAATGCTATATATATTTCGTAGACATTTGTAAATGCTGAAAGTAAGGAATGTAAATCGTTATAATAAATATTAACTCGCTGCATGCGTCGAGCGATGAAGTGGCAGTTATTGGATGGAGCAGTGTGAGTCGTACGTGACACGTAACTCACGTCATTAATACCGTATGTTGCGCAGAGGAACTTTCTATAACACGTAATATGCGTTACTTTCCCTCTTAACATGTTATCCTAGTTTATTGGAAAAAGTATTAAGAGCGCAGTTTAATTGTTTTTCTTTTCGTGCTACTTTTAGTGCATACATATATGTTTACCTATCCAACTGCAGAGAGGTATAAGACAGTGACAGTATATCCCAGAAACTCATCACCGCTGCATTAGAAGAAGTTTTCAAGCTACTGGACTGGAAAGGATACGGTATTAACATCAATAGCGAGTACATTACTCACCTTCGATTTGCTGACGATATAGTACTTATGGCAGAATCGCTGCAGGACCTAAGCACTATGCTCAATGGCCTCAATAGTATCTATCAACGGATAGGTCTTAAGATGTACATGGACAAAACAAAGATCATGTTTAATGTCCATGTCACACCTACGCCGGTAGTTGTTGGGAGCACTGAGCTCGAAGTTGTTGACGAGTATATTTACCTGGGACCAATAGTCTGTCTAGGTAAGTCAAACTTCGACCGAGAGGTCAATCGACGGCTTCAACTCGGCTGGGCAGCGTTCGGGAAATTGCGACAATGTTCCGTCAGGTATACCTAACACTTGAAAACGAGATTGTAGAACCAGTGCGCATTGCCAGTGATGACCAATGGAACTGAGACGTAGTCCTTCACTGCTGGCCATATAAGGACGCTCAAGGTCGCTCAGCGAGCTATGAAGAGGGCTATGCTCGGGGTTTCTCTGCGTGATAAACTTAGAAATAAGGATATCCGCAGTAGAGCCACAGTAACCAACATAGCCCAACGGATTAGTAAGCTGAAGTGGCAATGAACCGGCAACCGATGGGGAAAATAGGTTCTCGAGTGGCAGCCTCGTACCGGTAGGCGAAATGTAGCGCGACTCGCCACTGAATGGAGTGACGACCTGGTAAGACATGCAGGAAGTCGATGGATGCAGGTGGCCCAGGACCGTGTTTTATGGCATTCCTTGGGGGAGGCCTACGTTCAGCAGTGGACATGTGAAGGCCTGGTATGATGATTATGAAATATGTTTACATACATTCATCGCGGCGACAAAACTCCTTTCACAGCTTACTCCTTTTCAAAAGGCAACAAATTCCCTGGTGTTGTAGTTGTTCATAGGCGGCGCTTGACACTTTATATCAGGTGAGCCGCATGCTGGTTTGCCCTCTAAAAATATCTTAATAAAAATGTAAGTGTTAATAAAAATGTTTGCCCCCTAAATATAAACCATAACAATGTAAGAAACTTTCTTCAAAGGGAAACCTACAAAGATATTTTTATTTACTGTCACTTTCATTGTCAGTGACAATATGTTGCAAAGTAACATGACAGGAGAAGAATTCGCTAGGTCTGTCATCGGGCTTATAACTCAGCAACGAAGGGAGTTGTTGTTTTCAAAAAATATTTTATTAATTATTTGATATTTATTAAAAGGATACTTGTAACTAAATTAGATATAGAGTTCTTATCTAGTGGCATCGAGGCAGATCATCGAAGCATGATCTTTTTTAAGATGCTGTTTGTGCATTATTTTTTTAACTTTTATTTATTTTAATTATATCATACGTTTATAAGAATTTATAGTGTGCTACCGTTGTAAGAATATACACTTCCCTAAATCGTTCCGCGGATGTCGTGAGAGGCGACAGAACGAAACTGAAACAAATATGCAGCAGTATATACAATTCAAAATAAAAAATGAAACGCGGTTGCCAACGCGCCTGCCAAGCGTGGCAATTACACAACTATAGTCTGTTTTTTTTTAACAAACTAGTGCTGATACTGAATATGTCTCTCGCATATTTCCGATATTGACAGAGTGAGATGGGTCATTGTTAGGGGTGGAGCCAACGCCTTTATTCTTGTTTTGAAATTGTAAAACGGGCCTTGTTCATATTGAATACTTCTAAAATTTACTGTAGAGCAAATGAAAAATTTATTATATATAAATAATTTCATAAATATATAACAATCAAACAATATTGGATATATTATAAATAGGTATATTATGTAGAAGAACTTATAAATAAAATAATTATTATATAATTTTTGTAATCTTAAAAACTATCGTCATTACTTCCTTCTGATTAACTTTCTGCAGACACGTAAATAATAAACAGCTTTAATATATGTTGTAATTATTGTCGATTTCGTACATTTTTGTTACGATCTTGATTATCACATGATTGACACATGCGATCATTTTCGACTATCCACTTTAGCTACACCTTGTAACAAAAGAGTTCAAACTTCATCAATTTTATAACTTTTGTTAATTGCTGCCACGTAGCCCTTCACTTGAGCCTAAAATTATAAGACGCTTGCTTTTTCCTGCAATAACAATAGTAAAGCATCCGTCAGTAAAATAATGTGTATTTTTTATAGGATATGTACATACAGATTTAATTGTAAAAAAATATTAAAAAAAGAAAATACTAAATTAAACACAATATTTACCTCTTTTTCAATCCTTTTGATAGCCAATCTAAGAATGCAAATCTTGTATCTAATGTAAACATATATACAAAACATTAGATACAAGATTCTTCATTTTGAAAATATTTGTGCAATACATTTCGAAGAGCACTTTTCGTAAAATCGTCATATTTGTTAATAACACTCAAGCGAATTATTATCTTTTTCGGTGATTTTTGTGGTCTACCCGATTTCATGTCTTTAATAACCTAAAAAGTCGGTTGTCTGTAAAGTCGGTTTACTGACGATAGTTGAACGTGACAACGCCGATTGTGCCTCTTTGTCGCTTGTTCCGCGCTCTCTTGCACTTTAAATGAAACGCCTCAGAGAGAGGTAACGCCGCATGAGTCATGTTTTTTCATGCGTGCAGCCAGCTTCATCGAATTATAAGACGTTGTCACGTCAAAAACACGAAACACATCTAATAATATCTATAAAATAACATAATTAATTTATGATTTAGTTTCTTTAGTTTTTAGTTATAATTTAGTTTGACGTAATTAGTAATTTGTAATTTGCTAATGTATATTTAATCAATTTATCTATTCATAATAAATAATGTATAGTGTAATATTATTTCAAATTAAGTAAAAATGTTTACGTTGTACACCGTAGAGAAATGAATTCCCATTGAACTTGATATTGTCTGGGTAATTTCATCATGTGATCTATTACAATCAGAATCTTTAAATGATTTAAACATATTATGTATAATTTGTTTTTGTGTGGATTGCAAAGGGCGCTTAGTACACTCAACTACAGGAACATGTCCACCATGACTAACGCACAAACAATATTGTCTGGTTCACCACTAAAACATGTGTGACGCGCAGGTAATCGCCGAGCGCTGAGTCAACTGAGTGTGCATGTAACTACAGCGTTTTTGTGAAACTGTATTTATGGTGATTACGTGGACGAATAACAAAGCAGTCAAAATTTTTATTATCGGATTGTTAAAAAAACAGACCGTAGAACTAAAATTATTGTTAAATTTATAAAGAAAATGTAAATCAAACTTACAAAATACGGGTAGTAGTTTTTGTAGATTAAGGGTAACAAACGAGCACACAGTCCACCTGATAGTAAGTGGATGCTGTGGCCTATAGACATCAACATTTACCCTCTATTACTAATCACAATGCACACAATGGTAACAACACGTCACCCCAGAAGACTGAGATGAAACGCCTCGTTACAAGTAAAGAGGGTCTCCGGTTGTCTACACTGACCATACAGAGTAGCATTGAGCTGCTATTTTACGCTGGTATTCAATGAAAGCGTGGTCCTTCACCGGTCGGGTTAACCCATTCGTGCTACAACCACAGTATAGTTGGAACGTGGCTCTACCGAGTAGTCAGTCTGACGTACTGCTCCAGTACACGTACACAGAACTCAGTTTTTTATTGTTATTAAATATTTTATAAGTGATAAATCTTGTGATTATTATTTTTTCTTATTAAATGTGTTTGTATTAAGGTTGTGTAATAGGTGATGGTGCAGAATAAAGTGTTAGAGCGTGTACTCGTCGACAAATTGATTGCAGTTTGGCAAGATATTTTTTTATAGGATAAGGGTAACAAACGGGCACACAATCTACTTCATGGCAAGTAGTTGCTGTGGCACATAGACATCTACATCTATCCACGATTACGAATCAAAATGCAGATGCGTTATCATATATTCTGTGAGGGTGTGGTCCTATTCCAGTTCAACTGACCCATTCGTGCTGCTACCATAATTTAGCTGATGATGATTATGATGACCATATTTTTTTTAAATACTCAAGTGACAAACGAACCTACAAGCCACTTGATGGTAAGTGGCTACTGCAGTCGCTGACTCCTGCAGCCAACTTCAAGGAATCACCTTCCCGTTACGAGCCGACCCATTCACGCTGCAACTATACCAGTAATATAACTGCAACAATGCCGTTATATTACTGGTATACTTGTGCGTATGAAAATTCATTTCAGTAGTAATCTACCTTTGTTTGAGTAAATAAAAGAAAAAAGTAATCGTACAGCATTTAATATCAAGGAAGAAAAGCAATGTTAAAGTTTTCAATTTAAGATTAAATGAATCTTCAGCGGAATTTTCTATCTTTATGATGCGAGGGACTGACGAGGAAAGCGGAATATTATATGAATTGCACAAAGTTTTATCGCATCTTAGAATTTCGTATTGTGTGCAGCTTGATATGATTATATCATTTATATTATTTTAAAATTATCTGTGCGGAGCAAATTGTGAAGGGGAATTTGTTCAATTTTTACTTACATATTAATTGCACTGCTGCTCACATTTAATTTTGTTCTACCAATCTTAATTATTTCCCAGGAGATGGCAGCAGCGTCTCCCTGATAACAGCTCAAAATAATAGAAAATTTCGTTTGACAGGCGTAGCTGCTATGGTACCCCCCTCTATCTTAAGCAGTTTTTATAGACTGTAATTGATGAAGGTCTCACATCACAAATATAGGGAAAATCCAAAGTCGTTTATTTGTAGCAATATCAAATTCAAATTCAAATTCAAATCGTTTATTGCGAATATAGGTTGATACAGTTGGTGTTTACATAGTTTATCACTTATAGAACAAACATTTAGTACAGCTATATTCCGCCATTTGGCATGCAATGTCCATCACATTTTATTACTTTTATATTAAATTACTTAAACATACTCTAGTTAAAATTGGAATTAACATGATACAAAATCAAAAATAATAGCGATAAGTCAATTTAGATAATATTGTATAAGTCAAGTCAATTTAGTTATTCTCAGTCATGTAACAGTCAATTATTGAATTTCATATTTGTCTTCGAGATATTCTTTCACACTGTAGTATGCCTTATTAAGAAAAAATTGCTTCAATAGTATTTTAAACTTATCTATATTGGAGCATCTCAAAATGTGTAATGGTAAATGGTTATAAATTCTAGGGGCCATACAAAATACACTGTTGTTAAATTGGGCTGTGTTGTTTGATGGAAAACATATTTTTTGATTATTACGTTTACTGTGTAGGCACTCAAATAAAGAAATATGCGTAGTAACAAAAACGGCTATCTCATATATATAAAGGCACGGAAGTGTTAACAGTTTCAGACTAATAAAAAATGGTTTACAACTATCTGTCTGTTTTAACTTCACAATGGCTCTTACACATCTTTTTTGGGCTCTAAATATCATTTCATTATCTACAGAGTTACCCCAAAAGATGACACCATACCTTAACACCGATTCTACATAACCGTGGTACGCAGTGATGACGGCAGATTGATTCACAATTGTTCCAAGTCTATATAGAGCATAAGAGAACCGATTGAGTTTAGTACAAATATCTTCCACTTGAGATTTCCATTTTAAGTTTGAATCGAGATTGAGGCCTAAAAATTTTGCATTTTCGACTACATTAATTTCTTGTCCGTTGTAGCAAATATTAATATTTATTAAATTATTTTTCACGTTTCTAAATGTCATTAGATTTGTTTTATTTAGATTAATTAATAAATTATTATTTGATAACCATTGAATTATTATGTCTAATGTTTGATTTATATCAGATATCATTTGATTTTTGCTTGTGCTTGTAAACATCACTGTGCTATCGTCTGCAAATAGTACCATATCTTGATTTATATAATTTGGTAAATCGTTTATATAAACAAGGAATAACAATGGACCAAGAATACTTCCCTGGGGTACTCCTTGAGTTACTTCGCGATATGAGGATGAGTAAACTATTTGTCTATACGTTTTTGAGCATATACGGGTAATTTGTGTACATTGTTGTCTATTTATTAAGTATGTTTTTATGAGATTGAGGACATTTCCTCGGACTCCGTATGCTTCTAATTTACTTAAGAGGATACTGTGATTAACATAGTCAAAAGCTTTAGTTAAATCCATATATAGAGCAGATACTAAGTGCTTATTATTAAGGCTTGTCATTACAGTACGCAGAAATTGAAAGACAGCTAAATTTATACTTTTATTCTTTCGAAATCCGACTTGTTTCTCTGTGAATATTTTATATTTTTCAAAGAAATCATTAAGGTTGTGACTTATTACCTTTTCAAAAATTTTAGAGAATATCGGTATGAGTGCTATGGGTTTATAATTTGCAACATCACTCTTGTCTTTTTTCTTAAATATAGGTTTAACTACCGTTTTTTTAATTTATTTGGGAATATTCCAGAGGCTATACTTAAATTTATGATGTAGGATAAAACGGATGAGATGATGGTTGATACATTTTTTAATACCTTTGTGATAACGTCATCATAACCTGTGCTATTTGTATTATTTAATGACTTAATTATATTATTAATATCGAAAGGAGTAGTTGGGTTCATAAATAATGAGTTATAAGAATTCGGTACTTTGGAGTTAATATTCATTGCTCTTATATTACTGTCATTTCCATTTATGAAGTAATTGTTAAATAACTCTGCGATATCTTTGGGGTCATCAGTGATCACTCCATTATTATTGATATGTCTGATTTCCTCTTTAATCACATTCCTGTTATTATAATTGATGATTGACCAAGTAACTTTAGATTTGTTTGAAGCTGTTTTGATTTTATAATCATTATGTGCCCTTTGTGTTAACTTTATTATTTTGTTTAAACGTTTTGTGTAACATTTGAACAAATTTCTGTTGTGTGTAGTCGGATGTTTTCTATATTGCCAAAGTAAATTTCTTTTTTGTTTTGAACATATTCTTATACCTTTCGATATCCAGGAAGGTTTCTTCCAAGGTGCTCTTTTTATTAATATAAATGGAAAACATAGATTATAAAATAATATGAATAATTCGTGAAAATAATCAAATGCATAATTTGGATCAGTCGTATTGTAAACTTCGTTAAAAGTGAGTGATTTTAAGCATTGATTGAATTTTTTCATGTTTTCTTTACTATAGTCTCTAATTTTTACCAACCAATGTGAGAGAGAACAAGTTTCTTTAACTTTACAAGTTAACATTTGGGTTGAATGATCAGACAGAGCAAATTCAAAAATGTTATATTTACTTCCTTTAATATTGTGTATAAAATTATCTAAACAAGATCCATTTACAGTTCGCGTTGGCTTATTAATGGTCAATTTAAGATTATAGCCAATAATTGTTTGATTAAGCATGTTAACCTCTTTGCTCTTTTTTAAAGTGTTTATATTGAAATCTCCACAAATAACTATTTTTTTCCTTGTGAAACACAATGTAGCAAGTATGTCATTAAATATAGAAAAAAAGTGATCATAATTTTGTGTATTGTTTCGAGGTGGTCTGTAAATACACACTATTATTAGACCATGTAATGTAAGTTCTATGGCACAGCACTCAATTATACCAGAAATGCCATATTTTTCTATAGAATTTAAGATTTTGAATTCACGATGATTGTGAATCAAAATACAGGCACCGCCATGGCGGTTTTTACGGCAAAAAGAGGCTGCAAGTATGTAGTTTTCTATGAATAATAATTTGGTATCACCTTTCAACATATTGTGCTCTGTTAAACATACTACATCAACTAGAATGCCCTGTTCCGAAAGAGAATTGAGATTTAAAGCTAAAAGATCTGACTTACTTATAACGCCATTAATGTTTTGATGTAATATATTTATATGTTTATAATTAACGAAAAAATGTTTTAGATTGTTCCACAATTACATGGTCATCACATGCATGTAACTCTGGTGTGGGAAACCGAGCGTCATCCATAGAATTTAATGCAATTGGCGATTTTGTAGTGCATTTACATATATCGTTACTTATTTCATCAATGCTACACGTAGTGACCATGTCATATGGAAATATTGATATGTCGGCAAGTATTTGTTGCATAATATTTTTATATATATTCTTTAATCCATAATTGCTGATTTTACCAGATTTGTAAGAAAACATGTCATACGAGAGATTATAATTCGAATCAAAAATATATGCATATTTATAGTATTGCACATTCATGAATAATAAATTATTAAACATCTCTACTTTATAATTAAATATCGGGGCTCTGCATATATATGTAGGAACACATAATATTATATTTGTATGAGATATACTTTGTAAACATTCCTGAATAGATTTGACCAGCTCAGAACAATTTACAGTTTTTTTAAAGTCATGTTCTCCAATCAGGATTAAACAGTAGTCATTGATGGTATAGTTTCGCAGCTTTATTTTAATATCTGCTAACATTTCCAATACTCCACAGTTTTGAGTGATGTAACGACAGTAGTTAAATTGGTCAGCAAATGTGGATTCAATATCCCGTAATCTACCTTTTACACCACAATTGGTTAAAATACAGAGTTTCCGTTTTTCAATAATTGTGTGAGTTTTCATTGATTCTTTTTTACTGACAATATCACTGCAATTTTTTGTTCTTTCTTCAAACTGTTTGGTGATTTCTTCCTTGTCTGAGAAAATGTCATTTGTTAAATGTATGTTTGTATGTTGGATCATTGGGCTACTCAAAGAATCTTTATTTTTATTTTTACGGTCTAATCGTGATGTAAGCCGTGGACTCGTAATAGTTACTTTTTTGTATAAATCGATCGTTTTGTTTGCTTTTGACAAGTCTGATTTGAGTTGTACATTTTCGCATGTTAAATGATCTATTTCTTGGTGCGCAGATTGTAATTCACAGGACAGCCTTTTTATAGTCCCATTCAGTCTCATCAAATTTGAATCATCGGCTGATATGTAGACCGAAGTACTGGAAAATATTTTTCCACTGAAAAGTAAATTTTGTTCTTCAATCCGACTTAACTTTTCGTTCGAACACTAGTCGGTGCTTACCTTACCTATAATTCCTTTGATAGATGAACTATCAAAACTAACTAATGAAGTTTTTACGAAACTCTCTGAGCACGAGTCCTAATCCCAATAGTCGGCTTTTAATGACATCATTTAAAAAATAATTTAGATTTTTATGTCGGGATTTTTTACCTTAATGGGGCAATTAAGCCTTATGAAATATTTATTATGGACAAAGTAATTAATTGCGGTTTATTCATAATGCCCGGGCAATGTGAATAAATGCCCAATATGAGTGGGCAATATGATAAAAACTATGGAAATAGTTAAATTGACTGGGCTTTATGAATAAAATCTGTTAATTATCAGGCAGAGTCATAAAAATATAGGTATATATCCTATCCCACTGGTGATGCTTTATACACCGGCCGTGCCAATATATCTCGCAAAAACGTCTTCGAGTACTGGAACAAACTTGTATCTGAAGTGGAGACTTTGTTGAACAAAGTCTCAGACTGACTTCGACTAAATCTAGTACAGTTCAATCCCCAGAAGACACAAGTTTGCGATTTTACCGCTAAAGGGAACCCCTTTGTCGTATCTCTTCAGTTTCAAGGCACGCCCCTTGTTGCCTCAGCCAGTATCGGGATCCTTGGTGTCGACATATCGAGTGACGTGCAGTTTCATGGTCACTTGGAAGAGAAGGCCAAATTGGCCTCTAAAAAGTTTGGTGTGCTCAGCAGAGCGGGACAGTATTTCATGCCGGCATACCGCTTGCAACTTTACAAGGTGCAGGTTCGGCCTCATATGGAATACTGTTCCCATCTCTGGGCAGGGGCTTCCCAGTGCCAGCTTCTTCCACTTGACCGCATCCAGCGCAGAGCGGTTTGAATCGTCGACGACCGAGTTCTTTCCGATCGACTTGACTTATTGGCACTGCGTAGAGATGTTGCATCTCTTTGCGTATTTTATCGCTTCTATCACGGGGAGTGCTCTGAGGAATTGTTCGGACTAATTCCAGCCGCCCAATTTCACCGTCGCACATCGCGATACAACTCGTCATACCATCCATACCATCTGGATGATTGGCGGTCCACCACTGTTTGATTTAGAAGAAGTTTTCTTCCTCGCACAACTTCCTTGTGGAATCGATTACCACCAGCGATTTATCCGGACCGATACGACTTAGGGGCCTTCAAGAAAAGAGCCTATTCCTTTTTAAAAGGCCGGCAACGCATCTGGTGTTGTAGTTGTTCATGGGCGGCGATAGTCACTTACTATCAGGTGAGCCGCATGCTCGTTTGCCCCCTCTCCTATAAAAAAATGTAGTTTTTGATAAATGCTAAGGAGGCTTCCTTGCATTAGCAGCTAGTAGTGGATGTGTAAATATATTATAATTTATTATTACACACCCACTGCTAATCACAGGTCTCCTCTCACAGAGACCTGTGAGCCCGTGACTAGTAACTATGGAAATATGGCCACTTGTAACCATTACAACTGTGTGAAATATGCTCTGTCTAAATAATACTTAAAAACATGCTTTTTCAATTTAGATGGATTTAATAATTTATTTCAACCTTGATTAGAGACAGACAACGCACCTATCCAATCTTTTTCTTAGCAGATTTTAACATTTTATCATCATTGTTCCTCTCGCGTGCGATAAGTAAACAGTAATACTAAATATAATATAAAATATAACGCATTATTTTGTCTGATTTTTTAATTTTCAAAATGCCTAAAGGCATTATTTTTAAAGGAATGTTCGGAATTTATTATGCTTTGTTTTGTTTCTTTTAGTATGTATTTTTAACCGAGTTCAAAAACGACAAAGCTCTCTTTGCGACGCGTTTTTTTATTTTCCCGGTTTTCTTGGAAACAACTACACAGATTTAGTATATTCGTTTTTTATTTAATATGCTTATACTAATACCAAATAAATTTATAGAAAAACCTCCACCTCTAAGGATGGAAATGTAGAATATGAAGATTTTAATGTAACTGTTTATACAGCGGTCTACTTGTTATATTCCTTTTTCTTATAGGAGAGGGGGCAAACGAGCATGCGGTTCACCTGATGGTTAGTGACTACCGCTACACATGAACAACTGCAACACCAGGGGACCAAGAGGATTCGCAAATGCGTTGCCGGCCTTTTTAAAAGGAGTAGGCTCTTTTCTTGAAGGTCCCTAAGTCGTATCGGTCCGGCAAAATAGCTGGTGGCAATCGATTCCGCAAGGAAGTTGTGGAATCGATTACCGTTATTCCATAAACTTAATTCTTTGATACACAATACCTAAGCAGCGACTTCAGGAGTTATGTGGATAGTATTTAGTTTTGTTTTTAAAGTCCGATAATTTTTTAAAAGTTACATTTTCATATGCAAACATTGATTGATTGATTTCAATCACCAACGATATCAGTAAAATTGTTATATGCAATGAATGCTTTGCCATGTGTTCAGCGATAAAGGAAAGACACGGTGAGCGAAGCTCTATATTTGCAAACGAGGTGAATGTGAAGCGAGTCTTATGCGTGTTTATCGCTTAATCAACCTCTGAAGAAAATGAAGCTTATTGTGTATACTGTCGTGTGACATTAAAAGAGTTGTAAAAAGCAAATTTTTTTTTGTAGAATAAAGGTCACAAACGAGCACATAGTCCACCTGATGGTGAGGGGATGCTGTGGTCCATAGACATCAACATTTGCCTTCGATTGAGTTTCCAGTTAAAAGGAGTCTTTGATTCTCTGCACTCACCATACGAAACACAGCAGCATAAAGCTGCTTTATTACGTTGGTATTCTGTGAGAGCGAGGTCCTTCCCCGGTCGAGCCGACCCAATCCTGCCGCAGCCATAAAATATCTATCGTGTGGCTTTACCACGTATAAATATTTACGAAATATCTTAATACTTTAAGTCATGCAGAGAAGTTTGCTTGAAACTGGATTTAACAGTCTTGAAAATTTGCATAAAATAGAAGGAAATAAGTGGAGATTTATTGCGCAGCGGTGTTTTCAGGACACATTTTAACAGTTCCGAAATAAGCTATATTGCACCCCAGTTAATCTTTGGATTACTTCAGTTTGTTTTCTTTTAGGATTCTTTTTAATATTCCGTGTCTGAGCAAATTGTAACACATGCAATGCAGAATTAAAATTTGGCATTCCTTAAATACAATAAGGGTGACAATCGAGCTTACATCCCACTGACTACTGTAACTAAATGATGAGGCCCATAGACATATTTTACATCTATCCTCGACTAAAAATCAAAATACAGATGCGTTGTCACCCCTGAGGACTAGTGGAATGCCTCGTATTCAGTAAAGAGGGTCTCCGGTTTTCTAAATTAACCATACGAAACACAGCAGTATTGAACTGCTATTTACGAGTGTATTAGTTATTTAGCTATGAAATTGCCGTTTTTAATGAAATAGGTTAAAGTAATTTATTCCTATATTTATTATTTCTATTAATTGAAGTATCCTTCTTTAAGAAATCAGCTAAACGGAAACCAACAAATTCTTTAAAGTCATTTTGTGCTGCCTTTCGGTTCTTAAAATTCTGAAAAAACAGAAGTCTGTAGGCGCAAGGTTCGGATGACGGAGGGCTTCCAACCCAAGCTGTTGTAACAAGCAGACCGTCTGTTGTGCAGTTTGAGGTCGCGCGTGGTCGTACACGAGCAGCGGGGTTGAGTGATTAACCAAAGCTGGTTGGAGAAGTACGAGTTTTTCCATCATTGTGTTCAGTTTTAGAGTACCCATCTGCAGTAATGCTTATCCCGTTTGGTAAGAAGCTGTGACGAATCACACCGGCGCTAGACCACCAAACAGTGACCAGCACTTTTCTGAGAGTAAGTTTTTGTTTATGGCATTGTTTAGGTGTTTAAGAAGTATCCAACCAACTGACTGAGCGCTTGTGATTATCAAAAATATTCTATTTTTCGCCGCAGGTAACAATGCGGTTCAAATTTTCTTTGTATGTGTGTATGTTGAGCAGTGCAAGGTACGTCTCAAGGGACGATCATTGAGATTGTGGGATACACATTTGTCTAGCTTTTTTACCTTGCCAGTTTGAAGCAAATGGACCATTATTGTTTAAATACTAACGTCGAGAGCTGCAAATTCAGCCGTAGATTAAGTATCATAAGCTTCCACATTCACCTTTAGATAATTAATTGGTAATTTTATATCAAAACTTTCGGACGACCACTGGATCCGCCTTCCAGACCGAAGTTTTCGGAACTGAAGCGGGCAAACCAATATCAGGTGGTGCGTTCGTTTGTAGTATTCAACGGCGGTACTCATAGTCCATAATTTTTCGAATTTTTAACGTATTAATGATGATATCCAAAATTCAAATGCGATGAACACAGAACGCTTATTAATAAACAAATAAAACATTTTGAAAAAAGAATACCATGTTTAAATGAAAATTAATTTGAAATAATTAATTATTTAATTAATTAATTCTTAGCCATACAAAAATTATAATGATTTGAAATGGCCAGTACTGCAGAACGGCACTTTCATAGGTAAAGACCTATTATATGGAATGGCATATTTATAAAATTAAGTTATCCAAATACAAGTAATTTATAAACAGGGTTACTTTCGGGAGTAACGAGGCAAGTTAATAAGTAAAAATATGTAAAATTCTCACGCTTGTTAGTTAGAGGTGTAGGCAGAGTCTAGGACTTCCATTTGGGACGATCTTGATACACCTCTCTCGCTTCTTTTTCACCTAAGGGTACATACTTGTTGGTTAAGGGTACTCTTAATTTGGTACCCGATAGATCTCCAATTTGATAGATGTTATACAATCGCATTTCTTCGTAGTTTTCCTTCTATTTCACCCTCACAGAAAACCAGCGTGAAGTAGCGGTTTACCTCTGCGTTTCGCTTGGTGAGTGCCGGTGGCCGGAGGCCCTTTTTACTGGAAATGAGGCATTCCGTCTTAGTCCTCACGGGTGACCACGCATCTAAATTTTGATTTGTAATAAAGGATTGATGTAGATGTCTATGGGCCGCAGCAACCACTTATCATCAGGTGGACTGTGTGCTCGTCTGTCACCCTTATCCTATAAAAAAAACTTGACTTGCCTTCATCTTGTATCCGACATATGTAAGTTGTTAGCTACGTGTAGCTAATCCACGGCGGAAACAATGCACATAGGATATATGTCAGGTCGCTGTATATTGTGGGAATGTTAACTGCAGTTCGCTTTAATTATAAATGTACTTCACGCTTGTCTCAGATTAACGAACATTAATTTATTAACTATGAATAAGCTATATCATTGTGTGTAGTTAGTTATTATGTATAATTAAACTATATAATTGTATGTAGTAAGTTATTTAAGACTTATATGGGTCTCTCGTGTTGTAAATATACGATACAAGGTTTGTGTACTGTGAAGGTCACTGATATATCATGGCACTAAGCGTTAGGGTAACCGCACGCACCTTCAATTCCCCTTGTGTTGCAGTTGTTCATGGGCGGCTGTAGTCACAATCAGGTGACTGGAGCGCTCGTATGTCCCGTTTTCCATAAAAATATCACTATTTGAATCTTTCCTTATAATAATAGCAATTCTCATTTTCATAAAATTGAGTTGAAAGGGGATTAATAAGATTTTTTTAATTAATCGCTTCTGCACATTGTACTGAACGCTTCTCTGGAAATTGACAGATGGTGGGAAAACTGTACAGATATTTTTTTATTAAGATTTTTGGCTTTGATACTTGTCCTTTAAGCCATGTCTACATTTATCTCAGTATCAAGTGATAATAATCCTATAAGGTGCACTGTTTCACAATACGTTGATGCGATACAATGCGTAGTTTTTTTGGAAAATTTTGACGGCTTATCTTGAGATTCACGTCACAATCAAAAAATGTCTTATGGGATTTTGCTATGGGGAAATGCGGCTGATTCAGAAACTATTTTAGTTTTACAGAAGAGGGCCATTAGAGCTATTTACAATCTAAAACCGAGAGAGTCTCTTAGAGATAAATTTAAAGAAATTAATATATTAACTTTGGCCTCTCAGTATATTTACGAAAATTTAATGTATGTTCACAAAAACAAAGATAGTTTTAGTAAAAGAAGTGATATACATTTTGTAAACACTAGGAACAAACACAAGCTAGTGATACCAGTTTCTCGACTCCACAGAGTCAGTAATTCATTCTTGGGGCAATGTATACGCTATTACAACAAGGTCCCGGAAAGTGTACAGGTTCTCTCTATTACCAAGTTTAAATGTTTTATTAAGCTGAAACTGTATAAAAAGGGTTATTATAGTATTAATGAATACATGGTTGATAATAACCCCTGGGAATGAGGTGATCGCTTCCAAGCAGTTTCTAAAATAAATTTTGTAAATAGTTCGTAATCATTTATATTGTAAAATTTATTTTTTAAAAAAAGTCCCGCTGGGTTTCTTGCTGGTTCTTCCCAGGACAGAGGGTTTTTTTCGAACCAGTGGTAAAGTAAAGTAAAAAATTACTTTCAATAAGAATTACACATGTAATGTATATTGAATAAAAAATATTCTATTCTATTCTATTCTAAATCGGAACACTTTTGAAACTTCACCGTTTCCACTAATAGTTCACATGCACAGACATTAAATACAAAAAATCACACCACTTTTGTAGATCAAAATCTATTTTAAACCATTATTTAAACAATAATACAAGAGCAGCAATCCACCGCCGGTCAAGTTCCCGCCAAAACTCCCTGTACAGATATTGTTCGGCATTTCCCACAGGTGATAAAAATATCATTGTTTAATTGTCTTGGCTCTGCGTTCATCAACTCACAGAATATATTTGCGTGCAGAAGTAATCTTGGAAAGGCCTATTGGAAGTTCAGTAGGGGGATTTAAAAGTTAAAGAAGTGAATAATGTGAAGGAGAATTCTTTTAACAAAAAAAATTAAACTGCATGAAAATCAGATCCTTATTATATTATCTCATTTAGAAGCAGTAAAAACCTTAAGCAAAGCAACAGGTTATTAAATAAACGTCATTTTCGAAGCTATTTCGATATTACCGTTTGTTTAAACAAGTATTTATAGTATGTTACATTAATCGTAATTATAGACTATAACTCTCTAATATAATACAAAAAATTATATGTGCTGACGTAGCGACGTGCTCTCGTCATAATTTGAGTCCGGTGATGTGATCACTCCCATTCATCAGACTCATATCCGGTACATTACATTCTAATTGACCGGACATGAGTTCGATTAGGGAGTGCCGGGTCACCCTGGGCGTCGCCGCGGCTTCGGGGCGGGCTGCGGTACTGCGAGTGCGACGTTCACACTTCAATTTATTTAACAATTTAATAATTTAGAAATAACGCTTTGTTATGTAAATGTGCTGCCTGGTGAAGTAAGTGGTTTCAAATTGGTTCTCGTAGACAGATTCAGTATTGTAGCTCCATATCAAGACCGTTTACACATTCTGTCTTACGTTTTTCATATATAAAATTCTACGCACATTAAAAAAATTAATGCTTCTGCTTTGTCACCCCATAACAATCCACTAATCCCTGGCGCAGTGGCTTAGCAATAAGTTGCGGCACTGAGGGCCGTGGGGTCAAATCCCGCACGGAACAAGTGTTTGTATAGCCTACAAATAATTGTTTCGGTTCTGAATATTTGTTCTTATGCAATTTCTGTATATAAACTGTCTCCACGATAGAGGAGAATACTCTAGTATGGGGGTAATGGTTTTGAAAATGAAAAATATTTATGAACTTGTGCCCCTCCCACAGCAGGACAAGTATGTCATAATCACCACTGATCTCAGAAAATGAATAATAACAACTTAGTAGTGCTACTGTTAAGCACTCAGCAGATTTAAGAAAAGAATAAGGCATTATCCTAAGGTAGGAGAGCAGCTCTAATCGTCGACAGCCGAGTTCTTTCCGATCGGCTCGACTCACTGGCGCTGCGAAGAGATGTTGCATCTCTTTGCATTTTCTATCGTATTTACCACAGAGAGTGCTCTGAGGAATTGTTCGAATTAATTTCAGCCGCCATATTTCATCAACGCACATCGCGACAAAACTTACGTTACCATCCACATGCTTGGCGGTCGACCACTGTGCGATTTACTAGAAGTTTTCTTCCTCGCACGAATACTTTGTGTGTTTTACCACCGGCGATTTTTGGAACCGATACGACTTAGGGACTTACAAGAAACGAGCTTACTCCTTTTTAAAAGGCTGGCAACGCATATGCAATTCCATTGGTGTTGCAGATGTTCATGGGCGGCAGTAGATACTTTCCATCCGGTGAGCCGCATCCTCGTTTGCCCTCTCTGCTGTAATAAAAAGTAATTGGGAAAATCTATTTGAAAATATATTAACTTTAACCATTCAATATATTGAACACAATTTAATGTAACTTCACAAAAATAGTTTTAATAAAAAACTGATATTAATTTTGTAAACACTAGCAGCTAACAAAAGAAAGTAATACCAGTTACTCGAATGCACAGGTACAGTTATTTATTCATGGAAAAGCGTATATGGTTCTACCATAAAGTGCTAGAAGATAAGCTACTTTCTGGCAGTTACAAATTTTAATTATCTTTTAAAAGCAAGGACTGTATAAAACAGCTATAATAATGTTAGGCTTCATGGTTGACAACAACCCCTGTAAATGAGGTGATCGATTCTAAGCTGTTTTCTAAACGAATTTTATAAATAATTTCACAACCTATATGTACCTACACAGGTGTGTATTTTATTGAAAAATATAACTTTATTGTATAAAAATATTCTATTTTGTACTAACCGAAGATTATTAATGTTATGATCCCTTCATAAACTTGGATCTGGCACAATTATAAATTTTACATTTTACTACTATGTCTGACAAGGCTTGCATGCTAAAATAAGAGAAGCACATACAAGTTGCAAGATGTACTACATATAAAACATACGAGTTATCGTATGTATGAGCGAGAAGTGCGGCAATATTACGCCATGAAATTAAACAAAAGCCGCAGCGGGACTTGTTACGCGGACACTCCACAGTACAGAGTAATACCGCAACACATACTCGTACAGTGTAATGAAATCATAGGAGTTGTGATTGCGCTTCCATTCGCTGCAGGAGTGATATATTTTGTATAATATTTTAGTGACTAACTATAATTCATTATATTGAAATACACTACATTCTCTTACGCCATCGAAAAACGGCAAAAATAATATTATTTTTATTTTATAAAAATATAAATAAAATTCGTATTCGGAATGATGATATATCCGATGAATTACCACTGTGTTAAATCTTCGTTTTGTGCCGCAGCAGAAGCTTCGCCGTACATAGGCTGCACTAAAAGTATCGGGAATAGAATATTTCTACTGGTCCTGTCATATTAAAATATTTTTAATTGAAAACTCCTTGGTTTTAAAAATCGAATACCATTTATTTATTTAAAAAAAAAGATTCTCAGTCTTGTCACAAGGTTTTGTCAAACTTGTTTAGTCGTTGGGAAAATGGAATTGATTCGAGAAAATTCAAGAGCGATGATTTATTATGACTTTCGAAGTGGTTTAACACAAAAACTGTGATGACCGGATGATTTCTGCATTTGGTGATGAAGCTCCATTCAAAACCATAATTTATCGCTGGTTTGCTGAATTTCAACGTGGACGTGTCAAGCTCAGTGATGATCCCCATCAAGGTCGTCCAAAAACTGCAGTCACCCAAGAAAACGTTGATGCTGTGCGTAAGCTGATTGAGGAAGATCGACATGTGACATACCGCGAAATTCAGGCAACTTTAGACATAGACGAGTCAAATACAAATAATTTTGCATGAACAATTAGGTGTAAAAAAGTTGTTTTCCCGATGGATACCGCATTCGCTCTGTGAAGAGCAAAAAGCGGCTCGCGTTACTTGGTGCGTCAGAACTCTCGATAGATTCCACGCAGGATCCTCAAATGCTGTATAGAACATCGTATCAGGTGACGAATCCTGGATATACGCGTACGAACCCGAAACAAAAAACCACTCACGAGTTTGGGTGTTCGAAAATGAGTTAAAGCCAACAAAAATTGTTCGTTCACGGAGTGTTGCAAAAAAAAATGGTGGCCACGTTTGTCTCCAAAACTGGCCATGTTACGACTATTCCTGTTAAGGGACAAAGAGCGATCAATGCAGAATGGTATGCTAGCACTTGTTTGCCACAGGTTGTTTCTGAACTCCGTAAAAAGAACTGCAACCGCCGCATCATCCTACATCACGACAATGCGAGTTCTCACACCACACACAGAACAAAAGAGTTTTTAGAGCAAGAAAACATAGAATTATTAGACCATCCGTTGTACAGCCCCGACCTAAGCCCTAATGATTTCTATACTTTTACTTAAATAAAGAATAAATTGCGTGGACAGAGATTTTCATCACTTGAAGAAGCTGTGGACGCCTACAAAACGGCCATTTTGTGGACCCCAACTTCCGAATGGAATGTTTGCTTTAATTATTGTTTTTTTTTACAGGATAAGGGTGACAAACGAGCACACCGTCCACCTGATGGTAAGTGGTTGCTGCGGCCCATAGATATCTACATCTATCTTCTGTTACAAATCAAAATGTAGATGCGTTGTCACCCGTGAGGACTAAGATGGAATGCCTCATTTCCAGTAAAAAGGGCCTCCGGCCACCTGCACTCACCAAGCGAAACGCAGAGGTAAACCTCTACTTCACGCTGGTTTTCTGTGAGGTCGTGGTACTACCCCGGTTCGAGCCGGCCCATTCGTGCGACAGCAAAATCTGCCGCGTGGCTCTACCACTGTTTGACGCGAAATTTGACACATTTTTCCATCTTATGGAAAAATGTGTCAAATTTCGCGGAGAATACTTCGAAAAGCAATAAATAAATTTTTAAATAGTAATGTTGTGTCACTTCCTTGATTCCCGAAATTTTCAGTGCCGCCCTCGTAGCACCGAACACTTTCGAGTCCTTGTAATTACGTGGCTACACATACGCATATTTTGGAAAAAAAAAAAACATGATTTTTGAGATTATGCATTAGATAATCCTCCATTTCAATTCGTCCCGACTTTGTCGTTAGAGGTAACTACGAGAAGGATCGAATAGGTCTCATGACCTCCGGCAGATGACATCTGATACAGAATAAGAATAGAATAGAATAGAATAGAATGATTTTTATTCAATATGGATTATTACATAATACTTATTGAAAGTCATTATTTTATTTACCACTGGTTCGGAAAATACCTCTGTCCTGGGAAGAACCAGCAAGAAACCCAGCGGGACTTTTTTTTTTAAACATAATTTCACTTAACAATAATTTTGATTATACAATTTTAAATGAATTTTCATAGAACCAGCATGGTGGCGATCACCTTATTCCCAGGGGTTATTTTCACTCATGTATTCCTTGATATTATAATAACCCTTTTTGTACAGTTTTTCTTTAATAAAACTTTTAAACTTGTTTATTGACAAACTTTGAACATGTTCTGGGATTCTGTTGTAAAAGCGTATACATTGCCCCATAAATGAATTACTAATTCTGTGGAGTCTTGTAAGTGGCATTACAAGCTTATGTTTGTTCCTAGTGTTTAAGGTATGAACATCCTTATTCTTATTAAAGCTATTTATGTTTTTATGTACATACATTACATTTTCATAAATATATTGCGATGCCAAAGTTAATATGTTTATTTCTTTAAATTTTTCTCTAAGGGACTCTTTACAATTTAGATTATAAATCGCCCGTACGGCTCTGTTTTGCAAAACAAATATAGCTTCAATATCAGTCGCATTACCCCATAGCAAAATTCCATAAGACATTACGCTATGAAAGTAACTAAAATACACTAACCTAGCTGTCTCAACATCTGTGAGACTTCTAATCTTTCTTACAGCATATGCTGCAGAACTAAGTCTGCTTGCTAATTTAGATATATGGGGGCCCCATTGAAGTTTCGCGTCAATAGTAATACCGAGAAAAACAGTGGTATCCACAAGACTCAACTCCTCCCCATTTAAGAGCACATTGGTTTTCGAATGTTTTACATTAGGTATTGTAAATTTAATACATTTTGTCTTATTGCCGTTTAAGAGCAAATTGTTGGCGTTAAACCAATGTACTAGTTTCGATAGAGCATTATTTACATCGTCATATTTAATTGACTGCCGTTTCAGTTTGAAAATTAAAGAGGTATCGTCAGCAAATAATACTATATCGTGATTGTCCCCTACAAGATAAGGTAAGTCATTAATATAGATTAAGAACAGGAATGGGCCAAGAATCGAGCCCTGAGGAACGCCCATTGATACTACCGATCCGGAGGAACATTTACCATTAATGACGACTTTTTGAGTTCTGTTACTTAAATATGAAGTAATAAGTTTAAGCGCCAAATTTTTTACACCGTAATGTTGTAGTTTCCTGATTAATGTATCATGATGAACACAATCGAAAGCCTTGGAAAGGTCACAGAAAATACCTAAGGCATCTTGTGAATTCTCCCAGGCATTAAAAATATATTTCATAAGCTCAACACCGGCGTCAGACGTCGAGCGACCCCTTGTAAAACCAAATTGATTTTTATGAAGTAATTTATTTGTATTAAAAAAAATTAACAATTGATCCAAAATTATTTTTTCAAAAATTTTACTGAGAGTTGGTAGTACAGAAATAGGTCTATAATTAGCGGGGTCCAATGTACTACCAGATTTAAATAAAGGTATTACTTTACTATACTTCATTAAATCAGGAAACACACCAGAATCGATACAAGTATTAAAAATAATAGCAAGATGAGGTGCAATTAAATCTATTATGGACGTAATCACTGTAACGGAAATCCCCCACAAATCTGCGGTTTTCTTTACATCAATGGTTTTGAAGTATTTTACAATATTATGCGGTAATACTTTTTCAAATCTAAATTCTTTTAAACAGGTATTAACATTCTGTTTAAGTAATGATTCGGCGACAGTTGGAGAAGCATTCAATGACTCTGTTGTCAAGATAGGAACATCAGTGAAATATTTCTCAAACACCGCTGCAACTTCTTGATTTGATTTAGTCAATTCATTATTAATTTTTAATTGATAGTTTGAATTACGAGGTTTCTCATTACCGGTTTCGCTGTTAATTATACTCCACGTCATTTTAATTTTATTCTTAGCTGCCTTAATTTTGTTACTAATATGTAATGATTTGGCTGTGGAGCAAACTCTTTTAAACATTTTAGAATAATTTTTTACATATTCTTTAAAAGCATCGGAAAGATTATACGATCTTTCATGGTAAAGGTCATATAACCTTCGTCTGCTTTTATAAATTCCTACTGTCGCCCACTCATTAAATGCCTTGCGACTGTTTCTGGAGAATGTTTTAGAAGTGAATGTTTTATTAAATTCATTGTTTATAAAGGTAAATAATTCTCTATATAAATAGTCTGCATTGTTCTTATAAGAAAGGGATGGAAGGATTTTTAACATATTACTTCTAAATCTCTCCAGGCGTTTTGCATTAATAGGAACAAACACAATTTTCTCATTTACCTGTTTTTTGTGCATATAAGGTAACGAAACCAGTTGTCCACAGTGATCTGAACTAAGTTTTTGAATTATTGATTTGTTGATTGGTACAACACCTGTAAAAATATTATCAATACAAGTTGCACTACACCCTGCAATACGTGTAGCTTCAAAGAATAAATTATTAAGATTATAGGATTTGAACAAAGAACAGAATTTAATACTGATGGAAGAAGTTTCCAGGAGATTGATATTAAAGTCTCCACACACTACAAGAGATTTATTCTGTTTATTAAGCTTAACTAAAACTTCTTCCATAATTTTTTCAAAAGTATCATAACTTGAACATGGGGGTCTGTAAACACTGACAACAATAAGGTGCTCAAGCTCAACACATGCCATTTCTACAGTACGCTCAACAGAGAGGCTCACAATGTCTTTACGTTCTTTACATGATAAGGACTTATTAGCTAATATTAAGGAGCCACCACGTAATTTAGTATCTCTATTGAACGAACTGACCACCTGGTGATTACTGAAATTAAATATGGAGTTGTATTCTTTCAACCAATGTTCTGTAATACATAAAATATTTATACTGTTACTATTTAAAAATAATTCAATTTCTAATTCTTTGCCTAACATACCTTGTATATTTTGATGCACCAGGTTGATACAGTTTTTATTATTTTTATTTTGTAAAATTGCATAATTATGTATTGGTAAGTTGCATTCTAAGCTATTTAAATTATCTTTGCTAGAGATTACCTCTATTGTCTTATTATCTAATTTAAATTACTTGGAACTGGTTCCAAATCAAATGTAAAATTATTTTGTTGCTCAAAAGAAGCAGGTGTCAAGGTAGCCAAATCATTGGCTGAGTTAAAATATAAATAATAAGATAGCGTATCTGCTACCAGTCTTAAACTATACTTTGATAGGTAATACCTATCTCTTGTCAAAAACTTCTTAGTTAAATTATTAATATCAATTAAATGAAATTTATCATTATTATTCTTACAATTAAATGTCAAATTTAAGTTATTGTTACATGTCAAGTTATGCATCATTAAATTTAAATTATGTCTTAGTTTATTTTCCTGTGGCCACCCCTCTATATAAGGCAATGTAAACAAGATAACTTTAACCACATTTATGTTATTGAGATATTCAATATATTTTAATAATTGATTCTTGTTCATATTGCCTCTTCTCCCAACAAAAATTATTAATATACTATTAGGGTTAAATTTACTAGTTAAAATTTTATTCATAATATCACTGAATGATGCTCCAGGCATGCAGTAATTACTTATCTGTTGCCTTTTTAAACAGTTATTCAATGATATACCCAAGTTTTTGCCTATGTCATCACTATACACAATTATATTATTTTTTTCATTATATGAATTACTTTTTAAATTTATCTGCTTTGTTATGGTACTATCATAGAGTGTAGGTAAAGAAAATGAAGTATTACTGCTTGTCATATTATTAACACACACTGTCCCTGAAGAACCTGGCAGTGAGCGCTGATATTCAGTTTGATATTTTAATAAGGAGTCAAAACGTTCCTCGTTATATTTGCAGGACTTTACCAGATTATCCATGGCCAGTATGTGTTCTTTTATCTCATTCCCTGCAGATTGATATTTATTTGACATAATTTGTAATGAGGTTTGAAGTGATAAAATTTCTGAATTAAGACACTCTATTTCAGTCTCATAACAATTTTTCATGTTTTCCACCTCAATTGAATATAATTTAATTTTACTAATTAACTCTTGCTTTTCCTTACATACATTTATATAATTTTTAATATTAATTTTAGTTTTAACTAATTTTTGCACTTTCCTAATATATTTATTAATTTTTATATATTTTTTTAATTTCCTTCTGCTGCTTGTAATCCTTTCTGCTGTTCTTGATGTGGTAGAATCATCAGTCAAATCTATTGTTGTGGAGGGTTGCAACGTTTTATGAAATTTACATTCTACGAGCTCCTCGAACAGACTCTGAGTTTTAAGTGCATGCAAGTTATCAATGTTTTGTTTAAATTCTGAAATTTGCTCATTAGCTTCAGTTAATTGTAATTTCAATGCAGCAATTAATCTGAGGGATTCCTCATATTCTTTGCTGCATCGGTCAAACTCATCGACTGTCCTCTGGAGCTGATCCCTTTCCTTTAAAATATCTGTATAGTCTCTATGTAACTTAACCATATCACTTTTCAATTGAGTATTTTTCGAAATTATACTTATTATTTCCTTTTCGTTGTCATCCCTTTCTTTAAGTAACAGCTCACACTGCTCCCTGGACGCCCTCAGTTCTTGGAGCGCAAGATGGAGTTGGTTCTCCATCTGGCGCGTTTTGGCGTTACGAGTATTCATTTTACTATGTATTTTAAATAGTAAAAGAAAACAAAGATGGAAAATTAAGGGAACAGAGTAAGCAAATATCCAATTATAGGACTCTAATTACAGATCTCAAATTAAATTATCAAGAAAACAATTCAAAATGAAATCCGAAAACAACAACACTTAAGAGATATATCGTAAATATTAAAAGGGATAACAAGAATTACAGTAACTTTTAAACGATGTTCGTTACCTGCTGTCACTTTAAGTTAAGTTGAGAGGCACTAAAAATTTATTTATTTAAATATTTACCACTTTTATTTATTACACAATAAAATTTGTTCGTAATTAACAACTATAACTTAAATTTGAGGTGGAAATGATCAATTACAATAATTATTTTTACGAAATTATTTGGGAGCCCAATTTTTTAACTATTTGTCACCGGGGTTGCCACAGAGAAAAAAATATATCGTCTCTATCTGATGTCCAAAGTTCGAGTTTATAACGAAAATTAAATTTGTTTAGAAATCATCAATTTGAAACGAACAGAGAAATAGTCTCACATCTTCATTTTATAAGTGGTAGAGCCATGCTGCAGTTATATTAGTAGTATAGTTGTAGCACGAATGGGTCGGCTCGACCGGGGAAGGACCACGTTCTCGTACAGAACTCCAAAGTAAAATAGTAGCTTAACATTGCTATGCTTCGTATGGTTTGTGTAGAGAACCGGAGAGCCTTTTTACTGGAAAAGAGAAATATCTCTTATTCCGTGAGGACTAAGATGGAATACCATCTTAGTCCTCACGGCTGACAACGCATCTGCATTTTGATTGTTTATTGAGGATAGATGTAAATGCGTATGGTTCACAGCACATACCATCAGGTGGACTGTGTGCTCGTTTGTCACACTATCCTATATTTAAAAAAAAAACTGGAATATTTGAATGTTTTAAGATGTATATTTTTTGAACAAGAATACCATAAGTAATCAGGAGTATATTATTTACGAAAAATACAGCAACCTTCACCCAGGTACTCAGTTTTCTTGGATAAATTATCATTAATTTATAACGCTAGTTACTGTTGACGTCCCAAAAGAGGACACTGCATTTCAACAGTTTATTTTATCCTACGTGACATCACTGCATGTTATAAGATTAACAAAACTTTGCAAAAGCTTGTTAAGATTCATGTTTTCAAGTTGGCAAGGCTCATACTCTTCACTCAACAAAGGAAACAGTAGCATCAATATGTAATTTAACGCTAGTATTCTGTGACAATGTGGTCACTCCTCGGTTAAGTCTATTTTTTTATAGCATAAGGGTGACAAACGAGATCACAGTCCACCTGATGGTAAGTGGTTGCTGCGGCCCATAGACATCTACATCTATCCTCTATTACAAATCAAAATGTAGATGCGTTGTCACCCGTGAGGACTAAGATGGAATGCCTCATTTCCAGTAAAAAGGGCCTCCGGCCACCTGCACACACCAAGCGAAACGCAGAGGTAAACGGCTACTTCACGCTGGTTTTCTGTGAGGTCGTGGTACCACCCCGGTTCGAGCCGGCCCATCCGTGCGACAGCAAGAGCTGCCACGTGGCTCTACCACTGTTGCAACAAGTCGACCAAGAATGACTATATCACGTATATATTGAATCAGCATTCAATTTACCGCCTGCTCGTCGACGAAAAAAAACAACCTGAGGGAAACTGTATGGCTGAAAAAAAATATTTCAAATATATGTGAAGTCAGAAGTATTTCACTAAAGCCTATTAAAAGTTCACCGCTGGGCACAGGCCTCCCCCACGGATTGCCTTAAGGAGGGAAATTCACCATAGTTGCTACGCTTGTCATGCAGTTGCTAACCGCAGTTTTTAATAATTTTGTTTCGGTTTCCTTCTGTCGGTTCTTATGACATCCACCTGAAGTCGGCCAAGGTTATGTGAAATTATATATTATTGCTAAGTTTTGGTTTAGTCAATTCATTTTTAAAATTTCTTTTGCATTATTAACCTTATACGCAATTTTTAACCCTGTATTTATTACTATTTTTTTATAGAATGAGGGTAACAAGCGAGCGCACAGTCCACCTCATAGTAAGTGGATGCTGTGGCCTATAGACATCTACATTTATCTTCGACTGAGAATAAAACTGCAGATGCTTTGTCATCCCTGTGAACTAAGGTGGAATACCTCATTTCCAGTAAAAAGATTATCCCCGGTTATCTACTCTCCACTATACGAAACGCAGCAGCATTAGGCTGATATTTCACGCTAGTATTCTATGAGAGCGTGGATTATCCCCGATCTCACAGACCCGTTCATGATACAACCTTAATATAAACTGCAGCGTGGCTTTAACATGTTTGAAATTATATAAAATACAGAATAGAATCCTTCTGTGCAAAATTTTACATTTCTAATAAATTTGTCGCGTATTTTAAATTTGGTGAAAAAAAAATTACATTGCTGTAATAAATCTAGACTTATTTAATTTACACAAGCTTGGATTTTATTGAGCATTATGTTCAGATATTGGAGGGTACTTGAATGTTGGGATTGATTACACGAGACCATGTGTGCCGCTGATATATTATAACTTTGATGTAGGGTAATGAGGACCCAAATTTGTTTTTACGCAGATTTAACAGATATGAATACAATTTTAACATTAATTCAAAAGCAGTCGTAAGAGTGCGGGTCGTGGAAGTTGCAAACTCGTAAGGTCGAATCCGCTATTCGATTACCTAGTTAGGAGTTCACGACAGTTTAAGTGTACTAAGGGAATATCAATATTTTAATATTGTTGCTAGTATTATTTTTAAAAATATATCGGAAATGAAAACAGCAGATCCCACTTCTGATGTCGGAGAATTACAACCGAGGATCCCGATTTTGATCTCGGAAATACATCAGGATAGCGTTAACCGTTATAAATAATAAAATTGTGAGAGCGGATGTTCAACTTGCTCTCGTGCTTACGCAATTAATCATTATCAGTAATAAGACAACGTAACGCACTATACATTCAGCAGAGTGAAATTACAGTTCGACCACACCGTAACACGTCTCCGCCACAATCACACACCAGTGTATCGTGATGTACGTAATTACATGATAACACCAAAATATGTAAGCCAACAGCATCACTACTTATCTCAATGTAACACAGGGCAGCCTCTCAGCCACACCAGTTCTCCTTGCCTGCACTAGAAGAATAACAACAACGAACAGAACCACGACACTATCTTAGCACTAGTAGAATGACCACACTCGTTGAATGACTTAAGCGGAATCTCTCGCGCACGGCACCTACAGTGAACTTTATACTACAGACACAAGAGGGGGTTTCTCGATATACCCTCCATTCTACCTCGATCCAACCGGGTATTTTATAGACGCCCCGACACGACGCCCCATCCTGACGTACGACCGTCCTCGGGCGTGTATTTTCATCCATTCCTGTAACCAACACTATTAGTCCACTAATTCGTCCGCTCGTCCGTCCTTACATGAGCAGGTGCATATTATTAGTTCGCAAAATTAATTTTTAGACTGCGCTGCTTGTTGCACTATGGCGCCATCAACCTACAACACGGCGATCTGACTAGCATCCGTCCTTGGTTGCAGTGCCTGTAGACAAAATATGCTCAGAGATTAATCTAGCTTGGCTATTCTGCCAGTAGAAACAAGGTCGATTCCAAATGGTACTTTATTTCTCCTAAGTCTAAGTACAATAGTCAGTCAACTGTCATAGTTGACAATGCCTCGTTATTAAGGCTTCATACACAGTGCTTCCTGCACAACATGATTTACTGTGGAAGGTCCGATCAACAAGTTCCAACACAGTAATTTTAACAATTTTGTTACTCTTTACAATTTATAAGCGATGCATATTCAACTCGTGAAACTTTCATTGAAATCTGTGCACCAAATACAGGCCAGAATCGCACCAACGATTCTTTACACATCTGTCGTCACATATGCCAGAATCGCACCAACGATGCTGCTCATATCCGTCGCCATATATGCCACAACACATGAGGGGCTCTGTGCACAACACAGGCCAGAATCGCACCAACGATTCTTTACATATCCGTCGTCACATATGCCAGAATCGCACCAACGATTCTCCACATATCCGCCGCCACATATGCAACAACACATGAGGGGCTCTATGCACCAACACAGGCCAGAATCGCACCAACGATTATTTACACATCTGCCGCCACATATGCCAGACTCGCACCAACGATTCTCTACATATCTGCCGCCAAATATGCTACAATACATTAGGGGCTCAGTGCACGAACAGAGGCTAGAATCGCACCAACGATTCTTTACACGTCTGCCGCCACATATGCCAGAATCGCACCAACGATTCTCTGCATATCTGTCGCAAAACATGCTACAACACATGAGGGGCGCTGTGCACCAACACGGACAGAAATCGCACCAACGATTACCTATAGACCCATCGCCACATGTTACTCATGAGGTGCGGTCTAAGGTTTCGAGTATGAGTATACAATCATTCTTAATCAAATTTGGTCTCATAACCACTGTCATCAACTATGACATCTAACTCTCGAGGAACTTGGTGATCGGGGATCTTCTTCACATGATCATGGGGGTATTTTTACATTTTTGCCACAACAACACGAGAGGGCATTCGGCCCAGAATCATAATATAATGGTTAAGACTCACCAGTATTCATCAGCACACCGCTGGGTTTGCTCACATAGTACAGGTCAACACGTCGCTCACTGCTCGCCTCTACGGTTACGCGGACACTCCACACCACAGAGTAACACCGCAACACATACTCGTACAGTGTAATGAAATCATAGTAGTTGTGATTGCGCTTCCATTCGCTGCAGGGTTGATATATTTTGTATTTTATTTTAGTGTCTAACTATAATACATTATATTGAAATACACTACATTCTCTTACGCCATCGAAATACGGCAAAAATAATATTATTTTTAATTTCTACAAACTATAAATAAAATTAGTATTTGAAATGATGATAGATTCGATAAATTACCACTGTGTTAAATCTTTGTTTTGTGCCGCAGCAGAAGCTACGCCGTAGCACCGAAGACTTTCGAGTCCTTGTAATTGCGTGGCTACGCTTACGCATATTTTGGAAAAAAAACATGATTTTTAGAGATCATGCATTAGATAATCCTCCATCTCAATTCGTCCCGACTTCGTTAGAGGTAACTACGAGAAGGATCGAATAGGTCTCATGAACTCCGGCAAATGACATCTGATACAGAATAAGATATATTGTCTCTATCTGAAGTCCAAAGTTGGAGTTTATAACGAAAGTTAAATTTATTTAGCATCTTCAACTTGAAACGAACAGAGCAATAGTCTCGCATTTTTATTTTATAAGTGGTAGAGCCATGCTGCAGCTATATTAGTAGTATAGTTGTAGCACGAATGGGTCGGCTCGACCGGGGAAGGACAACACTCTCGTACAGAAATCCAAAGTAAAATAGTAGCTTAACATTGCTATACTTCGTATGGTTTGTGTAGAGAACCGGAGAGCCTTTTTACTGGAAAAGAGAAATATCTCTTATCACACTCGGTCTTCAGCTTTGAAAGTTGGCTCTTTATGGCAGACAAATCTCTAGCAAAGACTTTGGAGCCCTGGTTCCGCTCGACCGCTTCTTCAATACGAGCAGTAATAAAGTAGCGTAAATCCCACCGCATGCATTTATGCATTTGGAGATCTGTCTTTTCAGTAGCCTGTATGCTGTTAAATCTATTGAAGACTGCAGCTTTATATTCCATCTAACAGCCATGAGATTAAGAGTGTGATCGGAGAGTTTTTGTGTTCTTCTGCGGACCAAGAATGACTATATCACGTATATATTGAATCAGCATTAAATTTACCGCCTGCTCGTCGACGAAGGAAAACAACCTGAAGGAAACTGTATGGCTGAGAAAAAAAATATATGTAAAGTCAGAAGTATTTCACTAAAGCCTTAAAAGTTCACCGCTGGGCACAGCCCTCATCCACAGATTGCCTTAAGGAAGACAATTCGGCTTAGTTGCTACGCTTGTCATGCGAGTTGCTAACTGCAGTTTTTAATAATTTTGTTTCAGTTTCCTTCTGTCGGTTCTTATGACATCCACCTGAAGTCGGCCAAGGTTATGTGAAATTATATATTATTGCTAAGTTTTGGTTTAGTCAATTCATTTTTAAAATTTCTTTTGCATTATTAATCTTATAATCAATTTTTAACCCTGTATTTTTTACTATTTTTTTAAAGAATGAGGATAACAAGCGAGCGCACAGTCCACCTCATAGTAAGTGGATGCTGTGGCCTATAGACATCTACATTTATCTTCGACTGAGAATAAAAATGCAGATGCTTTGTCATCCCTGTGAACTAAGGTGGAACATTTCCAGTAAAAAGATTCCCCGGTTATCTACTCTCCACTATACGAAACGCAGCAGCATTAGGCTGCTATTTCACGCTAGTATTCTATGAGAGCGTGGACGTTCCCCGATCTCATAGACCCGTTCATGATACAACCTTATTATAAACTGCAGCGTGGCTTTACCATGTTTGAAATTATGTAAAATACAGAATAGAAGCCTTCTGTGCAAAATTTTTCATTTCTTATAAATCTGTCGCGTATTTTAAATTTTGGTGAGCAAAAAAATTATATTGCTGTAATAAATCTAGACTTATTTAATTTATACAAGCTTGTATTTTATTGAGCATTATGTTCAGATATTGGAGGGTACTTGACTGTTAGGATTGATTACACGGGACCATGTGTGCCGCTGATATATTATAACTTTGGCATATTAATGAACTTACTCGTATGTTGATGAAGGGTAATGAGGACCTAGATTTGTTTTTACGCAGATTTAACAGATTTGAATACAATTTTAACATTAATTCAAAAGCAGTCGTAAAAGTGCGGGCCGTGGAAGTTGCAAACTCGTAAGATCGAATCCACTATTCGATTACCTAGTTAGGAGTTCACGACAGTTTAAGTATATATTTTAATATTGTTGCTAGTATTATTTTTAAAAATATAAATTAATACGTGGTAGAGCCACGCTGCAGCTATATTATGGCTGTCGCACGAATTGGTCGGCTTGACCGGGGTAGGACAACGCTCTCATAGAATATCAGCGTAAAATAGCTGCTTAATGCTGCTGTGTTTCGTTTAGTGAGTGTAGAGAACTGGATACCGGATACAGATACTGTAAACGGGGCATTCCATCTTAGTCCTCAGGGACAACGCATCTGCATTATTTATCTATTTATTTCATTGTCATTTTGATTCTTAATTGAGGAAAAATTTCTATCAGCCACAGCATCCATTTCCCATCAGATTGACTGTGTGCTCGTTTGTGACCATTCTATATATAAAAAATATTGTAAAAGCAGCATTAAATAAAAGAAAATGATTTACATGATATAAAGTTTTTCTCTTCTTGTCTTATTACGTCACACACAGACGGTCACTACTCACTATGTCACTCACTAGGAAAGTTCATCAACATCAACACCTCGTACTTGTAGCATAAATGTGTTTTAAAAGTTAATTTCCTTAATTAAGTCACACCTAAGTCCCCGAGAATAGCCCCAGTCCCTGTGTCCCGCCCAGAAGCGTCTAATCGCTTCTGAATATTTATACGTAGTAAGAATTAAAATTTTGTGTTTTAAATGTTAATTTTATTCATTTTATTTTACAAAAAGATTTAATTAAAGAAGTCAAATATGAAAGAAGTCTTATTTTACGATGTTGTTGGTTTCTGTGGCTTTCATTGTTTTAATACGGTTTCACGGGTAACAAATTTTCGTATGTTGAGTGTATCGGGAGATTAAAAGTGTTGGGAGTATTGGCGTGGTTAGCAGTGTTTCGGTGTGCATTTTGATTATCATTGAAAATAAATGTAGATGTCTATAAGCCACATGCTCGTTTGTTACTTATATTCCATACAAAAGGAAGGCATCCACTTACCACGAGGTGGAATGTGTGCTCGTTTGTCACCCTTGTTTTATAAAAGAAAGAGTAAAAAATACAGGGTTAAAACCTGCGTATAAGGCTACTAATGCAAAAGAAATTTTAAAAAAGAATTAAATAAACTAAAACTTAGTAGACTTAGCAGTCAGTCAAATAAAAATTTCACCATAATCTTGGCCGATTTCAGGTGGGTGTAATAAGAAGGGACAGAGGGAAACTGAAATAAAATTATTAAAAACTGTGGCTAGCAACTGGCATAACAAGCGTAGCTATTAGGGTCGTCGTATGAAAATCTACTACTACATATCATTCAGTAGGTATCATAAAAGTAGGAAGCAACTGACGGTAGAGCCACGCTGCAGCTGTATTATGATTGCAGCATGAATGGATCGGCTCGACCGGGAAAGAACCACGCTATCACATAATACCAGCGTAAAATAGCAGCTTAATGCTGCTGTGTTTCTTAGGGGTGACAACTCATCTGCATTTTGATTCTCAATTGAAGATAAACGTAGATGTCTATAAGCCACATCATCCACTTACTATCAAGTGGACTGTGTGCTCGTTTATCACTTATGTTCTATAAAAAAGGAAGGCATAGGAAAACTGAAAAAGAAGATAAGCAGCATCTTTCTGATAACAAAGCAAAATAATTAAAAAACTACGGTTAACAAGCTGCCCGCCAATCGTGAAAATTATGATAAATGTGGGCGATATTTGAGGCAATCTATTGGTGAGGCCTTTTTTCGCAAAGGACTTTGATATGCCGTTATGAATGAACGAATACGGGAAAGGTCACCGTGTTGTGGTTGTGTAAGACAATCCATTGTTCCATTTCGCCCCGTGAGTGTCGTGACTATAGAGATATCAGAAAAATCTAATAGCTTCCAATTTAAGGCAGTACAGCCATTTCGTTCAAGCTAGATGCAAAATAATCAATATAGCAACGAGCAGCAGTGCCAGTGTGCAACACAAAGAGCGAATCCATCTAACAACTGGAGGGGAGGTGTTTAAACAACCATGCAATCTATTTTTATGAAAATTTGTCAGTTATTTCTTACACAATTATGCATCGTATGACATTGATTTCGCGATAATATCAACATTCTTATCTAAATATAAGAGACGACAAGTTCACTTATTTACAAATGTACACGCATACCCAAACGCCACTGACGTCATTTTAAGAACTGTAAAATCGAACTACTTGTCCTTACACAGTGAAGGTTTGTGTAATTTGAACTTTCAAATATAGGAGCCATTACAGCAAATTCCTAATACAAAAGTTTGGTATTGTAAAGTTACAGACAATAATATACGTACTGTGAAATCTACACCGAGCGCTTAGGTCTGAGTTACCACAGTTTCCTATTGGGAAGTTAATAATAAAATTCCAAAGGAAACACAACATGCATTTTTGAACTGAATTGTAAAATCAGACTTACAACAATACGAGTAGTCAGGCAGCGGATCGTTTATTTTAGAGAGTCTGCAATCGACAGCTGCCAGATCGATTGTTGCGGTACACGGAGTAATAGTGGAGCTGTGAATAGAGCTGCGGGTTAACAGTCGACTGTGCAACAAAACTGCAAGCATATGATCTTTTTTACCTTTCCCTTTCGCAGTTTTGTTAACGTTCGTTGTCTTATTTGCACTTTGCCCACTATAAAAAGCAAGCTCCTCTCTTTCCCAGTATGTGTGTTTATTTATTTATCTAATATTATTTAACTAACACTCGCGTATCCATAACCTGTTTTTTTAAATTTATTTAAAAAAACAGGTTATGGATACGCGAGTGTTCAGGGGTGCTGACCTGGGAACGGATCACTATCTAGTGATTACTAGATTTAGGGGTCTGTTCGCGGGTTGGCGTTACCGGACGACAGTGACAGAACCACAGTCGGTCTGTCGCATCCGAAGCTGGAAGCTTCAGGAAGCGGATACTAGGGACAAATATCATGCGAGGGTAGCCGAAAAGCTTGACACCATCGATGGTAGAAACGAATGTGTAGAAAGAACATGGCAGAACCTTAGGGATGGAATGATAAGTGCAGCGGAAGAAGTGTGTGGAACAATAAAAAGAGGCAGTAGTAAAAGAAGAGATGCATGGTGGAATGATGAAGTGAAAGAAGCTGTAAAGAAGAAGAAGAAAGCATGGTTAGACTACTTGGCCTCTAGTAATGATAAGGATATGAGAGAGAAGATGAAAGAAAGATATAGGCTGCAGAAAGTTCACACGAAAGCATTGATTGAAGAAGTGCGTGAAAGGTGTAGAATGGAAGCGGATGAAAGGTTGTCGCACAACTTTAAGGAGAACTCCAAACTCTTCTGGAAAGAGGTTGGAAGGGCCCGAAGTGGTGCGACGGCCTTAAGAATGAACAAAGTGCTTTCGAGAACTAATGACGTCCTATCAGAAAAATCGGACGTCATGCAGCGATGGAGCGAATTTTATAGAGAAATGTATGCGTGTGATGATCTTAGTGAGGGATCCGGGGATGACGCCGTGACTGGTACGCCAGACCCGGACCTCGATGACACTGAGGTCATCAGTATGAAAGAGATTGAACGTGCGATTCGAAGTTTGAAATGTGGTAAGGCTGCGGGACTAGACAGAGTTACTGCTGAAATGGTCAAGTATGGTGGGCCTCGCGTCTGGGACAGCTTTCATCTGCTGTGCAATTTGTGCTGGCGGACGGGGGATGTCCCGGATGATTGGCGATCCGCAGTCATTGTGCCTTTATATAAAGGTAAAGGTTCACATTTTGACTGCGGGTGCTATCGGGCGATCAGCTTGACCAGTTTAGCAAGTAAAGTTTACTCGAAGGTTTTGACACGTAGGATGCAAGAGAAATCGGAAAGATTTCTATGGGAGGCACAATGCGGATTTAGACCTGGAAGAGGATGCACGGATCAAATGTTTTCTCTCCGTATGATCACGGAAAAGCTTCTGGCTGTTAACCAGAAGATTTTCTGTGCTTTTGTGGATCTTGAGAAAGCATTTGATAAGGTTGTAAGGAAGAAAATGTGGGAACTGTTGCCGGGGTATGGTGTGGATGGCCGATTGCTAAGGGCTGTGCAGTCTCTTTACTGTGACTGTAAAGCCTGTGTGCGGGTAGGGCATGACCTGTCACCCATGTTTAGCGTCCAAACGGGCGTAAAACAGGGTTGTGTCATGTCTTCCTGGCTGTTCATACTGTATCTCGACAGCTGTTTACAAAAGCTGAAAGATAGCTGTTTGGGTGTGAAATTGGGTGACATAAAAGTAAATTGTCTGCTGTATGCTGATGATGCAGTGCTTATTGCACCATCAGAGGCAGAACTGCAGGCATTAGTCACGTGTATGAAAGAGGAATGTGAAATTAAAGGTCTCCGTTTGAATGCTAATAAAACTAAGGTTCTGGTATTTGAAAGGGACGAAGAGAGAACGAAGTGTGAAATATGGGTAAATCAGGAATGTCTAGAACAGGTAAATGAAATTGTATACTTGGGGAGTGCTTTTAGCCGGGATGGAAGATGTGATTTAGATGTGGACAGGCGTGTCGCTGCCGGGAACAAAGTCAATGGTGCCCTGACTGCGTTAGTCAAAAGGCAAGGCGTAGCGAAGAGTGCACGCCTTGCAATACATAACGCAGTGTTGGTACCGACTTTGTTATATGGCAGCGAAACCTGGGTATGCCAGAAGAAGCATAAAAGTAAGTTGAATGCAGTGGAGATGCGATCTCTTCGTAAAATGTGCGGCGTTACTATGGCCGACCGAAAGCGAAACGAAGAGATTCGCAATATGGCAGGTTTGAAAGATGACCTTATCACAAAAATTGATAAGGGCGTGCTTCGGTGGTTTGGGCACGTTGAGCGAATGAGTGAAGACCGAATGGTGAAGAAAATATATAGCGCGAAAGTTAATATTAAAAGGTGTCGAGGTAGACCGAGACTAACTTTCGAAGACCATGTGAGCAAATTGCTCGAAGAGGGTAGGGTCAAGAGTACTCGGATACCTAGACGTGCATGTATGAAGAAGATAATGAATCTGAAAGAAGCGAAAGAGATATGTAAGGATCGTTACACTTGGCGATCTGTTCTCTCTGGCTACCCCGTCAGGGATTGTGCGTGAAGATAAGTATAAGTAAGTAATATTATTTATTGCACACCATAAAAACATACAGAGATTATAAGAGAAACAGAAACAGAAAATTTTTTATTCTCTTTGTTTGTCCATGTACATCTTAAGACCTATCCGTTGGGAAACACTATTGAGGTCATTGAGCATAGTGCTTAGGTCCTCCAGCGACTCTGCCATAAGGACTATATCGTCCGCAAATCGAAGGTGAGTGATGTACTCGCCATTGATATAAATATCGTATCCTTTCTAGTCCAGAAGCTTGAAAACGTCTTCAACTGCAGCGGTGAAGGGTTTCGGGGATATAACATCACCCTGTCTTACACCTCTCTGCAATCGGATCGGTTTCGTACTCTGGTTCTGTACTCGGATAGCCATCGTAGCTCTACTGTACAAGCACTTCAGACCTTCGATATACCGACAGTCAACATGGCACCGCTGAAGGGACTGCAGCACCGCCAAAATTTCGACTGAATCAAAGGCTTTCTCATAGTCCACATACGCCAGACATAATGGCAAATTGTACTCCTCGGACTTCTGTACAATTAGCTGAAGGGTGTGTATGTGGTATATAGTGCTTAAGTCTTTTCGGAAATCGGCTTGATCGGGAGGCTGGATGTAGTCAGGTCTGCGCACGAGACGATTCGTAATGACTCTCGAAAACAACACGTAGACACGGCTCAGAAGGAAATCGGAGAGCGTTGTCACCTTTCTTGAAGAATAAGACCACCGCACCTCTGCTGCACGCCTCCGGTGTAGTTCCACCACGGAGGATGAAATTAAAGAGCTTCTGAAGGACTTCAAGTACAGGTTTTCCACCCGCTTTCAGAAGCTCCGCTGTTGAACTTCCATCCTCGTCTGGGGCCTTTGCGTTTTTAAGGTTCTGGAGAGCCATTCTAATCTCGCTCAGACTGACGTCCGGGATTTCATCGGAATAGTTTCGAATAAGACTCGCTCTTGGATCGTTACTCACACTTGCGTGTGGCCCCAACGATAATGTGTACAGCTGCCCATAGAATCTCTCAATCTCACTCAAACCTGAGGTTTCCCGGAAATGACGCTGCCACACTCGGTCTTCAGCTTCAACAGTTGGCACTTTCTGGCAGACAAATCTCTAGCAAAGACTTTGGAGCCCTGGTTCCGCTCGATCGCTTCTTCAATACGAGCAGTAATAAAGTAGCGTAAATCCCGCCGCATGCATTTGGAGATCTATCTTTTCAATTGCCTGTATGCTGTTAAATCTATTGAAGACTGCAGCTTCATATTCCATCTAACAGCCATGAGATTGAGAGTGTGATCGGAGAGTTTTTGTGTTCTTCTGCGGCGGGTCTTGCAGAACTTAGCTCCGACCGCATGGAGAATTTCCACAAGCTTATTAATATCGTCCAGTGCATTGCAATCTTCTAGGCACTGAAAACGGTTTCGTAGCTCGAGCTGAAAGGTTTCGGGACTTTGGATGGCACGAGGGGGACGGAGCGTTGACTTCGTTATACTCGACCTCTCCAGCTTAACGTTTAGGTTCAGTGTGCCTCTCACTATTCGGTGATCGTTGCCGGTTTTCACCCTCGCGATCACTGAGACATCACTGAACAGTTGTTGTCTGGTCGTCATAATGAAGTCAATCTCATTTTTCGACCAGGTCTACTTCCTGTGGGGCCGCTTTTGAAAGAAAGATTTTATCATAAAGAATCCCTCTCTCTTCATGGAGTCGACTAGCTGCTGGTCCTTTGGGTTCCGTTGCCCAATTCCGAATTTCCCTACTTTCAGCTTTCCGTTCTTTCTTGTGCCTAATTTTGCGTTGAAGTACCCGTTAACACCGTATAGTGGGTTTTGTAGTAATGCATGGCTCTAGTGATATCCTCATACTTTTCCTCCACCTCCTCATCGGGGTGTGCCGAGGTTGGTGCGTAAACCTGTATGACCTTCAGCGAATACCGTTTGGTGATTCTGAGTATAAGGTACACAACCCTCGTCGACACACTCTCAATCTTTACAATGTTGTTAACGAGAGACTTGTGGACGATAAATCCGACACCTCTTTGGGACAGATGGTCGCCCTCCCGGTAATAGAGCAAGTTTCCGGATTCGTGGATTACCGTTTCCTCCCCCTCTCTTCGGACTTCGGATAATCCTATGACATTCCAGCTTCACGATCTTCTCGTTAGTGCTCAGGGTGCGTGCGTTGTACGTTGCCAGGTGAAGTCGTCTAAGGTGGCAACCGAACGTCCACCGGAAATTCTTAGCACCCCCTGCCCCGCCGTTACCATGATCGCCACCGTAGCCAGGAATAGCGGGGCCGACGGGGACTGGGGGCCGTCTCTTCGTTACTTTCATTGGGGGTATATTGTCAAAGTTGCCACGCTTGGCAAACGGGTTGGCAACCGCAGTTTTTTTATTGTTGTTTTGCTGTTATCAGAAAGATGCTGCTGTCCATCCTCTGCATCAGTTTCCCTCTGTCGCCTTTTACGACACCCACGGGAAGATATGGGGTAGTGAGAATTCTTACCCGCCACTACACGTGGACTCTGGTTGGTACGACTGCTTAATCGTTTTTTTCTTACTTTTTTAAAGACACTAGGCAAACAAATAATCGTGTACTACTAATCGTTAACTGTTTCCTGCTCATCGAGTGCGGTCGTGCAGATAGGTAACGTCTCGGAAAAAAAACGCAATCTTTTCCTTTTTTCTGCATTTCTCACCTACAACAGTTTTGTTGATTTGCTGTCGCCTTTGAACACCCGTATATTGCTTTAAAGAATGTTGCTTTCTTTCCTGAATGTGACAATATTATGTCCATGTTTCATCTCCTGTCACAACTAAAGAGTTAATATTATTTTTTACACCAATCATCTTGAGACCGTTTTTGTCAGCGGTAACAAAGTCTTTTAATATTTATATGTCAATTTAATGCTGTCGTACCGGATTACTAGACGGTAAAGGGCTACTACTTAGTAAAATTGTTTTTCTTTTTCTTTTTTTTTTTAAATACTAGTAATGTTATTAAAATTTATCAATATTCCCTTTTACCACTTCTGGTAAGCTCAACAATGCTTGTGTTAGAAGTGGTTCACGACAGTAGTCAAATGGCGGATTCGAACCCACGACCTTACGAGTTCGCGGTCTGCGCCCTTCCATTAGGCTACCGACGCTTAAAAATGTTGAATTATAATGTCTAAAAGTAATTTAATTAATCTTCTAATTAAACCTTTATGTACAAACATGTTTTACTAATTTAATTAATGAACAGTTGCTTACTGTGGTTAAATACGCTTCTTATCTTAGCGAGATTAGACTGTTTGAAACTTTGTGTACTGCAAAATGTTTCGTTATTATATTTGATACTCGTACAATCAAATAACTGGGATGATTAGAGTGAAATTCAAAACAATGGAGCAGTTTATGGACTTAATAATATCAAAGATATTTAAAGATAGATTAGATAAGTATCAAAGTGCAGTATCTCATTAAAATACTCAAAGCCCGTCAGAATGTTACATTCGTTCCTCAGAGAAGTGACGACGCCTGAAAGGATACCGTGTAGTCACGGTCTAAGAATAGCCACTACCCCATGTTAATCCGTGGGTGACGTAAGAGACGATAGAGAGAGGAGATGAGCAGCAGCGTCTTCCTAATAACGACTTAAAATAAAAATAAACCGAGGTTGCCAACCCGCTCGCCAAGCGTGGAAACTATGGCAAATATCCCCCCTATGTGGCAATAATGGCGGAGGCCTATGTTTCAGCAGTGGAATTTAATAGGCTGTAACGGTAACGGTTTTAAGTTGGTTGGTAAGTATCATTAGTAGGATTAGTGTCCAAATGATTGGAATATAAATTCTTATTTCATGCAATAAATTATTTAGTAGAACCATGCTACAGCTATATTATGGTTGTAGCACGAATACATCGGTTCGACTGGGGAGGGACTGCGCGCTCACTTAATACCAGCGTAAAATATCATCTTAATGCTGCTGTGTTTCGTATAACGAGTGTAGATAATTGGAGAACTGTTTCACTAGAAACGAGGCATTCTATATTAGTCCTTAGCGGTGACAACGAATCTGCATTTTGATACTCAATCGGGGATAGAAGGAGATGTCTATTGGCCACAGCATTCCCTTACCATACCATGGACTGTGTGCTTCTACGTCACCCTAATTCTATATTAAAAAATGAATAACACATGTACTAACATTTAAGCTGCTATTTCTCGCTGGTATTCTATTAGAGCGTGGACCTTTCTCCGGCAAGTAAGACCAATGGTTGTTACAATCATTATTTAGCCGCTGAATGGCTCTAACACGTTACAAATGTACTAAAATTAGTATCCGCCACACAACTTCGTCTGTATGGTACCTACACTCGGTACAGGCTATACCGATTTACAGTATCATTATTCGTACTGCTAAAATAATCCGTTTTATAAAAATTTTCTCCAACTGGTTGTTCAATAAGTTTATTTTTATTATTTATATCTATATATATATATATATATATATATATATTCAATAAGTAATTCAATAAGTTTTCCTAATGATATTAAGTAGTCTTGATTATTATTTTGTATTCTTTATTTTATTGCTAATATATTTTTTATCCTTTCAAATTAACAATAATTTAATTGTTATTAATAAGTTATTGTTATTGTCTACAATTATTGAACGAGAAACATATGTTTCATACTAGAGTTAATGTTGACCTTCAATTAACTTTAAAATAATGATATCCTAACGCTACAACCCCTTACAACTAATTGCAGACTGTTATCGCACTGACCGTTACCTAAACATTACATGGCCTTTTTAATAGAATGTGGGTGACAACCGAGCACACAGTCCACCTTATGGTAGTAATAATGTATGCTGCGGCCCATGGACATCTTAGATTAAGAATAAAAATGCAGATGTGTTGTCAACCCTGAGGACTAAGGTGAAATATCTCCTTTCTAGTAAAAAGGATGTCCGGTTCTCTACACCCGCCATACGAAATACAGCAGCATCCCCGGCCGAGCCAACCCATTCGCGTTAAAACTATAATATATGCTGTAAAGTGCTTGAAACATCGGGAATGTAAAATTGGTTAATATACGCGATAAAATCCGTAAAATTAGTTTTATTTAAATGTGTAGTGTTCGCGTAAATATAAGAAATCATTAACTATAATATAGCCACTACATGGCTCTAACTTAACATAAGCATCTATGTCTGGCGCAGAAATATCTACGAGGACGGTAATAACACACGCTTAAAATTTCAAATATCTACTATAAAATATTTGACCCCATTGGTGTAACAACATGCCTAAAAGCTTTCGATTAGTTGGCAACATATTGTCATTAGACGAGCGGCTGCACCGAGCGGTTACTTGCGACACAAGCACCCAACAAGCTGAAGGAAATACGATCGCTTTACACAACACAATTAAAATGAAAAAGAAAACGTCTTCACAATTTTCTTGACCATAAAACACGACTTGTGCTGAATATACAGACGGGAATTCAATTTCACGGTAATAACGTATTGTTGAAGTACTTGTGAAGAATCGAATACGAATAGGGCCTCGGACGATTGTGAACAATCTTTGTTTATGTGTACGTATGTTTTGTAACGTTTATGTTACGAGTACGTAATAAAAGAAAATTCTCTGCGCCATGCTTGCCATGTTATTTTAGAGAGGCATGCTGTAGCTCTATATTATGGTTGCGGCACGACCGGGGATCGACCACGCTCAAGCAGAATATCAGCGTAAATTAGCAGCTTAGTGCTGATGTGTTCGTATGGTGAGTGTAGAACACTGGAGACCCTTTTTACTGGTTACGAGGCATTATGTCTTAGTTTTCAGGCGTCACAACGCGTTTACATTTTAATTCTTAATTGAGTACAGATGTATGCCTTACATCTCGCTGTTCATATTCCAAATGGTCGTTGTATACTTTACATCCAATATTCTGTTAGAGAAAATGAACAAGCCTCAGACAACGTTTATAGTCTTTTTTAATTTGAAAAATGGAAATTTTTGCTTAGACACTGCTGTAGGTACTTCCTTTTTAAGTTATCTGGAACAACAAAACATTTTCTAAAAGGCAAAAGGGGAAAAAGGGAAAAGTTGTAGAGGGCAGGCCAGGGGTGATGAAAAGGCACGTTGTGGTAAGGGTTTACATCGTTTATGGGCCACAGCAATCACTTATCATCAGATGGACGGTTTCCACGTTAGTCGTCCTTAATCTATGAAAAACAGCGACGTTTTCGGTAAAGTTTGATCATCTATTTACGAGTATATTAAAACATAACCATGAAAAGTTTTAATTAGATATGGTAAATATACGATGATTGATGGATGGAGCCGTGGTTACTCAGATGGTTAGCTCTCGCTGCAAAATAATAGAGTACTCGAGCAACCCGGGTTCAATCCCCGCCAGCACCAATGAAATGGTTAATTGCAATTTAAGTACTGATTTACTACGTGCTTGGCGGCGAAGAAAAATATCGTAAGAAAACCTGCATGTCTGACAAATATGAAAAAATACTTCGAAGACATATAAAGTTTGCCAACACGCATTGGGGCAGCGCGGCAGACATTTCCTTGCTCCTAAAACCCTCTCAGAATAGAAGTACTAAGCCCAGCAGTGGGACATATATAGGTGAACTGTAATTTTGCAGTTAAACAATACGTCCCTTTGATAGGCACAGACCTCCTCTGATCTTTGAGAAAGAATTTGATACAAAGAAAAGGTCCGAGTATAAATATTTGAAATGTTTTTAAATTTATCAGACATGCAGGTTTCGTTACGATTTTTAACTTAACTGCCGAGCACATAGTAAGTTAGTACCATTAAGAATGTCCCACCTTAGAGTCTTTCACCAGAGAATGCCCCGTTTATAGGAAAAACACGTGTTGTATTATTGACGGTGGTGTGTCTTTACTAGTGTGTTGGTCTTTGGAGTAACGGTGCTGGGATTAGTGGTGACAGAAATAGTGTAATTTAACAAAGAACACAAAAACAAGGCGCCTTAAATTTTCGTAAATTGCCTTTGTACGCCGACATATCACAGAAATCAATTAAAAGACGAGAACAGAGTTTTCATTTCCTTTCCATGAGTAATGTTCCGGCTCCAGATAAGACTTATTGTACGACTTAATGAAAATGGGGGCACGTGGTAAGTAATGGCGGTACTATTTCAGGCTCGTAGTCATTTCTTTAACACTTTTTTATATTAAAACGTCACCTCCACACTATGATTATCTCATGTATCGAGGAGGAAGTTGAGATACATAAATTTCACAAGGATAAACATCCAGACTCGGAACAATTATTTGTAGGCCATACAAACACTTGTTCCGTGCGGGATTCGAGCCGTTACAACTTGTACAAGGCTGTTTCCATTCTATAAATCTGTTTTTTCTGTATTTAATTCTGTAAATAAATCATTTTACCGACCGCGCCGCGCACCTTTTATTTTTTTTTTTAATAATAATATCATTTATTCGCTTAAACATGGTACATCAGAGGTGACACATAGTTGCATATTATACATAGTCCACATGTTTACCACATCTGGCATGCGAAAATTATTATTTAAATGAAAATAATTAATTAAGTACATAGATTAAATTAAACCAAATAAATATAAATTAAAAAAGTTAAAATTACAATAATAATTCAAGCAAAGAAGTTATTTATGAATTATTAAATTAGATTAAATTAAATTAAAATTACAATCATCATGTCAATCATAATAAATATCAAAAATTAAAATGTCAAAAAAGTATACAAATTATTACACAAAAATAAAGTCTAAAATAATATAGTAAAGTCAAATTTAGGCAACAAGATTTTATTCATTTAAAAATTGTTTTATATCATAAACACATTTTAATAGAAGCCAGCTTTTGAGTTTAGTTTTAAATTTACTAGTTTCTTTCTCTTCTTTAATGCTTACCGGAAGTTTATTGTAAATCTTTACACTCATCGCGTAACAGCCATTATGATAAAAGGCAGTTTTAGGTATACGTTCTAAAACTAGTCTACTAGATTTTCGTGTGTTACGTAAATATACCTCAGATGCTTTTTTGTACATATGTAATTTTTTTTTTACATGAACACTTGCTTCAAATATGTACATGCTTGGTAAAGTTAGTATGTTAAAATCCTTAAACAAGGGTTTACACGAATCATACCATTTCGCCCCAGTTAAGGCTCTCACACACTTTTTTTGAGCTATAAAAGCTCTTTTTGAATAAGAGCTATTACCCCAAATTAACAATCCGTATCTTAGTATTGTTGCAACATACCCATGATATGCAATGAGTGCGGTTTGGCGTGACGATGTTCTTCTTAACCTATTCAAAACATATACAAATCTATTAATTTTATTACAAATTTCGTCAATATGAGCCATCCAATTACAATTACTATCTAGTTTTAATCCTAGAAATTTCTTCTGTTCGTTTTCTTGCACTTTGTCATTATTATACCTTATGTCAAGGTCTAGTTTCTTTCTACTATTACTATAAAATTGAACATAACAGGTTTTGGCGATATTGACCTTTAAATTATTATCATGTAACCATGAAATGACATCATTTATTGCGCGCATTTAATGTCATTTTCGTAATAATGTTTATTTCCATGATTATTTTTTATGATCAAAGATATGTCATCCGCAAATAAAATGCATGGGAATGGAGTTGAATCCAGTAAATCATTTACATAAATTACAAACAAAAGAGGCCCAAGAACGCTTCCCTGAGGAACTCCAGTATACTTAAGAATTAGTTGCGATCTAAATTTTGTCAATATATTATTTTTGTTAGGGCTTATAACTTCCACACACTGTTTTCTTGATGATAAGTATGATTTTATCCACTGCAATGTCAGTCCTCTTATCCCATACTTTTCTAGCTTACGTAATAAGGTGTTATGGCAAACAAAGTCAAATGCTTTTGACATATCAAAAAATACACTTGTTACATTTACCTTATCATCTATTGCATCGGTGATTCTTTTTAGTAAATCAAAACATGCCATCATGGTTGATTTATTTTGCTGAAAACCATACTGTTCTTTTTTTATAAAATTATGTTCATTAAAGTAATGACTAAGTCTACTGTGCATAGCTTTTTCAAAAATTTTGGAGAAAACTGACAAAATAGTTATTGGACGATAATTGTTCATATCTTTCTTATCGCCTTGCTTAAATAAAGGTTTGACCAGGGATAGTTTTAATGACTCTGGAAAAACACCTAATTCGAATGATAAATTTATCAAATATGAAAGTACAGGCGATAGTTCATCCTTGCAGTATTTAATGACTTTCGTATTTACACCATCATGTCCTTCACTTTTGGAATTTTTTAAATTAACTATTAATGCCTTTGTCTCCTCCAGAGTAATTGGACGTAAAAACATGCTTTTGCACGGACTATTTATGTTATACAGGTGCGTTGCTTTCGCTTGCTTAAATTTAACTGTTCTTGTCTGGCTTTCATAATAATCATTAAAAGCGTTAGCAATTATCTGTGGAGATTTTAGACATTCATTATTCTTGTTTATCATGTTTATATAGTGGTCATTTGATTTTAATCCTGCCTCCGATTTTATCATATTCCATGAACATTTTCCAATATTCTTACTGGTATTTATTCGTTTAAAATAATTTATTCTTTTAGATACATCAATACACTTTTTTAATAATTTGGCGTATCTTTTATATTTTTGTTTATTCTCTTCAGTCTTTTTCCTATAATAACCAATTTTGAGTTTCCTTTTCATTAAGCAACTAAGTCTTAAACCTTTTGTGATCCAGTTATTTTTATACTTCATGTCTAGTTTTTTTGTCTTAATCATTGGAAAGCATAGATTATAAAATAAGATAAAAAGTTCCATAAATTTATTGTATGCAGTATTGATGTCCTTATCCTCAAAAACTTCCTTAAGTAAGCTTTTTTATACATTCACGAAATATATTTATGTAATATAAATTATAATTTCTTTTATACTCCCAAATATCATTTAACTTTTTTTTCTGTTTATGCACATCAATAGATAATATTTGCGCCGATTAATGATCAGATAAATATAACTTTTTAACACATGCCGTTGCATTCATTATATTACTAAACACATGATCTATACAATTGTTTCCACGCGTTGGTTCATTAATATGTTTATATAAATTATAATTCGAAATGATGTCCTTTAATTCAATTGTATTTTTATTATTTTCCAATGTATTAATGTTAATGTCTCCAACAATGATAATTCTTTTATTAAGATTATTTATTAATTTTGACAATAAGTTTTGTAGTTTAAAGAAGAATATGTTCACATTCGAACTAGGTGTCCTATAGATGCATATTACGTAAATATTATGTAAAGGAATTTCTATTCCACAACATTCAAAATGCTTGGATTCTGCAAAATCTGAAACAAATTTTATTTCGTTCCACTCTATATCTTCCTTTATCAAAATACATACACCACCTCTACTTTTTTTACGACCATAGAAACTAGTTAATTTAAAACCAAAAACATTATAATTATTACAGTCACTCGCTTTAACAAAAGTTTCCGTTAAACATAATACATCTATTCCTGTATGTTCCTCTTCGTGTAAATATTTTAATGTTAATTCTAAAATATCCTTTTTGGAGCAAATGCCAGCTATATTTTGATGTAAAATTGTGAATTTCATATATGAAGATTTTGCTTTATGAACGAAAGGAATCATGTGATACTTGTTTATAAGACTTTATAGAACGAAAATAATAAGTTATTAACCCTCTATTTGGTTTACAATTTTCTAAGTTATTGTTGATGATATTGCAATTTTCATTATTATGTCTAGCATTCTTTTTACTCATTAAATTAAAATAGTAAGGTATAGTGCCCTTTATAAATTGAACTTTAGGTGTGTTAGGTTTAATTTTTTGTGAGTTAATATTTTTGTTATGTGTCAGTCTATTTCTTAATTTACTTAATGATAGAAACGATGTATGATAGTCAAAGCAATCTATATTAAAATTTAATTTTCGACTCATATGCCACAAATATTCCTTTACGTTATAAAAATTACCACTCGATGTCAAAAAAGTACAATTATTATACAATCGAACTAAAGAAGCTATATTATCATTTAATGTTTTTATATTCAAATAAGGATTATTTACAACTTCTAAAATATATACTCTACTACATTTACTTAACCTATGAAGCACCAAGCTTAAATCGTTTAATAGTTTGATTGGGTTAGAATCATTGGCACCCGTCACAATCACAATCTTGTCGTCATGGTTTAAGTTCTTAATTATATGATTAGAGAAGTCCAACGAATCAGCACAAAGAGATTGTGGTTTTATAAACGACATAATTTTGTAGTTATTGTCACCCCTAATTTCTCGTTCCATGAGTAGTTTAGTCGCAAGTCCAGTCGCTTGTTCATCACCCAGTATATAAATTTTTTTTTGCTCTAATGTAGCATGTGTTGATTGAGTATCGATTTTCTTTTCTTTGTGTTGTTTTACCGGCTGTTTACTTTCCTTTGTTTCAGTAGTTCCATCTAACGAACATTGCTGGAAACTCAATTGAGAATCAGTTTGCCCATCTAAAATTTTTGTTTTTGTGGATATCGATAATATGTCCTCCTCATTTTCTTTGCTTGAATCAATATTTAATAAAGAACTTCTCCTATTTTTCTTTTTCTGTACCGAGCTCACCGATTTTTGAGACCCGTAAAAAAGATTATTACATGTATCTCTTAGCTGACAAATCGTCTTTTCATGTTCCATATTCTTTTTTTTAAGTGAACTATTCTCAAGCAATAGATTCTCTATTTCCAAATTAGCGCTAGCGAGTAAGCTTTTAGTGCTTTCAAGTTCTTCCTTTATGATTTCCAGTTCGAAATTGAATGGGGTTGAAATATCAGGTAAACTCTTTATGTCATATTCCGAATCAGATGAAGTCAACGAGGTATTCATGTGTGAGCTCATACATGTTTTATGTAAATTATTTTTTTTAGTTCTTAGTGTCACATTTTTTTCATATTTATGCTCATCAGTATTTTTGTCGGTAGTTTGTTGCTCTTGTCTGTTTAACTTTATAGTACCCATAGGTGAAATAATTGTACTGCTATTTTGTTTTCCGTTAGCGCAATTAATACATCTCCATTTCTGTTTTCTTTCTTTAGACATAATATTAAATCTTTTGAAAGAGACATTGGTACAGTCTGGCTCATACAATTTATTACATATATTACATTTTAAATAATTCACACCTTTAATTATTTTATTACATTTGAAACAATATTTCTCTTTAGATGCAGAGTTATCCATTTCCATTCCATTTTTATTAAACGCCCTCTATGTTGCAGTCAGTAAAGCTGTATAACTATGATGAAAGAGTCAATAGCAGTACATAACTTTGTCAATAGATGTCGCTATTGTAATATCTGATAGCAATTTTAGCACTAATCAATTTGAATTATTCAACCGCCACTTTTAAAAGTTTTTTGTTTATTTTCACTTATTTATTAATTTCTTTAAGATTTAAATGTTACTTGTTTGAAACACTAGTCACACAATGTTTTTGCAAATTTATATTGAGCTTTTATACTATAATTTTAAATTTATCGCAAAATCACCGTAGGTATACTAATTGCATATTATTGTGATAATTAAGCCTCGTACTGTTGAGATAACACTTGCAGTTATAGTCCACATATACACGAAGAACACAAACGTAAAAATACACAATTTTTTTTAAAAATAACTTTTTACTGAATTTATAAACACAGAGACGATGTTTACACAGGCCGTGCAGCGCCCTCCGGCACTTTTACAGAAACGTTACAGTAAAATCCACCGCTGAACTTACATCTCCCCCATAGATTGTCTCATAGGGGGTATTTGCCACAGTTACTACGCTTGGCACACGGCGTGGCAACCGCAGTTTTATTTTTTATTTTTATTCGTTATTATGAAGACGCTGCTGCCCATCTCCTGCTTTAATTCCCTCTGTTGCCTCTTACGATACCCAAGGATGTAATGGGTTAGTGGATATTCTTTAATCGGCCCTAACGGATTTTACCAAAAGTGTTATCAATAAATAGAATTGTCATGACTCGTGCTGCTCTCTTAACAATGACATCTGCTGGAACGTACACGCGTGATACACATAATTAGGTGTGTCTAAATTATCATACCACTCTGTCTTTTCTCGATTTAATATGCCATACCGTTCATCAGTAAAATAACTTACAGTATGTAGCGCGCCAATCGTACCGACAAATTGATTTGAAAGTTATATCTCATTTTATTTCAATGAATTTAAAAGATCGGGGAAGAAATTTCTTCTTATTTTATACACATTATTCAAGTTACTTTTTTTTTCAAAATTTAATTACGTTTATCAATCTTTTGCAAAATGTCACACTGCACTCGCAAACGTTACACATTATAGTTTTGTGCAATTGACGCACAAAGCCGCTTTCGCCAACGACGGTACAAATATTATTTTCATATACACGTAAATATTAATACGTGAAGGTAAAACTTTATATTCCTGTGTAAGCATATTATGCACACGGAGGAGTGTGAGATTTGGCATAGTAAAGTTTATATGAGGAAGGAGTGAAGAAAGCTAAAATTTACACATATATGTAAGTAATATGCTTTGTCTGTACTCTGTCAAGCAATTCTCAGTAGCAGCCCAGAGTCAAAAAATTGGTGCTGTTTCACCTCGTGACACGGAAAGTACGTAAAGCTGGTTGATCCGTCGCCTTATATTTCCCTGGTCGTGTCGGATTACTGTCATTTGAACTATGAGAGTGAGGATGTAGAGGGTGCACCTGTGATTGCACATATACTCGGGCACTATAATTCTGTCTTGTGCAGATGGCTAGTCTCCGTTAAGACAAGCCGCCGTTTCTGAAATTGGCCTGGAGGACATTCATTCGTTCATTACAGCCTGTTACACAAGTCCACTGCTACCGATTGGAAGCGCCTAAATTTGACTTAATTTGTCAATGACTGTTGTTTTGCTCAAAACGTCTAAGAGTATTTTAAAGTTTTTAACAAGAAAAGAGTGTGAGTTCGGATATGTTTCATGTTAGTAATATAATAAAAATGATTTTTAGTAACAATGGTAATGTAAAAGTCTTTTACAGAAGGGAAGTGCAAAGTAAAAAGTAAAAAGCATAAAACTTGAGAATTGGCGTCCGAAGCAAATTGATTATGACGTCAATGATTTGTGGTAAGGTATTCTTTAATGTAATTTAAAGTTTTTAAAATTCTATTAAACCTAAAGATATTGTTGAAATAGGCATAATATTTTGGCAGCTTATTGATTTTCTGTATTACAAGGACTAAATGAATGGTTAACAACAAATTCTTTACAAAATCATGTATTTTATTATTATGAAGTTATTCCAGCTTTTCCTACTCATTGGACCTTTTCAACCTCTCGAATGAATCATACATACCCTATGGTTAGTTACCAAGAATAACCTAGATGGACTAACGCAGCGTCAATTTTTGTTTTATATATTGTATTACTAGCTGTGCGCCGCGGTTTCACCTGCGAATATCACGCGTCTGCGCCTCGCGACAAGCGAAATTCGAGAGAGACATCACGACAGTCGGTTGCTGAATTAACAATGATTAAAAAGGTGTAAAATGTTACTTAAATTAAATGGTTAACGTATTTGGTGATTATGCATGGTACAGGTACTGATATAGCCTTGAATACCAAGTGATTTATTTTGATATAAGCATTAATACTAAGGTACGAATAATGTGGCCCAGTTTGTACTGGCGTTACTATTGCATATTTTAACATGATAAAGTAGTTATTGTGACATAACTGTAATAGTTAAACATATTATATTGCAGACTTTTTTGTAGATATAGATGTCTTGTATAAAACTGTAGTACATCACTTTGCTCTATTGTCAATAGTTTCCGCAGCGTACGCGATATAAGGATTTTTTTCACACCTTGGGTTATACTAACGAATTTTTTAATAAGGATCCCTAACTTTTTTTGAATGTATTCTATCGCTTGTTTATCAGCGATAATGTAGAATTCCAATGGTGAAAGAATTTTTTAAATCGGTCCAGTAGTTTTGGAGCCTATTTAATTCAAACAAACAAACAAATATTTCCTCTTTATAATTACAAGAGTATAGATATTGTATAAATATTGTGTCTAAGACATTAATAGAATGTTAAGATACATAAATAGAATGACAGGCCTGGGTATAGAAATTTATCGATATTTTTATTTTGTCACCTTGTACTATCTCTATTGTTAGTTCCGTGAATGCTCACTTCTACTACCAGCGCCAAAATGGTGAAAATCAAATCGACTCATTATGTCACGGCGTATAGCCAGTCCAGTGTACTTGTATAATAGAGGTCAGTGGTTTACGTTCATACAACTAATGTCAAACACATAAAATCTATACTACTGTTTGACGCAGATGTACGGCTTAAAACATAGTTTGTTTCTCAAACGTTATGTTTCAAATAAAGGAACACACTATACATTTTGACCACTAGGAGACTAGTTCCTATAAATTTAGTTACTATTATTACGAACATGGTAGTTGAGATTTAGTTTGTAGTGCGCGTCTCGCCCATAACATGTACCAATTTAACTCGCAAAACTTAGTTTGCGTAAAAGCTTGGGAATTGCTTCTTAACTTGTTTCCTCAAGTTTTATAAAGCGTTACCGTAAATTTAATTTAAAACGATTTATATTTTATTGAAGGAAACTAATTTTACGAATTAAGTCGCGTTTAATTTGAGCTATTTTGACTTGTTTTAATTCCCGACATTTCGAGTGATTTACACCATCCATAGTCCAAATAATAATTTTCAGTCCAAGAGAATACATAAAGAGCTTACAGTATCATGAAATATCGCAGTGGTATTTGTAGTTTGTCAATCTGATGAAATGGCAAGGCGACCTTGAACATGTTCACAGACTTGTAGAGTGCAGACTTCCCGGTGAATTCCCGGTGGTTCCTTATAGAATCATTAACAGCTTAGAATGTTAGGATGTGGTTATAATAGATAAGTAATAATAGTGAAGGTAGAGAAATATTTTAACTCCTTTAGCAAGTAAAATACTTTTGAGTAAACATCGACATAGTTTAAATACTAATTTAAGCACATTTTATTATTACTACGTTTTTACTAACTCGTTTTCGCGACCTATATCTGATCGGGTCATAATTAGTAATAGATTTTAAAATATTATTTAGATAAGCTTGCGCAGAGTTTGATGACAATGTAAGAGGATGAAAAAGACGTAGGATATAAAAAAAATTAATACACGATTTATTCTCATCTCATCATTTTAACTATAAATCTGAAAATCCATGTCTTATATTTTTGCGCTGATTGTAATTTAAGAGGCGATGTTTGAACATGATAAGACTGTAATTTCCGGATTCTTCAAAGTGATATCGACGATCAAATGTTTTATGGCGATATAATATACGATAATTTAACTATATTTATAAAACTATAAGAAAATTTAAATTATTAGCTATTTATCGTCTATTGTTTGATTTATTAATTATTATCTCATTGTTTCATGTTGCTCAGAGAAAGTTTTACACACTTTATAGCTTGTCCTACGTATAAGAGTATCAATGTAGAGAGGTAGTAACGGTGTAGGAATATCCTCAATCCCAAATCATCCAGTGAATGTCAGAACAGGCGACGGATGTCAGCCGAACCAGGAGTTGGGTCGCAGCATCCTTCTGATGACAGCTGAAAAAGAAAGAAGTGTGGTGGCCAGCCCCCATGCTAAGCATGGGAACTATGGCAAATATCCCCTAAGATATAATATATGGGGGGGGGGCTATGTTCAGCAGATCACTTTTGATAGGCTGTAAAGATAATGGTTTGTCTGTATATATCAATGTAGTGGAATATTTTATTTCAGTTTTCACCCATTTTCAGACGTCTGAATAATTTGTAATTTTGTGTGTGGTGTCGAAGGCAAGTATAATCAATGCATCGGTAGCCTTCTTTGTTTAAATTAACAGGGGCCCATGGGATATAGCAGCCACTAATTATCAGGTAAAGAGTTAGTTCCGTTGTCACTACAGTTTTATAGAAAAATAACCGATTACAATACAGTAATATCACAATAATGATCTAGTATTCTCACTAGGATTATCGCAGCTTATGGGTGCATGTTGTTTAAGTTTATAAAACTATATTATAATTTATTATTCTTCATGATATTTTCTTGTATAAGTCAGCAATAAAAGCAAGATATTCGCCATCACACATCGAAGCAAAATAGTGCTTGTAAGGCGGCCACAAATAGGAAGTACTATACAACTTAATTGTAACTTCAGCTGCCTGAGCGGGGCACAGCACGGTTGCGACGTTAATAGCAGTGTTTAACGCACAATATCGGGTGCACTAGTTCGTTAACACAAGTGTTTTAAATGTTATTTAACAGTGAATTTAATTTATTGTTTTTTTTTTTAATAGATGTAAAGACAAACGGGCATACAGTCTTCATTACGTGAAATTAATGCTGTGGACTACGTAGGTCACTCAATAAGTTTTGAGATATACAAAAAGTATTCTAGATACTATTAATATTTATTTTACATCTTTTCAAAATATTCTCCATCATACTCTATACAAAGTTCCATTCGACTAAACCAGCCCTGAAAACAATTTTGCCAGTCTTGATCTGACAGGTCGGAAATCGCTTCTTCGTAGGCAGCCACGGCTTCTTCTGCGCTTGAAAAAAACTTGCCTTTTATTTTTTCTTTGACTCTTGGGAACAAAAAGAAATCACAAGGAGCTAACTAAGTCAGGGCTGTAAGGTGGGTGACTTAGAATTTCAACGCCAGATTCCTTAATAAATGTTTTTGTTCTAAGGGAGGCATGTGAAGAGGTGTTATCGTGATGCAGCATGATTCCCCGAAGCCCGGTCTTTGGTCTTCTCTCCCGCACAGCTTAAAAAGCTTTGGGTATTGCAAATGTAGTATACCATTCAAAGTTGACTGACTTGAATCCCCTAATGCTGATAATAACCGTTGTAAACTTAATTGTTCGGTTAAACCAAATTTGAAATCATAATATATCATAGCGCGCAAATGTTAACGGTTCAGATCCATCGTTTCAAATGAAAAGCGCGGGAAGCATTGCAGGAAAATTAATAGAAATTTGTTTTTTAAATATTGAGCAATTGGCTTATGGAATTCTATTTTTAAATAAATTTGCTTTTTAGAAATATAACACTTCTTGTAACAAGCGATGTTTAAACACGATAAGAAAATTAATTTCCGGACTCATCAATACTTGATCAATGTGAATTATTCTTTGGAAGAGAAATTCTGATGTTAGAACATTATCGGTATTTTAAATTAATTTTCCATGCGGCATCGGTTACTTATTAATTGTAACTGGTATCGCCTGTGGTCTAAGAATTCTGGTTAAAGATACACATTTTAACAAGAAATATACATTTAACTAGATTAGAAGTTATAATATTCAAGTTAATAATAAGTAATAAGCACACAATGCAGAAAATATACATTAAAAAAGAAAGAAATAAAAATTACCTTAAAATTATATATTATGTATGTGCATTTAATTTTACCTTCTCTACCTCTGGTATAGGCATAATAAATTTATAATATGCATAATTTTATTTTGTTACATATCTATTGCACTGTACCTTGCAAATGTTAAAAGTATAATTCCTCTCATTTTATAATAAATATTAAAAAGGTCCTTCAATTTCTGATGTTCACGTATTAATCCATTACAGCCTATAAAAAGCGATTTTAGTATTTTTAAGAACACTGCTAGTCATTTTCTTAAAATAAAAAATGCAAGAAAATAGAATTATTTCCAGGACATAGTAACTAAGCTAATGCTAATGACCGGCCGGAGGTGAGGCCGTGCGTGCTGCGAGGTGATCCTTTGCGTAATCACTTCACTTCAGTGTATCATTGAGCAATTGCAGCAACGTGTTGCCGTTTATTATAGGATTTATATTGCAAATTTTTCTAGTCAAGAGATTTCTTATGATCGAGACATAACCCATATCTCACAGAATGGTAATGTCAGATGTCTATGGGCCAGAGCATTCACTTACCATCAGGTAGATTGTGTGCTCGTTTGTCACCCTCATTATATAAAAAAGGTGTATTGTAGCTGCAGCAGAGATGGGTCCGCTAAACTGGGGAAAAGCCACGCTCATATAGAATTCAAGCGTCAAAAATAGCATAATGCTGTTGTGATTCGTATGGTGAATGTATACAATCGGAGACCCTATCTACTTGTAATAAAGCATTCCATCTAACTCCTCAGGGGTCCTCCTCTAATGCCTTAGTTTATTGAATCTTAATTTCGGTCAAATGTATGTCAATGGGTTACAGCAGCCATTCAAAATCACGTGGACTGTTTGCTCGTTTGTCACTCTCGTTATATAAAAGGCCGCAGATGTGTTGTCAACCGTAATTTAGATGAAATAAGATGAAACGCCTCGCAGCTTGTTAATTTTTAATTAAGACAGTTAGGATAAATGCCTAACTGCCTCATATTCCAAATTAGATCAAAGCAATAGCAAAGGTGAGAATGAGTTGACATAATAACCTACTTTAAAGTTGTTACTAATTATGTATATATTTTATAATGTTAAACTGTTATTGTTGATAATTAACCTTTGACAAAGACCAGGCCTATTTGTCGCATTAACGCCGAAGTGGCGACTGAGGGACGTAAAAATCTAGTGATAAAATAAAATCTAATATCAAGTCAGAGGTTCAGTAATTTATTTTGTTGGAAAGTTAATTTTATTACATAGTTACTAAACTTATATAGTTTAAAGTTTAAAATAAAATGTAGTTTAAATTTTATGCACCATCAGCCTTTATTTATGAGATCAAAATATTTCCTTAATTAGTTTTAGAAACTTACTTCTGTCCTTTATTTTCTATAATTATTTATAAAAAAAATCAACTTAAAACTCAAAAAATATTATCTGATCTAAACATTTATCATAAAAATCACGATTTAAATCTAATAACTGAATCAATAAAAAAATGACAGCACCTCAATCCGACCGATTTTCACTGGGACAATTAGCAGTCACTACATACTTATATGCAACAAGTAAAACACATGGGCTTAATTACACTTATGACATGAATACTTTGTACGTCTTTTTAGACGGCTAGGACATATTTCACAGGTATTTCGAATAGCTGCAGCTGAAACCGAGTCATTTGCAGGCTATACCACAGGCGGAGTTTGAGGCATATCATTGGGGCCTATAACTCATTGAATAGTTAGGCGCAATTCCTGTGGAATCTTGTTGTTATATACCCGCAATTTCATCTGTGGTAGAACTAACTCTCGTGCAAATGAGAGTAATAAACGGCCACGACTTATGGTTTTCTTATTCTCACAGTTATTATACAGCACATAAGCATTGACACCGCTCAGATCTATCAACCTGTAAAACAATACCATTGACCAGCGTTGTGTTCTTCGAGAACATGAATAATTGGAACATTTTTTATCTACTTCATCAACGCCTCATTTAGTGGCGTTATATTCGGTTATAATGACAGGCAGGCCAGTTGCAACATCAGTTTTTCTACAGTGGTGCATTGAAGATACCATTACGACAGCTTTTTTGGGTTTAGGCACATAAGACTATTTTTTTCAATCATACAAAGCCAATTCTACCAGTATATTTTTATTGGGCTTAAATTATAGCGGAATTTCTTTTTTATTCTTCTTCAATGTACCAAAGTAAGTCAAACCACGGTCTTTTAAACATTGTAATAATTCTATAGAACTAAACCAGTTGTCTGCAGTAATATTGCGATTACTGCCTTCTAAGCCTTTGCTGAGACGTATCACAGACTGTGTAGAAATAGAGAACCGTTTCTCAGCATCACTTAAACGTACGCTGTCAAATCTTTTGCAATGATATGTGTATGCATTATACACGTAAAATATTTTGGCGTCAACTAATGTAAGAATTTTCAGTCCGTACTTGTTGGGCTTGCTTGGCATGTAAAGTTTAAAAGAACAGCGTCCTCTAAACGCTACAAGAATTTCATCAACGCAAACGTGTGTACCTAGAGTATAATTTTGCTGGCAATTGTTGATAAATGCCTTAAATAATTCTGAAATTGCGGCGAGTTTATCATGAGTCCATCTTTCAGGTCGAATTTGAGAGTTATCAAATCTCAAACAGTTTATCAAAATCAAAAACCTATTTTTAGACATAACACAACGGAATATCTCACGTCCTGTGGCGTCTGTAGCAAATATAAACTCTGCATTATCATGACTAGATTGGAATATTGAAGTATAAAATAAAATCCAACTAAAGCCTTTAATTCTACTTCAGCTACGGATGCTAGTTCTGGTCGACTAATGTCTTTGTACCGAGCTCCATAGTTACTCAATTTATCATTAGTATGTATCGCAATCATGTCAATCATATTTTCACTATATAATAAATTCCAGAAATCCTTAAAAGATGCAAATGTAATAAGGACTGGCCTGACACGGCATATTTATTATATTATGCTGTCGCACCCGAGATGATCGTGATGGTTCCTGTGATGACCACTTATATCTACTCTTCCCATAATAGTAGCGCAAACGCTTAGGTATCGGCTCTGTAACTGACGCTGGTTCATTATTTAGTAACTCCTCAGCAACTCGCTCTTCTCTAACCTGTTCATAGCTGGATCCTCTTTCTTCATTTTGTTCGTTATTTCCTTGATCTCGATGAGTGTCTTTAGTTATAAAATCCCCTTCAATTTCCTGCTGACTACTGATTACTCGGTCAACCTCATATCCTTGTGAAAAAAAGTCTTGTTGGTCTTCCATTCCAGATTGTTCTGAGTTTGATTTGTGATCGTTATCCAACATAAAGTCAAGATCTCCCACATCATCGTCGAAAACACTGCCAATCACCATCACTCCCGCACACGAGATGTTCAACTATATCTCGTTCAGTCAAGTTACGTTTATGTGAAGTTGAAGGTTGTGTTAAACCCATATCTTTGTCAGCAGGTGTTTTCAGCTTTCTACTCAAAAAAATTCTACCCCCAGGCATTCTGTAAAAAAATACTACACTTGTACCGATGTCACGTCCATGAGACCCTATAGCCTTACTTACTTAATTAGTGAGGTTACGACCAGTATTTAATTGTTAAATTTTTCTTTGAAAACATAGTTCTGCTGAGTTTCTTGCTGGTTCTTCTCAGGACAGAGGAACTTTTTTTTGGAACCAGTGGTAAAAGTAGAATAATTACTTTTAATAAGAATTACTTGTAATCTATATTGTACTAAAATTATTCTATTCTACTCTGCCACTTTACCATGCTATTTTACCCATTTCCAAAGCCACTGTTTTTTCTTGTCTGCTTCAAATTGCATTGTAATTAATTAGCACTAATCCATCCGACGGTCTTTTTGCTCATCGATAAGTCTACTATCTTGAACAACGCTTAGGGGGTCGAGCATAGATGATTTACATAGCTGTTGACCCGGTATCTAGTTCTCGCTCAAGCGCTACAGAATTATGTATTGTCGGTTCACATATAAATAAGCTTTTCAACAGCTCTAATATTTTCTTGAGAGTTTTGAGTTTAGCAAATCAATAAAAAACAAAGTCCGTAAATAAGTAGTCTCATTTAAACTAGTAGATAAAAATTCAAAACTTTCTTGGGGTTTTAAATTTTTTTATAATCATAGTAAATCAAAGTTCAAAATTATATCGAATGATTTCTATTGCTGCGAGCAAAATCCCGTATCAAAACATTCTCTCGAAAAGAAGATTTCCAAATAAAAGTATTAAAAACAATAATCGTTCCATTTCCAAACTTATCGGAAAATCAACATTTACGATGATCATCGATATATCATGCTAAAAATATGTCTTGGCACTGTAATTGCACCACAAATTGCGGAACCATCGTAGTTTCGGAACTACTTCGATATTCATATAGAATAAGCTACTACCACACAGGTCTCCATGGGCTAAATAACTTGTCTGGCAGGAAATCTACCCTTATTATTCCATGGCCAAAATTTACCTGAAAAATTGTTCTTTTAAGGCTAATGTTTAGTAATAGTAATCGAAATACATTTTTTTTCATGACTTAAAATAGAAGTTAGATCTTAAATGAAATGTATGCGTTGGTTGAATTGCAATATTGTATTGAGATATATCAACATAGAGCCTGGCTAAACTCACTGGGCTTGCTGCCAATTGCTTCGTTTACGAGTAAGACTGAGTTTCAAATCTCCACTCAGCGTCCTGTTATTACTGCTCGTAAGATACTAACGGCTTTTAGTAATATAAACAAAACGTTTCGTGTTTCAGTTAGTCCCGTCACGTGTGTGTTGGGTTTGGTTTCTAATCTCTAGTTTATTTATAGAATAACAGTGAAAAACAGGCACACAGTCCATCTGATTTTCAGACGATGTCGTGGCCTATAGACACCTTCATCTGTTCTCGATTAGAAATCAAAATGTAGATGCGCTGTCACCTCTAAAAACTAAGATGGAATGATTCGTTTCCAGTAAAAAGTGTCTCTGGTTTTCTGCACTTACTATACAAAACACAGCAGTATTAAGCTGCTATTTTACCCCAATTTAGTTGACCCATTCGTGCTACAACCATAATATACGTGCAGCATAGCTCTACCAATCACAAATATATAATTGTTCTGTTTGTTGTGCAATAATATTGAATTTTAAAGAACTCGCAGTATATTTCAAATAAAAATTATAATTTTATTTTATGGACATAATAGCTTTTCCTTATATTTTTTACATGATACACGAGCAGATGTTTTTTTTTCACTATTTTTTTTCTATTAAAAACATGAAGCTTTACACTTCCGTTCCGAGTCTTTCCTCTACGTTGATTGTAATGAGAAGGTTGCTTTGCACTTGACTACATTTATTTGAGTCTTAAGAGGCAGTGGTGCAGCGGCCCTTCCCTGCCTTCCTGCTACTTGATTATTCTCTACCTATTTAGATATACCCTCTACCTATCTGCTTTTTCATTGCTGATACAGATGCAAAGTGGACTCAGCTAGAAGGAAGGCACAGTTATTACATAAAAAGAGACCACTATTATAATGACAGTTATTCGACAGTATTTCTTAACTTATGTTGTACCATATTTCCGAATCTAGTTATCCGATGTAAAAGATATTTTATTTATACTATTCAACAAATACTCCCTTTCTCCATGGTGGTCGTTATAGGAAACGCCTCAAAGGTTTTGTGCCTTTCGTTAGGAGGTGTACAATATGGGGACTGCCGACGGGAGTGATCGTCAATGCGCTCGCCAAGCATGACTATTGTGGCAAATCTCCCATGGCCCACGATTAGTACAGTAGTATGCTTTATAAGTGTAATTGCTGGACTTAGGTCTTATTTCTGAGAGGGTTTGTTAACAGCAGACGTTAATAATTATACAACAATAGATTAAAAAATCAAACAATAAACTGGAATATATATGTATGTCTTATATTTTAACAGAATTTCACCTCCCGCACTAGGATTTTTCCGGTATTGTGAAGGCATTTAAGATACATAAATTTAAATTGTATATGAACATACATCCAAGCCGAGAACAATTTTTGTAGGTCATGTAAGTACTTGTTCTTTGCAGGATTTCATTAGCAATAATCTATTTTAATAATAAAATGTTTCTCTCCCTCTATTTAATAGTCTTACATCTAGATTGCATTTAAACTTGATATAAAAGCTTATACTCTTTTTTTCCTCACGTCGTAGCGTCGTACGAAGCTCCCACGTTTACGATGTCGCTGTTGAAAGTAAATAGCGTTATAACAAAATACGCATTCGAAAAATCGGAAATAACTCGACATTAGTAGTCTTTGCTTTTTTAAGCGGGCTACAAAAACGAGAATATTCTGTATTCGATCAGAAACAGAAACAGATTTTTTTTATTCAATATAGATTATAAATAATACTTATTGAAAGTCCCTCTTTTATTTAATTACCACTGGTTCAAAAAAAAACCTCTGTCTTGGGAAGGACCGGCAAAAAACCCAGCGGGACTTTTTTTCAATTTTTTTTTCACAATTTACCACACAAAACAAATTAGAAATAACTTGGTAGCGATCAACTCATTCCCAGGAGTTATTATCAATCATAAATTCCTTAATATTACCCTTTTTATGCAAACTTTGTTTAATAAAGTTTTTGAACTTGGAGCAGGTTAAATTTTGTATATTTTCTGGGATTTTGTTGTAAAAGCCTGTATGTATTTATGTTATTATAATATACCAGAAAGACCTTATGGCTTCCGATAGCTGGCGTTGTAACCATATCCATTCTTACATACTTCTGGTACAGCGATAACTAAAATCCCTCCTAAGTATGGCTATTAAAGCAAATCCTGTCTAGGACGGGAGAGAAAAATAAATATACTCAGCGTAACCTTTACTTTGGAAAAAAAGTACCCCTGGGTTTCTTGCTGCTTGTTCATATTGTTTTCAAAGAATTTAAAGTGCAAGCTTATGCCCTATTACTGGAGAGGGCTATGATCGAGGTATGATTGGGAGATTTACTTAAAAATGAGGATATCCGCAGTAAAACCAGAGTAACAGACATAGCACAACATATTGGTAAGCTGAAGTGGCAACGTGCACGGCAATGCCTACCATACTGATTGGTGCCAGAGTACCTCGACGAACTCTCTCTTCTCACACCCCATTAACTGTCCCAATTTATTACAATCTTGTGACGAAGTCGTGCTGCGCGACCGCGGAGTGAACAAATTACACGCTTGTTACTTGTCAAGTGACGTGCGGCTTGTAAGTAGTTTATGTTCACGGCATTATGTGAGCTCGGCTTTTGACTGGATGAGCTGTTTCTCAAAAAAAAAACTTGAATATAATATTACATTCATACAACATCAACATTTGAATGTAACTTTTGGATATTAGCAAGTTCAGTAGAGGTTCAAGTGTTGCGTACTTTTTTGCGTAAGGGTTTGTCTCGACGCCTTTTTAATTAGTGTTCATAATTAATAAGCAAGTTCCTGGTAATTTTATGCAAACAAATGTATGATATTGTTATTGTTATGATATCGTTATTGTTACTGCTAATGTTATATGTTAGTTTACGCACGAACAAACCACCCGTACTTACGTTCAGTTAATAAAAAAAAATCAACTTATCCCAACTTACTAATTAAATGCAAATTCATTGATTGTGCCATGACAAATAAGACTTGTATTCTCATAGCAAAAAAAAGTATATTAAGGAACATCAATTCTAAAATCGAAATGATAAGCTATATACAATTTACATTGAGAGATCGATTCTATCAAAATATCTAGTTAATTTTAATTGATAGCATCAGGCGTTACTTTGTGGAAATCCATTATAATGGAGTTGTTATAAACCAATTTTCTTAATTCCGCGTAAAGAAAGAAAATGATGTGTCCTGCCCAGTTTTAAGGGGACCTCCCACCCTCCCTCAATCGCTCGCACTATACCCGTCGCTGTTAATCCCAGCACTACCACCCCCAGCACCACCACACTAGGCAAGATACACCACTCTCGAAAATACGACACGTGTTCCGCCTTTACACGAAGCATCCTCAGGCGAAATAGACTCTGCGGAGACTGGCCGCTAAGTGAGCGGCGAGCCGAAACTACTGCTATTTATACTACTTGCTGACGCAACCGCGCTCCAATTACATAGCGAGCGATTACGTCATGCGATCAATCACTGCCTGGCGTACGCCGATATTTGCTGTGAAATTAACAACAAACTACTGCGAAACGTCCGCCTATCCTACAACCCCGCAACCAAACGCTGACCATTGCACCGTGAGGGTGACAAACGACCATGTTGCGAGGCTATATATCATCAAGCAGCAGGCTTAATCATGTTTAAGAGAGGCGAGTTGGAAACATTTGTTTGTTTATTCAGCAGTGCAACGTTACCGTTATTATTTTTTAATATCTCTAACTGTTCCAGCACACACAGTCGTAGCCTTTTATTACAAGTATGTAAGACTTTAAAGGAGCGGTCATTGGCTATGCTGTGTCTGGTGTCTAACAGATGTTTAGCAAAATGTGATTTATCGGGGTTAAAACTGGAGGTTAATAGTTTGCCAGCGTTTGACCTACCCACCTTTAGCAACGTGTTTGCGTTTAAAGCAATAGTGAATAAGTTTTTATTACAATTAGGCAGTGCAATGTACACTACCTTCACTACCTACACTCACCACCAGGCGGGATTGCAGTCAAACACAATACGTGGTAGAGCCAAGCTGCAGTTATAATATTATGGATATAGCACAAATGTGTTGCTTCGACCGGAAGGGAAGGATCATGCTTCCACAGAATGTATTCAATGAAACAGTGTCAAATAGTAGCTTAATGCTGCTGTTTTTCTAATGGTGAGTGTATGGAATCGGAAACAATACATTCCACTTTAGTCTTTGGGAGTGACAACGCATCTGCATTTTGATTCTTAATTGAGAATATATGTAGACGTCTATGAGCCACAGAAGAGAATAGAATGATTTTTTAAATTAAATATAGATTATTACATTATACTTATTGCATTTTTTTAATTTACCTATTATCAGTTGGACTGTGTGCTCGTCTGTAATCATTATTCTATAACAAAAGCAATAAAATGTTAGCACTTTTGTCAACTTTAACTATGTCTACGGTGTGATGGTCTTTTCTTACAGAATACAGAAATATTATATTCTTGTTACTAAATAACCTGTCATAATAAGACTGTAATTTTAATAATGATTTCTTATATTTACGCGAACACTACACATTTTTAAATAAAACTAATTTTACGGATTTTATCGCGTATATTAACTTATTTTTATATTCCCGACGTTTCGGGTGCTTTCCAGCACCCGTGGTCACGGGGGACTGAGTTGTTTGACGTCCTGCTGTCATAGTTAGCCCGGCTACCTTCAGTTATTTAATATTAATTTTTGGTTCGATTTACGCAGAATAAGCTTACAGTATCTTGAAGTCTAGCAGTGGTATACTTGGGTTTGGATTTGATTTTATTAATTATGGGATCCCAAGCAGATGGCAGCACCCATCCATCTTCTCTATTGAAATTAGGATGTTTTTTAATTTCAATAGCCTCGCGAATCATCCTTGGGAGGAATCGGTGTTCTTTTGCGAGGATTTGTGGTCTATCAAATCTAATGTAATGACGGGGACGATCCTGAACATGTTCACAAACTGCAGACTTCCCGATACGTCGGTGCTTCACGTCAGCTATATGTTCTTTAACGCGGGTTTTAATAGATCTTTTTGTTTGTCCTATGTACGAGAGACCACATTCACAATCCAGCTTGTACACTCCTGCATCTTGTAGAGGGATATGACACTTGACGGATGGTAAAAACTGACCAATCTTCTTCAGCGGCTTGAAGTACGTTTTAATGAAAGCTCGCTTCAAGATGTAGCCAACCTTGTCTGTGACTCCTCTGACATAGGGTAGTACAGCAGGTAGACGCTCGACTGTGGCTGGCTTCACTCGGTCACTGTGACGTAGGCGCGGGACCCGAAGCTTGTTGTCTTGCAGTACTTGCTCGACGTGCTGAAGCTCGGCGGCCAGATGTTTTCTGTCACAGATCCCTCGTGCTCTCTGAAACAAAGACTTTCCCACGGTAGCTAACTGTGAAGGATGATGGTGAGATTCACCATTTAAATATCGGTTGGTATGGGTATTTTTTCTGTACACAGTATGACCAATAGTGTTATCAGGATTTCGGATGACTAAAACATCTAGAAAAGCTAAAGTATTGTTTGCCTCTAACTCCATTGTGAATTGTATTTTAGGGTTTATGGAATTAAGGTGGTTTAAAAATGCAGTTACTTTGTCAGATGGTAAGATTGTGAAAGTATCGTCTACGTACCGCTTGTAGAATCTTGGATAGACCCTACAACTAATACACTCAAAACAACTACTGATTTAATAAAGAAATACTCCGAAAAATTAGATCTTGACGTGAATTCGACAATACCATCATGTGCCAAACCACCGAGGTTGTATGGGTTACCGAAAATACACAAACCAAACGCTCCACTACGTCCTATAATAAGCCAGATCGATTCACCAACTTATAAGTTGGCTCAACACTTGGCAAAATACTGTCACCACTAAGAGGACATACCAGAGCACACACAAAGGATTCATACCAATTTGTTAGTGAGATTAAAGACCTACATCTCGCTGACAATGAAAGTATGGTCAGTTTTGATGTTTAGTCACTATTCACATGCCTACCTATTGAAGACTGCATCTCAATTGTTACTAGAAAGCTAGAAGATAACAACATGCCTACAGAATATGCAGTATTACTCAAACACTGCCTCACATCTGGCTATTTATTGTGGAAAGAAGAGTTCTACATATGTGTAAGTGGAGTGGCAATGGGCTCACCTGTATCTCCCGTAGTCGCCGACATATTCATGGAGGACTTTGAGGAGAAAGCCCTTCTTACTGCTCCTGTAAATCCAAGATTCTACAAGCGGTACGTAGACGATACTTTCACAATTTTACCATCTGACAAAGTAACTGCATTTTTAAACCACCTTAATTCCATAAACGCTAAAATACAATTCACAATGGAGTTAGAGGCAAACAATACTTTAGCTTTTCTAGGTGTTTTAGTCATCCGAAATCCTGATAACACTATTGGTCATACTGTGTACAGAAAAAATACACATACCAACCGATATTTAAATGGTGAATCTCACCATCATCCTTCACAGTTAGCTACCGTGGGAAAATCTTTGTTTCAGAGAGCACGAGGGATCTGTGACAGAAAACATCTGGCCGCCGAGCTTCAGCACGTCGAGCAAGTACTGCAAGACAACAAGCTTCGGGTCCCGCGCCTACGTCACAGTGACCGAGTGAAGCCAGCCACAGTCGAGCGTGTACCTGCTGTACTACCCTATGTCAGAGGAGTCACAGACAAGGTTGGCTACATCTTGAAGCGAGCTTCCATTAAAACGTACTTCAAGCCGCTGAAGAAGATTGGTCAATTTTTACCATCCGTCAAGTGTCATATCCCTCTACAAGATGCAGGAGTGTACAAGCTGGATTGTGAATGTGGTCTCTCGTACATAGGACAAACAAAAAGATCTATTATAACCCGCGTTAAAGAACATATAGCTGACGTGAAGCACCGACGTATCGGGAAGTCTGCAGTTTGTGAACATGTTCAGGATCGTCCCCGTCATTACATTAGATTTGATAGACCACAAATCCTCGCAAAAGAACACCGATTCCTCCCAAGGATGATTCGCGAGGCTATTGAAATTAAAAAACATCCTAATTTCAATAGAGAAGATGGATGGGTGCTGCCATCTGCTTGGGATCCCATAATTAATAAAATCAAATCCAAACCCAAGTATACCACTGCTAGACTTCAAGATACTGTAAGCTCATTCTGCGTAAATCGAACCAAAAATTAATATTAAAAAACTGAAAGTAGCCGGGCTAACTATGACAGCAGGACGTTAAACAACTCAGTCCCCCGTGACCACGGGTGCTGGAAAGCACCCGAAACGTCGGGAATATAAAAATAAGTTAATATACGCGATAAAATCCGTAAAATTAGTTTTATTTAAAAATCTGTAATTTTAACTTCTTTTGTTTACCAACATAACTATGAGAATTAAATTTAAAAAAAAACAAATATGAATAGTGAGCTAGGCTCATGATGATCCAAGTAAAATTACTGGGATCATTACAGCTCACTAGGCCATAATCATGAAATTTTATTTTCTTCGGTCCTTAAAACGTCTTTAAAATTTTAGATAATCCCATATCCGAATGAAGTTTAAAACTGAATAAAACATCTCGTGAGTTCTTGATAAGGAAACTACTTGAATATCAGAGTTGTGCTTATTACACTGCAGCATAATGTCCTCCAGACCTAATTTCGGTCACGGCGTGCAATCTGAACAAAGACTAGCCATCTGGCAGGACAGGTTTATAGAGTCTGTGTATATGCATATGCGCAGATGCATTCTCTTTTCCTTCACTCTTAAAGTTCGATGGGACGGCAATTCGACACGAGCTGAGAGAGATCAGACGCAGAACCAACGGCTTTACATGTTTTCAAGGTAGTAGGGTGAAACACTGACCACTTTGTAACTCCCGGTTACTACTGAGTTTCTTGACAGAACAAACCAAGAAATGATTTTGGCCTGACCCGGGATTTGAACCCTCGTGACCGGCAAACTCGTTAACAACCACTAGACGAATAAGGCAGACGTTGGTCTAGTGGTCGTAACAGCACAAAGTTGAGTTGGACGCCTGTTTGTTGTTGTATTAGTGATGATGTAATACATGTGGTGAAATTATGTAATATATGCAGCATCAAATCATCATCATTATCATCATTACAGCCCTTCACAAGTACACTGCTGAACATAGGCCTGTTCTGTTTCCTGTTTAAATATATTTTCCTGATTGGTTGGTACATCAGCAACGCGACGTTTGCACTGTCAACGTTCGCGAAATGGAGATACCGCGCACATCCCTTAATATGTCAATGTTATTCAACGTACTTTTTAAAATATAATGTGATTATATGCCATCTCATGACTCCGTTAACCTGACTACTTGGAATATCAACGTCATTATCATAATTTTCACAGCTCATCACAAGCCTGCTGCTGAACACAACCTTCCCCAAGGAATGTTATAAAGCACGGTCCTAAGCCACCTTTTTTTGATCTTTGCGAATTGCGTTGATCGACTTCCTGCATCGTTGAGCAGGTCTACTCACCAAATAGTGGGGAGTAGCGCCTTATAATTTCCTTACAGGTATAAGGCTGCCTCCTGAGAACCGTTCTTCACCATCGATAGTTCTTCAAGCTATACGCTATACTTCACATGCTATTGCCACTTTAGTTTACTGATCAATTGGGCTTTGTCTGATACTTCGATTCGTCTGCGGATATACTCATTACGAAGTCTATAACGCGGTAAAACGAATATAGCCCTCTCCATATCATACCAAGCAACCTTGAATTTGGAAGATTTATGATGATAAATATATCATTACCAGTCGTATAGGGAAATAATGCATATGTAAATTTTTAAAGTGTTTACATTTCAACCGCTTTCAAAGAATATAAAGTATTATCAATGTGACTGAGTGTTATAAATATGCTGAATGTAACATGTTAATCGTTATGTTAATTCAATGTGTCATAATATATTCATCGTTGTTTTTATATTGTTATATTGTATATTGTAATTGTGTTTGTGTTTTTATATTGTATATTGTAATTCTTGTTATCTCTTCTTACAACATTATTGTTCAGTTCGGTTTTACATATCTTTTCTTAAGCATTTCATTTAAAATTTACAAATGTAACTTAACACTATAACTTCTTGTCTTTATTTACACTGCTACTTCTGTATTCAATAGAAGTTCTAGTTTTAACATTTTTAACTAATAAATACATAAAAAATGAATACTCGTAATGCCAAGACGCGCCAGCTTGAGACCCAGCTACAGCTTGCGCTTCAGGAACTAAAGGTGTGCAAGGAGCAGTGTGAAATATTACTAAAAGAAAGGGATGACAATAAAAAAGAAATAGTTGAAATAATTAAAAAGAATACACAATTAAAGTGTGACATGGCAATGTTACACACAGATTATCTTAATGTATTAAAAGAAAGGGACCAGCTTCAGGAACGGTCAATGAGTTTGATCAGTGCAGCAAGGAATACGAGAAAGCTCTCCAATTCATTGCTGCATTGCAAATACAATTGAATGAAGCCCAAGAGCAAATCTTACAACTAAACAAAAACTTAGACAACTTAACATCCTCTTAAACTCAGAGTCTGTTCCATGAACTTTCAGAGCAGAGCACTTTGAGGGATTCGGATATTTTATCAGATAATAGGAATAAATCAGAAAGTTCAATTAAATGATTCTGAGTTTCTCATTGATGTAAAGAAAAAGTACCGTTCAATAGAGAGAGCGATAAAAAAAGAGAAATAAAAAGAAAAAAATACCAGCGTAAAATAGCAGCTTAACGCTGCTGTGTTTCGTATGGTGAGTGTAAAGAACCGGCAAACCTTTTTACTGGAAACGAGGCATTCCATCTTAGTCCTCACGGCTGACAACGCATCTGCATTTTATTCGCAAACGTGGATAGATGTAGATGTCTATGGGCCACAGCAACTATTTACCACCAGGTGGCCTGTGCGCTCGTTGACACGCTTATCCTATAAAAAATGTGTGCATTTCACATGCGGTAGAAGTGAAACCTTCAAATGAAATGAAATAATTATAAGAAATTCAAGGCAAATGATTTGTTGAATATGATAATTTTCAATCACAAGTGCGGCTTATTTAATATGTATTTCATTCTCTCGCAGGCTAAATCCTATATATTTGTCTCTTTTAAGGGTCACTTTTTAGTTTCATCGAGTTTCAAATCACAACGATTCTAAATAAGTTTACACTTTAAAAATGCATTATATGTGAGCACTGAAGGAGTAGTAATTATAACGAAACCGAAAACCAATCCTTTATTTTATAAGAGGTTTATATATACTTGTTTAGGCCCAAATATGGGCATTTTGAAACGCCATCCAATCGCGTTGACTGAGCGATTCGCCCGACGGCGTTCGGCGCTCGTGGGCGATACAAGTAGCTTGAGAGCAGCGGCGCGGTCAATTAACGTATTTTGTGGTGATCGCTGCAGCGGTTTCGTGCGACCAGTTTTGGATTGTGGTCTAGATTTTGAGGATTTGTGCGCGTTTAATTCGCTATTGAATTTGTGGTTTCGTGAGGACCGCCTCGGAGTAGTTTGTCTAAGTTGTACGTTCGTGACAAGTGGCTTGTATTGAATTTGAGTGATTAGAGTAATTTTGTTGCAATTGTACCGTCGCGTTAAGAGCCTTTTGTGTGTTGACTCTGTAGTTAGTTTGCTTGTCAGCTAGGCGGATTTTGAATTCTTATTGCGGCGTAGTATTTAATATCGTACGAAGGAATTTAGTTTGTTGTTTGTAACGCTGAACCTTGGGACTCGTGAAGAGATCGCGTTAGTTCCCTATTTGTAATTTGGTGATAAATGAATCCGGAACATTGAATATTGAACTTTGAACTACTGTTCGTTACTTGTGTCGGGTGTCACGTGTTTGATTTTACGACGAACGTTGAATTAGTTGACTTTGAAGTTAGTTAAATGTACAATAAAGTTGATAGACTGAAATAGTGAAAGGAAGAAAGAAGTTGTCATTTGGTGACGCCTGCTGGAGTGATGCAGCATTATGGGGCAGTATGGGAGCAGGCCGCTGCCCGATCACCTCAGTTGGTTCAGGTCACATATATAAACACTACGACATATCACTTACATGCTCCTACACCTACCTACGGCCTGACCGAGCCTTGGAGCGATCTTGGCTTCGGAACCAGGTACGTACTATTTATTTACCTAGCCTTATCTCTATTGTATAGTATGATAGGTCAATTGTCCATAGGCATTTTGGGCACCGTCCCTCTGCTGCCCGTCGATGGCATTACTCATGGGCCCTAGTCCCGTCAATCTTTGTTGGGGCAGCTAGAGGCGTGTACAATACTATACATAAATTCTATGTCCTATGTTACGGTGAATGAGTGAAATAAAACAAAGGTAAAAAAATATCCAAAATTGACAGCACAAAGCACTTATTAAAGTAAAAAGGGTACACAATAGAACCTGGCGTTATATAGCAGAATCCCATTTTATTAAAGATGTTAACATTAATAAATAGGATCCGCCTAACATAACAAAATGATGTGTATTTAGTAGTTTGCTGACTCTTCCTCAATTGCGTGCACTATCCTCAACACCTTTACACTAGCAAGACACACTACCGTTGATAATACGACTATGCGACGAATAGACTCTGCGGTACACTACTTACACATGACACCACTAAGTCAAACATTTGAGAGAGCACGGAGTATGCTCTTCAAATTAAGGATTTTATTTTATTATTTTATTTTATTTTCATACGCAGATCTTAACTTTTTTTTTATGAGAGGGGGCAAACGAGCATGCGGCTCACCTGATGGTTAGTGACTACCGCTGCCCATGAACAACTGCAACACAAGGGGAACCAGGGGAATTGCAGATGCGTTGCCGGCCTTTTAAAAAGGAGTAGGCTCTTTTCTTGAAGGTCCCTAAATCGTATCGGTCCGTAAAAATCGCTGATAGTAATCGACTCCACAAGTAAGTTGTGCGAGGAAGAAAACATCTTCTAAATCGCACAGTGGTGGACCGCCAATCATCCAGATGGTGTGGATGGTATCGGGAGTTCAGCCGCGATGTGCGTTCGTGAAATTTGGTGGCTAGGTTAAATCCGAACAATTCAAGTAAATGCGAAAGAAAATGCAAAGAGATGCAACATCTCTTCGCAGTGCCAATGAATCGAGCCGATCGGAAAGGACTCGGTCGTCGACGATTCGAGCCGCTCTGCGCTGGATGCGGTCAAGTGAAAGGAGCTGGCACTGGGGAGCCCTTGCCCAGAGATGGGAACAGTATTCCATGTGAGGCCGAACCTGCGCCTTGTAAAGTTGCAGGCGGTGTGCCGGCATCAAATACTGTCCCGCTCTGCTGAGCACGCCAAGCTTTTTAGAGGCCAATTTGGCCTTCTCTTCAAAGTGACCACGAAACTGCACGCTACTCGATATGTCGACGCCGAGGATTCCAATACTGGCTGAGGCAACAAGGGGAGTACCTTGAAACTGAGGAGATACGACAAAGGGGTTCTTTTTAGCGGTAAACGCGCAAACTTGTGTCTTCTGAGGATTAAACTGGACTAGATTTAGTCGCTCCCAATCCGAGACTTTGTCCAGCAAAGACTCGACTTCAGACACAAGTTTGTTCCGGTACTCAGTGACGTTTTCCCGAGAAATATTGGCACGGCCGGTGTATAGAGCATCACCAGTGCTGTCATCCGCATAGCAATGAATGCTACCGGCTTGCAACATATCATTGATATGCAGAAGAAACAGCGTTGGTGATAGCACGCAGCCTTGTGGAACACCAGCGTTAATAGGCTTGTAGTCGGAGCATGCACCGTCTACAACGACCTTGATGCTCCGATCTGCAAGAAAGCTGGTGATCCAATTGCATAATTTCTCGGGAAGCCCATAGGAAGGGAGCTTCGAAAGAAGCGCTTTGTGCCAAACCCGATCGAAGGCCTTCGCAATGTCCAGACTAACGGCCAACGCCTCCCCCTTGGACTCTACTGCCTCCGCCCATCTATGGGTCAGGTAGACCAGAAGATCACCAGCTGATCGACCCCGACGAAAACCGTATTGGCGGTCACTAATCAGCTGGTGATCCTCAAGGTACCGGATGAGCTGGCAGTTAATAATGGATTCCATTATTTTGGAGAACAAGGAGGTGATCGCGATAGGCCTATAGTTGGACGGGTCTGAGCGGTCGCCTTTTTTAGGGATTGGGTGGACAAAAGCTGTCTTCCATGAATTCGGGACTACGCCTTGCGAGTAGGAGTACCGGAAAAGACGCGTTAGGACCGGTGCCAACTCCGGAGCACACGTCCTCAGCACAATTGGGGGGATTCCGTCAGGCCCACTCGACTTGTGGATGTCAAGGGAGAGGAGTGCTCTGCGAACCGAGCGCTGTGAGAACCGCACATCCGGCATGGAGCACTCACACCGCGGGATGGTCGGCGGTGTGTTCCCCCCGTCATCAACAGTCGAGTTGGACGCAAAAAGGGAGTCTAAAAGGTCGGCCTTCTCTTTTGCGTCGTGGGCCAGTGAGTCGTCCTCCCTGTGCAGAGATGGTAGTGATGGCTTACAGAAATTCCCTTGGACAGCCTTGGCGAGAGACCAGAATGCACGGGTTCCCGAAGGAAGGCGAACTAGCTTCTCGCCAATTCTGCGGATGTGCTCAGACCTTGCCTTGGCAATGACGCTTTTGAAGGACGGTAGCACTCTTGCTTATAGCGTGGTGCTATTTTACAGGAGCGACCAAACTATGGCTGGGATCTGCCTCCGATGGGCACCACAGAGGATGGAATAAAAAGTTCCATACACTGAAGTACCACATCAGCAACAGAATCGGCAACAGCGCTGGGATCCCCAAGAGTATGATGCAAAAAAAGACCGCATCCCGTCCCAATCAGCTGACCTATAGTGCCAAACACGGCGGTAAGCTGCAGATCGCAACTGCGATTGGAGCGTGAGTGGCACCGTACTCCGGATCAGACAATGGTCCGAAGAGCCCAAAGGGGCGTCGACGGAGACATGATATCCGTCCGGATGAGAGGTCAGCAGAAAGTCCAACAGGGAAGGTACATGGCCTTCCACATCTGGGATCCGCGTAGCCAAAGTAACCAGTTGTGTTAGACCATATGCCAAAGCAAAGTCATAAACAGATCTACCCGCAGTGATCGGTTAAACGAGAACCAAGCCACTCGGCGTGGTGGGCGCTAAAATCACCGAGTATCACGATCTCTGCGGATGGGACCTGTTGTAGCACGGAGTCTACAGCCATTTGGACGTGGTCGATGAGTCGGTCTGTGTCGGCATTACCGCTATGGGACATATAGAGGCACCCGTAGACGCGGGGATGGTCGTCGCTGTCTACGCGCAGCCATAGGATGGACAAGTCCGTACCTTCAAGACTGCCGAGGCGTCGAAAACAGATGTCCTCTCTGATGTATACGCAAACTCCAGCCCGGGGCACAAAGGAGTGTTCCAATTGTACCCTGGGTAGGAGAGATATGAAGTATCAGCCGGAGAGGACACCTTAGTCTCGGTTAAAAAGAGCAAGGCTGGCTTCGCCATCTCTAGATGGTAATGGACAGCGTTAAGGTAAGGTTGGAATGAAGTCCCCTGATGTTGAAAATAAACATGGATAGCGTGACAGGGGTCGCCTTGGTGGTATTGCTCCGCTTGCCCCGAGCTGCATTAGTCGCGAGCGGAATTTTGCATCCTGAGCAGGCATCCACGCTCAGGAGTAAAGTAGTTTGGTCGTGGATGCTCAGCGAGGGATTGTCCCTAGACAATCACCCCTAGGTGCTGGTACCCGCCTGGGGTAGTCTTTTATTTAATTCCACTACCATGTTGATGGGGGGGGGGGATTGGGCCTCCGGCTACCTGCACTCACCAAGCGCAACGCAGAGGTAAACCTCTACTTCACGCTGGTATTCTGTGAGGTCGTGGTACCACCCCGGTTTGAGGTTGCCCATCCGCGCGACAGCAAAAGCTACCGCTTAGCTCTACCACTGTATAACATTTTGTGAAAAATTTACCTTCCCTTGGTCTCATTCCGGTGGTGTCGCATTATCTTCTCATCGGACTATGATAATGAGGGTATAGCTAGCGCATCTGGTCTTGCGTATACACTCAGGCACCCTGTCCGGCGCAGATGGCTTGCCTCTGTTGAAGCTGGTCGGTGTGATCGAAATTAAGTCTGGACGACATTATTATTACTTATTATTCTGGGTTATCTATATAGTTTTCTCATCTCGTTGGGCTGTAATAATATATAATTTTTATTACTTATTATATTATTTTTATTGAATCTTTATATTAATCTATACAATAGGTAACTAACTAAATTCAATCTTTTGGAAAAATGTTATTCAAATCTGAACTAATAAACACACGCATTAGTAAAGCGGGGTATTTGACATTACTCTTAACTTTTACTTCTTAGCCAAATCAGAAGTAATAAGCGAACATACAATTTGCAAATTATTTTTTTTCATTTAATTTAATTTTAGGTCGAGTTTTCTGAAGTAAAATTATATCTATACATTTGAATACTGATTCTGATAAAGCATTTAACGGAAATTATGAACCAATGAAAACAAATTAGGTTATGTATCGTTCATAAATCATCACGGTCTTTTAAATATTTTCAAAGATCGTGCATAATTTTCGAAATAATAGCGAAACAAATAGTTTAAAGGAATTTATAAAAAATTGAACTAACTTGCCAAAAGACCTGCTATTACAGCACTATTTCAGGACTATTATAGATGTGCATATTCTTTGTTGAAGTTGTACGCTGACCAAGACGCGGATAAAAGCTAGTCTTTATTATAATGTGGATTGATATATTTATTTTTTTGTAATCTAGCTCCTGTATCATTATTATGTCTTTAAAGGGAGAAATTAAATAATAAATAATATATATAAATTAAATAATAATAGTATTATTACCTATACGTTAAAAATGTTACGCAAAAGCGGTAAACACAGTAAGTTTAACAGCGATGTTCGTTCACTGTAGAGGTACGTGACACAACATTAACATCCGGTGCTCATAATATACGTGATTTCTGAACTGTTATTTATAGAAAGCATGTCGACCTGGTAGGTCGTCACTCCGTCTAGTGCGGGGATGCCCTACACTTCGCCTGCCGGAAAACTATATAATAGACTTAAAGTAATTACATACATATTATTATACAAACTCAAATTCCAGATAGATTTGACAATACGAGTGTAGTTATTTAATTTATTTCCGTTTCGTCACATTATTACAAAAAATCCTAATTTAAACGTCAACGTCTACAGATATTTATTTCGTTCACTCATATATATTACAAGCCTTGCTTTTAACGTTTTCCGGCGATTTTTATTCTAGTCACTTCTTTACTTTTTTATGTCCCATTGGCGTCACAAGCTGTGAATTGATTCTCAGTGTCTAAAATGTTTTTTTTTTAGTATTTGTATCAAGAAAAATATTAATCACCTCATAGAAAGATCTAGCGAAGAAATAAAATCACGTTGTAGGGAGAAGTAAATAATTTACGCGTATATCTCAGGTACGGCCATTTGTCGTACTGTTCTCAACACTAAGTCGTCCTATGTGCTTGTTTATTTCACCCACAGACAGTTAATGCCCCAGTTTATGGACGTTTTAATGTCTTTATAAAAGCGTATCCTACAAAATTTTCAATGCGAATGACATCTAAACGGTTACAAAAAAGCAGTAGGACAGTTCAATTCATCATTCAACGTTTAACTTGCGTACCTACTTAGATATTTATTTTATTTCACTAGATGTTTAAACTAAGATCTGAGAGATGCTGAAATCTGTGTGGAAAATAAAATGTCTGGTCTATGTATTTTGAAGAGCACGTCTTTTCCTGCCACGTTCGCGAGCACTATCACTGACGTCACTAAAGCTAACCACAAAATTAGGAAAACATACCACTGTCGATACTGAGTTGGGTAACCGCTAAGTCAAAATATACTTACAAATAAAATAACTTAAATATTGTGAGCCTTTTTCAAGTTGGAAGGCATTAATTATGAGGAATTGATTAATGTGAATTTGATACAAGTATTCCACTTATATCAAATTCACATTAGAAGCAGACCACATAAGAAGCAATAGCTTTTAAATAAAAAATAAACATCTAAATCGGTTCACATAGAAAAAATTATGAGGTGACACATAAAACAATACAGTCGTATTGAGTACCGTCTCCTTTTTGAAGTAGGTAGAAAAAACCTGTCGAGGGCCGTCCGTCACTCTATCTAGTAGCGGTAGCTCTATACTGTAAATGCCAGTACGGGGCTTCCTGAAGTTTGTCTGATTCTACCAAATCTAAATCTAAAAAGAGTTATGAAGTAACATATTATGTAATACATAAAAAATATACAGTCGAATTGAGTACCTCCTCCTTTTTGAAGTCGTTTAAAAGTGGAGCAAGATCGGCACATTAGTAGTTACGACATAGCCGAGGAATTAAAGATTAAACCGAACAATCCATAAAGAACGTGCAAAAAAGATCATGGTTTAATGATGGTGAAGCTCCACAGAATGTACCGAAACCCGCATTAATACGCAATAAGTTGATACTGTGTGTATGGTGGAATTGGAAGGGCATTGTTTATTATGAGCTTTTATCGAAGGGCAAAACCGTCGATTCAAATTTCTACTGCCAACAACGAATGAGACTCAGAACCTCACTCAATGAGGAGTGGTATTTCATCGTGATAATGCTAGACCACATACAACTTTGGCCACTCACTAAAATTTAGAGAGCTTGGTTGGGTAATGTTAATGCAACCACCATATAGTACTGACCTTGCACATTCAGATTTTCACCTGTTTCGGTCTCTTCAGAATTCTTTGGGTAGTGTTAGGTTAAAGTCATCACAGGACTGTCAAAACTACTTGTCGCATTTTTTTAATAGAAAATCTTAAGATATCTACAGTAATGGGATGATGTCACTACCCACAAGATGGCAACAAGTTATTGAACTAAATTGCACATTTATATTATAGTTAAATGTAATTAAAATATTAAAATATAAAATTTATTTAACACTCTCGGGACGAAATTGCATAGTGGATATTCTTAATATATCGAATGTTATGAGGTATTTCTGACCATAGTCGTCTCTTGCGACATCCGCGCGCCGAAAGAGACGTAAACGTAACGTTTCAGCTCACTCTGCGCCACAGGTTTTACAAGCGACTTTGGCGGCGTGGAACCTGAAACAAAATAATCTGCAGATCTATATCAGTGACACGTTAGTTAAATTATCAAAAAGTACTTTAACTCAGCTGTTACCTCGAATAATATGTTCGATATGGAAGAATGTAAATAAAATAATGTTTAAATATTATCTAAATTATTTTTGTCCAATAAATGTTTATCTTATTGAACTTTCGTAATATGGTCCTCAATTTATTTCAATTCGAATTATTTACTACTCTTGTTATAAAGATTTGGTCTTAGTTATAATAAATAGTTCAAAACAAGAACCCTGCGAGGGCACTGCAAATATTTTTAATTAGTAGTATTATTACTAAATTTATATTATATTTATTTTTTTATTTAATCTTTATTGTTAACACCTTAATAACTAGGGTAACAAAGGGCGGACTTAATGCCTGACGGCATCTCTGCCCGCCACCCCGTGGAATGATGATTGGGATTTTGTGGCAAGTGCAAATACAGGAGCGAAGAACCTTATCATGTGTTGAAAAGAGATACTGGAATTTGTCCTCGTTTTATGTTGGAGAAGTTGGATTATTCAAAATTGCGAAAAGAACAAGCAGAATGCATATATCTAATACAGTATTGATTAGACGCTCCTTGTTACCTTGTTAAAAAGATTTTCGTTCAAATCTGGGTAGCACACCTGCATATTCCACAATGGGCATTATAAGTGTTTGCGCAAGTGTTAGCTTAGTATTGATTGGAAAAAGTTCTTCTGACGATAGGGGGATCGTAAAGACTTGTAATATTTTTCTTGTTTTTCATAAGATTCCACTAATTATAAAACATGTTATGTTCGAAACTATTAACGTTTACATGTCTTACGTAATTGTAACGTTCTTTAATAACAATCGCGTTTAATATCCAGAAAATAATTAAGGAATGGTTAAAATATTGCAACAACTTATCGTAAGTGATAGAGCCACGTTGCAACTACATATATTATGTTTGCAGCGCGAATGGGTCGGCTCCACCGGGGAAGGTCTCAGAGTCTCAGAGGAACTCCATCTTAGTCCTCTGGTATGACGTATTGATTCTTGATTTAGATTAGAATAGAATACAATATAAAAGAATAGAATAGGAAATAACGTAAAAGAATAATTTTCATTCAATTTAATTTATTAAATAATACTTATTGAAAGTAATTTTTTATTTGCCACTGGTTCGGAAAATATCTTTGTCCTGGGAAGAACCAGGATATTTTTTTAAACATACTTCACTTTACCTTAATTTTGTACAATTTTATAAATGAATTTTAATATAACCAGCACAATAGCGAGGATCACCTCATTCCCAGTGGCTATTTTCACTTACGTATTCTTTGATATTATAATAACCCATTTAGTACAGTTTTCTTTAATAACACATTCAAGCATTATTTTGTTGTAAAATCGTATAAATTGCCCACAAATAAATTATTCATTCCGTGGACTAAGTCTGCAAACTAGTATAACAAGCTTATGTATATTGCTAGTTGTTAAAATATGAACATCTTTATTCTTATCAAAGCTTCTTACGTATGTACATACATTACATTTTCATCAATATATTGCTATGCTAAAGTTAATTTATTTGTTTTTGTTTCTTTGATTTTTCGCCAAAGAAATCTAAAGAGTTAAATTATTAACATTTTAAATTTTAACATGCCCTTACGGCTGGCTCTCTTTTGCAAAACAAATATAGCTTCAAGGATTGGTGTCGATGTCTGTGGGCCACAGCATCCACATACCATCACAATGACTGTGAGCACGTTTGTCACCCTTATTCTATAAAAAAAATACAGTGTGCTCTATATATTGAGTACACATAAATGCTGAAAATATTGAATATAAATCGTTTTAATAAATATTAACTCGCTGTCTGCGTCGAACGATGAAGTGGCGGTTATTGGATCGAGCAATGTGAATCGTACGTGACACGTATCTAACGTCATTAATACCGCATGTTGCGTAGAAGAACTTTCTATAACACGTAATATGCGTTACTTTCCCTCTTATCATGTTATCCTATTTATTGGAAAAAGTTCAATTGTTTTTCTATCCATGCAACCATGTCTACCTATCCAACCGCGGAGAGGTGTAAGACAGGGTGACATTATATCCCCGAAACTCATCACCGCTGCATTGGAATACGTTTCAAGCTACTAGACTGGAAATGATACGGTATTAACATCAATGGAGAACACATCACTCACCTTCGATTTGCCGAAGATATAGTCCTTATGGCAGAATAGCTGGAGGACCTAAGCACTATGCTCAATATCCTCAATAGTGTCTCCCAACAGATAGGTCTTAAGATGAACATAGACAAAACAAAGATTATCTTTAATGTCCATGTCATACCTATGCCAGTAGTTGCTGGGAGCACTGAACTCGAAGTTGTTGGCGAGTATGTTTACCTGGGACAAATAGTCTGATTAGGTAAGTCCAACTTCGACCGAGAGGTCAATCGATGGATTCAACTCGGCTGGGCAGTGTTCGGGAAATTACACACATCTCGTCAGGTATACCTAACACTTGAAAACGAGATTGGACAACCAATGCGTATTGCCAGTGATTAGCTATGGAATTGAGACGTAGTCTTATACTGCTGGCCGTATGAGGACGCTTAAGGTTGCTCAGTGAGCTATGAAGAGGGCTATGCTTGGGGTTTCTCTTTTTTTTTTACTTATTATAAGCCAGTACTTGACCACAACCCCACCTGGTGGTTAGTGGGTCTTATCGTAACAAAAGCCTATTCACTCTTGCCTTGAAGACGCCCAGATTGTATTCGGACGGAAAGATAGACGCCGGCAAATTATTCCACTCCTTTGCTGTACGCATTACAAAAGACGAAGCAAACCGTTTGGTTCTAATGCGTGGAATATCGACCACAAAGGGATGAAGACCCGCCGACCGTCTGGTTGTCGGATGGTGGAAAGGAGAGGTAGGAATTAAGGCGTGTAATTCTCTGCGTGATAAACTTAGAAATAAGGATATCCGCACTAGAACCAGAGTAACCTATATAAACCAACGAATTTATAAGCTGAAGTGACAATGGGCCGGTCATGGAGCTCGAAGAACCGACAACCGATCGGGAAAATAGGTTCTCGAGTGACACAGCCTTGTACTGGTACGCGAAGTGTAGGTCGACCCGCCACTAGATGGAGTGACGAACTGGTAGGACATGCAGGATGTCGATGGATGCAAGTAGCTCAGGACCTCTTTTATGGCATTCCTTGAGGAAGGCCTATGTACAGTAGTGGAATTGTGAAGGACTGTAATGATGATGATGATGATGATGATATATTTACATACATTCATCGCGACAAAACTCAAGATACCACCCACACCATCTGGATTGTTGGCGGTCCACCACTGTGCAATATATTAGAAGTTCTTCATACTTCATTGTGGAATTGTTTCAATATTTTCTAGACCAATACGACTTAGGGACTTTCAATAAATGAGCTTACTCCATTTTAAAAGGCTGGCAACGCACCTGCAATTCCCGGGTGTTGTAGGTGTACATTGGTGGCGGTCGACACTTTATATCAGGTTAGCCGCATGCTCGTTTGCACCTTCTTCCATAAAAAATATATCGTAAACCATAACAATGTAAGAAACTTTTTTCAAAGAGAACTACAAAGATATTTTTGCTCACTGTCACTTTACAAAGTAACTTGACAGGAGGAGAATTCGCTAGCCCTGTCAACGGGCTCCGAGCTCAGCAACGAAGGGAGTTGTTGCTTTCAAAATGTATTTTATTAATAACTTAATATTGATTAAAAGGATAATTGTAACTAAATTAGAGATTTTGCACGCGTTAGAGACATGCTGCAGCTATATTAGTAGTATAGTTGTAGCACGAATGGGTCGTCTCGACCGGGGAAGGACCACGCTCTCACAGAATACCAGCGTAAAATAGCAGCTTAATGCTGCTGAGTTTCGTATGGTGAGTGTAAAGAACCTGAGACACTTTTTACTGGAAACGAGGCATTCCATCTTGGTCCTCACGGGTGACAACGCATCTGCATTTTGATTCGTAATCGAGGATAAATGTAGAAGTCTATGGGCCATGGCAACCACTTAGCATCAGGTGGACTGTGTGCTCGTTTGTCACCCTATCCTATAAAAAAAATATTTATATCTACTTGTTACTTTGAACTTGTAATTTAATTCTTTGTTACACAATGCCTAAGCACCAACTTCAGGAGCTATGTGGATATTATATAGTTTTATTTTTAAAGTCTGATAACTTTTTTAAAGTTACATTTTCATATGCAAACGTCCCTATTTCAATCAACAACGATATCAGTAAAATTGTTATACACTATGAATGTTTTGTTGCAACAGGTGGTGCGTTCGTTTGTAGTATTCGCTCCTTAAACGACGGTACCCATATTCCATAATTACTCGAGTTTTGAACGTATCCATGATGACAACCAAAATTCAAATTTGGTGAACACAACGCTAATTAATGTACAACTACAATGAACATTTTTTTATGAAAAAAGAATATCATGTTTTTAAAAATAAAATTAATTTGAAATTAGAATTCTTAGCCATACAAAAATTATAATGATTTGAAATGGCCAGCCTGCAGAACGGCTATTTCATAGGTAAAGACCATAAATGCCATAGTTATAAAATTAATTTATGCAAATACAAGTCATTTTTAAGCGGGTTTACTTTTGGGGGTAACGAGGCAAGTTGATAAGTACAATGACGTAAAATTCTCACGTTTGTTACTTAGAGGTGTAGGCAGAGACTAGGACTTCCATTTGGGATGATCTTGACACACCTCTCTCGCTTTTTTTACTTCTGTATACCTAATCGTACATACTTGTCGGTTAACGGTACTCTTAATTTGCTACCCAATAGGTCGCCAATTAGGTCACATTGCTACGTAGTTATCTTTCTATTTCACACAAATGACAAATAAATGCAAACAACACGGCTTGCCTTCATTTTGTATCCGACACGTGTAACTTGTTAGCTACGTGTAGCAAATCCACGGCGTGAACAATACACATAGGATGTGTGTCAGTTTGCTGTATGTTGTAGAAATGTTAACTGCAATTCGCTTTAATTGCAAACGTACTTCACGCTTGTCTTTACTGAACATTTATTAGCTGTAATTGAGCTATATCATTGTTTGTAGTTAGTTATTATGTAGAAGTAAAATATATAATTGTATGTAGTAAGTTATTTAAGACTTGTATGGGTCTCTCGTATTGTAAATATACCATAGAGGTTTCTCTATTGTAAAGGTCTCTGGTATATCAAAACACTAACAGCACGCAGCTTTAATTCCCCTTGTGTTGCAATTGTTCATGCGCGGCGGTAGGCACCATCAGGTGACTCGAGCGCACGTTTATCCCGTTTTCCACAAAAAGATCACTGTTTGAATCCTTCGTTATAATAATAGCAATTCTCATTTTCATAAAATTGAGTTAAATGGGGATTTATAAAAATTTTTTTTAATTAATCGTTTCTGCGCATTATACTGAACGCTTTTCTGGACAGATAGCGCGAAAATTTTACAGATATTTTTTCTCTTAAGATTTTTGGCTTTGATACTTGTCTTTTAAGCCATGCTTTCATTTATGTCAGTATCAAGTAATATTAATTCTATAAAGTGCACTGTTTCACAATATGATGATGCGACACATTGCGTAGTTTTTGGGAAATTTTGACGGCTTATCTTGAGATTCACATGAACATCGGAGCACTTTTGAAGCTTCACCATTTCCATTAATAGTTCGTATGAGCAGACATTTAATACAAAAATCACACCACTTTTATAGATCAAAATCCACTTCAAACCATTATTTAAACAATCAAGATCTCTCCAAAACTCCCTGTACAGATATTGTTCGGCATTTCCCGCAGGTGATAAATAGCAATATTTAACTGTCTTGGCTCTGCGTTTATCAACTCACAGAATATCTTTGCGTGCTGGAGTAATCTTGGAAAGACCTATTGGAAGTTCAGTTGAGGAATTTAAAAGCTAAAGAAGTGAATAATGTAATGGTGAATTCTTTTAACAAAAAAAAATCCTGAAATTGCATGAATATCAGATCCTTATTAAGAAGCAGTAAAAACATTAAGCAAAGCAAGAGGTTAATGAATTAACGTCATTTTCGAAGAATTTTATATTACCACTTTTTTGTTTATAAACTTATTTATAGTATGTTACTTTGATCGTAATTATAAGTTATAATTAGTTATAGACTGTAACTCTCTAATATAATACAAAACAAAATATGTGCTGCTTATGTGCGAGCTACGCATGCTCTCGTCATAATTTTAGTCCGGTGATGTGATCACTCCCATCTATTAGACTCATATCCAGTTAAATGCATTCTAATTGACCGGACATGAGTTTGATTAGTGAGTGCCGGGTCACCCTGGGCGTCGCCGCGTCTTCGGGGCGGGCTGCGGTACTGCGAGTGCGACGTTCACACTTCAATTTATTTTACAATTTTATAATGTAGAGAGAACGCTTTGTTATGTAAATGCGTTGGCCGGTGAAGAAATTGGTTTTTAATTGGGCCTCGTAGACAGATTTATCCTAACTCCATATCAAGAACGTTTACACATTCTGTCGTAAGTTTTTCATATATATATATATATATAACATTCTACGCACATTAAAAAAATTAATGCTTCTGCTTTGTCAGCCCATAACAATCCATTAATCCGTGGTGCGGTGGCTAAGCATTAAGTTGCGGCACTGAGGGCCACGGGATCGAATCTCGCTCGGAACAAGTGTTTGTATAGCCTACAAATAATTGTTTCGGGTCTGGATATTTGTTCTTATGCAATTTCTGTATATAAACTGTCTCCACGATAGCGGAGAATACCCTAGTATGGGTTTTTTTATTATCTATCTTTATTTAAAAAGGCTTTTATTCAGCCTTATCCTAACTTAATTTGTTCCTGTTACACAAATGCTATTTAGAAAGGGGGAATCAATGTGGTAAGAATATGAAAATGAATGATTTTGCTACCGCTGAATGTGGCTCCGCAAGTATACTCAAAAACCAACCCGTTTCACCCAAATTGATATTAAATTTTTGCACCAGATTCTCCCTTTCCCTTTGATATTTGACACATTCTGCTAAGATATGTTGGACATCTTCTATAACATGATAAATATCGCAACTGAGTGAGTTTGCTTTTTTCATAACATGATAAGTTTCTATAACATGATAAATATCGCAACTGAGTGAGTTTGCTTTTTTTTAAAGTCTGATAACTTTTTTAAAGTTACATTTTCATATGCAAACGTCCCTATTTCAATCAACAACGATATCAGTAAAATTGTTATACACTATGAATGTTTTGTTGCAACAGGTGGTGCGTTCGTTTGTAGTATTCGCTCCTTAAACGACGGTACCCATATTCCATAATTACTCGAGTTTTGAACGTATCCATGATGACAACCAAAATTCAAATTTGGTGAACACAACGCTAATTAATGTACAACTACAATGAACATTTTTTTATGAAAAAAGAATATCATGTTTTTAAAAATAAAATTAATTTGAAATTAGAATTCTTAGCCATACAAAAATTATAATGATTTGAAATGGCCAGCCTGCAGAACGGCTATTTCATAGGTAAAGACCATAAATGCCATAGTTATAAAATTAATTTATGCAAATACAAGTCATTTTTAAGCGGGTTTACTTTTGGGGGTAACGAGGCAAGTTGATAAGTACAATGACGTAAAATTCTCACGTTTGTTACTTAGAGGTGTAGGCAGAGACTAGGACTTCCATTTGGGATGATCTTGACACACCTCTCTCGCTTTTTTTACTTCTGTATACCTAATCGTACATACTTGTCGGTTAACGGTACTCTTAATTTGCTACCCAATAGGTCGCCAATTAGGTCACATTGCTACGTAGTTATCTTTCTATTTCACACAAATGACAAATAAATGCAAACAACACGGCTTGCCTTCATTTTGTATCCGACACGTGTAACTTGTTAGCTACGTGTAGCAAATCCACGGCGTGAACAATACACATAGGATGTGTGTCAGTTTGCTGTATGTTGTAGAAATGTTAACTGCAATTCGCTTTAATTGCAAACGTACTTCACGCTTGTCTTTACTGAACATTTATTAGCTGTAATTGAGCTATATCATTGTTTGTAGTTAGTTATTATGTATAAGTAAAATATATAATTGTATGTAGTAAGTTATTTAAGACTTGTATGGGTCTCTCGTGTTGTAAATATACCATAGAGGTTTCTCTATTGTAAAGGTCTCTGGTATATCAAAACACTAACCGTTACAGCTAACCGCACGCAGCTTTAATTCCCCTTGTGTTGCAATTGTTCATGTGCGGCGGTAGGCACCATCAGGTGAGTCGAGCTCACATTTATCCCGTTTTCCACAAAAAGATCACTGTTCAAATCATTCGTTATAATAATAGCAATTCTCATTTTCATAAAATTGAGTTAAATGGGCATTTAATAAGATTTTTTTTTAATTAATCGCTTCTGCGCATAATACTGAACGCTTCTCTGGACAGATAGCGCGAAAATTTTACAGATATTTTTTCATTAAGATTTTTGGCTTTGATACTTGTCTTTTAAGCCATGCTTTCATTTATGTCAGTATCAAGTAATAATAATTTTATAAAGTGCACTGTTTCACAATATGATGATGCGACACATTGCGTAGTTTTTGGGAAATTTTGATGGCTTATCTTGAGATTCACATGAACATCGGAGCACTTTTGATGCTTCACCATTTCCACTAAGAGTTCATATGAGCAGTCATTTAATACAAAAATCACACCACTTTTATATATCAAAATCCACTTCAAACCATTATTTAAATAATCAAGTTCTCGCCAAAACTCCCTGTACGGATATTGTTCGGCATTTCCCACAGGTGATAAATAGCAATATTTAACTGTCTTGACTCTGCGTTCATCAACTCAAAGAATATATTTGCGTGCTGGAGTAATCTTGGAAAGACCTATTGGAAGTTCAGTTGTGGGATTTAAAAGCTAAAGAAGTGAATAATGTAAAGGTGAATTCTTTTAACAAAAAAAGTCCTGAAATTGCATTAATATCAGATCTTTATTAAGAAGCAGTAAAAACATGAAGCAAAGCAAGAGGTTAATGAATAAACGTCATTTTCGAAGTTATTTTTATATTACCACTTTTTTGTTTATACACTTATTTATAGTATGTTACTTTGATCGTAATTATAAGTTATAATTAATTATAGACTGTAACTCTCTAATATAATACAAAACAAAATAAGTGTTGCTTATGTGCGAGCTACGCATGCTCACGTCATAATTTTAGTCCGGTGATGTGATCACTCCCATCTATTAGACTCATATCCGGTTAATTGCATTCTAATTGACCGGACATGAGTTTGATTAGTGAGTGCCGGGTCACCCTGGGCGTCGCCGCGGCTTCGGGGCGGGCTGCGGTACTGCGAGTGCGACGTTCACACTTCAGTTTATTTTACAATTTTATTATGTAGAGAGAACACTTTGATATGTAAATGCGTTGCCCGGTGAAGAAATTGGTTTTAAATTGGGCCTCGTAGACAGATTTTTTATTGTAACTCTGTATCAAGAACGTTTACACAATCTGTATTAAGTTTTTCCTTTTAAATTAATGCTTCTGCTTTGTCAGCCCATAACAATCCATTAATCCGTGGCGCAGTGGCTAAGCATTAAGTTGCTGCACTGAGGGCCACGGGATCGAATCTCGCTCGGAACAAGTGTTTGTATAGCCTACAAATAATTGTTTTGGGTCTGGATATTTGTTCTTATGCAATTTCTGTATATAAACTGTCTCCACGATAGAGGAGAATACCCTATTATGGGGTTTTTTTTATTATCTATCTTTATTTTAAAAGGCTTTTATTCTACAAGGATATATCAGCCTTGTCGTAACCTAATTTGTTCCTGTTACACAAATGCTATTTAGAAAGGGGGAATCAATATGGTAAGAATATGGAAATGAATGACTTTGCTATCGCTGAATGTGGCTCCGCAAGTATACTCAAAAACCAACCCGTTTCACCCAAATTGATATTAAATTTTTGCACCAGATTCTCCTTTTCCCTTTGATATTTGGCACATTCTGCTAGCATATGTTGGACATCTTCTATAATATGATAAATATCGCAACTGGGCGAATTTGCTTTTTTCATCAAAAATACAATTTTTTTATTGGGATAGTGCCCAGAACGTAACCTATGAATAGCAATTATATGGTTTCTATTTATTTTAATATTATTATACCACGGTATCCGAAGAGGCTGACTTTGAATTGTTTTATACCATATTCCCATTTCCCTGCTTCTTTCATCGAAATACTCTCGTAATTTATCATAACAAAGGTTTTTGAATTTTGTCAAGATTTCCGTGTAAATTGGTAAAATATTTAATTCGATTCCTTGCGTTATAGCGGCTTTTGCTAATAGGTCAGCCTCTTCGTTTACATTTAAACCTATATGCGATGGAACCCATTGCATAGTATGGGGGTAAGGGTTATAAAAATGAAAAATACTGCTGAACTTGTGCCCCTCCCACAGCAGGACGAGTATGCCATAATCACCACTGATCTCAGAAAATGAATAACAAACTTAGTGCTGTTACTTTAATGTCTCAGCAGTTAAAGAAAATAATAAGGCATTAACCTAAAGTAGCAAAGCTGCTCTAATCGTCGACGGCCGAGTTCTTTCCGATCGGCTCGACTCACTGGCGCTGCGAAGAGATTTTGCATCTCTTTGCATTTTATATCGTATTTACCACGGGGAGTGCTCTGAAGAATTGTTCGGAATAATTTCAGTCGGCAAATTTCATCAACGCACATCGCGACAAAACTTACGTTACCATCCACATCATCTGGATACTTGGCGGCGGTTGTACGATGTACTAAGAGTTTTCTTTCTCGCGCGACTAATTTGTGGAATCGTTTACCACCGGCGATTTTTTGGGACCAATATGACTTAGGGATCTTCAAGAAACGAGCTTACTCCTTTTTAAAAGGCTGGCGACGCACCTGCAATTCCATGGGTGTTGCAGTTTTTCATGGGCGGCGGTCGACACTTTCCATCAGGTGAGCCTCTGCTCTCTGCTATAATAAAAAGTAACTGGAAAAAGCTATTTGAAAATATATTAACTTTTACCACTCAATATATTGAAGACTATTTAATGTACCTTCACAAAACTTAGTTTTAATAAAAAACTGATATAAATTCTGTAAACACTAGGAGCTAACAAAAGAATGTAATACCAGTTACTCGAATGCCCACGGACAGTAATTCATTCAAGAAAATGTGCTAGAAAATAAACAACATCCTGGCAGTTACAAAAATTAATTTGCTTTTAAAAGCAAGGACTGTATACGACCAGCTATCATAAAATTAAGGAAATACCTACATGTATGAAAATGACCCCTGTAAATGAGGTGATCGCTTCTAAGCTGTTTCATAAATTAATTTTATAATTAACTTTACAAGCTACGTGTACATGTTTTTATACAAAAATATTACTTTAAAATGCCTTTGGGATTTTTCTAGAACTGAGATGTTTTCAAAACAGGGTCGTTTACTTTTGCCATGGCTTTCAATAAGTATTATTTGTAATCTGTATTGAATAAAAAAATTCTATTTTATCCTAACCGAAGATTATTAACTTTATGATCTCTTTCACATACTTGGAACTGGCACAATCATAAATTTTACATTTTACTACTATGTGTGGAAGGCTAGCAAACTAAAATAAGAGTAGAACATACAAGCTGCAACGTGTACAAAATATAAAACATACAAGTTATAGACTGTATGAGCGAGAAGTGCGGCAATATTACGCTATGAAATTAAACCAAAGCCGCAGCGGGATTTGTTACGCGGACACTCCACAGTACAAACTAATACCGCAACACATACAATGTAATAAAATCACACGAGTTGTGATTTCGCTTCCCTTTGTTACTGGATTGGTATATTTTACAATGACTAACGAGCATAAAGTTCATTTCATATGGAATAATTCCTGCAGTCTATGAACCAGCTATAAACTTTTAATACTTTCACTGTCTGATTTTTATTCGACTGTCCTAGAAGGAGGGTAATGTTTTTCAAGAGTATTGTATGTATGTGCATCTATTTCTTTGACACGTTCTTGGCAAGTAGGGTTGGTTGTTGTCATATTGGTTTTAATGTTCGTAGTGATTGTTCACGCAAGGGTGAAAGTGAGAAAGGTGCTATAAAAGTAGATATAGATATAAGTACGTGGTAGAGCCATGCTGCAGCTATATTAGTAGTATAGTTGTAGCACGAACGGGTCGGCTCGACCGGTGAAAGACCACGCTCTCGTACAGAACACCAGCGTAAAATAGTAGCTTAACATTGACGTGTTTCGTATGGTGTGTGTAAAGAACCGGAGATCATTTTTACTGAAAAACAGATATTCCATCTTAGTCCTCACGGGTAAAATCAAATGTGCATTTTGATTGTTTACTAAGGATAGATGTAGAAGCCTATGGTTTACAGCAACACTTACCATCAGGTGGACTGTGTGGTCGTTTGTCACACTATTCTATATAAAAAAAAAACTGTATTTAGAAATGTTTGCTTTAAGTTATCATTTAAGCTGTTTTAAGACATATTTTTTGAACAAGAATACCATAAATAATCAGGAGTATATTATTTCCGTAAAATACAGCAACCTTCACACAGGTGCTCAGTTTTCTTGAATACATTATCATTATTTGACAACGCCGTTGACGTCCCTGAAGAGAACACTGCATTTTTTAAGTTTACTTTTTCCTACGTGACAGCACTGCATGTTATAAGATTAACAAAACTTTCTTAAAAACTTACGAAGCTTGTTAAGATTCATGTTTTCAAGTTTGCAAGGCTCATAATTGTCACTCACCAATGAAAACAATAGCATCAATCTGTAATTTGGCGCTGGTATCCAGTGACAACGTGGTTCCTCCTCGGTTGAGCCGATCGAGATCTCTATCACGTATATTTTGAATCAGGATTAAATTTATCGCCTGCTAGTCGGTGAAGGAAAACAATGTGATGGAAACTGTATGTCTAAGAAATAAAAAAAATATTTCAAAAATATTTGAGGTCGGAAGTTATTCACTAAAGCCTATTACAATTTCACCGCTGGGCACAGGCCTCCCCCACGGATTGCCTTAAGGAGGGAAATTCACCATAGTTGCTACGCTTGTCATGCAAGTTGCTAACCGCTGTGTTTAATAATTTTGTTTCAGTTTCCCTCTGTTGCTTGTGACATTCACCTGAAATCGGCCAAGATTATGTGAAGTTATATATTAATACTACGTTTTGGTTTAGTTAATTCATTTTTATAATATCTTTCGCATTATTAACCTCATACGCACTTTTTATCCCTGTATTACTATTACTATACTATTTTTTATAGGATAGGGTGACAAACGAGCACACAGTCCACCTGATGGTAAGTGGTTGCTGCGACCCATAGACATCTACATCTATCCTTAATAAATAATCAACATGCAGATGCGTTGTCACCGTGAGGACAAAGATGTAATGTAAAAATTTATGACTAAGGTAGAATGCCTCATTTCCAGTAAAAAGGATCTATTTAATTTACACAAGCTTGGATTTTTATTGAGAATTATGTTCAGATATTGGAGGGAACCAGAGTGTTGGGATTGAATACATAACAGCATGTCGCGACAAATCGCTCCCATGTGTGCCGCAGATATATTAAATCTGTTGCATATTAATGAGCTTACTCGTATGTTGATGTAGGGTAATGAGGACCCAGATTTGTTTTTACGCGGAATAAACACATTTAAATACAATTTTGACATTAATTCGAAAGCAGCCGTAAGAGTGCGTGCCGTGGAAATTGCAAATTCGTAAGGTCGAATCCGCTATTTCATTACTTAGGAGTTAACGGCAGTTTAAGTTTACTGAGAGTGGTGAAAGGGAATATTAATATTTTAATATTGTTGCTAGTATTATTTTTAAAAATATAAATTAATAAGTGGTAGAGCCACGCTGCAGCTATATTATGGTTGTGGCACGAATTGGTTAGCTCAACCGAGGTAGGACAATGCTCTCACAGAATGTCAGCGTAAAATAGCTGCTTCATGCTCCTGTGTTTCGTTTTGTTATTGTAGAGAACCAGATACCACATACGGATACTGACAACGAGACATTCCATCTTAGTCCTCAGGGGTGACAATACATCTTCATTATTCATTTATTAATTTCATTGTCATTTTGATTCTTAATTGAGGGTAAATGTCTATCGGCCACAGCATCCATTTACCATCAGATTAACTGTGTGCTCGTTTGTCACCATTCTATATAATATAAAAAATATTGTAAAAGCAGGCATTAAATAAAAGAGAAGGTTTTACATAATATAGATTTTTTTCTCTCCCTGTCTTATTACATCACTCACAGACGGTCACTACGTCACTATTAGGAAAATTCATCAACACCAACACTTCGAACTTGTAGGAGTAATGTGGTTGAAAAGTTAATTTCCTTAATTAAGTCATGATTAAGTCCCAGAGAAGAGATCCAGTCCCTGTGTCCCGCACAGAAGCGTCTAGTCGCTTCTGAATATTTATACGTAGTAATAATTTAAATTTTATGTTTTAATGTTAATTTTATTCATTTTATTTTACCGAAAGATTTAATTAAAGAAGTTTATTATAAAAGAAGTCTTATTTTACAATGTTGTTGGTTTCTGTGGCCTTTTGATCGTTTTATTAAGATTTCATGGGTAACAAATTTTCGTATGTGTGTATCGGGAGGTTAAAATTGTTGGGAGTATTGGCGTGGTTAGCAGTGTTTCCACACATTATCTCGCGATATGTATAGCGCATTGAAGCGCAAAATGTTTGTACAAAAATGTATTAAAATAATAGATTTCTGAACTAACTACAGATAGGCCTGCCGTTTAGGGTCATTATGAAAAACTACTACCTCATGTCATTTAATGGGTATCATACAAGTAGGAAGGTATTCTTGAGTATTTTGAATTTATCAAATCAAAAGACAAAGTCCGTCAATAAGCAGCCTCATTAACACTAGGTAGTAGACGAAAAATCAATACTTTTTGGGCTTTATGTTTTATTATAATCATAGTAAGCTCATGATGCTGATTTCTATTGCTGGCAGCGAAATCTCGTCTCACAAGATTCTCTCGAAAAGAAATTTTCCAAATAAAAATATTTGAAATAATAATCATTCCATTTCCAAATTTTTCAGAAAACCAACATTTATGATGATAATCATTACGATGAAATACATCATACCCCATGTTTAGTATGGAATGCTAGAAATATGTCGTGGCACTGACATTGCATCACAAATGTCGGAATCATCGAAAATTCGGAACTACTTCGATATTCATATAGAATAAGCTACTACCACACAGGTCTTCTCGGGCTAAATAACTCTTCTGGCAGGAAATTTACCCTTTTCATTCCATAGCCAAAATTTTGCTGAAAAATAGTTTTTTTAAGGCTACAGTTTAGCAATGTAAATAGTTTTTTTTTAATAATTTAAAATAGAAGTTGGATCATAAATAAAGTGTATGCGTTAGCTAAATTGTAATACTGTATTGAGATAAATCAACATAGCTTCTGACTGAACACACTCCGAATTATGCCAATTGCTTCGCTTGTGTGTAATCATTTACGAATAAGACTGAGCTTCAAATCCGTCACTCAGCATCCTGTTATTACAGGCGGTAAAATCACTAACGGCTTTTCGTAATATAAGCAAAACGTTTCGTGTTTCAGTTGGTCCATTCACACATGTGTTGGTTTTGGTTTCTAATCTCCAGTTTATTTATAAATAAAGAGGGAAAACGGGCACACAGTCCGCCTGATTTCAAGGCGATGTAGTGGCCTATCATCATCATTACAGCCCTTCACAAGTCCACTGTTGAACATAGGCCTCCACCAAAGAATGCCACAAAGCACGGTCTTGAGCCACCTGCATCCATCGACTTCCTGCATGTCTTACCAGGTCGTCACTCCATCTCGTGGGGGGACGCCCTACACTTCGCCTACCGGTACGAGGCTGCCACTCGAGAACCTTTCTTCCCCCTCGGTTGTCGGTTCTTCGACCTATATGGCCGGCCCACTGCCACTTCAGCTTACTAATCCGTTGGGCTATGTCGGTTATTCTGGTTCTACTGCGGATATCCTCATTCCTAAGTTTATCACGCAGAGAAACTCCGAGCATAGCCCTCTCCATAGCTCGCTGAGCGACCTTGAGCTTACTCATACGGCCAGCAGTGAAGGACCACGTCTCAGTTCCGTATGTCATCACTGGCAACACGCACTGGTTGTACAATTTCGTTTTAAGGTTTTGAGGTATGTCTGATGAGAAGATGTGTCGTAGCTTCCCGAACGCTGCCCAGCCGAGTTGAATCCGTCGATTGACCTCTCGGTCGAAGTTGGACTTACCTAGTCGGACTATTTGTCCCAGGTAAACATACTCGTCAACAACTTCGAGCTTAGTGCTCCCAACAACTACCGGCATAGGTGTGACATGGACATTAAACATGATCTTTGTTTTGTCCATGTTCATCTTAAGACCTATCCGTTGGGAAACACTATTGAGGTCATTGAGCATAGTGCTTAGGTCCTCCAGCGATTCTGCCATAAGGACTATATCGTCGGTAAATCGAAGGTGAGTGATGTACTCGCCATTGATGTTGATACCGTATCCTTTCCAGTCCAGAAGCTTGAAAACGTCTTCCAATGCAGCGGTGTAGAGTTTCGGGGATATGACGTCACCCTGTCTTACACCTCTCTGCAATTGGATAGGTTTCGTACTCTGGTTCTGTACTCGGATAGCCATCGTAGCCCTACTGTACAAGCACTTCAACACTTCGATATACCGACAGTCAACTTGGCACCGCTGAAAGGACTGCAGCACCGCCCAAATTTCGACGGAATCAAAGGCTTTCTCATAGTCCACATACGCCAGACATAGTGGCAAATTGTACTCTTCGGACTTCTGTACAACTTGCCGAAGGGTATGTATGTGGTCTATGGTGCTAAAGCCCTTTCGGAAACCGGCTTGTTCGGGAGGCTGGAAGTCGTCAAGTCTGCGCGCGAGACGATTCGTAATGACTCTTGAAAACAGCACGTAGACGCGGCTCAGAAGGGAAATCGGTCTGTAGTTCTTCAAGAGAGCGTTGTCACCTTTCTTGAAGAACAAGACCACCGCGCTTCTGCTCCACGCCTCCGGTGTAATGCCACCATGGAGGACGGAATTAAAGAGCTTATGAAGGACTTCAAGTACCGGTCTTCCACCCGCTTTCTGAAGCTCCGCTGTAATTCCATCCTCGTCTGGGGCCTTACAGTTTTTAAGGTGCTGGAGAGCCATTCTAATCTCGCTCAGACTGACGTCCGGGATATCTTCGGAATAGTGTCGGGTGAGACTCGCTATTGGATCGTTACTCACACTTGCGTGTGGCTCCAACGATGACGTGTACAGCTGCACATAGAACCTCTCAATCTCACTCAAAATCTCAGGTGTCCCGGAAACGATGCTGCCACATTCCGTCTTCAGCTTTGACAGTTGGCTCTTTCTGGCAGACAGATCTCTGGCAAAGACTTTGGAGCCTTGGTTCCGCTCGATCGCTTCTTCAATACGAGCTGTATTGAAGTGGCGTAAGTCCCGCCGCATGCATTTGGAGATCTGTCTGTTCAGATCCCTGTATGCTGTCAAGTCTGTTGAAGAATGTAGCTTCATCTTCCGTCTAACAGCCATGAGATTAAGAGTGTGATCGGAGAGTTTTTGTGTTCTTCTGCGGCGGGTCTTGCAGAACTTAGCTCCGACCGCATGGACAGTTTCCACGAGCTTGTCATTCATATCGTCCACTTCATTGTCGTGACCTATAGACACCTTCATCTGTTTGCGATTAAGAGTCAAAATGTAGATGCGCTGTCACCCCTGAACAATAAGACGGAATGATTCGTTTCCAGTAAAAAGTGTCTTCCGTTAGCAAAATACGCATCCGAAAAATTGGAAATAACTCGACATTAATATGTCTTTGCTTTCCTAGCCTACAAAAACGACAATGTTTTTTATTCGACACGTATGTATTTTTATGTTATTATAAAATACTAGAATGATTTCATGGCTTGCGATAGTTGGTGGTGTAACCATAACCCTAACAACATAATGTAACATATTTACATTTCTAGTACAGAGATAACTAAAATGCCTCATAAGTATGGCCATTAAAGCAAATCCTGACTAGACCGGGAGATATCCATGTCCAGTAGTGAACTTATTTATAAAAAGGAAAAGTAAATATACTGAGCGATAAAACCTTTACTTTGAGAAAAGTTCCGCCGGGTTTCTTGTTGCTTGTTCATAGGACGAAGGTTTTTCCACACCAGTAGTAAAAGTACTAAACAACTACTTTCAACAAGAATTACTTGTAATCTATACTTAATAAAATGTTTTCTATTGTATTCTATTTCTATTCTGTTCTGTTCTATCCTATTCTATTCCAATAGTTGACTTATTTATAAGAAAGAAGAATATTATACATACCTTTAAAACCGTTTTATCTCTGTGCTTTTCTACAGTATGTTGGGTGTCACACAAACCAAAATATATTTTCTGCAAAAACTTCTAAAGTCCTATACTCGTACATTAGCGGTGTGAACATCAATCATCTCCCGCGTAGCAGCCACTCGACTGATGCCAATTACCTTTCGAAGTAATATTTTTTCTTGTATTATTAGGCAAGTACGTACATAACACAACTATAAAGCTCGAAGAAAACTTGACTTTCTAGTTTTCTTCATCAGGTTGTAAAAGTCCATTGCAGAAGATAGTCACTCACCATCAGGGCAGCCGCATGCTCATTTGCTCCCTCTTCAATTGTGGACTTCGATCCTAGTAGCGTCCTGCGGAATGGGCATACTAGAGGTTTGATCGGAGCCCGAGGTATCTTCTGTGGCACTCTTAAATAAAACCTTGATAGGAGTTCTAGACAGTATACGTAGTTTCTCATAATTTTATATACGATTATTAGCCGCAGGCCCAGCGACGTCAGCTCAAAGAATTCTAGTGACTTAGAGTACGTGTAGGGATATTAAGATTTAATTCAGCTAAAAGTGCTAAATTCTAATTTGAATTTCTGATAATTCGTTTTGTTACAATTATACTATCCTTTTTTTAAAAAAAAACAATATTATAGCTCAAGTTTAATCGAAGTTGTTAGCGCTAGTTATGGAAATAAGTCACAAAGTATGAAATAAGTGACTTTCAATAAGAATTACTTGTAAACAATATTGAATAAAATTTATTCTATTCTACGCTATTATAGTGAGGAGCATTTAAATCCAGAGCTGTTTCTTGATGTACGAATATGTAACATTACCACTTATGCCCGTTACCTAGAAAGGTAGGCAGAAATTACAGACTTCAATTTGACACCATCCTGACACACCTCTCTCAACTCCTTCACATCCATATACCTACACATGCATGGTCGGCGATTAAGGATACTCTAAATGTTGTCCATTTTCAATATATTTTCAATTTATTTGGTAAACTTCCGTCTAGAGCGTCCCTTGCTGTCTCTACCATCCACTTCAGTGAAATAAATTTGCTTTGTCTCTATTCACCTATTCTTTCTTTCTACATGACCAAACAACCAAAGCGTTCTCTTATTAATCCTGGTCACGATTTACGGTCACACTGTACTAACATTTATTAAAAAAAATCTATAAATCTTTAGGTATCCAGACAGGCTATAAATTATTAATTTACGTATCCAAACGTTTAATTTGTTTAACATAAATTTTACAGCATCAGAAAAACCTATTTTATATCTGTACATTCATTGTTTTACAAAAAGATGATAATATCCTCCTCGCTAGTTTAAATCTTAACATCCTCACCATCATAATCATCATCATAAAAATTGTTTATATTAAAATTTTTGGTAATTATCAAAGAATTTAATTTATATTTGTGCAAGCTTATATAGCCCTATTACTGGAGAGAGCTATGATCGAGGTTTCTCTGCGAGATTTACTTAAAAATGATGGCCTTATGTGGGCCCGGCTTTCTACTAAATGAGATGTTTCTAAAAAAAACTTTTTAATATAATATTACATTCATACGTCATCAAAATTTGAATGTAACTTTTGAATAGTAGCAAGTTCAGTAGAGGTTCAAGTGTTGCGTACTTGTTTTGGCAAGGGTTTGTGTCGACACCTTTTTACTTTAGTGTTCATTTGTAATAAGCAAATTCGAGGTAATTGTATGCAAACAAAAAAAATATTATGATATTTTAATGAACTGCTTTTGTTATATGTTAACTTACGCACGTACAAACCAAACGTTCTTACGTTGAGTTAATAAAATGTCAACTCATCAAAACTTAATAATTAAATTCAAATTCATTGATTGTGCCATGTCAAATACGACTTGTATTCTCATAGCAAAAAAAGGGAATATACCTTTTGCATATTGTCAAAACAATCCACATTAAGAGATCGATTCTGTTAAAATATCTATTCAATTTTCCAGAAAGAAAAGATTACATTGACATCCACCGATTAAATAGAAGATTCACAAGATGTTTCCGGCTGGCTTCTTACGACATTAGATGTTGGCTTCTTTTCGGCTTCGTCGCATCTTTACACCATTGGACACTTTCATAAAATAGCATAATGAAATAATAATGTTAAAGAACTAATGGTTAAGTGTTTGAAGTAAATAAAGCACTTCAATTAATTTTGCTTCTGAATGTTTAAGCTTTGTATTAAACTTCTTTATTAAGAAAGTTTAAAACTTGCTGAAGTTAGAGTATAATTAAATGTTGTCACCCGAATTGACGTTGGTAAATGTAAGGCTAAAATTATTTGTTAGAATAGAATAGTTATTGCGTTTTTTAATCTTTAGTCATTTGTATTGTTTAAAATATTGCTAGATGTAGATTTTTCCGGGAATGCACGAAATGGTGCAATACTTGAGCGAGTTTTATTGTACGATTTTACTTTGGTACCACAATAATCCCGCTGGGCTTCTTGCTGGTCATTCCCAGGACAAAATTACCGAACCAGTAATAAAAGTAAAAAAATGACTTCTAATAAGAATTACTCGTGATCTATATTGAATAAAAAAGTATTGTATTCTATTCAAAGAGTTGTTCATATTTATTACGCCAGGCGGACAGGTTGGTGAGTGCACAGTTGGTACTCCAAAAGGATACTAAGTGATTCTAGATTTATATGTTTATATACATTTTTCGGTTTCTTTTTTTTAAACAAAATTATGTACTTTCTGATTATTTGCGTTTCCCCATTTACTATGTCGATTTCATATGATACTTCCAGTAATGACCAACACTCAATAGTATCACAATAAGACAATTTCCGGAATCCGTGCTCATTGTACTGGCGCAGCGCAATTATGTTCTCGAGTCAAGTTACAATGAGGTTGTTCTGGAGAAAGACTTGCAACTGTTACGTGATAACACAGTAAAAACCGCAACACTGGGACTGCTGCGGTTTTTACTTTTACTTTTTACTTTTCTATACTATTTTCCCTTAAGGGACAGTCTACATTTTCCACTATAGAATTAAACATAGGTGTTGTGTGACTTATAAAATATTATATATATGGTTGGTATATATGGTTGTGTATAAATGTGATGTTCGACCGGAAGAGAAGGACCATGCTCTCACCGATTGTATTCAATGAAACAGTGTCAAATAGTAGCTTAATGTTGCTGTTTTTCGTATTGTGCGTGTATGGAACCGGAAACAATGCATTCCACCTTATTCTTCGGGAGTGACAACGCATCTGCATTTTGATTCTTAATGGAGAATATATGTAGACGTCTATGAGCCACAGGACAGAATAGAATGATTATTCCATTACACTTGTTGAAAGTCATTTTTTAACATTTACTTACCATCAGGTGGACTGTGTGCTGGTTAGTCGCCATTATTCTATAACAAAAGTAATAAAATGCTGTTGTGTGATGTGTGATGTGTGATGTTCTTTTCTTACAGAATACAGAAATATTATTCCCTTGTTACAAAATAACTTGTAATAATACGACTGTAACCTAAATTTGTTTTGTTTACTAACATAACTATAAGAATTAAATAAAAAAACCGGCAAAGTGCGAGTCGGACTCGCGGACCGAGGGTTCCGATCAACTCTGTAGGTACCTATACAGGGTATTTTTGGAACGCTCCCGAAAACTAAGACAGGCGACAACACCAAGTACACCTTTGATCATGGGTCACAAATAAATTCGATCCTGATGAAAAAAAAATCAACTTTTTACAACGTTTTATTAGCTTTATTCACGCGCCATCATGTTAGTACAGCTAAATGAAACGATAATTTCATAAAATATATCATGAAAATACTACCAGCAGTGGAATGACTGAATTTATACCACCTGACTGAAAGGTCAATGTACGCGCGAACGCAAATTCGCGCGGCCCGCAACTAGCGGGCCAAACCACAATATCTAATAATTTACAACACTTGTCTAAATACCTTACTTATCTACTTAACCTACTATTTTGCCACTGTGCTTGTCTCCACTTAGCCACTTTAATCCGAATTTACAGGTTAAATAACCCAAATAACGGGTTCGATTCCCCGCTAATGAAAAAATACTTAAATGAAATGTAACCAAAGTTGGAGTCATGAGTTTTTATTCATCGTGTATGTTTATTATTCTCATGTATTCAGTTATGTACCTATTCAGATTAGTCTAGTACTAAGTTATTTAAAAAAAAATAGGTATGAAACAGCTTACCGCTCTAAATCCTCCGTGGTCTTATGAGATGCGGCTCAAATTGTGCTCCATTCATTTCAAGGTAGATTTGGGTGCAGGCGGGGCATCATCGTGTGGTCTTCGACACAGTCCGTACGTAGTTTCTCGAAACCATCCACGATCCTTTGGCGCATTTCTTCAGCACTATCACATTCACGATTAAAAACCCTTTCTTTTACATACCCCACAAAAAGAAGTCTAACGGAGTCAGATCTGGTGAGCGAGGTGGCCAAGCGTGTGGTCCTAGTCTGCCGATCCAGCGATCATCAAATAACTCATTGAGGCGCTCACGGACGAACCTCACGAAATGTGGAGGGGCACCATCATGTTGGAACCATGTGCGGCGATATTCAGCCAACGATAGGTCGTTTAAAATGTCAACCAACTGTTCATTTATAAAGTTTAGGTATCGCTGTCCGTTCAGTCGCTCTGTCAGAAACACTGGTCCCAGTATGCGATCCTTAAATAAACCTGCCCATACGTTAACCGACCATCGGGTTTGGTGCCCGGTTTGTCGAACAGCGTGCGGGTTAACCTCTGAATACACGTGTGTATTTCTTCGGTTCCACAGGCCGTTTCTGGTAAATGTCGACTCATCCGTCCAGATAATGTGCTCAATGGAACCAGGCACACGTTGTTGCTGGTATAATAACCAACGGCAGAAAACTCGTCGGCGGTCGTGATCGCCGGGAACTAAAGCTTGCACTTTGTGCAATTTGTATGGGCGCATTGGTTACGCTTCAACACTTTGTGCACTGTACAGTATGACACACTTGTACGATCCCGACGTCTTAACAATTTATTTAGCGATACTTCGTGTACCTAGGTTCGGATACCTAACATGTTGACCACTATAAACGTACGCGTTAGGCATTATTAAAACAAAAAAGAATCCAAAAACGTAACAAAAACTTTAATATCAACACGTAATCACAAGTAAATTTATTAAACAAAACGATTGAACTGTCGCTCGCGCACGCGTGTACAAAATCAACACGGAACTGTTTCAAAAACTACAATTAATAAGGAACCCCGACGAATAAACGGAAACCTACTGCGTCACAGCGTGACGACACGAGCCGGCCGGGTTACATTCTGCGAGGCGACATGAGCCGGCCGGGTTACATTCTGCCGTCATACGAAATAAAGAAGTACGCAACTAACAAAAACGTAAAATGAAAATAAAAAATAAATTTATGAATTTTTCTTTCAGACCCCGTGTCTAAAGTATATTAAAAGGTATCTATATGAAAATTGAAATATGTACGTAGAGACATGAAGATTTTAAGGACGAACTTATTTTTTGATAATTTGTTTATTTATTTAAATAAAACGAATTTTCCTTTTCATCTTAGATTAAAAAATACACCTGGCAACACAAAAACATCGAAGGAAAGACGCATATAACTATTTGCGTCTTCCCAACCTAATAAATAAAAAAAACTGCCATTCATTTAACATTTTTACATATTTTGGAAAGGTCATTTGAAGTTGAAAGGACGCTAATAGTAATTTACTACTTTTTTCTTAGTAAATATTAGAAAAGCATTGGTAGTCAGACACAAAAAATAACAACCCGCAACTCTTGAGTAATGATTTTAAAGGGGATATCATACAAGACTTACTACGATAATAATTAAAAATTTTGTACAACCGACTTTAATATAAATAATTAAGGATGACTCAAAAACTATTGGTCTGACCTCGATCAAATTTATATGGGACCACATGTGAAACACCAGCTCTTAGTAATAAGATATAAGCTCTTAATAATAAGATATAGAATAAAAAGACAAGAATAATTGAAATTTAAGTAATCGATGCAAATATTGTTAAAGATGACGTAGCCACTGGTTAAATAAGTCTTTTCTTTTATGTTGAAGTCTTTTCTAATAAAAAGATGTCATCTGTGATCAACAGTTACGTCTAAAATTCTTACGATAATTTCTAAAATATTGATATTTGTGAATATTAAAAAAATTTAGTAGATGCGCCTTCTTATCATGAGTCATGGTATATTTAACTCATTTATTCAAAAATTGTTAGATGCGCCCTTTTTTCTTCCGACCGCATACCATTGTTTCGTACCGAGCTAGATACAGGTCGACAGCGGAGGAAGTGTGGGTACAGTCGCGTTCTAAAGTACTACATGGTATTGGGCTATTGTTTTATAATATTATAGTAATTAATTGTTTAATTGTGGAATCATAATAGGTGTTTTACTATTTACTTAGAACTTTGGAAGAGGTGGGAATTAAAAATGGATAATGTTTACTTGAGCATTATTTGTTATTTCTATCGTAAAATATAAAGTAGTTTGTAACAAAAAAAACTTAAGTTAAGGGTGACACGCCGTCCATTATGACGTCTTGGGTCACATGAAAGTCAGATGTTGATGGTGTGTTGGTATTACTGGATGCTACTTCATCATCACTTTCATCTTCGCTTGAGCTTCCGTCATCAGGTCGATCACATGGTAATTTTTTCGGTATTCTCCCTCAACACTTTACTGCACAATTTTCCCCATTCACCTTCTCCTATCATATTTACCTTTTCGTTCACTAGTTTAGTCATAAAACAATAGATATAAATAATTTTTGTTTCCTTCCTTTTTAAAACATCGTCGCGAGTCGCAAAGTAAGCTGTGTATGCGACTGTATTTTTGGAGCGAACAAAGCGCGTGAACCAATAGCATGCAGGCACAGTAATACTGGCGGATTGATCCCCCGTCGCACCCCCCTCGTACCTATATGTGATAAATCGCTCAATGCCCAAGTTCAAGGCCAGCGTTCTTTTTTCACCGTTCGCGCGTACATTAACCTCCATTAGTCAGGTGATATCAATTCAGTTTCCACTGCTGGTTTTATGTTTCAGTATTTTCATGATTTTTTTTATGAAATTATCGATTCATTTAGCTGTACTAACATGATGGCGCGTGAATAAAGCTAATAAAACGTTGTAAAAATATGATTTTTTTTTCATCAGGATCAAATTTATTTGTGACCCATGATCAAAGGTATACTTGGTGCTGTCGCCTGTCTTAGTTTTCGGGAGCGTTCCAAAAATACCCTGTATAAGTTTAAAATTATTAAAAATATTTTTCTTATATGATGTTACTAAAATTTATCCTTTTCGCAATTTTTCCTTTATCTGTACTATAAAACGTTGCTTCGTACCAAATTTCAAAATTCTGAGTTTATGGGAAGTACCCTGTAGGTTTTGATTCCCTTGCGAATGTCGAAAATTTACGGCATAAACGGCTGTGTCTTTTGATTGCGTTGGCTTTGAAGTTTGATTTTTTCACAGCTCTAAGGGACAGTAGACTTGAGTATTTGATATGAATTACAGCTTGATACCATCACGCGTTCCTGAGAAAAAGGGTCTTGACAGACAGATAGACAGATGGAAAACAACGTGAACCTATAAGGATTCCGTTTTTTCCTTTTGACGTACGGAACCCTAAAAACTAAAACAACAAGTTTTAATCGTGAGCTAGGCTAGGCCTGTGATGATCTAAGTAACATTACTTGGATCATTACAGCTCATCATCATCATCATTACAGCCCTTCACAAGTCCACTGCTGAACATAGGCCTCCCCCAAAGAATGCCACAAAGCACGGTCCTGAGCCACCTGCATCCATCGACTTCCTGCATATCTTACCAGGTCGTCACTCCATCTAGTGGGGGGACGCCCTACACTTCGCCTGCCGGTACGAGGCTGCCACTCGAGAACCCTTCTTCCCCATCGGTTGTCGGTTCTTCGAGCTATATGGCCGGCCCATTGCCACTTCAGCTTACTAATCCGTTGGGCTATGTCGGTCACTCTAGTTCTACTGCGGATATCCTCATTTCTGAGTTTATCACGCAGAGAAACTCCGAGCATAGCCCTCTCCATAGCTCGCTGAGCGACCTTGAGCTTCCTCATCCGGCCAGCAGTGAAGGACCACGTCTCAGTTCCGTATGTCATCACTGGCAACACGCACTGGGTGTACAGTCTCGTTTTCAAGTTTTGAGGTATACCTGACGAGAAGATGTGCCGTAATTTCCCGAACGCTGCCCAACCGAGTTGAATCCGTCGATTGACCTCTCGGTCGAAGTTGGACTTACCTAGTCGGACTATTTGTCCCAGGTAAACATACTCGTCAACAACTTCGAGCTTAGTGTTCCCAACAACTACCGGCATAGGTGTGACATGGACATTAAACATGATCTTTGTTTTGTCCATGTTCATCTTAAGACCTATCCGTTGGGAAACACTATTGAGGTCATTGAGCATAGTGCTTAGGTCCTCCAGCGATTCTGCCATAAGGACTATATCGTCGGCAAATCGAAGGTGAGTGATGTACTCGCCATTGATGTTGATACCGTATCCTTTCCAGTCCAGAAGCTTGAAAACATCTTCCAATGCAGCGGTAAAGAGTTTCGGGGATATGACGTCACCCTGTCTTACACCTCTCTGCAATTGGATAGGTTTCGTACTCTGGTTCTGTACTCGGATAGCCATCGTAGCCCTACTGTACAAGCACTTCAACACTTCGATATACCGACAGTCAACTTGGCATCGCTGAAGGGACTGCAGCACCGCCCAAATTTCGACGGAATCAAAGGCTTTCTCATAGTCCACATACGCCAGACATAGTGGCAAATTGTACTCCTCGGACTTCTGTACAATTTGCCGAAGGGTATGTATGTGGTCTATGGTGCTAAAGCCTTTTCGGATACCGGCTTGTTCGGGAGGCTGGAAGTCGTCAAGTCTGCGCGCGAGACGATTCGTAATGACTCTCGAAAACAGCACGTAGACGCGGCTCAGAAGGGAAATCGGTCTGTAGTTCTTCAAGAGAGCGTTGTCGCCTTTCTTGAAGAACAAGACCACCGCACTTCTGCTCCACGCCTCCGGTGTAATGCCACCATGAAGGACGGAATTAAAGAGCTTCTGAAGGACTTCAAGTACCGGTTTTCCACCCGCTTTCAGAAGCTCCGCTGTAATTCCATCCTCGCCTGGGGCCTTGCCGTTTTTAAGGTGCTGGAGAGCCATTCTAATCTCGTTCAGACTGACGTCCGGGATATCATCGGAATAATGTCGGATAAGACTCGCTCTTGGATCGTTACTCACACTTGCGTGCGGCTCCAACGATGACGTGTACAGCTGCCCATAGAACCTCTCAATCTCACTCAAAATCTCAGGTGCCCCGGAAACGATGCTGCCACATTCTGTCTTCAGCTTTGACAGTTGGCGCTTTCTGGCAGACAGATCTCTGCCAAAGACTTTGGAGCCTTGGTTCCGCTCGATCGCTTCTTCAATACGAGTTGTATTGAATTTGCGTAAGTCCCGCCGCATGCATTTGGAGATCTGTCTGTTCAGTTGCCTGTATGCTGTTAAATCTGTTGAAAAATGTAGCTTCATCTCCCGTCTAACAGCCATGAGATTAAGAGTGTGATCGGAGAGTTTTTGTGTTCTTCTGCGGCGGGTCTTGCAGAACTTAGCTCCGACCGCATGGACAGTTTCCACGAGCTTGTCATTCAAATCGTCCACTTCATTGCAGTTTTCTAGGCACTGAAAACGGTTTTGTAACTCGAGCTGAAAGGTTTCGGGACTTTGGATTAGAGCACGAGGGGGACGGAGCGTTGACTTCATTAGACGAGACCTCTCCAACTTAACGTTTAGGTTCAGTGTGCCTCTAACCATTCGGTGATCGCTGCCGGTTTTCACCCTCGCGATCACTGAGACATCACTGAACAGTTGTCGTCTGGTCGTCATAATGAAGTCAATCTCATTTTTTGTCGAACCGTCGGGGCTCGACCAGGTCCACTTCCTGTGGGGCCGCTTCTGGAAGAAAGAGTTCATCATAAAGAGTCCCTCTTTCTCCATGAAGTCGGCCAGCTGCTGGCCCCTTGGGTTCCGTTGCCCTATTCCAAATTTCCCTACTTTCAGCTCACCGTTCTCTCTTGTGCCTAGTTTTGCATTGAAGTCTCCCATTAACACCGTATATTGGGTTTTGGAGGAATGCATGGCTCTAGAGATATCCTCATACATTTCCTCCACCTCCTGATCGGGGTGTGCCGAGGTTGGTGCGTAAACCTGTATGACCTTCAGCGAATACCGTTTGGTGATTCTGAGTATAAGGTACGCAACCCTCGTCGACACACTCTCAATCTTTACAACGTTGTTAACGAGAGACTTGTGGACGATAAATCCGACACCTCCTTGGGACAGATGGTCGCCCTCCCGGTAATAGAGCAAGTTGCCGGATTCGAGGATTACCGTGTCCTCCCCCTCTCTTCGGACTTCGGATAATCCTATAATATGCCAGCGTAACTTGTCTATCTCTTCTTCCAGCTCCACAATCTTCTCGTCAGTCCTCAGGGTGCGTGCGTTGTATGTTGCCAGGTCGAGTCGTCGTAGGTGGCAACCGAACCTCCACCGGAGATTCTTAGCACCCCCTGCCCCGCCGTTACCATGGTCGCCACCGTAGCCAGGAATAGCGGGGCCGCCGGGGACTGGGGGCCGTTTATTATTGTCATTGCTCATGGGGGGTATATTGCCATAGTTGCCACGCTTGGCGAGCGGGTTGGCAACCGCAGTTTTTTTATTGTTATTTTGGCTATTATCAGGAAGATGCTGCTGCCCATCTCCTGTCTGTTTCCCTTTGTCGCCTTTTACGACACCCACGGGAAGATATGGGGTAGTGGATATTCTTAACCGCCACTACACGGCAACAGCTCACTAGGCCATTATCATGAAATTTTATTTTCTTCGGTTCTTAAAACGTCCGTAAAATTTTAGATAAATCCATGTCCGAATGTAGTTTAAAGCTGAATAAAAATAGCTCGTGAGTTTTTTACAAGGATACCTATTGAATATCAGAGCTTTGGTAATTATACCACAGCATAATGGCCTCCAGACATAATTTCGGGCACAGCGACTAATCTCAACGGAGACTAGACATATGGCAGGACAGGATTATAGTGACCGAGTGTATATGCGCAGGTACATACTCTATTCCTTCACCCTTAAAGTTCGATGGGACGACAATTCGACACGACCGGAGAGAGATCAGGCGCAGAATCAACGGCCTTACGTGCTTTCCAAGGTAGTGGGATGAAACGCTGACCACGTCGTAAGTCCGGGTTGAGACTGAGATTTTCTTGACAGAACAACGCAAGAAATGATTTTGACCTGAACCGGGATTCGAACCCTCGTGACCAGCAATCTCGCTTACAATCACTAGATCAATGAAGCAGACGTCGTTCTAGTGGTCGTTACAGCATAACGTTGAGTTAGACGCCTGTTTGTTGTTGTATTAATGATGATGTAATACATGGAGTGCAATTATGTAATATGGAACTTCAAAAAAATATTAATAAGGGAAAAATACCACGTTTTTAATACGGGCTAATAAATATACAATACTTTTTGTTTTCCATATTTTTACTACGTAAATACGATATACTGCGCTATGTCAAAAATTTCAAGCATCTAGTTCATCGAATAGTTAGTATAAAATGTATTACTAAATTTGGCCCAACTCGAAAACGAGTTAGTAAAAACGTGGTAAAATTCTTTGTTAAAAATATAAATAATATACGCATTCGACTGACATTTCTATTTTCGTGATATCCTTTGCGAAACATTTCATTCGACACTAGTTGCATACTAAATTTTAATTTAAGTTAATTCTGTAATTTATTTTAATGGTACTTGCAATTGGTCCAAAAGAGAACTCGATAGTAGTGGTATACTAAGTCACGCCCACGTCCATTGTTGTTGGCGTACTGAAAAGCAACGAGCCTTTCATTTCCTTTATTTTCAATTCAATATTGTTGCTACGGCGTCCGGGATCTTATCTAATGTGCTTATCCATATTTTCTTCCAAAGAAATAAAATATTGTTTCCAAGATTATACGGAATCTTTCACATTCAAAGGCTTTGATTTTACAATCTCAGTACCTCAAAAATACCTTTCTGCTAAAAATAATTCTTCAAAGAGAATTTTTCAAATTACTCACTTATAATTTTCCTTTGTTAATAGTTATACAAAAGATATTCAATATTAACTGTCTCTTAGCCCATATTTTTCTGTTACATACTCAAGCTTCTCCTTTTTTACATAAAAGCATTTGAATAATAATTAAATCGTATACCATAAAGAAAAATAAATAATGGCGTGCCTTATTTATATAAGCGATCTCTTCGAGACAACTTATGGATAGACATATACTAAAAATAGTACCTCTAGACAGAGGTGAACATTAATATATGAATTTTATAAATTCGATAAATAAAACATTAAAACAATAAAACTAAGTATGTGGACATAAAATACGTGATGGTAAATTTTATACGTGGCAGAGCCATAAAATATTCGTGGGTGGGTTGGTCGGCTCGACCGGGAACGACCACGCTCTCACAGAATACCAGCGTAAAATAGCAACTCAATGCTCCTGTGTTTCATATGGTTAGTGTAGAGTACCATATACCCTTTTTGACTGGATACGAGGCATTCCATCTTAATCCTAAGGGGAGACAACGCATCTGCATTTTGATTCTTACTCGAGGATAAGTCTATATGACTATGGGTCACAGTATCCACTTACCATTGAATTTGCTGTGTGATGACATGCCACCCTTATTCTATAAGAAAAGCAATATCTTCTATACGTTCCTATATTGAATTTAGTTTGCAGGATCGACAATAAAAAGAACATGTGATTTTAAATTTTAATCTTTGATAATCATCTCTTTTTATAAGAACATTATTAATATATGAAAGAGCGCGCGACATAAAATATATCTTGATTGTAACTAAGACAAGTCCTTAGCAGAACATGAAATAAGTAATTGAAACAGTTCGTAAGAAGCAGCTGCTGCCGCGCACCTGAGCGATAAATTAATGAAAATTACGGATTAACATTTTGAACGTTACACTCGCATAACTGCTTTAACTTTAATTGATGTAAATGCTCAAGTTCTCAAAACTTTATTATGTTTCATTATTAACATCAGTAACACCCCAAGTATAATGTTAGTAACTTGACAAGTACTGTGGTGGCTGAGAATCTATGATATGGGTATCATTCGGTGATTGTCTTAAAAGGTGATAGAAGGAACGAATCAGGAGATGGCGAGCAGTATCTTCCTGATAAAATTAAATAGACATTGAAAATGGTTTCACTGTCAAAACGTAGTGGCATTCAGACTAATTTTTTAATCAAATATTCAGAAATAACTTAAATTCTTTTTAGTTTTCGTATCCCAAATAGATACCCTTGTTAATTCAAAAGTACTCTTTCGTTACCCCTTCATAGAACTGTACTAGCATTTAATTTCCTGATACCCAGACTTTACAGACTTTTATATGATACTTATAATAATGTAGTAGTTCAAATCTTATCACTCCACGGGTTTACTGGAAGAAAATGCCGATAGGCATTATGTTTGTCATTTAAATAAATTTTATTTATTTAATCTTTATTATTAACACATAAATCACCATGACTCATATCGTTTTTCGAAACAAAATTGTATCAATTTCTAAATTTTTGTATACAGTAGTTGTCACCCTATCCTATAAAAAAAGTAAATTTTTTGTATTATTTTTTTAGGTTTACATAGTATATATTTACTTACAACCTTAAACTTGTAAAAATGCTGTTAGCACAAAGCATGGTTTGTTTACCTTTTATTGAGTGTTCACTTAGTTTATATTATGACATTTGTTGGTAAACTAAATATTTTTTTAATAGAATTTGGGTGCTGAGCCGACCCATTCGTGCTTTAAGCATAATGTAGCTGCAGCGTGGCTCTACCACAAATATAAATAAATAAATATAATAAATAGCTAAAACTCTCTAAATAAAAAAAATGTGGCTGTTGTCACTTGTAGACCATGTAACTTAGATAAATATCAAAATGTGGTTGCAAGTCACCTCTTCTGTTTTCTTTTTTCGTGAGGATATTTCCAGTTAAGGCTTGATGTTCCCGTTTTTACATATCTTAGAATTTAGTTTTTATAGGCAAACTATAATATATTATTAACCTCCATGTCACACCTATGCCGGTAGTTGTTGGGAGCACTAAGCTCGAAGTTGTGGACGAATATGATTACCTGGGACAAACAGTTCGACTAGGTAAGTCCAACTTCGACCGATTCGAGAGAGTTGTCTGTACGCTGTCATATCTTCTGAAGACTGCAGTTTCGTTTCCCGTCTATCATCCATGCGATTAAAAGTATGATCGGAGAATATTCATCTTCTTCTGCGATGGTTCTTACAGAACTTAGCTCCGACCGCATAGACAGTTTCCACGAGATTGTCATTCATATCGTTTACTTCATTGAAGTTTTCTTGCACTGAAAATGGTTTCGTAGCTCGAGTTGAAAGATTTTGGGGCTTTGGATTAGAGCCTAGCAATCAAATCGGAAGACGGAGCGTTGACTTCATTACGAGTAGAAGTGACCTCTCCAACTTATTCTTTAGGCTCAGTGTGCCTTTGACCATTCGGTAATCGCTACCAGTTTTCATTCTTGTAATCACTGAGATATCATTAAGCAGTTACTGTCTGGTTGTCATAATGAAGTCAATATCAATTTTTGTCGAACCGTCGCGGCTTGATCAGGTCCAATTTCTGTTAGGCCGTTTCTAAAAAAAAGAATTCATCATTATGATTTATTTTTTCTCCATGAAGTCGGTCAGCTGCTGGCTCTTTAGGTTTCGTTGCCCTATCCTGAATTTGCCTGCCTTCAACTCACGGTATTATCTTGTGCCTAGTTTTGCGTTGAAATTTTCCACCGTATAGTGGGTTTTGTTTTGTTTTTGTTAGGTCATTGATATCCTCACACATTTTCTCCACCTCCTCATTGGGATGTGGCGAGGTTGGTGCGTAAAAAAGATAAATGATTTTTGATTTTTTTTAATCGATTAATTGCTATTTTACATAAAAAAGTGGTTTTAGTGGCTTATGGTGTGGATTTGTCAAGTCCACATGGAGGGCTAAACACAATACCTTTTAAAGCTATAAATTTTTCAACACAATCAATTTTTTAATCTCTTCGTCTATCATGTGGGAAGCCATGGAATGTATTTTTGTTTAATTTAATTTTTGTTTCATTTTAAAAAAAATTTTTCGACTCAGATATTCCGAAATTTTCGGTGTTTTGGCAGCCTTGATATAATTTATTTTACTATATATACTGCTTCACTCACTTACTTCGGGCTCAACTGCCGTCGTTAGTGGATACTATATCGGTTGTTTGCAGCGGCTCGTGCTCAAAAGGATCGCTGTACAAATACAAAATATTCGAAAAAGCAATTTTGATACATACTTGATTATTATTATAATCACAGATTTTTATTACAATATTGTGTTTTGCTAAAAGTAAGTAGGATATTAATATAAATATGCCTAAATACGTCTTGGACTTTATGGAGTGACTACTGGAACTCTTCGACGAGTGGAAATAGGTGTGCTGAGTTTGGGCTCGTTTTGATAGTTATCTTGACACCTGTCCTCCGGAAATGGGAAGTGACTAAAGGTGTACATCGGTAAATGCTACTAGAACTCCTCGACGAGTAGAACTAAGTGTGCTGAGTTTGGGCTCGGCTTTTTAGTTATGATAAGACCGTACCTACGGGCTTAATGGAGTAACTTGAAGGTGTACTTCGGTGAGTGCTACAGGAACTCTTTGACGAATATAACTAGAATTCACAATATTTTTTAATTTTTTTTACGAACATATGAGCATTATGAGTCGAGCACTTTTGGATTTTTCATTTTTTATTGGTTTTTTAAATAAGAATATTGATATTTTTGCAAGTATTATATCAGTTAATGCCTTCCAAAACACAAAGTTTACTATAACTCAATATTTTGTATAATATGTTAATTTTTTACTGACAGCTGTCTTATGTCTACGTAGAGAAAAATTACGCAATTTTCCCATAGCAGTGGAATTCAAAGAACTTAAAAGAACGTGTACGTGCCCACTGTAGTCCGCATGCAAATGTCTTTTTCATGCTGATCTCCACAGCCGCATATCCCTCACAGCCCTTTTTTATTGAAAGTATTTGTCGTAAACGCAATCATCCTATTTTATTTGGGCATTGTTCGCGACACATATTTTTAGTTTGAAGAAAAAAGCTTGTGTTCCTATTCAAAATATTACGACGTTGAGTTTCATGCTTTAAGAACGTGTGAATATACATTTGCTTCCATGTTCCACTTTATTGGCTTTAAGGCGAGGATTTTTACTACCATAAAAGGCTTTTAGTGCTACCTTATAAGATATTTGTGATGCACGAAGTAAGTGTGGAACATTTGATGAACAAATACTTACTTTATTTGAAACGCTTTTGCTTATTATTATAGATTTAAGGATCTACATAAAATTGAGACGAATAAGAATCAAATTCGATAACATGCCTTTCATATTATAGAAAAATATTATATATTTTAAGCGATAATACGCTTAAAATAAACGAAAGTGTATAGTATCTTGAACATCGCATTTTATTGTTTACTAGCTGCTACCCGGTGCGTTGCTGCCGCAGAAGAAATAATTACGGAAATATAGGTTTAAGATTGTTTAATTGGGAATGATAATACATTCATCAAAGTTGAATGATATATTATAACGTTCAAATAAATTTGTCGGTACGACACGCGCGCCACCTACTGTAATTTAATTGTACTATGCATATAACCCTCGCGGAAGTACAAACAATACGTTGATAAAGTTTTAGCACAATCTGATGAACGGTATGACAACGCATAAAATACGAACAAACAAAAATTAAATATATTAGATTACATGTATCTTATATTTTTTCTGTGCACTATTTCAGGAAATATAAATTCTCGAGCGTCAAAATGTTGTCACAATATTATGATATGTTTGTCCCACCTGGCCTGCATTTTGATTCTAATCGTGGATAGATGTAGACGTCTATAATATCTATAATATAAAAATGAATCGCTGAATGTGTTGCTAAGCTTAAGGCCTTAACAGTGGTTGAAATGCCTAAATCTAGGATATTTAAGTAAAAAAATCTCAATAACTGTTCATTTAATCCACAAAGAAAAATACAAGGTAACAGAAGAAGATTTGGTAAATGTTTTTAATTTAACAAAATTGTATTTTTGTCAACCCCTTATTAGAAAAAAAATCCCCAAAGAGTACCTATCTTTGTCATATTTTGCAAAATTTCTCCAAAACGGCACAAAGCTTTTTAAATAGTTCTTACACTAAAAAAAAGGTCTTAAAAATATTAATATTTTTAATTGAGAGTTTTACTTTTATTACCCGTTTTATAAGAGAATATATCATTTTTCCCTGAAATTGAATATATTTACGCGAGCGCGCATGCTCCGTCGCCATGTAAGCTCTGTCACAGTCCGTTTTCGGACATCGTTGAGGGTGGACCGCACGTCGGTGTTGGAGCGACTTCGTTCAAATATATATTAGTTTTTTAAAAGTTTATACTCAATTATAAATATTTTTATGACTAGAAATACTTAATTTAGTTAATATCTGTACATTGGTAACTGTAAATATTATTTTCTAAATAAATGAATTTTTAAAGTGCCCAAAGAAGAAGAAATTATTGCGGCGACGTTGATTAGTGAAAATGAAAAATGCATTTTTATATAATTTAGATGTGGAACGACGAACATGCTCTCGTTACTTAGATTTCGATCGTTTTTAATACCTATGTAATTTTATTGTCGCATATTTTTATTAATTAGTTGATAATGAATTTTATAATTATTTATTACAATAAAACGCTGTTTTTATAAGTATGACTTTATAAAATATTATTGGGGAGAGAAATAAAGATACAGATACTTACATTTAGGTACACTGTTATCAAATTAAATCAAACAATTTAAATAAATAAAAGAATGGTGCTTACCTAAGTATAAATAACTATATAAAGGCATTCTTGGGTTTATGGTTTTTTTTTTTATGTTAGACAAACTATCATCTAAAAAATTTAAAAAATTTAAATTGGAGAGGGGTTTCTCTACGTGATAAAGTTAGAAATGAAGAAATTTGCATTAGAATCAGAGTAACTGACATAGCTCAACGGAATATTACAGTCAAATGGCAATGAGCTAGCTATATAACTTGGAAAATATATAAAAAATAGGAAGAAAGGTCCTCGAGTGGCAACCTCGTACAGGTAAGCGAATTAGTACTCAACCTTTATTCCTCTTCACGTATTCTCATACACTTTTCTTCACACATACACACACACACACAAATAGGTCGCAAATAATACTTACCTAGTACTATTAGGCAAGAGCGAATAGGTTTTTGTTAAGTCAGTGCAATTCACCATCTTAGACTACATAACCACTTACCGATGGGATTGTAGTTGCTTTACTACTTGCTGGGTAAAAATAGTAAAAAAAAAATTGACCCTGTGAAAGTTTGCATTTAGATATAATTTTTCTAACCAACCATAAAAATATGATGAGAATATGTATATAAGTATAAAGGTTGCCTCACACGGAACAGTAATAATATAATATTATATCTTCCATTATCTCTGAAATCCGAGGTATGTTCATATTAAGAGGCTAAATAGAGCCACATTGAAATGCATGGGGATCGTTTTGTAATTTCACGTCATTATCGAAAAAAAAATTGTACGTATTTTAGGTGGCGGTTTGCAAAACACGATTCCACAAAAATTAACTCAATAGAAAATAATTGCAAAGTTGCTTCTAAAAATACTTCAATTTTCAACGTAAATTTTTTTTACGTGGTAGAGCCATGCTACAGCTATATTTATTAGGTATAGTTGTAGCACGAATGGGTCGGCTCGACCGGGGAAGGGCCACGCTCTCACGGAATAACATGTAAAATAGCAGTTTAACCCTGCTGTGTTTCGTATGGTGAGTGTAGAGAACCGGAGAACCTTTTTACTGGAAACGAGGCATTACATCTTAGTCCTCACGGGTTACAACGCATCTACATTTTGATACGTAATCGAGAATAGATGTAGATGTGTATGGGCCGTAGCAACCACTTACCATCAGGTGGACTGTGTGCTCGTTTGTCACCCTTATTCTATTTAAAAAAAACTTTCTGAGATTTCAGTAAAATAATGTTAAGCACTCGTACAATTATGTCTCATGTTAATAAAGCTATTGGGCTATTTTGATTTGTAATAAAGTGATTTTACTTTATAGGTTAAATAATTTATTTACCTTTCTATATCAAGAACCGTTTTTCTGTCACTCCTATTGAATTTGACAGTGCTCGCTGAAATTTAGCATCTTTAGATGGATCAGAATTGCCCGCTGATCCGGCTGTTAGATATTGCAAAAATAATCGAAATTATTTATTTTTACTTTCATGCCGAAGACTACCTTGTTTTATTTTATTACGGTCAAATAATATTTATTAGGTTACAAAGCAAGTATTTTTGTAAATGTTTTGTATGTAAATGTAAATGTTTTCATTATTTTGTTATTCTATTGTTTACAGTTATTATCACGTCTTAGCTTTACACCAAGAATTACATTAGAAATTTTTGATGGGATGCGATGTAACGCGCATACATTATTTTCATCAAGAACTGTAATATATATACTGGGTGGCGCCCAGGTTATCACGTTAAATAGCACAACAGTTAATACAAGTAGATATATGTCTGTTAAAATAATAAAATAAACAATAATAAAAACTAATAAAAAATGCATCTTTCAAACAAAATAAATAGGGTAAAAAATCACATAAAATAAATCATCCTTGATAATATTACTTAACTGACCTGAAATGACTTGTAGAAGCGGCAACGTCGCGGCCAGCGGTTCATTGCTCATGCTACATCGATATAGGTAATTATATTATAATACCTAGGTCCTAGGACTTGCCCATACATAGGTAATAAGGCACGCGTAGGGCGATGCTAATCCGATGTTATCAACAAATCACAAATTTCATGGTATTTTTTTATCCAAATAATCACTTTAACCTTGAAATCACTCAAGTTTATGAAACAAATCAAATTTTTAAATTTTCAAAATGTCCGCCGTGTACCCGAATGCATAATTGACATCGTCGCATGATATTATTTCGGACTTTTCGAAAGAGGGCACCATTGGCTGCAAAATTTTTTATTTTGTCGAAAGCCCGCATTATTCTTATTTTTAAGTCCTCGACAGTCGTTACTTCAGTAGAGTACACCTCATTTTTTATGTAACCCCATAAAAAGAAATCTAACGGTGTTAGATCCGGAGACCGTGCTGGCCACCGAGAAGGTCCGTATCTGCCAATCCAGTTCTCTCCGAACATCTCAGTGAGGCGCTGCCTGGCAGCCACCACTGAATGAGCAGGTGCTCCATCAAGCTGGTACCATAACCGGCTATTGGCCCCCAACGATAGTCCATCAACGTAATCCGCCACTGTGTCGTCAAGCAGTTCCAAAAATTTAGGCCCATTAAGGTTGCCTTCGATAAACACGGGACCAATTATTTGATCTCCGTGTATTCCAGCCCAAACATTAACGGCAAATCTATATTGGTGCATAGACTCTCGACACAGTTGCGGATTTTCTTGACTCCAGTATCGTAAGTTCTGCCGATTCCATATTCCGTTACGCGTGAATGTGCTCTCGTCAGTCCACATTACGTTTGCTAAAAAGTTAGAGTCATTAGCTACTTTGCTCAGGAGCCATTCACAGTAGGCTTCCCTAACTGGCTTATCTCTATTTAATAAAGCCTGTACCTTTACGTATTTGAACGGCCGTTGCTTGTTTTTTTTTAATATTCTGTGAACAGACTTGTGGTGTACACAGAATTGGCGAGCTGCTCTACGGAGACTTGATGTTGGATTACGAGCGAAATAATTTAATATTCGTTCTTCCTGAGCCACGGCGACTCGCGGAGGAATTTCAACCTGACGTGGAATCAAATTTTCGCCGTCACGTAATCTTTGGACTGCCCGTATAAAAATCCGTGAGTCTGTAGGACATACACGTGTGGTATTATACCTCTCTCGGTATGTTCGTAATGCCAGGGACGCGTTTTGGTGGCATTCTCCATAAATTAAAACCATATCGGTGTATTCCAATGACGTAAAATTGATACGAGGCATTTTAAAATAAAAAAAAGTTATACGTTTAAAAAAATAAAAGCGTCCAATTGCGCACGGGCTGACACACCACTAAGTTATTAAATATCACTTATCTATTATTAACGAGTCCTATCACAAATAAAAAATACAAGACAGTAAAAGAAAGCGTCAAATTTCGCACAAATAGTCACACCACCTCCTCAACACAATTATTATTATAGTATTAACGTGTCCTATCACAAACAAATCAAGAAACTTATGAAAATATCCACAAAAAAAAACTTTAAATTAAAAGGACGTGTACGCGAAAAACTAAAATTAGGTCAAGCGATTAATGAACCGTTCCCAAGGACGCCGGCGTCGGACTAAGTGACTTACTGTCTTACTTTATCGTCGCACGCGCCAATCGACCACATCCCACCCTCCCAACACCCCGTCCCAATTCTTGTCGCATCGCGCATAAGAATTATGCCTTATTTTGTTACATATAAGTACATTTTTTGCTTAATTTATTACTTTATTTGATTATTTAAAATTGGCAACGTTGCACTATAATACAATATAGGTCTCTTGGCCTTCACGGGCCATGGGTCTTTGAACTTCTAGTATTTATCAGGTGATATCTGATGCATTTACATGATGTTGTTTAATATTAAAACAAAAAAAAGGCTACCGCGCCCAGAATGTTAATTGTTATATATTTTTTTAGTTGTGTATGTTTAAAGAACTTTGTATAGAATACGTCTTTTCATTTAACGTGATAACTTCATCGTCTATTTGTATATATATATATATATATATATATATATATATATATATATATATATATATATATATATATTATTATTATATTTGTTTTTTTTATAATATATATATTTTTTTTTACCAGTAGTTTCAACAAAATCTTAAAAAAGTTCAATGAATTAAAAAAAATGCTAATAATTATATAATTTCACGTCAGTATTTTACATTTAAAGATCAGTTATAAAGAGCCAATGTTATTCTTTTCATTTTGATTAATTTAATTCGAGACTAAAATAAATGTGAAAGGGCTTTTATCTGCAATAATAATTTTCATCAAAAATAACATAGACTTATAAAAGTCATATACACGGTCAATCATACTGAAGATTATCAATTGTACTACAAAATATTTAAAAGTCTATTTCCAGTATAATGACCCGAATATCATCATTAATGTTTGACTGGCACACTTAAAAGTTTTATCACATGGCTAAATGATTGACTTTTATATTATGATAAGGTCATGCTTTTCCATAAAAAATTGTAAGAAATTTTAATTCCCGGCCCTATTGGTTTGTTTTACTTTTTACTTAATTAGTGAAAAACAAAATGGACTGATCTAAAAGTTTACTTTCTTGTGTAAAAAGTGCTATTTAGAATTTTATGCAAATGGTAATTAAAGTTTCTATGTAAATAAGTGTAACATAGCGGGTATTATATTCAATGGTAGCGGCCATGCGTATTGGCAAAGCCAGCATCATTTTCTGTACAGAAACCGGCAAAGTGTTGCTCAAAGCACTATAAACAAAGCAGCTGATAAAATGTTACACTCATAACTGTTAACAAAAACTGTTTTTGCAAATGGTCTTATAGATAATAATAACTATTCCGCCGTGTTAGGTGCAGGAGCTATTATAAGAAGGAGAAGAGGTAAAATTTTGTTTTAGAAATGCGCAATCAATATTGTTTTATCTGCAATTGAGCATAAAATAAAAAATAACTTCAGCCAAAGAGCATAACTGGCATTATACTCAGGCCCATCAATTGGTATGGAAAAAAATAATTATACCAGGTCTCAAAAAATCAATCACAATTCAAAAAACATAAATATTAAAATCAAAAAATGTATATATGTATGTCTATACATACATATAATGATTTATGGCCGCTTAGTAACTGACGGTGACTCACTATAACATCCTACAGTCACGCCGAAACTAAGAGGAGAGAATCACTGTAGAAAAGGTAATAATTTATTGCGGAAATTTTGTGATAAAATTAAAAAAAAATATAAACTTGTCTAAGTTAATCTAACTTAGTCTAACTTATCCTTATGCGTACAAAAAAAAAACAAATAATAAAATAGTGAGATGGCGTCAGTTTTTAAGAAGATATAACAAAAATAAACAAAAAAATAAATTTCAATAAAGTTCAGTGTTTAATTGTTTATATACCGCTGACACTTAATCACGCTTTTCGAAACCACGACAGTTGTAAACAATACTTGTGTAAAAAGACAAAATTTCTTTTCAAATTTCCGCCGAGTTGTAAGTAGAAGGCCAAATAGGTCACGTGTCAATTTTAATTAAATATATTTTATATGAAGTTATCTGGACTAAGTTTCATCAATTAACCATTGGTAAAAATTAAAACAGGAATTTTACGATTGTGTTTACAAAAAACATTATCAGTTGAACCTTGCAGCTTGTTCATTATTTTTATTATAAATACCTATGAATGTATATATTATTAATAAATAGTTGCCATAATATATTGGATTATTTTTTATTTTGCCCTATCTGCAATGTTCTACGCTCTATAGAAAATGTAGCGTATGACATGACTGACAATCTTTCGAACGTTTTATCTAGGTACAAAGATGTTTTACGTTTTCGTCGCCTCCACATGATATTTTTGTCAGCATAAGGTACCCTTCTATATCTGAAACGAATATAAATATTGCTACAAAGTAAAGTAATAGGCTATACAAGTCCCTCTACTGGGCACAGGACTCTTTTTTTATTTCTGAGTGGGTTTTAGGGCAAGGAAATGCCCGCCGTGCTTCCCCAATGCGTGTTGACGAAAATTGCAATTACAAATTTCATTCGTGCTGTCGGGGATCAAACCCGGGAAAATATTTACAGCGAACGCTTTGACCCAGATCTACTAATACGATACAAATAAATACGATTTAACATATATAATAAAAATTCTTACGTACTTGAAACTTGAACACTTGATAGCTCGTGATGCCTACCGGACAACGCTACAGCACCACACCGTGCAATGTAATTGAAGATGCGTAACCGCAACATAATTCTCAGTGATGCGCAAGCATAACAGGCAGTATGTTACTTATATAATTGTCATCTCTGCAGTCTATTAATCTTTGCACTTTTATAAGTAATAGAGAACGTAGTTGCTAGACGGTTTTGACATCGGCTAAAATCTCTGCGATCGCCGTTTCGTCAAGGTCATTCAGGCTAGTTAAAGCCTTAAATCTTGAGAGCAGCTGAACCGATTTCGCTATTTCTTATTTTATAATATTTCTTGAAGTACAAAGATGGTTCTTACGGACATAAAAATTTAAAAAATTGCCTGAAAAGGTCTAAAAACAACACTTTTTTATTTTCCCGTACAAAAGATCCGTAATAATACTTAAATGTCAATTTGAACTTTAATACCATACGAGTATCATAAAGTTTAGGTGTTAGTGAAGGGGTTCCGGGAAGACAAAACGATTAAGTGACGTTAGTATCGTATAAATATTAATGTCAATATTTATACACACTGGCAGATAGCCGATGTTATAAGGAGTAAATTGGGCTGCTTTTATTTGAGGATTCCGCGAAAAATAACACCACGCGTTCGAAGTCGCGGGGAACAGCTAGTTATTCTATATAAAAGGTATTGTCCTAGTTTGTCGGTACGTCAGCAATGCGAAGTTCGCACTATCAATGTTCGCGAAATGGAGATGTACCGCGCACATCCCTTAATATATCTATGTGTAAATATGTATTTTTTTAAATATAATGTGATTATAACGCAGTACACCATTATCACATTTTTGAATTCACTATTAGATATGCCATCCCATGACTGCGTTAATCTGACCACTTGGCATATCATCGTCGTTATCATAATCTTCACAGCTCATCACAAGCCTACTGCTGAACACAGACCTCCCCCAAGGAAAATTATAAATCACGGTCCTAAGCCACCTGCGTTGATCGAATTCCTGCATCGTTGAGCAGTTCTTCACACCAAATAGTGGGGAGTAGCGCCTTATACTTTGCTTACAGATATGAAGCTGCCTGTTGAGAACCGTTCTTCGCCATCAATAGTTCTTCAAACTATATGGCCCATCTACTGCCACTTTAGCTTACTGATCAGTTGGGCTTTGTCGGATACTTCGATTCGTCTATAATGCAGTAAAATTTCGAGTATGTTCCTCTCTATAACATAACGAGCAACCTTGATTTTCGAAGATTTATGAAGATACATTTATTATTACTAGTCGTCTAGGGAAATTATGCATATGTAAATTGTTAAAGTGTTTACATTTCAGCCGCTTCCAAAGAATATAAAGTATTATCAATGTGACTGAGTGTTATTAATAGTCTGAATATGTTAAGTTAATTTAAAATTAATTGCGAAATTTTAATACAATTCGGTTTTAGTTAAATTAAAATGCGTCGAACTATAGTCATAATATATTCATTGTCCTTTTTATATTGTTTCAGGTATGTTGCATTGGAGAAATTATATTCTAACTGAAATTTCCAGTTTTTGGAAATTAAGAAGAAGTACGAGGACACTTTATGAAAAAGTAAGTGTAATATAAATCAAGGCTATATTTCCAACCTTAAGGGCAGGTGAACGACTGAGCCTCTATAAATAACATTATTTTAATTCCCGATCACATCAGGACCTGTCTTGCGCCTATAAATCCTTGTCACTGTACTTTCGAGCGTCGAGTTTAAGTTGTTTAAAACATTTTTTTATAAGTTGAGTGTGTGATCTAGTGACCGAACGTGTGATACACTGGTCACCGTATTATACCACAATAACCATTGGATTTGATAAGCCTAGGATGGAAGTAAGAAAATGTTTAATTTTGTGAAATATCTAAATAACCTATACCAATATATTCATTAATTTAACTTGATTCGTTGAAATATTTTTTTAATTTTGTATTTATAATATTGTACTATATTAATAGTTATGTAAGAATTTTTATAACGTAAATACAAATTAGGTTTAATTTTGTGAACTTTATGAAAAATTCAGTGTCAGGTATATAAGATAAATATTTCAATATTATATTTTTTTATTTTGAATTAATTAATAATTAGAGAGCTCGGGGCTCGTTAGCTTCAAGATATCTTGGTACAAGACCAAACGGAGTACTCTCACCGGTGTAAATGAAATCATTACTTTTATTTTTATGGAATAAGTATGAATTACGAGCACACAGTCCACCACATTTATCTACTTTAATCAGAAATCAAAATTCACATGCGTTGTCACCCCTGAGGGCTGAGATAGAATGCCTTGTTTCTAGTAAAACATCTGCGTTCGCTACACTCACAAAAACAATATCATTAAACTGCTTTTCACATGCTCGGCGGTAAAGGAAAAATATCACGAGAAAACCAGTATGTCTAAAAAATAAAAAATAAAATGGTAGCACTATCATCCACTTTGATGCATAATTCTCTTTGAGCATGGTCGGGAATACGACAACGAATATACATTAGTCTCTCGTTTTCATTATAAATGTATCAATAATATAAAGTAAAGACTTCTGGTATAGAGAACGATGTATAAAGAAAATTAACTTTTAATAAAACGTAAAAGCTGACTTCAAAGAACTCATAATAATGAAATAATTTTACATTCGAGAGTCGGTACTAACACACGGTGTAATGAAGAAATAAAGATTCAAATTCATAATGTGAATTTATTTAATTCTTTAATAGCTTACTGAAGTCAGCTTTCCGCAGTGTTGACAGTGATGACTTATGGATCTTTTTTTATATAGGATAGGGTGACAACAAGCACACAGTCCACCTGATCGTAAGCGGTTGTTTTGACCCATAAACATCTACATTTATTCTCAATAATGAATCAAAATACAGATGCATCATCACCCATCAGGACTAAGATGGAATGCCTCTTTCCCAGTAAAATGGGTTTCCGGTTCTCTAAACTCACCATACGAAACACAGCAGTGTTAAGCAGCCATTTAACGCTGGTATTCTGTGAGAGCATGGTCCTTCTCCGGTTGAGTCGACCCATTCGTGCTACAACTATACTACTAATATAGCTGCAGCACGGCTCTACAACGTAAAAAAATTGCGACGTGGTTCTTCAACGCTGGCCATATGAGTGAGCCACGGAGGCTATGCTCAGGATTTTTCTGCATGATAGACTTTAAATATCCGCAGTAGAACTAAATGGTTTTACATAATGATTACCTATATTTACACGAATACTACATATTAAAAAAAATATTTATTAAACACAATAATATCCGTAAAATTAGTTAAATTCAGTGAGTAATTATTCGCATCAATATAAGAAATCATCTTTAGAGTGGATTTAGGAATATCGCAATCTTAATGTGGTCTAAATAGTTACATTAAAATTTCACCCCTTATTTGCTACCCTTAGTGATAGAATATTTATCCAAAAAATCATACTAACACTGAATTATTAAAAACTATTTATTAATCATTTAAATCTTTTAACAATTGATAAGGATATCGCGTTATATTCATACAATAAACATTTAAATTATAAAAGTCCTTCTTTATTCAAAGTGAATAAATTGAGTAGGCTTTTGAGCTAAACATGAACAGTTTATCATTGAGGGCTATATCGCCACTTACCAGAGATTGTGAAGCTAAAATATTTCTCTTATATTAAAAATTCGACTCTTCTCGACTCTTAAAAAATTCCAGCGTCCCGAGTATCTACGAGATTTGTGTCACAAGTTTCGGTCATGTTAAATAAATATCTTAATGTTTTCTTCTGCGCTCAGTGTATCCAAAGCACACTACAGAAATATTTTCACATTAAATAGTTATGAAGCACCTCGGAAATAACGCAAGTTGCATTGAATGTATGTACGAGTATAGGTGAACGGTGTGGCTTCTTTCGTACACCTCACCTTGTATTTTTGATATTAATTGTGATCACTAATTAAATAGCAGCTTATATTTTTAGAATTTTCTCTAAGGTTTGTAAAAATTGACAATATTTTCTTCAAATAACGAACCCCAAAAGCTGATGACTTTACATTTATATTGTCTATATCATAAGGATGACAAATAAACACACAGTCCATTTGAATCACTAGAATTGAATTATAAAACATCTCCATCTATATCTGATTAAGAATCAAAATGCAGATGCGATGTCATTCCTGAAGATAGAATGCAAAGCTGCTAGTAAAAATTACACTTTAAATACAAATATAAAAGCACACCTAAAAGAACTAAAAATAATTAACATAATACGAACAGCTACAGAAGTCGGTGCTAAGACACAGTACATAGTCACAGTAGTATTAAATCCCAGATTTCTGGCTATTATGCGAAAATTATCTTATACTTCTTAGTTATTCGAACGCGGCATTCACTTTTTACTATACTACGTCTAATGTTTTGCTCCTTTTTAGTGGACTAAGTAGTATCCACAGCTTGACTGTAATCTAAGACATCTAGACGGTTCCATGGCGCCGTGGCTTAGGATTGAATTGCGGCGCTGAGGGCCGCGGATTCGAATCCCGCATGGTACAAGTATTTGTATGGCCTACAAATAATTGTTCCGGGTCTGAATGTTTGTCTTTGTAGAATTTGTGTTTGTAAACTGCCTCTACGATACAGTAGATAATCCTAATGTAGATGATAGAGTTTTCAAAAAAAAAAGTAAAAAGAAATAAAACAAAAAAAATATTCCAACCTTTGGAATTTTTTCTCCAAATTTCTATTTAAATTTTATAAGCTTTCCAAGTGTGACGGTTAGGGCCGACAGTATGTATATATAATATTACCATATATAATATAAATATCGCCTTAATCATTTTAGCATCATCAAATAGGATCAATCATTTTGGCAGCATATTTTGTCAAGTTAAATCGTTTTCGATCTTCGAATCTTTCGGAATCACGATTTTTCCAACGGGAAATAATTTCCTTTATTATGTTAAAACGAGAAAAATTAAAGGAGTACTATTAATCACTGTAATGGATATTCACTTGCTCAACGTGTCGTGCAAAGAAGTGATAGTTATGTAACTCGCTGCATAAGTTGTATGTGACACGTATCTAATGTGTTTGGGCGGCTTACGAGGGCGGCACTGAAAATTTCGGGAATCGAGGAAGTGACACAACATTACTATTTAAAAATATATTTTTTGCTTTTCAAAGTATTCTCCGCGAAATTTGACACATTTTTCCATACGATGGAACCAATCATTGAAGCAACTATTCCATTCGGAAGTTGGGGTCTCCAAAATGGCCGTTTTGTAGGCGTCCACAGCTTCTTCAGGTGATGAAAATCTCTGTCCACGCAATTTATTCTTTATTTTAGGGAAAGTATAGAAATCATTAGGGCTTAGGTGGAGGCCGTATGGTGGATGGTCTAATAATTCTATGTTTTCTTGCTCTAAAACTCTTTTGTTCTGTGTGCGGTGTGAGAACTCGCATTGTTGTGATGGAGGATGATGCGGCGGTGGCAGTTCTCTTTACGGAGTTCAGAAACGACCTGTGGCAAACAAATGCTAGCATACCATTTTGCATTAACCGTTCTTTGTCCCTCAAGAGGAATAGTCGTAACATGGCCGGTTTTGGAGACAAACGTGGCCACCATTTTTTTTGCAACACTGCGTGAACGAGCAATTTTTGTTGGCTTTAACTCATTTTCTAACACACCCAAACTCGTGACTGGTTTTTTGTTTCGTATTCGTACGCATATATCCAAGATTCATCACCTGATACGATGTTGTGTACAGCATTTGAGGATCCTGCGTGGAATCTTTCGAGAGTTCTGAAGCACCAAGTAACGCGAGCCGCTTTTTGCTCTTCACAGAGCTAATGCTGTATCCATCGGGAAAACAACTTTTTAACACCTAATTGTTTATGCAAGATTGTTTGTATTTAACTCATGCCAATGTCTAAAGTTGCCTGAATTTCGCGGTATTTCACATGTCGATCTTCCTCAATCAGCTTACACACAGCATCAACGTTTTCTTGGGTGACTGCAGTTTTTGGATGACCTTGACGGGGATCATCACTTAGCTTGACTCGTCCACGTTGAAATTCAGCAAACCAGCGATAAATTGTGGTTTTGGATGGGGCTTCATCACCAAATGCAGAAATCATCCGGTCAACACACTGTTTTTGTGTTAAATCACTTCGAAGTCATAATAAATCATCGCTCTTGAATTTTCACGAGTCAATTCCATTTTCTTTTTTAAATAAGTTTGACAAAACCTTGTGACAAGACCGAGAATCTTTTTTTAAATAAATAAATAGTATTCAATTTTTAAAACCTAGGACTTTTCAATTAAAAAAAATTAATATGACAGGAACAGTGGAAATATTTCATTCCCGATACTTTTAGTGCAGCCCTCGTATATTGGACGGAAGTACTTCTTGTTTTTGTAACGGACGCGACTCGTTTGTGCCTTTTAATATTAAGGCGGTCAGATTTTCTTGTCAGATTTTTTTTGCTACGCGCTACATTCAGAGCTTAGTAAGTACAAAGAAAAAAGCTATTTATGTTACCTAGTATTTTACGCAAATATCCTTTATTGAAAGATCTTGATATAACATTTTCACGTCATATCTTATTACATAAGTCACCCAGTAGAGATGTCAACTTTACTGTTTACAACATGTTATCTATTGCGGAATAACATGATGGTGAAACTTTTCTATTATGTTCTAATTTCCTCCAGACTGAATTTCAACCACAGCGGCCAGACTGTAACGGAGACTAGCCAACTACGTAGGACGGGATTATAGTGCACGAGTCTAAGCACAAACACGGTAATTCAGGGAGTTGACACGACCGAAGAGATATCAGAAGCAGGAGCAACGGCTTAACGTGCTTTCCGAGGCAATACGACTGGTATTGGATCGACTAGCTAGCCTTTTTAATGACCACTAGACCTAAGACAGAGTCGCTCCAAGAAATAGTCAACTAGGAATATCACAAGTTCTAGGCAACAACTACAAAGTCGTTTAAATATTTACCTACATTAAAAATCACCCCTATTTTTCCACCTTTAAGAGTAAATATTTTTTCTAATTCATATGATACTATAGCTAATAACTAAAGACTATGGCTATGATTTCTGGATCAAACAACAAGAGCGCCACCTATCGGGTCCAATTATGAACTCAACCCTCCAGGGACCCACCCAGGTCCAGCCGTGAAAGGGATGATCTTTCATATATGCGGCAACTGATTTTTATTTATATAGACTAGATCCGCCATGTAGTGGTGGTGGAAGAAAGTCCACCATCCTATATCATCTCGTGGGTATCGTAAGAGACGACCTGAAACAAAAGAAGAGGAAATCTGAAACAGAAAATAGACAGCAGCATCTTCCTGACAAGAACGCAATAATAATAAAAGAATGCGATTACCAACATGCCTACCAAGCGTTTCAAATATTTGTCATTCACGGCTATGAGACAATTTATGAAGGAGGCCAGAGCGGTAGAGTTTTGACGGGCTTTATTGAATGTATGAATAAATAGATTAGAGGTTTTCCTATTAAAAGGTGAATTAAAACAAATCTAGAGACCTTCGTGTTGGTCATGAGGTACTCCATCTTAGACTTCAGGGGTGACAATGCATCTTCATTTTGATTATTAAGAGATATTAGGTGCACGATAGATGTCTATGGGTCACAAATCCACTTCCATTATGTGGACTGTATCTTGTATAAAAGAGGGAACAAGCGAGCATGCGGCTCACCTAATGGAAAGTATTGACTGCCGCCTACAAACAACTACAACAACATAAGAATTGCAAAGTCGTTACTGGCCTTTAAAAAGAAGTAATCTCGTTTGTTGAAGGACCCTAAAAAAGTAATAATCGCCGATGGTAAACGATTCCACAAAGAAGTCGTGAGAGGAAGAATATTTCTGGGAGCGAGGTTCCTACATAGATAGTTTCCTAGGCAGAAAAGGAGCTCTATCGCTTAATATAAACTAAAGCTTTATGAGAGTTTGAGTCTTGAGAACAACCATCAGTGTTATATAGGTCAACAGTTTCCTTATCTGCAAGAAATACACATTAGTTAAACAATAGAATGAACTGGGTGGCAGGAACTTGCTGTCCGAAATCAGGAGCAACACCATTCAATGTTACGTTTCCCCACGCAGCAGACTAGATATGAGGAGGCTCTGATACTTGGTGAATCAAGTTTGCTTTCTATTATAGTATGTATTAAATAAGTTATAATATATTCAGTTGCAAAGAATAGAATATAAAAGAATCATTTTTATTCAATATACGTTATAAGAACACTTCTTGAAAGTCATTTAAACTTTACCACTGGTTTGGCAAAATATTTAGACACCATGCTGTGTCGATTACCCTATTTCTAGGTGTTGTTATCAACCATGTACACTTTATTAGTATACATATCTTAGTAAAATTTTTGATAGATAAGTCCTGCATATTTTTTGGGACTTTGTTGTAAAAGCGTATACATTTCCACGTGAAAGTATCACTGCCTCTTTGTAGTCGAGTATCAGGTATAACTAACTTTAATTATCAATTCCTTCTTTTATGTTTATCCTATCCTAAAATTGCGCGCCGCATCGCAACGTTTCAAATGTGATCTAGTTATTTTGTGTTGTTTGTGTCAATAATGGAGATATTTTTTATAGAATAAGAAAGAGAAACTAGCATGCAGTGCACCTGATGTTAAGTAGATACCGTACATCTATCCCCTTCAAAATTTCACAATTAAAAATTAAAATGCAGGTGCGTTATTACGACTGACGATTAAGATGAAATGCCTCGTTACCAGGAAAAATGGTATCTGCTTCAATACATTCATCATACGAAACGCAGCAGCATTGATCACGCTGGTACTCTGTGAAATTTATAGATTTGGTGTTAAGTCAAAAATGAAATAAGTTTATTTTCGTATATATGAAACAAAATTCACGCTTAATTGTTATTAGTATTAAAATAAAAACATTCACCGGCCTACGATGCAGATCTACAATTTTTCCTCAGGGAAATTAAAAAAGAAAACCGTTTGAACCTTCTACCTCTATAGGTAGACTTTGAATATAAATAATAAGAAAATTAATTGCCTATTTAACAATATTGATACAAGGAATCTGAAGCTAGTATTTATCAGTTAATAAAAGAAATACAATTATTTCTTGGAAATAATCGGAGCAATAAAATGAATATTTTTGTTATAAACCTCTAATCGCATCCACTAATTGAGGAATAAAAATATACAGAAAGTACCTCAGTCTTCCGCGTCTAATTAAGTGTTATCGAGTAAAATAGAATAGAACAGAATGGAATGATTTTTATTCAATATTTATTATTACATAATACTTATTGAAAGTCATTTTTTATTTACCACTGGTTCGGAAAATACCTCTGTCCTGGGAAGAACCAGAACCTAACGGGCCTTTTTTTCATATTTCACCTAACAATAATATTGTTTGTGTTTTAAATGAATTTTCATAGAACGAGCATGGTGGCAATCACCTTATTCCCAGGGGTTATTTTCATTCATTGATTCTGTGATATTACAATAACCCTTTCTGTAGTCTTTCTTTAATAAAAATTTTAAACGTGTTTATTGACAAACTTACATACATTGCCATTTAAGTAAATTACTGACACTGTAGAGTCGAGTAACTGGCATTAAAAGCTTATATTTGTTTCTAGGATTTAAAGTATGGACATCCTAATTCTTATTAAAGCTATTTATGTTTTTATGTATGTAACATTACATTTACATAAATATATTTCGATGCAAAAGTTAATATGTTTATTTCTTAAAATTTTCTTTGAAGGACTCTTTACAATTTAAGTTATAAATCGCCCGTACGGCTCTCTATTTCAAAACAAATATGGCTTCAATATCAGTCGCATTACCCCACAACAAAATTTCATGGGACATTACGCTCCGAAAGTAACTAAAATAAACTAATCGAGCTGTGTCAACATCTGTGAGACTTTTAATCTTTCTTACAGCATATGCTGTAGAACTAAGTCTGCTTGCTGATTTGGATATATGAAGGCCCCATTGAAGTTTTGCGTCAATAGTAACACCAAGAAAAACAGAATGTATCCACAAGACTCAACTCCTCCCCATTTAAGAACAAATTGGTATTCGAATGTTTTATATTAAGTATTGTAAATTTTATACATTTTTTCTTATTGCCGTTTAAGAGCAAATTGTTGGCGTTAAACCAGTGTACTAATTTTGATAGAGCATTTTTTACATCGTCACAATTAATTGACTGCAGTTGAGTTTGAACATTGAAGAGAAATCATCAGAAAATAATACTATATCATGATTGTCCCCTACAATATAAGGTAAGCCATTAATATATATTAAGTAACAGGAATGGGCCAAGAATTGAGCCCTGAGGTACACCCATTGATACTACCGATCCAGAGGAACCTTTACCATTCATCACAACTTTTTGAGTTATGTTACTTAAATATGAAATAATAAGTCTAAGCGCGAAACGTTTTTACACTATAAGATTGTGTATTAATGTATAGATCGATGAATACAATCGAAAGCCTTGAAAAGGTCACAGAAAATAGCTAAGGCATCTTGTGAATTCTCCCAGGCATTAAAATATATTTCATAAGCTTAACACCGGCGTCAGACGTCGAGCGACCCCTTGTAAAACCAAATTGGTTTGCATGAAGTAATTTATTTGTATTAATCTTTTTACAATAGATCCAAACTATTTTTCTAAAATTTTACTGAGAGTTAAAATTAGCGGGGTCCAATGTGCTACCACATTTGATTAAAGGTATTACTTTACTATATTTCATTAAATCAGGAAACACACCAGAATCGATAAAATTATTATAAATAATAACACGATGAAGTGGAATTATATCTATGGTTTTATCTAATTATATACAATATTAAAATTATAATAATAATAATAAAAAAAAACTAAAACAAGAAACTTAATTATCATATAGTCCTACTACCCGCGGTATAATGCCAAGAACACTGGCTGCGTTTCATCGCTGAATGGTAACACTTAGCCTTTGAGTGAGAAAAGAACCAACCCTCTTATCACCAGCAGCAACGACCAATCGCGGTTAGCTCCTTTAGGAATTTCACCGCACGTGGACCCCACCCACTGATAGTCTCTACAGCAAATGACACAAATATGTAGTCATCTCTCAGAGACTCATATTTGCGCCACTTACTCAGTTCAGCTGCCTCTGATGCCGCCCCGGCTCTAAACGATGTAGCCCTGAGATGAGTGGCCGCCAGTGTCTACGTAAGTAGCATCCCACACTAGGGCTTTACCTCTCTCCCAAGGGACCAATGTCATACCGTCGGGTCTCCTGCCATCGTCTCTAAATACTCCATAAGGCTCTAAAACCGAAGAAACATTTAAAGAGACAAGAGCCCTTCGGATGACATCGTTCAAAGAACTGTGTCGTGAAAACCTACCAGCGCTTTTCTTACATGAAAGTTCGTGGAGCCCAGACTTGTCAACGCTGCTACCACAGGGCCACTAATGAGGTTGACAAAGCGCCGCTCCTAGTCAGATTCTTACGGTGATGCGCAAGCTTTCCCCATCAAGTAATGTGCCGAGATTACTTGATGGTAAAGCGTGTAACCAGTGACTAGATTCCTTAGTCGACACAGGTAGAAGGCGTGCCTTATCTTGGTCACTATGGAAATTATTAAACAAATCTTTCTGCACGCCCCGTTCCAACGGAATATCCCACTGTTTTTGTTGGTCAACTTCCAGTGGAACATTTTCGCCGGGACCGAGCGTTTGCCATGTCTGCCCTGCCTCCGTAGCAAAGCATAGGTCTACTTTATTATTTAAAATTATGTTACATAAGTCATTGACATTATGCATGGAAGTAAGGAAAGCAGGCAATGCAACGCTAGAAAGATTTCTCACACCAATGCCACCAAATTTTATAGGTAAAGTAGCTTGAGTCCAGGCTATTGTATTTAAATATATAATTTTTTCTATAGCTTTTTTAAGATTACTATCAATATCTTTTAAAATATCCGAACATATCCAGACTGGACTCGAGCGAAGTAAGTATGTAAATTTAGGTAAAAGGAAACACTATTTTAAAATAGTAAGAGCTATGTGGGGGTTTAATTTATACAATTTATCAACGTGGTTTAAAAACTCATCAAATTTTGTTTTTAAAACAGGTTTAATACTATTGTAAAGCAACGGGGCACCTAGCAGGTATAGGGATTCCGTACTGACAGTTTTTATTCTTGGAGAAACATTATTGAAATTTTGAATTAAAGTGCCTCTATGACAAGTAGATAAATTATTGGAAAAAATATTTCACGTTTATTGCTATTTGGTTCAAGAACAATATTTTTAAAATTTCGAAAAATATGAGTAAGATAACTGAGGACATCATCTGCCCTACCTCCCAGTGTACTGTCGTCCAGGTACCGGACATTCAGCTTGGATTTCAAATTTGAAATGATGGGTTGAATTCCCAAACTGAAAAGTGCTGGACCTAGTGGGTCACCTTGCTGAACACCGACAGCAGAATCGATAACATGGTTTTCGTAAATCAAGTTAGTATTTTGACTATAACATTGCCAAACGTAATGACAAATTTTGAGGGTATTATTTGCTACTTATTTCAGCAAGGTTACCCTATCGATAGAGTTAAAAGCATTCCTTAGGTTAACCTTCACAAGAACATCTGCGTCAGAGCTTGTTAAAATATACGCACTAAATGTACCGCCGCCTCACAGCCACCTCTAGTGCCAAAGCCTAGTTGAGTAGGCTGAAATTTGGTCTTAATGTTAGAGATTATGTGCTTTCAAGGTAATTTTGAAGTTAAGCGTCGAAATATGGAATCAACGGCAATAGGGCGGATACCGTTATCCTTTTTTTTGAAGGCACATAATCTTGCCCCATGTAAGAATAAAATGAAATTTGGATTATCATTACCAGAAAGCTTAAAGTTACATAATTTTTTAATGTCTTTAAGAAGTACTCCGCCGGCGTCACCGGCAGAAGCTCTTATAAGATCTTTAAGATGTTGAGGCGTAATTCCGTCAATGCCGCCAGCAAAGCCATTCGAAAATGACATTATTGCTTCTAAAGTGTCTTTTTCAAAAATTTGTAAAAGTTGCATAGAAGTCTTGGGAGGCAGCGGTAAACCCTGAGAAGGTTTGACCGAAGGAGGCTTCTGACGAAGGCTTTCAAGAGTTTCGACATTACGAGGAGCCATGATGTCGTCTGAGAATAAAATACGGGAATGAATGCATTTGTCAAAATGCATTTTTAAGTCGCCATCCATTACTTTCGACTCAACCACTTTTTTTAAATCAAATTTAGGACGTGATCGAGATAAATGAGTATTAATTGGGTAATCTAAATTTTGAAAAGATATCCCTTTTAGTTGAGACGTAATTTATTTATTTGTTTTATCAAAATTAAAATGGGAATATACGAAAGTTTTTTTTTTTCTTTATACTTTATAGTGAATAATTTTTACCAACTATTTGCACTATTAGTGAAATAATTTTGAATAGAGCATGACAATGCTTTAGCAAGCTGCATACTCGCACATTTAGGAATTATTTTAACCACTGGTACGATGATAATTGAAAATTTGCTCTGAATAAAAGGGAAAAATTTGTGTCATCAGAGGAATTGCTAATATAGTTATGAATTTCTACGGTAGGCTGTGAAGCCGAATCACTTTTACTATGGCATCGTTTAATATGTGTATTTAATCCCCTTTTACTTTTAAACAGCCTACCATCGGCACAATTTTGACACTGTAGGAAATCCTGCTGTGAATGTAGCAGAGCAGAGATATTCATTAAAAAATCTAAACAAATCTCTACAGCACTCAAAAGTCTTTATATTACATAGCTTCATATTAAATTGCTGCTGTACCCTGCATTTTCCCCAGAAATACAATCATTTACGGCCTAAATAAAAACACTTTACTCTATAAATAAAATATTATCACATTAATTCCCTGGATTTATTCCATATTGATAAAAAATTGTATGTAGTCGTTATGCTTTGACAGTTGACAACGACGCAGCAGAAATATGTTCCGTTATAGTAGAGTTAAAGTATTATGTCTGAAATCAAAAAATAATCATTATAACAACTCTCTTATATTTTACCGATCTTTTTATTGAAAGTTATAAACCAGAATTGGCCTCTAAATAACAAAATAAAATAAGTTAAATATACTTAGCTTTTGACAGTAGAATGAATAGAATAGAATGATTTTTATTCAATATGGATTATTACATAATACTTATTGAAAGTCATTATTTTATTTACCACTGGTTCGGAAAATACCTCTGTCCTGGGAAGAACCAGCAAGAAACCCAGCGGGACTTTTTTTTTAAACATAATTTCACTTAACAATAATTTTGATTATACAATTTTAAATGAATTTTCATAGAACCAGCATGGTGGCGATCACCTTATTCCCAGGGGTTATTTTCACTCATGTATTCCTTGATATTATAATAACCCTTTTTGTACAGTTTTTCTTTAATAAAACTTTTAAACTTGTTTATTGACAAACTTTGAACATGTTCTGGGATTCTGTTGTAAAAGCGTATACATTGCCCCATAAATGAATTACTAATTCTGTGGAGTCTTGTAAGTGGCATTACAAGCTTATGTTTGTTCCTAGTGTTTAAGGTATGAACATCCTTATTCTTATTAAAGCTATTTATGTTTTTATGTACATACATTACATTTTCATAAATATATTGCGATGCCAAAGTTAATATGTTTATTTCTTTAAATTTTTCTCTAAGGGACTCTTTACAATTTAGATTATAAATCGCCCGTACGGCTCTCTTTTGCAAAACAAATACAGCTTCAATATCAGTCGCATTACCCCATAGCAAAATTCCATAAGACATTACGCTATGAAAGTAACTAAAATACACTAACCTAGCTGTCTCAACATCTGTGAGACTTCTAATCTTTCTTACAGCATATGCTGCAGAACTAAGTCTGCTTGCTAATTTAGATATATGGGGGCCCCATTGAAGTTTCGCGTCAATAGTAATACCGAGAAAAACAGTGGTATCCACAAGACTCAACTCCTCCCCATTTAAGAGCACATTGGTTTTCGAATGTTTTACATTAGGTATTGTAAATTTAATACATTTTGTCTTATTGCCGTTTAAGAGCAAATTGTTGGCGTTAAACCAATGTACTAGTTTCGATAGAGCATTATTTACATCGTCATATTTAATTGACTGCCGTTTCAGTTTGAAAATTAAAGAGGTATCGTCAGCAAATAATACTATATCGTGATTGTCCCCTACAAGATAAGGTAAGTCATTAATATAGATTAAGAACAGGAATGGGCCAAGAATCGAGCCCTGAGGAACGCCCATTGATACTACCGATCCGGAGGAACATTTACCATTAATGACGACTTTTTGAGTTCTGTTACTTAAATATGAAGTAATAAGTTTAAGCGCCAAATTTTTTACACCGTAATGTTGTAGTTTCCTGATTAATGTATCATGATGAACACAATCGAAAGCCTTGGAAAGGTCACAGAAAATACCTAAGGCATCTTGTGAATTCTCCCAGGCATTAAAAATATATTTCATAAGCTCAACACCGGCGTCAGACGTCGAGCGACCCCTTGTAAAACCAAATTGATTTTTATGAAGTAATTTATTTGTATTAAAAAAAATTAACAATTGATCCAAAATTATTTTTTCAAAAATTTTACTGAGAGTTGGTAGTACAGAAATAGGTCTATAATTAGCGGGGTCCAATGTACTACCAGATTTAAATAAAGGTATTACTTTACTATACTTCATTAAATCAGGAAACACACCAGAATCGATACAAGTATTAAAAATAATAGCAAGATGAGGTGCAATTAAATCTATTATGGACGTAATCACTGTAACGGAAATCCCCCACAAATCTGCGGTTTTCTTTACATCAATGGTTTTGAAGTATTTTACAATATTATGCGGTAATACTTTTTCAAATCTAAATTCTTTTAAACAGGTATTAACATTCTGTTTAAGTAATGATTCGGCGACAGTTGGAGAAGCATTCAATGACTCTGTTGTCAAGATAGGAACATCAGTGAAATATTTCTCAAACACCGCTGCAACTTCTTGATTTGATTTAGTCAATTCATTATTAATTTTTAATTGATAGTTTGAATTACGAGGTTTCTCATTACCGGTTTCGCTGTTAATTATACTCCACGTCATTTTAATTTTATTCTTAGCTGTCTTAATTTTGTTACTAATATGTAATGATTTGGCTGTGGAGCAAAGTGAACATGTTTGACAATTTTTTTCTAAATTTATTAATTTTTTTTTAAATCTATTATGGACGCAATAACTCTTACGGAAATCTCCCATAAATCTGCGGTTTTCTTTATATCAGTAGTTTTGAAGTACTTTTTCAAATCTAAATTCTTTTAAACAGGTATTAACTTACTGTTTAAGATTCGGCAACATTTGGATAAGTATTCAATGACTTTGTTGTCAAGATAGGAATATCAGTGAAATATTTAAATAATTGAACGAAACCGAAAAACGAAGGAAAATAATTGACTCGAAGAAAAATTAATTGCCTTTAAATTTAACAGTGGAAATGAGAAAAAAACAACTCACGGATGTTTTCTACGTAGAAGAGCCGTTCTGCAGCTATATCTAATGCTTTGTAATAACTTTTTTTATATATTTATTCAAACATAGATACATTACTACTGAAATCATCTTGCTAAACTGCAATCAGTTTGTTGACGAGTACACGCTCTATTATGCACCATCACCTAAAATAGAAATACAATAAATAAAAAAAAATAATCAAAGGATTTATCAATTACAAAACACATATTAAGAAAAACATGCGTGAGTGTCGTGGAACACTCGTTTGGAACGAAGTTAGTTAGCAAGGTAAAAAAAAGTGCGAGGGAGATGGATACTATTTCATCTCGCTCACACTATAGAAAGGCTCGTGACGGAAAAATCTTGCACTTTTTTTCACCTAGCCTCTATCAGCCAAATTTGTACCGTGCCATAAGGAACTACGTTCCAAAAAAAAACTTAGTTCCATGCGGGACTCGCACAAGAGCAGTGCGACAAACTAGTTACGTGGTAGAGCCACGCTGCAGCTATAATGTGCTCGCGAATGGGTCGGCTCATCCGGGGAAGGACCACGCTCTCACAGAACAGTAATGTAAAATAGTAGCATAACTTTGTTGTCTTTCATATGGTGAGTGTAGAGATCGGGAGACCCATTTTACTGGATATAAGGCATCAATCTCAATCCACAGGCATGACAATGCTTCTGTATTTTGACGGCCATAGCATGCACTTACAATCAGGTAGACCGCGTGCTCATTCATAATCCTTATTCAATTAAAATCATATAATTTCCGCTATGCCGTGTAGTGGCGGTCAAGAATATCCACTACCCCATATCCTCCCGTGGGTGTCGTAAAAGGCGACAAAGGGAAACAGCCAGGAGATGGGCAGCAGCATCTTCCTGATAATAGCCAAATGACAATAAAAAAAAACTGCGGTTGCCAACCCGCTCGCCAAGCGTGGCAACTATGGCAAATACCCCCCAATGATGAGAGCAACAAAAAAACGGCCCCCAGTCCCCGGCGGCCCCGCTATTCCTGGCTACGGTGGCGACCATGGTAACGGCGGGGCAGGGGGTGCTAAGAATCTCCGGTGGAGGTTCGGTTGCCACCTTAGACGACTCGACCTGGCAACGTACAACGCACGCACCCTGAGGACTGACGAGAAGATCGTGGAGCTGGAAGAAGAGATAGACAAGTTGCGCTGGCATATTATAGGATTATCTGAAGTCCGAAGAGAGGGGGAGGACACGGTAATCCTCGAATCCGGCAACTTGCTCTATCACCGGGAGGGCGACCATCTGTCCCAAGGAGGTGTCGGATTTATCGTCCACAAGTCTCTCGTTAACAACGTTGTAAAGATTGAGAGTGTGTCGACGAGGGTTGCGTACCTTATACTCAGAATCACCAAACGGTATTCGCTGAAGGTCATACAGGTTTACGCACCAACCTCGGCACACCCCGATCAGGAGGTGGAGGAAATGTATGAGGATATCTCTAGAGCCATGCATTCCTCCAAAACCCAATATACGGTGTTAATGGGAGACTTCAATGCAAAACTAGGCACAAGAGAGAACGGTGAGCTGAAAGTAGGGAAATTTGGAATAGGGCAACGGAACCCAAGGGGCCAGCAGCTGGCCGACTTCATGGAGAAAGAGGGACTCTTTATGATGAACTCTTTCTTCCAGAAGCGGCCCCACAGGAAGTGGACCTAGTCGAGCCCCGACGGTTCCACAAAAAATGAGATTGACTTCATTATGACGACCAGACGACAACTGTTCAGTGATGTCTCCGTGATCGCGAGGGTGAAAACTGGTAGCGATCACCGAATGGTTAGAGGCACACTGAACCTAAACGTTAAGTTGGAGAGGTCTCGTCTTATGAAGTCAACGCTCCGTCCCCCTCGTGCTCTGTTTCAAAGTCCCGAAACCTTTCAGCTCGAGTTACAAAACCGTTTTCAGTGCCTAGAAGACTGCAATGAAGTGGACGATATGAATGACAAGCTCGTGGAAACTGTCCATGCGGTTGGAGCTAAGTTCTGCAAGACCCGCCGCAGAAGAACACAAAAACTCTCCGATCACACTCTTAATCTCATGGCTGTTAGACGGGAGATGAAGCTACATTCTTCAACAGACTTGACAGCATACAGGCATCTGAACAGACAGATCTCCAAATGCATGCGGCGGGACTTACGCAACTTCAATACAGCTCGTATTGAAGAAGCGATCGAGCGGAACCAAGGCTCCAAAGTCTTTGCCAGAGATCTGTCTGCCAGAAAGAGCCAACTGTCAAAGCTGAAGACAGAATGTGGCAGCATCGTTTCCGGGACACCTGAGATTTTGAGTGAGATTGAGAGGTTCTATGGGCAGCTGTACACATCATCGTTGGAGCCACACGCAAGTGTGAGTAACGATCCAAGAGCGAGTCTCATCCGACACTATTCCGAAGATATCCCGGATGTCAGTCTGAGCGAGATTAGGATGGCTCTCCAGCACCTTAAAAACGGTAAGGCCCCAGGCGAGGATGGAATTACAGCAGGGCTTCTGAAAGCGGGTGGAAGACCGGTACTTGAAGTCCTTCAGAAGCTCTTTAATTCCGTCCTCCATGGTGGCATTACACCGGAGGCGTGGAGCAGAAGTGCGGTGGTCTTGTTCTTCAAGAAAGGTGACAACGCTCTCTTGAAGAACTACAGACCGATTTCCCTTCTGAGCCGCGTCTATGTGCTGTTTTCGAGAGTCATTACGAATCGTCTCGCGCGCAGACTTGACGACTTCCAGCCTCCCGAACAAGCCGGTTTCCGAAAGGGCTTTAGCACCATAGACCACATACATACCCTTCGGCAAGTTGTACAGAAGTCCGAAGAGTACAATTTGCCACTTTGTCTGGCGTATGTGGACTATGAGAAAGCCTTTGATTCCGTCAAAATTTGGGCGGTGCTGCAGTCCCTTCAGCGGTGCCAAGTTGACTGTCGGTATATCGAAGTGTTGAAGTGCTTGTACAGTAGGGCTACGATGGCTATCCGAGTACAGAACCAGAGTGCGAAACCTATCCAATTGCAGAGAGGTGTAAGACAGGGTGACGTCATATCCCCGAAACTCTTCACCGCTGCATTGGAAGACGTTTTCAAGCTTCTGGACTGGAAAGGATACGGTATCAACATCAATGGCGAGTACATCACTCACCTTCGATTTGCCGACGATATAGTCCTTATGGCAGAATCGATGGAGGACCTAAGCACTATGCTCAATGACCTCAATAGTGTTTCCCAACGGATGGGTCTTAAGATGAACATGGACAAAACTAAGATCATGTTTAATGTCCATGTCACACCTATGCCGATAGTTGTTGGGAACACTAAGCTCGAAGTTGTTGACGAGTATGTTTACCTGGGACAAATAGTCCGACTGGGTAAGTCCAACTTCGACCGAGAGGTCAATCGACGGATTCAACTCGGCTGGGCAGCGTTCGGGAAGCTACGACACATCTTCTCGTCAGACATACCTCAAAACCTTTAAACGAAATTGTACAACCAGTGCGTGTTGCCAGTGATGACTTACGGAACTGAGACGTGGTCCTTCACTGCTGGCCGTATGAGGAAGCTCAAGGTCGCTCAGCGAGCTATGGAGAGGGCTATGCTCGGAGTTTCTCTGCGTGATAAACTTAGGAATGAGGATATCCGCAGTAGAACCAGAGTGACCGACATAGCCCAACGGATTAGTAAGCTGAAGTGGCAGTGGGCCGGCCATATAGCTCGAAGAACCGACAACCGATGGGGAAGAAAGGTTCTCGAGTGGCAGCCTCGTACCGGTAGGCGAAGTGTAGGGCGTCCCCCCACGAGATGGAGTGACGACCTGGTAAGACATGCAGGAAGTCGATGGATGCAGGTGGCTCAGGACCGTGTTTTGTGGCATTCTTTGGGGGAGGCCTATGTTCAGCAGTGGACTTGTGAAGGGCTGTAATGATGATGATGATGAATTTCCGCTAACTCCGTTTATTGGAGTAGCGCGGCGTAATTTTTCCCGCACTAAAAATCCTATCAGTCGTGTGCAGGTTGTTTCCTTTTTATAAATACTAGAAACAGACATTAGCTAGTAGTACCAGTTATTGGTTTTCACAGAGTCAGTAATTCAATCTTGGGTCGCTGTATACTATTTCAAAACAAAATCCCAAAAAATATAATTCATTTGTCCTCCGTTAATTTCAAAAACTTTATATAAAAATTATATTACAAATGTTATTATAATGTTAAAGAATTTATGGAGGATAATAACCCCTGGGAATGAGGTGATTGTTACAAAGCTGTTTTAATGATAGTAAACTGTTCTTTTTAAGAATCGTCCCAGGTCAAAGATATTTTCCGAACTAGTAGTAAATTAAACATAAGGGTGAATTTCAGTAAGTACTATTTAAAGTCTATCTATACATATAATAAAAATGTAAATAGCAGATGTCTGTACATTTTATATTTTTGTAATAAAAGTGATTGAGAGGTACTAAAAATAAGTAATTAAATACATTTCTATCATTTTTAGATTTTTCTGTCTGTCTGTCTGTTTGTTTGTTAACGTATCACGTATAAAGTACTAATTTATATCATAAGAATAGTTAAGGAAATTATTAAGTGTATATTCAGGTTACATTTAGTCTTTATTTCAGTAAAATTGGTTAATTCCATCAAAAGTTATGACTAATATTCTGAAGTATGGGTACTAAGTATAGGTACGAATTTGTTCAATAGTGGCGTTGGGTGAGTCATCAAGTACATTTTAAAATTAATATCATATTATAAATCATAATTGAATGATGTAAAATAATGTTCTATAATGATATAATTATATCTAAAAGGCAGTTAACAAAAGTATTACACAAAGAACATAATAGATGGCGTTGTACAAATTACAACCTTTTCTGAATTGCGGTGTTAAGATTTTTCGCAGGTGAATCGTATTGAGACTCACTGAAATAATTTATGTCCATGAGTCTGACGAAGTTGCAAGCCTGTAAGGCATATATACAGTAATCTATGCCTGCCTGTAAGAGCCGTGTAGGCTAACAACACATCACAAAAATCATCAGAAACAAAAACCAGAAAAAAGAGATATTGAAATATTCAATTATTCAACAAAACTCGACTAAAAGTAGCAAAATTGCAATAAATGTCCTGATAATGATATTGTTTTATACCCAGAATCCCTCTAATACAAAATAAATTTCCTTTCAGTTTTAAGTAAAGTAAAGTAAAGTTGCAGCCTATTTACGTCCCACTGCTGGGCACAGGCCTCCTCTCATTTCTGAGAGGGTTTTAGGGCAAGGAAATGTCCACCGCGCTGCCCCAATATGTGTTGGCGAACTTCACATGTCATCGAAATATATTTTTTTTATTTCTCAGACATGCAGGTTTCCTCACGATGTTTTCCTTCACCGCCAAACACGTGGTAAATCAGCACTTACAATTGCAATTAACAATTTCATTGGTGCCGGCGGGGATTGAACCCGGGTTGCTCGAGTACTGTGAATAATACAGCGACTGCTAACTATCTGAGCTACTACGGATCAGGCTTCAGCTTTAAGATAGGGATAATAACATCGATGATGACATCGATATTGGCATCGATAGCTCAACATCGATGTTCGATGTTTAGGCTACCCAAAACATCGATGTTGAATATTATCGATTGCTTTTGTATATGTGTAGATACTTACACATTGTTTCAAAATTATGTGCGTATACACAGCAAGGGAAAAGTAACAATTAACTTGAATATCAATTTACGTAGAATAGTTATTATGACCGACATTAACCGACAACGATACTACAAAATAAAGCGAAAGCAGTGACCATTGTGACATTAAAGGAGACACTTGACAATTAAGTTTGACTCACCATACTGACATTTTTTAGGTTAACGATGAGTTCAGAAATTCTGAATTATTCAAAATTTTTAATCTTCAGAGCAGATGCAAGATTTAGTTGATATTGATCTCGCGAGTTCGCATTGTTTGCAAGTTCCCAATTATCGATTATGGGTTCATTGACGTCGATGTTTCGATATTTGACATATTATGTCAACATCGATGTTAAAACATCGAAGTTTTAATTTTTAACATCGATGATCATCTAACATCCCAATTTTAAGTGTGTTTCCCACTCAGCGTGTGTTATGCGACGATCGTAAATAAAGCGCAAGGTCAAACTTTACGCGTTGCATTTGCACATGGCCAACTCTATGTTGCTTTTTCCCGCGTTAGTAGTCCCCGTAACCTTTTTCTGTACGCCCGGCTAAGTCTACTTCTATCGTCGTTTACACAGAAGCTCTATCATAAACGACTTAGAACTTTAAACATATCGATTTTTTTTTGTTACCACTTATTCATACAGTAATGATATAAATAGTTTAATATTCTCTTAACCTAAACGTCAAATTCTTTAAGTAAAACCTATATTCGCGAGCTACGCCGCGGGCACAGCTAGTATATAATTAAAAATAATGAAATAAAAACCCTTACTCATACACGTGGGACTTTATTATCACATTTGAAAAAAAAAATTTCAATTATTTGCTTCCTCCACCTTACAATGTATAGCATAATCTCATTTTCCTTCCGCCACGTCTATAAAATCGTCTCTCCTGCTTCTCATTCACACACCTCCTCCCTCTCTCTCCTACCTTTTACGTTCCGTTCCCATACATATATTATTATTAACAAAGATGTTACATTATTCCTTAGTTGTTAATAGTTTAATTATTATAAAATTGATATCACTTTTATCATAGCCATGTATATTAACGAACCTAGAAAGTGGAGACTCCCCGCGGCGGACTCCTGGGGGATATTAAACGGCAATCCGATCACATCGCCTCTCGCCGAGGTTATTGAAACGTGCTGTAACTCTCAGCTATTTAAAATACATTCTCCTCGGCCGGCCGCTCCCAATTGTCTCTGTTAACAAAGGATTACCTTAGAGACGGACGACAAAAATCTTGGTTTAAATAATAATTTCATTTTAAAATTATTCAACTCTTTCAAATTGTAATTTAAATTATATTGTAGGTGTGTATTAAATTTATGTTTCTTTTTAAGTTATTAGAAGCCAGTGCTTGATCACAATCCCACCTGGTGATAAGTAGTGATGAAGCCCTAGAGGGTAAATCGCACTGTCTTTTTGTAACAAAAGCCTATTTACTCTTTCTTTGAAGGCGCCCAACTTGTGTTCTGACAAAAAGACAGACGCCGGCAAATTATTCCACTCTTTTGCTGTATACGAGTATGCATCACAAAAGACGAAGCAAACCGTTTGGTTTTAAGGCGGAATATCAACAACTGGTTATCCGATGGTGGAATTCATTTTATTTTATATTATTTTATTGAGAAATAAATATCTGTAGTTATTTATAATAGATTATGAATGAAAGAATACGTAAACGCCTTCGACCAAATTTGTACAGATTTATATTGTATACAGTGTACACCATCAAAACACAATAGTATTATGTTATTATAATATTTAAAACAGAATGATATTGTACCGTTCAGTATGTGTGTGTGTGGGTGTGTGTGTGTGTGTGTGTGTGTGTGTGTGTGTGTGTGTGTGTGTGTGTGTGTGCGTGTGTGTGTGTGTGTGTGTGTGTGCATTTGCGCGTGTGCTTGTTCGGGTTGTAGATGGGAATATTTTTAAAGAGTTATATTAAACTAAAAGGTTAAAAAAGCCTGTTAAGTTTATGCATTGCATGTTTCAAATTTACAACAGCAATTTACCGCTTCAGCAATGCTGATTTATATTTGGCTTTGATGCTTCCTGTGCTCATTTTATTTCTTAAAGAAAATCGCAAATCGCTCCATATTTTTGCTACAGTAAATTCAAAACATCCTCTATACCTCGCAGTTTTATGTTTTGGCATTTTCAACAGATTTTTAAATTTACATGTGTTATATGCCATATAAAAGTGTCATTTGCCGTAACTATTAAGAAAAAAAATTGACAACTAACCTCACCGATATTGTGTTACATAGAATTATATTATAAAATACAGTTTCTTTTTCTTTAAAACAATAAATGTCCACTAGCATTTTCTCATGTATCGTGGAGGTAGTTTACATGCATAAATTGCACAAGTACAAATATTACCAGACCCGGAACAATTACTTGTAGATCATACAAATACTTATTCCATGCGGGATTTGAACCCGCGACCCTCAGCACTGCAACTCATTGCTAACTGCGCCACAGAGCCGTCAAGTTAAATGATAACTTCTTTATTTTAAAGTCGAATATTAACGGGTGATAAAACTAATCCTGTATGAGATTACTAATGGTCCTTCGAACCGAATTTCGGTCATGGCGGCTAGTCTCAACGGAAGCTAGCCATCTGCGCAGGACAGTATTATAGTACTCGATTGTAGAGCCACGCTGCAGCTATATTATGGTTGTAGTACTAACTTGTGCTCGACTTGGTAAGGAAAACGCTCTCACACAATACTAGTTTAAAATAGCAGCTTGACGTTGCTCTGTTTCAAATGGGTGTAGAGAACCCAAGACCCTTTTTACTGAAAAAGATACATTACATCTTAGTCCTCAAGGATGACAATGCATCTGCATTTTGATTCTTACCTGACGATAGATGTGGATGTCTATGGGCCACAGAAGCCACTAACCATCACGTGAATTCTGTGCTCATTTATCACCCTTATTCTATTTAAAAAATAGGTAAGCAAGCACAGGCGCAATCTCCTTCATTCTCAAGGACCAATGAGATGGTAACTGACAGGACAAGAGAGAGATCCAGCGTAGGATTAATGGCTTTACGTGCTGTACGAGGCACGCGGGTGGAACACCACCAACTTCTTCAGTTCGGGCTGCTACTGAGACTTTATTGACAGAAAACCCAATAACTGATTTTTTTCGACCCGGGTTTCGTACCCGGGACCTTAAGATTACCAATCACGTTTACGACCACTAGACCAACGAGACAGTTAGTCAATAGCTTACAACACGTAGCGACAATCGCGCTCTGAATATTCATTCTTGATGCGTGTGATATTCGCAACAGCACGCGGCGCGGCTCACTGGCCGATGTCTTTAAATACGGTGAGCTGTCGTATGCCGGAAAGTTTTCGTTATCGTATCTCAGCAGTGTTTACGTTCATTCGTACATATTGCCTATGGAACTGAATTCAACATAATGGCTCTTGACATAAAAATAGTTTTTAAATATCCTTTTTCTCGTTTTAACATACGTTTCAGTGATATCTATGACATATGTTACATATTATACAACGTGTACCTTGTGGTTCCCATTAAGTGCGTTATCAGAATCAGTATTCCGTTACCGTTACCGTTACAGCCTATTAGAGTTCACTGCTGAGCCTGGGCTTCCCCCATAAATATATTATTGGGATATTTGCCATAGTTGCCACGTTTGCCAAGCGAAATGGCAACCACAGTTTATGATTTTTCGTCGTTCTTAGAAAGACCCTGCTGCCCATATTTTTTTCCCTCTGTCGCCTCTTACGACACCGACGTGATGACTGGGGTAGTGGATATTCTTAAACCGCCACCATACGCTAATATCATATTTTGAACACATAGAAATAACTTAACTTCTGAAAATTCGACCATAAGAATTGAATTAAATTTAAATAAATGTTTATTTGCAAATTTTCTGAATAAGATACTAGGTATGTGTTTTACTTATTTTAATCCAGTGCTTGATTACAATACCTAAGAGTAAGGTAAGCGGCGATGAAGCCCGAGACAGTAAAAAAATGCTATCCTCTCTTGCCTTTAAAACACCCACTTTGTGTTACCTTTGAAGATTTTACGACAGTAGATATTATTCTCATGTTTATTATTAGGTTTTATTACGGAAAAAATACAAAGGTCCTTTTTAGCAAGAGAGAAAGTTTGTACAGCAAGGCTGGAGATACCTTTTTGAGAAGCCTTTCTCACGCGTAGTCACACATCGCACGTTACATCCGTGTACATGCGGAAGTTACACAGTCGCTAAACGTATTCCTAATATGATATACGTTCATATTTAATTGCTTCCTCCTCTACTAAATATCTGGAACAATATTTATAGTTTCACCATCATCATAACAGCCTTTCAGAAAGTGATTTCTTATATTTACGCGAACACTACACATTTAAATGAAACTAATTTTACGGATTTTATCGCGTATATTAACTTATTTTACATTCCCGACGTTTCAAGCACTTTACAGCACCCATGGTCACGGGGGGGACTGAGGTGTATAACGTCCCAATGTCATAGTTAACCACGGCTACCTCCAGATTAAAAATTATTAATTTTTGTTCCGATCTACGCAGTATGAACTTACAGTATCATGAAGTCTTGCAGTTGTATGCTTGGGTTGGGATTTAATTTTATTAATTATGGGATGCCAAGCAGATGGTAGCACCCAGCCATCTTCTCTATTGAAATTAGGATGTTTTTTGATTTCAATAGCCTCGCGAATTATCCTTGGAAGGAATCGGTGTTCTTTAGCGAGGATTTGTGGTCTATCAAATCTAATGTAGTGACGTGGGCGATCCTGTACATGTTCACAGACTGCAGACTTCCCGGAGCGTCTATTCTTCACATCAGCTATGTGTTCTTTAACGCGGGTTTTTATGGATCTTTTAGTTTGTCCTATATAAGAGAGACCACATTCACAATCCAGCTTGTACACTCCTGCATCTTGCAGAGGAATATTACACTTGACTGATGGTAAAAACTGACTAATCTTCTTCGGCGGCTTGAAATATGTTTTAATGGAAGCACGCTTCAAGATGTAGCCAATTTTGTCAGTGACACCTCTGACATATGGCAGTACAGCAGGCACTCGCTCGACTGTGGCCGGCTTCACTCGTTCACTGAGACGTAGGCGCGGGACCCGAAGCTTATTGTCGTGCAAAACTTGCTTGACGTGTTGGAGCTCGGCGGCCAGGTGTTTACTGTCACAGATCCCTCGTGCTCTCTGAAACAAAGATTTACCCACGGTAGCTAACTGTGAAGGATGGTGGTGAGAATCACCGTTTAAATATCTATCTGTATGGGTCTTTTTTCTATACACAGTGTGGCTCAAGGTGTTATCAGGATTCCGAATTACTAATACATCTAGAAAAGCTAAAGAATTGTTTGCCTCTAACTCCATTGTGAACTGAATTTTAGAATTTAAGGAGTTAAGATGGTCTAAACTTTAGATAAAGTAACTGCATTTTTAGACGGGGGGGCCGTGACCATGGGTGCTGTAAAGTGCTTGAAACGTCGGGAATGTAAAATAAGTTAATATACGCGATAAAATCCGTAAAATTAGTTTCATTTAAAAGCCTTTCGGAAAACTGATTTCTTTTCCACTGCTGGACATAACTCTTTTCTTATTATTAATAATTAACACTTTCACTGTCCGGTATTAAGACACAATAGTAAGACAATAGCAATGACCTATATGTAGCGCACGGGACAGCAAAAGGGTTAATATTAATATTTTGCAAGGTATGACACAAAGCACGGTTTTGAGCCACCTGCATCCTCTCTACGTGATAGAGCCATGCTTCTACGTGGTAGAACCATGCTGCATCTATATTAGTAATATAGTTGTAGCACGAATGGGTCGGCTCAACCGGGTAAGGATCACGCTCTCACAGAATCATCATCATCATCATCATTACAGCCCTTCACAAGCCCACTGCTGAACATAGGCCTCCCCCAAAGAATGCCACAAAGCACGGTCCTGAGCCACCTGCATCCATCGACTTCCTGCATGTCTTACCAGGTCGTCACTCCATCTCGTGGGAGGACGCCCTACACTTCGCCTACCGGTACGAGGCTGCCACTCGAGAACCTTTCTTCCCCATCGGTTGTCGGTTTTCGAGCTATATGGCCGGCCCATTGCCACTTCAGCTTACTAATCCGTTGGGCTATGTCGGTTACTCTGGTTCTACTGCGGATATCCTCATTCCTAAGTTTATCACGTAGAGAAACTCCGAGCATAGCCCTCTCCATAGCTCGCTGAGCGACCTTGAGCTTCCTCATCCGGCCAGCAGTGAAGGATCACGTCTCAGTTCCGTATGTCATCACTGGCAACACACACTGGGTGTACAGTCTCGTTTTCAAGGTTTGAGGTATACCTGACGAGAAGATGTGCCGTAATTTCCCGAACGCTGCCCAACCGAGTTGAATCCGTCGATTGACCTCTCGGTCGAAGTTGGACTTACCTAGTCGGACTATTTGTCCCAGGTAAACATACTCGTCAACAACTTCGAGCTTAGTGTTCCCAACAACTACCGGCATAGGTGTGACATGGACATTAAACATGATTTATTTTTGTCCATGTTCATCTTAAGACCTATCCGTTGGGAAACATTATTGAAGTCATTGAGCATAGTGCTTAGGTCCTCCAGCGATTCTGCCATAAGGACTATATCATCGGCAAATCGAAGGTGAGTGATGTACTCGCCATTGATGTTGATACCGTATCCTTTCCAGTCCAGAAGCTTGAAAACGTCTTCCAATGCAGCGGTGAAGAGTTTCGGGGATATGACGTCACCCTGTCTTACACCTCTCTGCAATTGGATAGGTTTCGTACTCTGGTTCTGTACTCGGATAGCCATCGTAGCCCTACTGTACAAGCACTTCAACACTTCGATATACCGACAGTCAACTTGGCACCGCTGAAGGGACTGCAGCACCGCCCAAATTTCAACGGAATCAAAGGCTTTCTCATAGTCCACATACGCCAGACATAGTGGCAAATTGTACTCCTCGGACTTCTGTACAATTTGCCGAAGGGTATGTATGTGGTCTATGGTGCTAAAGCCCTTTCGGAAACCGGTTTGTTCGGGAGGCTGGAAGTCGTCAAGTCTGCGCGCGAGACGATTCGTAATGACTCTCGAAAACAGCACGTAGACGCGGCTCAGAAGGGAAATCGGTCTGTAGTTCTTCAAGAGAGCGTTGTCACCTTTCTTGAAGAACAAGACCACCGCACTTCTGCTCCACGCCTCCGGTGTAATGCCACCATGGAGGACGGAATTAAAGAGCTTTTGAAGGACTTCAAGTACCGGTTTTCCACCCGCTTTCAGAAGCCCCGCTGTAATTCCATCCTCGCCTGGGGCCATACCGGTTTCAAGGTGCTGGAGAGCCATTCTAATCTCGCTCAGACTGACGTCCGGCATATCTTCGGAATAGTGTCGGATGAGACTCGCTCTTGGATCGTTACTCACACTTGCGTGTGGCTCCAACGATGACGTGTATAACTGCCCATAGAACCTCTCAATCGTACAGAATACCAGCGTAAAATAGCAGCTTAATGCTGCTGTGTTTTGTATGAGAGAATCGGAGACCCTTTTTCTGGACAAGAGGCATTCCATCTGAGTCCTCACGGGTGACAACGCATCTGCATTTTGAGTCTTTATTGAGAATAGATGTAGATGTCTATGGGCCACAGCAACCACTTACCATCAGGTGGAACGTGTGCTCGTTTGTCACCCGATCCTATAAAACAAAATCCATCGGATTCCTGCATGTCTTACCAGGTCATCACTTCATCTATAAGGAGGTCAATCTGGATGATTGGCGGTCCACCACTGTGCGATTTAGAAGAAGTTTTCTCCCTCGCACAACTTCTTTGTGGAATCAATTACCACCAGCGAATTTTCCGAACCGATACGACTTAGGAACCTTCAAGAAAAGAGCTTACACCTTTCTAAAAGGCCGGCAACGCATCTGCAATTCCCCTGGTGTTGCGGTTGTTCATGGGCGGCGGTAGTCACTTAACATCAGGTGAGCCGCATGCTCGTTTGCCCCCTATTCTATAAAAAAAAAAAAAAAAGGTCGCACTTTTTTAGAGAATAAGATCTATATTTATAGAATAAGGGTGACAAGCGAGCACACAGTCCACCTGATGGTAAGTGGATGCTGCGGATCATAAATAGATAGACGTCGACATATTTCCTGGATTAGGACTGAAATGCATCATCACCCCTTGAGTTTACCAGTAAAAAGATACCCGTTCTTTACACTCACCATACAAAACATAACATTATTCTGTTGTTACAGCTGGTCCTGCCCCGGTCCACTACAAACACTTTGCTTACCGGTATGAGGCCGTCACTCAATCAACACTCATAATTGATCCGCATGTAATTGTATTATAGCTGCAGCACGAATAGTTTAGCTTCACCGGGGAAGAACCACGTTCGCATGGAATACCAGTAATAGCAAAATGATGCTACTGAGATTCGAATTGTCAGTGACAGGAACTGAGGACCCTCATACACGTTACGTTGCTTTCTATCTTAGTCTTTAGGATTGGCAACCTATAGTATAATACATAAAATATTTTTATTGCACACTAAAGAAAAACAAATAACATATTAAAAACACTCACGTAAAGAAAAAAAGGCGGTCTTATCGCTACAAACAATATCTTCCAGACAAACCACAAGAAGGAAATAAAAAAGAGAGAAATATTTATGGGTGGCTTGCACTATAAATAATATTATGATCTAAAAATATGTAATATAAAGACAACATACCTACCAACCACAGTCCAGTGGTCATAAAAAGAAATTTAAAGGAGAATAAAAGAATTAAAAAAGTTTAAGAGATAATTTCTTTGCACCTTGTTAATTAATGTACAGAGTTGAAAAAACGAACGCGACATGGAGGGAAACATTAAATATTGAAAATATCAAATTTCACTCAAAGGAAACATTCCTTTGTTTTCAAAATAAGAATAATCACATTCAAACAATTTTTAAATAGCTTACCTCATCCGGGAAACGAAATAAATAAAAAAAAATAGACAATCACTATTTTATTTAACGAATCAATGGAGTTCACGATAAGGATAAAATCTCTCAATTAAACATTGTATCTTACAATTAAAGAAGACCATGAAACCTACACTGTTTAATTTATAGAAGTCAAAAGACCTTTTACGAGTATCATATATTATTCATAAATAAACGAAGAAATGTCATACATTTCTCATTTGTGACAGTTTAATAATTAGCAAAAACTAGAAGCCTTTACATACATTATTATCTAAGTATCTATCCTGATCTTGACCTGGAGTCCTGAAATACAGGGATAACCTAGTTTAGGCTCCAGTCCGCCGCAAAAACAGTATAAGTTTTTATTTTTGCTATGTTTTGTTAGTAGACCTATCTGCATACTTTTGTGGTGGAGAAATTAATAAATATATAATATAATAAGCTATATGTATATATATGACTATTTCTAGATCTTGTTGTTTTTACATATATAAATAAAAAAAGGATAATATAGTATCCAGTATATAGGTCCCAGGTTTCCTACATTCATCATGACAAACACAGCAGCATTGACCTGCTATTTGACACTGGTAATCTGTGAAAGCGTGGTTCTTACTCCGTCGAGCCGATCCTTTTGTGCTACATCCACAATATAGCTGTAGCATGGCTCTACCACGTATAAAAGATAGGTGTATATGCGCAACAGCATTGACTTGCCATTAGCACTAAGTAAATGTTGTATGCTCGTGTTCACTTTTACTCATTAAATACTTATCTTTTTTTTTCCTGGAAATATAAATATAAATTTTAGTTCAATATAGATAATAAATAATACTTATTGAAAGTCGCTCTTATGTTTAATTTACCACTGGTTTGTACACTGACCTAGGAATCAACAGCAAGAATCTTAGCGGGACATTTAAAAAAAAAGGAACCGTTTGCAATAATTAAAATACTTAATAATCAACCAAAAACTTAACAAATTAGAAATATTACCTGAATGCCCAGGGGTTGTTATTTTCCATAAGTGGTTGGTTAATCGTATTCTGATTAATTCTTCTTCCTCCTTCGTCTTAACTTCGGATCGAATTACAAAAACATGATTATCGGCAGAACTCTCCGTACGCCGTCCTCAAGATGAATGTGGCGCCATAACAATCATCATAGATTGTAGACGTGTGGCAATGTGTCACCTCGCTTTTCTGCTCCCCGTCCTTCGAAGAAGGAAGTAAACAAAAATAATAGTATTTCGGTATTACAAAATTACTTTTTATTTAGGCAAAATCTATTCATTATATTTAGTAAACATTGTCTTATCTTACACTTTATTTAAATTATAACAAACATATTTTCAAACACAATACACAGGAACTAATTATGGAAAACTAACGGTAACAAGTATAGTAATATATACACATATAGTAATAAGTAATAAAAAGAATAAGTTTTGTTATTTCATTATTATCATAAATGTCCCGCTGGATTTCTTGCTGGTCCTACGCGGGACAGTACGCAGGACCACAGTTTACGAACCAGTGGTAGATTAAACACAAGACTGACTTTCGATAAGTATTAATTATAATTTATACTGAACAAAACAATTTGCATTTCTATTGACAGCTTCGTGGCGCAGTGGCTTAGCAATGAGTCGCAGCACTATGGGTCGTGGGTTCGTATCCCACAAGAAACAAGTATTTCTACGGCCTACAAATAATTGTTCCGGATCTGGATCATTGTCTTTGTCAAATTTATAAATGTAAATTGCCCCCACGATACAGGAGCAAATTATAGTTTGTAGGTAATGTTTTTAAAAGTGAGAAAAAAAGAAAGTATTATGTATTCTATGTAATAATAAAACAAGTAGTTACAACGTAAATCCTTCCCACAGCAGGGCACAGGTCCCCTGAGAAGGTTTGGAGCATAATTCCGCCGCTTTACTTTAATGAGTGTCGACGTTAGAGTAAAATAATTGCAATGAACTATTTCACCGGTACCTCTCTTTAGTATGAGCTAGTAATAAGAATACATCATACTCACTAATTTGTCTGGGTTACATTATTAAAATTTTACGGCAAATTTCAACGGTAACCTAATTTTTTCTTAAAAAAATTTAACCGATAATAAAGTATTTAACATAAAACAGTTATTACAAATAGATACCTGTACTTATTATATTTTTCTTTTGTACCTTTAAAAAAAATGTTCGTAATGTATTGTCATATTTCCTAGTTTTTTTGTACATTCTTGTAATCAGAGCATAACACATATAAACACGTCGGTAATTTTTTGTCTTTTGAATTACTTTAAGAAAGATTAACCTGTACTTGATAAATAGTATTGCTGTTCTTTATACAACAGCAAATAGCCGAAATAGGGACATAATCTGACTTCACACAAATTATTTTGTAATTTCCTAATACGTTTTGTAATGTCACATTAAGTTTTTTTATATTTGTTTCTTTATTTAATAGATAAGTATCCAAAAGTAAATTTATATCAGACTGACAGACAGACGAAAATAGGACAATCTTGATTTTAATGTGGTTAGCGCAATTATTGTCGTTTAAGTGTTTGTGGGTTTTGGTGAAATCGAGCCAAGTGTAACAAACCTATATTTGTTATAAAAATGAATTATTATATTATATCCTTGTCTGACTTTTTCTTCGTTCGTTCGTCCTTTGGAAAAATGTTTTAAAAGTTAAAGGAAGTAGAAGCTTATGCCACAGATAAAAAATATCCAAATTCAAATCTACATAAAATCTAAAAATTAATTATGAATTCGTGATGCCCTTGATCTTGGTCAAGAAACTGTATGAACTGAAGTAAGGTGGGCTTAAAGGCTACGTTCGAATTAGCAGTATTTTGAGTTAGTTATAGATAAATCAATTTCATACTACATCATTTATTTAACCCAATTTTTCAAAAAAGTAAAAAGTCAGCCAGTACATAAAGGTAAATAGAGGCCTTAATCAAGTTCTAAAGTGCTGCCTCCAGAAATAAAATAAAAATCAATAAATTTCCATCACAACATTCGTTTAAGGGCCGGAAGTGTAAACATCGTTATTTTTCCCGTGATTTGTGGACTTACAAACGCAAGTTAGGATAATGCGGATAACAATAATTTGGTAAAGAAAAACAAACAGTAAATGCTAAGTTAAAGAGAAGAGCGACGCAGAAATTTCAGGACATAAAAAAGTGAATAACGCTTTTCTTACTATGCAACAATCCAATCTGCAATTTTTCCATTAAACTAAATAACGTTATGAATCACATGTTGTATAATCTCTATAACGTGTGTATATGTTACTGTCAAAACTCATAAACGGTGAAAACCACTTTTGACTGTAAAAATTAGGCAAAAATTGTTTTGACTAAGGACGCTGGATAATACCACTTTTAACTGATTAAAGCAGTCAAAAGTCCTTATACCTGATTTCAAATTCAGACTACCGGTCTAAACTCTCAATATCAGTGACAGTAGTTTAAAGTGCCACTGGGGTGGCAGGTGAGTCGAATTGTTTTTAACTAAGTGTCAAAATAATTTTTGCCTAATTTTTGCAGTCAAAAGTGGTTTTGACTAGTTATGAGTTTTTACTGTAACATATATATAATTTTAAACGAAAATTGATAAAGCTATCTCTGGGTCACATTAAGCCCATTTACTATCATGGATGGTGAACTTAGCATGTGTATAAAAATATTGCATGTGTCAATTGCCCCGTGTAAATCTCCGTTTTTTTTTGCACATATCAATAATACAACCTATTTTCATGAGCGTAGTTCTACTATTTTCTAATATTGTAAATGCAGACAAATAGTACTTTCGTTATTGTACCCTGCATCATGTCCGCTCTTTATGACACAAGAAATGCTTTAACAAGCAATACGTTATTACCGTGAAATTGAATTCCTCTGTCCGTTCAGCACACACTGATTCCTTACGCGCACAACACTGTCCTATAATCGAACAGAAATTTGCAAAAACTTTTGAACTTGTTAGTTTTCAGTCAAAACGTTATTCCCATACTAGAATTTTCTCTTGTATCGTGCAAACAGTTTTCAAACATAAATTTAACAAGGACAAACATCCAGACGCGGAACAATTATTATTTGTAGGCCATACAAATATTTGTTCCGTGTGGGGTTTGAACCTGCGGCTTTCAGCTCTGCAATCCAATACTAAACAATTGCGCCACGAAACCGTCAGGTAAGACAGACGGACAAGACGGAAAACACGTCTGGTATCATTTTTTAATTTATATAGCCATGACTCTCATGAAGTTGCAATAGCCAGCAGGCTAAAAGCACAAACATGACAAAAACTACGTAAATGATGACTGATTTTATAGAATGAAGGTGACAATGGAGAAGCCCCCATAGACACCTAGAATAGAAAAGAATAATTTTTTTCAATATAGATTATTACATAGTACTTATTGAAAGTCATTTTTTATTGACCACTAATTTGGTTAATACCTCTGTCCTGAGAACAATCAGCAAGAAACACAGCGGGACTTTTTTCAACATATATCACTTTACAATAACTTTGTACACATTTTAAATAAAATTTAGTGGTTCTACCAGCATGATGGCGATCACCTCATTCCCAGGGATTATTTTCATTTATGAATTCTTTGATCTTATAATATCTCTTTTTGTACAGTTTTACTTTAATAAATTTTAAACTTGTTTATTGAGAAACTCTGAACATGATCTGGGTTTTGTTGTAAAAGCATATACATTGCTCCATAAATTTATAACTAAGTCTGTGGAGTCCAGTAACTGGTATTACAAGGTGATGTTTGTTTCTAGTATTAAAAATATTAACATCTTTATTCTTATAATTTATATTTATTAAAATAAAATAACAATTGATCGAAAATAAAAAGGGCTCTTATTTTTTTAAATGTTACCTCGGTTTTAGAGCCTTGTGGAAAATTTATAGACGATGGCAAGAGACCCGACGGTATGACATTGGTCCCCTGGGAGAGAGGTAAAACCCTAGTGTGGGATGCTACTTGCGTAGATACTTTGGCGGCCTCTCATCTCTGAAACACCTCGTTTAGAGCAAGGGTGGCATAAGAGGCAGCTGAACGGTGTAAGTGACGCAAATATGTGTCTCTGAGAGATGACTACATATTTGTGCCATTTGCTGTAGAGACTATCGGTTCGTGGGGTCCACGTGCGGTGAAGTTTCTAAAGGAACTCTATCCGTGACTGGTCGTTGCTACTGGTGATAAGAGGGCTGGTTCTTTTCTCGCTCAAATCTCCTCCTCTACATAGCATCAACCTTTATCTACTCTCCATTTAGAACAATAAATGTAGATCCGTTGCAACCTCTGAGGACTAAGATATATTGCCTCATTACAAGTTAAAGGATCTTCAGTTATTTGTGCAGTGATTAGTCCAGTGATATATTTTCTAGACGCTACATTAAAACTTTAACTAAATCTGTTCAGTGTACACCTGTTCCAAGGTAAATGAATTGTTTGCGATCACAGAAGTAAGAATGGAGTAAAGAACTCGCTCATTCGCTTCTTATAGATGATTCAATAAATATGTATGGAGTAAAGTGTTTAATTTTAAATGCAAAAAGATTAGGCAGTTTAATGATTCTTGCAGAAAACTAAAACTTATTTTCAAGTTGACTTGACATTTTAGTAAGTTACTGATTTGCCTTTGAATTAATTCAAAGTGCCACGTAGCGGCGATGTAAGAATATTCACACTGACTTGACACTGGCAGAATTGTATCACGAGAAGCCATAATTTAAAAGAAGAAGAAGAAGAATATTCACTAACCCATATCGTCCCGTGGGTGTCGTAAGAGACGACAGAGGTTAACGAACCAGGAGGTCGGCAGCATCGTCGTCCTTACAACAACTTAATAAATATACTGCGGTTGCCCATCTGTCTGCTAAGCGTGGCAACTATGACAAATGTCCCTGTGATGATCGCTATGATGCGATCTGTGGGCGCAATACATGTTCAGTAGTGGACTTTAATGGCTTGTAACGATAATGGTCATTTAAGGTTCAAATAAAAATCAGTCTTATTAAGGAAGTAAATTACATATTAAATAATTATTCAAAAAATGAAAATATAAATATAATAAGCTTCCTTAGATTTTTACTTACGTGTATATTTTAAAAGTTAAATTGTTACTGAGTGAGTTTCTTGCTGCATCTTCTGGCAAGGTCTACCCGCTGTAGGGCGATCAATCAAATAGATGCAATCACTTAGGATTTGACTTTCAATAGGTGCTTTGTAAAGGATAATTATGAATATTTTGACTTTGAAATTAATACTGTTGCACCAACAAGAAATAGACATTGCGTTATAATCACACAATTGTCAAGCATGTTGTCAACAATTCGATAAAATAAAGTAAATGTCCGTGTAATATTCGCACTAAGTCTACATATTTTGATTAAAAATTTTTTTTTTTATAGGATAGGGTGACAAACGAGCACACAGTCCACCTGATGGTAAGTGGTTACTGTGACCTTTAGACATCTACATCTATCCTCAATAAAGACACAAAATGTAGATGCGTTGTCACCCGTGAGGCCTAAGATTTAAGGCCTCTAGTCCAGTAAAAAGGCTTCCCGGTTCTCTACGCTCACCATACGAAACAAAACAGCGTTAAGCTGCTATTTTACGCTGGTATTCTGTGAGAGCGTGGTCCCTCCCCGATCGAGCCAACCCATTCGTGCTACAATTATACTACTAATATAGCTGCAGTATGGCTCAACCACGTGGTAGATAAATAAAAAGTACACTAGATAAATAAAATTACACATGATTTTATCTATACCTAGAAATTATTCATGGTATATAACTTTAATATATTCCTATGAATTTGATTATATGGAATAATTTATTTGTTTACATTAAAACTATTAAAAATTTATGCGGTTGAAATCGCTGGATAATTTGTGGAAATGTTGCTATTAACCGCGCGAGTACACTAAACAGTTTTAATCTTTTGATACACAACAAATTAACGAAAATCTGCGGAACGATTACATAATAACATAATTAGAAGATACAATACCAATTGCAACGTGTAATAAAACTATTTTTCTTATTCAATTATATAAAACTTTTATTGAATTGAATCTTGTTATGAACTCAAACAATAACGAAATAGAATATACATGATGATATAATATACACACTCATATTATATCACCATAGTAGTAGGATTGATAAACATTATGAATGTAGGTATAAGTAAAAAGTGTGAAGGAAACTCAATATCCTGTTCAAAACTAATGAATCACATGAGATACGACGGGGTAACTCGCTATCACGAAGGCGGAGAGAACAAGGGCAGAAAGTATTTCTGTTTTGTCGTGACATCCAAAGGACTCACATCCGGATAATTAGTCTCTCACATGAAATGGATATATTTATGCAACACTTTACTAAAAGAAATCAGTGTGCGAACGATTGTGTGAGTAATTTACAAGTTAATTATTCGTCGACTAAGTTGAAAGTTAGTGATTGACTAAATTGGAAAGTTATCGATTCTCTTCCATTTATACTAAAATTGCACTAAAATTGAAAATAAAATAAATAACAAACGATATGTACAGGAAATTATATAATAATAATAAACAATATGTAGTAAGACCTAAATTATTAAGTAGGTACCTAACCTACCTAACAAATTAAAACAATAAAAAAGCCGGTTATTTTGGTTTAGATTGTCATAGAGTATTGAAAAAGTAGGTATTTTGGCATATAGTACTAGTTTTTCTAGGGAACTAGTTTGGTGGCCTTCTTGTGGCACCAATTCATTTCTTTTTTAAATTAGCATCATTTGGGAAGCTGAAAAGGTACGATAATAATTTATTTATCATTTACATATATCCTACGCAACTTCTTAACCTCACCATGTACCTGGCAAGCTTTTGTTAAAAAACACCCCTGGTTGGTCAAGATATTGTTAAATATATGAAAAAAAAACACACTCATGCATAACAAATAAATAGCCAGGAGAATTATGTTGACTTGTTTTTAGCAAAAGTCACTATTATAATGTTATCTGAATTCTGAACCATGCCAATTAGTTATAATAACGCATTCCAAGCTTTTGAAAACTTAAAATTATGGAAATAGCATAAGGCATTGTATACAATAATTCAACCCAAAACACTTCACCGATTATTAACCTAATTATTTTTGCAACTTACTTTATGATTGCTGGTTTACTACACTGATTGCGTACATTCAGTGTAGTCAATGGTGAAAATAATCAAAACAATTAAATACCATTATGTCACATCAGTCCTCCCACCGGGCTGAAACGGTTGACAAATTGAAAGAATAAACTATAATAGCACTTCGCCAATCGACATTATTGTCGATTGCATACGTTAGTGGATCTGCAAAAGCACATCACTAACTCATCGCAAGATACAGTGGCCGTACTACACGATGCATCCACATAAATAAAGTATCGTTTTGTCATATTTACATTGCTTGTTCAGTCTCTTAGCGACATACATAAGTAGTGGTTAAGGAGCAATGTACTTACTACAAAATAGTTCAGTCGCAGTGATATTTAAAAACAAAAATAACGCATTAAGAGCAAGAAATATTTGACTTATTGTTATGATTTGTTGTTTATGATGATTTTAAAGATAAATACAGTAAAATACTTATTCGTACATATGGCAAGTGATTCCATGATTTACAAAGATTTTGTTTTGGCTTCGGTTTTTACAAGAAACCACTGAAAAACACGGCATTCTGATATTGTTTCGCGATTACGGTAGAAAGCACACTAATAGGCGGAGACGGCCGTTTGAATAGAACTTGAGCATTTTGATCATAGCGCGCGGCCACAGACACGCCCCCTTGCCACTTCTCTTCTTTTTAATATTTCTATGCTTGGCGGTGTGTGACGAGGCGTTGTCGTGGTGAAGGAAGATCCTACTGCGAGGTAGTTTCTCCCGAAATTTTTCCAAGAGAAGTGGCAAATTTCAATGGTGACCTCAGGAATCGTATCTGGGTTGCTCGCCTAGTGTGAAATTTACAGCGAGTGCTTTGTCCTTCCACCACGGCTCTGGTTACCCTTACTGATATTAATATACAAGAGCTTACCCGCTAAAGAAATATAACACCAAAAAAGGATAAGAATGTTATATCCAATTGTAAAATGCGCAAGCTAACTCAAGTAAAACTTTAAAGACACGATCCATCTTAGTTGTTATTAAGTTGTACCGAGTGCGGCGCTGTGTTTCAAAACAATCACTAAAACTTAAACAGTTTATTTTGCATCCCGCGTTTATCTGTTGCACAGCAAGAGAAAGTAAGATTTTAGAGTCATAGAAATTTGTGGACCCAAAACTTAAAGTATAAAAGATTAATTAGTATAATATATTTAAAATATTTACACTAGTGTTAAAATAATCCGTCCATTCATCCATTATAGCCAATAGAGTCCAGTGCTTAGCATATGCCTCCCCCATACTTTGCCTTATAGGGGGAATTTTGTTATAGTTACTTAGCAAGCGGGTTGGCTACTTTGTGCTGCTGTTGAAAATAATTCTAGTTAGTATTGTTATCGGTGGGCTTCCTAAATTTGTCTGCCTCACAGAATCCGTTACAATAATAATTGCAGTTGGATCGAATTAAGGTACATAATCTAACGAGTTAGTAATTTGTAGACGTCATTTAGTTCCAATCATGTAGAACCGACAACTGATAGAAAATAAGGGTTCTAGAATAGCAGTCTTAATAGCAAGCTTAGTAAAGGGTTAAAGAGAGGTCAGCCCACGGAATGGAGTAAGAGAATCGAGCACTGAAGAGAAAAATTGATGAATGCCGGTGACTCAGAACTTGTGTTAACTGCCATTATAATTATTCTTAGCCCTAACACCTACGTTTTCTTTCCCCCGTATAACGCTATCTACATAAGTGTGACCAACACTGATCTGTCAGTATAAGCTATAACTACACGCTTTTATAATAAACAACTACTTTATATGAAATATATACGTGGCAGAACAATGATGTATAACATGGTTGTCGAATGGATCAACTTGACCTGGGTAGGACCATACACTCATAGAATACCAGCGTAAAATAGCTGCTCAATGCTGCTGTGTTTTGTATGGTGAGTGTAGAGAATTGGAGACTCTTTTTACTGGAAACGTGGCATTCCATCTTAGTCCATCTTAGTCTTAGAGGTGACAATGCATCTGCATTTTGATGCTTGTTCTTGATCGAGGATAAATGTAGATCTATGTCTAGGTGCCAAAACATTATTTACCATCAGGTGAAATGTGTCACCGTTTATTAAAAAAAATGAAAACCACACGTAAAATAAAGTGTCATCATCAGTATCAGTATCACCAAAGTGTGGAAAAAGTTTAGTTCATTTCAGGCAGTGCTTGCAAAAGCTGTCGTAAAGTCCGTACATCAATCATCTGCGTCATTACCTTCGCAGCACTCATCGCTAACTACCGCTGCGCAAACTTTCTATGACACTCGCCACGCTCATAATTTACGTGCTCGTCCAATTTCACAGAACGGTTGTTTATAAATGGCGACTTTTATGTACTTGTCGTTTTGGAAAAAGAATAGATTCAATCTTCATTTACCTACGGTCACAGATCAATAAAAGAAGAAAGATGGAGTGTTGCGTACGTTTTATACTAACAAAAATTAATCCCAAATCATTGCGAGAACACGCACTCAAGTACACATAATGCATTTAAAATCTTTTGGGATCAACAAAATGGTTTTAGGTGCATAATAGGTTCCAGCAGTGAATTTTCACGGGTTGATAAATAAAGAATAAAGATGTGTACGTAAGTGCATCATAAAGTTGAGCATGATTCTAACAGGCTTAGCGTCAGATATAAGTTTCTCTGTATGCGAGCAATCCAGGTTTGATTTCCGCCTGCACCGATGGAAATATTAATTGCACTTTTAAGTGTTGATTTACTGTGTGCTCAATTAACCTCTCAGAAATGAAACGCTAAATCTAGCAGTAGGACGTAAATAAAATGTAACTTTACTAACTTTAAATAGCGCCTAGCATTTTTCAAAAAAGTTTAAAGTCCGAAACTTTCTCATTTAAACTGTACCGTGTTGTTCTGCCAGGTTTTTTCTTATTAATCAAAATCTGGGTTATTTGAGTAATTGAAGTAAAACGTATTTTTTTTCTTTTCACAAAAGAACTTTTTAACTGTGGAGGAGCATAAACTAGTAAATAAAGATAGTTTTCCAATGTCTTTGTGTTACTGAACGTAGTTCGTGAATGTGAGCGGTTGAATGGAGTCAGGAGGATTTTAAGCTAGGAAACTTATTCAATTGGGTTAATCACTAATCCACGTTGTAAACAAAAGTAAAAGCTTTCGTATTTTATATGTTTAAACGAGGTAGAGCCAAGCTGCAGTTATATTACGGTTGGAGCACGAATGGTTCAGCTCGACCGGTGTAGGACTATGCTCTCACTGAATACCAACGTAAAGTAGCAGCTTAATGTTGCTGTGTTTCTTATGGTGAGTATAGAGAACTTGATACCCTCTTTACTGGAAACGAGGCATTCCATCTTTGACCTCTAGGATGTCAACGCCTCTGCATGTTGATTCTTAATCGAGGATAAATATGGATGTCTATGGGTCACAATATCCATGTGGACCACCAAATAGACTATGTGCTCTTTTGTCGCCCTTATTCTACAAAAAAATAATTTGTAGGCTGCAATTGATGAATGGATGGAAATTCAAAGCACATTTTAAAAGCAATCTTACGAAGAAAGGATATTAAATTAGATAACTATTTAAAAGATATCTACCCCATATCCTCCCGTGGGTGTCGTAAAAGGCGAAAAAGGGAAACAGGCAGGAGATCGGCAGCAGCATCTTTCTGATAATAGCCAAAACTACAATAAAAAAACTGCGGTTGCCAACCCGCTCGCCAAGCGTGGCAACTATGGCAAATACCCCCCAATGACTAAAGCAACAAACAGACGGCCCCCAGTCCCCGGCGGCCCCGCTACCTACCTCCTGGCTACGGTGGCGACCATGGTAACGGCGGGGCAGGGGGTGCTAAGAATCTCCGGTGGAGGTTCGGTTGCCACCATAGACGAATCGACCTGGCAACGTACAACGCACGCACACTGAGGACTGACGAGTAGATCGTGGAGCTGGAAGAAGAGACAAGTTGCGCTGGCATATTATAGGATTATCCGAAGTCCGAAGAGAAGGGGAGGACACGGTAATCCTCGAATCCGGCAACTTGCTCTATCACCGGGAGGGCGACCATCTGTCCCAAGGAGGTGTCGGATTTATCGTCCACAAGTCTCTCGTTAACAACGTTGTAAAGATCGGGAGTGTGTCGACGAGGGTTGCGTACCTTATACTCAGAATCACCAAACGGTATTCGCTGAAGGTCATACAGGTTTACGCACCAACCTCGGCACAGCCCGATGAGGAGGTGGAGGAAATGTATGAGGATATCTCTAGAGCCATGCATTCCTCCAAAACCCGATATACAGTGTTAATGGAGACTTCAATGCAAAACTAGGCACAAGAGAGAACGGTGAGCTGAAAGTAGGGAAATTTGGAATAGGGAAACGGAACTCAAGGGGCCAGCAGCTGGCCGACTTCATGGAGAAAGAGGGACTCTTTATGATGAACTCTTTCTTCCAGAAGCGACCCCACAGGAAGTGGACCTGGTCGAGCCCCGACGGTTCGACATAAAATGAGATTGACTTCATTATGACGACCAGACGACAACTGTTCAGTGATGTCTCCTTCATCGCGAGGGTGAAAACTGGTAGCGATCACCGAATGGTTAGAGGCACACTGAACCTAAACGTTAAGTTGGAGAGGTCTCGTCTTATGAAGTCAACGCTCCGTCCCCCTCGTGCTCTGTTCCAAAGTCCCGAACCCTTTCAGCTTGAGTTACAAAACCGTTTTCAGTGCCTAGAAGACTGCAATGAAGTGGACGATATGAATGACAAGCTCGTGGAAACTGTCCATGCGGTCGGAGCTAAGTTCTGCAAGACCCGCCGCAGAAGAACACAAAAACTCTCCGATCACACTCTTAATCTCATGGCTGTTAGACGGGAGATGAAGCTACATTCTTCAACACACTTGACAGCATACAGGCATCTGAACAGACAGATCTCCAAATGCATGCGGCGGGACTTACGCAACTTCAATACAGCTCGTATTGAAGAAGTCATCGAGCGGAACCAAGGCTCCAAAGTCTTTGCCAGAGATCTGTCTGCCAGAAAGAGCCAACTGTCAAAGCTGAAGACAATATGGCAGCATCGTTTCCGGGATACCTGAGATTTTGATTGAGATTGGGAGGTTCTATGGGCAGCTGTACACGTCATCGTTGGAGCCACACGCAAGTGTGAGTAACGATCCAAGAGCGAGTGTCATCCGACACTATTCCGAAGATATCCCGGACGTCAGTCTGAGCACCTTAAAAACGTTAAGGCCCCAGGCGAGGATGGAATTACAGCGGAGCTTCTGAAATCGGGTGGAAGACCGGAAGGTACTTGAAGTCCTTCAGAAGCTCTTTAATTCCGTCCTCCATGGTGCCATTACACCGGAGGCGTGGAGCAGAAGTGCGGTGGGCTTGTTCTTTAAGAAAGGTGACAACGCTCTCTTGAAGAACTACAGACCGATTTTTCTTCTGAGCCGCTTCTACGTGCTGTTTTCGAGAGTCATTACGAATCGTCTCGCGCGCAGACTTGACGACTTCCAGCCTCCCGAACAAGCTGGTTTCCGAAAGGGCTTTAGCACTACAGACCATACCCTTCGGCAAATTGTACAGAAGTCTGAAGAGTACAATTTGCCACTATGTATGGCGTATGTGGACTATGAGAAAGCCTTTGATTCCGTCGAAATTTGGGCGGTGCTGCAGTCCCTTCAGCAGTGCCAAGTTGACTGTCGGTATATCGAAGTGTTGAAGTCTTTGTACAGTAGAGCTACGATGGCTATCCGAATACAGAACCAGAGTACGAAACCTATCCAATTGCAGAGAGGTGTAAGACTGGGTGACGTCATATCCCCGATACTCTTCACCGCTGCATTAGAAGACGTTTTCAAGCTTCTGGACTGGAAAGGATACGGTATCAACATCAACGGCGAGTACATCACTCACCTTCGATTTGCTGACGATATAGTCCTTATGGCAGAAACGCTGGAGGGCCTAAGCACTATGCTCAATGACCTCAATAGTGTCTCTCAACGGATAGGTCTTAAGATGAACATGGACAAAACAAAGATTATGTTTAATGTCCATGTCACACCTATGCCGGTAGTTGTTGGGAGCACTAAGATCGAAGTTATTGACGAGTATGTTTACCTGAGACAAATAGTCCGACTATAATAATAATGAATAGGCGACTTTTTTTTTCTGTGGCAACCTCGGTGACAAATAGTTAAAAAATTGGGCTCCCAAACAATTTCGTAAAAATAATTATTGTAATTGATAATTTCCACCTCAAATTTAAGTTATAGTTGTTAATTACGAACAAATTGTATTGTGTAATAAATAAGAGTGGTAAATATTGAAATAAATAAATTTTTAGTGCCTCTCAAAGTGACAGCACGTAACGAACATCGTTTAAATGTTACTGTAATTCTTGTTATCCCTTTTAATATTTACGATATATCTCTTAAGTGTTGTTGTTTTCGGATTTCATTTTGAATTGTTTTCTTGATAATTTAATTTGAGATCTGTAATTAGAGTCCTACAATTGGATATTTGCTTACTCTTTTCCCTTGATTTTCCATCTTTGTTTTCTTTTACTATTTAAAATACATAGTAAAATGAATACTCTTAATGCCAAAACGCGCCAGATGGATAACCAACTCCATCTTGCGCTCCAAGAACTGAGGGCGTCCAGGGAGCAGTTTGAGCTGTTACTTAAAGAAACGGATAACAACGAAAAGGAAATAATAAGTATAATTTCGAAAAATACTCAATTGAAAAGTGATATGGTTAAGTTACATAGAGACTATACAGATATTTTAAAGGAAAGGGATCAGCTCCAGAGGACAGTCGATGAGTTTGACCGATGCAGCAAAGAATATGAGGAATCCCTCAGATTAATTGCTGCATTGAAATTACAATTAACTGAAGCTAATGAGCAAATTTCACAATTTAAACAAAATATTGATAATTTGCATGCACTTAAAACTCAGAGTCTGTTTGAGGAGCTCGTAGAATGTAAATTTCATAAAACGTTGCAACCCCCCAGAACAATAGATTTGACTGATGATTCTACCACATCAAGAACAGAAGAAAGGATTACAAGCAGCAGAAGGAAATTAAAAAAATATATAAAAATTAATAAATATATTAGGAAAGTGCAAAAATTAGTTAAAACTAAAATTAATATTAAAAATTATACAAATGTATGTACGGAAAAGCAAGAGTTAATTAGTAAAATTAAATTATATTCAATTGAGGTGGAAAACATGAAAATTTTTTTTGAGACTGAAATAGAGTGTCTTAATTCAGAAATTTTATCACTTCAAACCTCATTACAAATTATGTCAAATAAATATAAATCTGCAGGGAATGAGATAAAAGAACTCATACTGGCCATGGATAATCTGGTAAAGTCCTGCAAATATAACGAGGAACGATTTGACTCCTTATTAAAATATCAAAATGAATATCAGCGCTCACTGCCAGGTTCTTTAGGGACAGTGTGTGTTAATAATATGACAAGCAGTAATACTTCATTTTCTTTACCTACACTCTATGATAGTACCATAACAAAGCAGATAAATTTAAAAAGTAATTCATATAATGAAAAAAAAAATATAATTGTGTATAGTGATGACATAGGCAAAAACTTGGGTATATCATTGAATAACTGTTTAAAAAGGCAACAGATAAGTAATTACTGCATGCCTGGAGCATCATTCAGTGATATTATGAATAAAATTTTAACTAGTAAATTTAACCCTAATAGTATATTAATAATTTTTGTTGGGTGAAGAGGCAATATGAACAAGAATCAATTATTAAAATATATTGAATATCTCAATAACATAAATGTGGTTAAAGTTATCTTGTTTACATTGCCTTACATAGAGGGGTGGCCACAGGAAAATAAACTAAGACATAATTTAAATTTAATGATGCATTACTTGACATGTAACAATAACTTAAATTTGACATTTAATTGTAAGAATAATAATGATAAATTTCATTTAATTGATATTAATAATTTAACTAAGAAGTTTTTGACAAGAGATAGGTATTACCTATCAAAGTATAGTTTAAGACTGGTAGCAAATACGCTATCTTATTATTTATATTTTAACTCAGCCAATGATTTGGCTACCTTGACACCTGCTTCTTTTGAGCAACAAAATAATTTTACATTTGATTTGGAACCAGTTCCAAGTAATTTAAATGAGATAATAAGACAATAGAGGTAATCTCTAGCAAAGATAATTTAAATAGCTTAGAATGCAACTTACCAATACATAACTATGCAATTTTACAAAATGTCAATAATAAAAATTGTATCAACCTGGTGCATCAAAATATACAAGGTATGTTAGGCAAAGAATTAGAAATTGAACTATTTTTAAATAGTAACAGTATACTTACATATTTTATGTATTACAGAACATTGGTTGAAAGAATACAACTCCATATTTAAGTTCAGTAATCACCAGGTGGTCAGTTCGTTCAATAGAGATACTAAATTACGTGGTGACTCCTTAATATTAGCTAATAAGTCCTTATCATGTAAATAACGTAAAGACATTGTGAGCCTCTCTGTTGAGCGTACTGTAGAAATGGCATGTGTTGAGCTTGACCACCTTATTGTTGTCAGTGTTTACAGACCCCCATGTTCAAGTTATGATACTTTTGAAAAAGTTATGGAAGAAGTTTTAGTTAAGCGTAATAAACAGAATAAATCTCTTGTAGTGTGTGGAAACTTTAATATCAATTTCCTGGAAACTTCTTCCATCAGTATTACATTTTGTTCTTTGTTCAAATCCTATAATCTTAATAATTTATTCTTTGAAGCAACACGTATTGCAGGGTGTAGTGCAACTTGTATTGATAATATTTTTACAGGTGTTGTACCAATCAACAAATCAATAATTCAAAAACTTAGTTCAGATCACTGTGGACAACTAGTTTTGTTACCTTATATGCACAAAAAACAGGTAAATGAGAAAATTGTGTTTGTTCCTATTAATGCAAAACGCCTGGAGAGATTTAGAAGTAATATGTTAAAAATCCTTCCATCCCTTTCTTATAAGAACAATGCAGACTATTTATATAGAGAATTATTTACTTTTATAAACAATGAATTTAATAAAACATTCACTTCTAAAACATTCTCCAGAAACAGTCGCAAGGCATTTAATGAGTGGGCGACAGTAGGAATTCATAAAAGCAGACGAAGGTTATATGACCTTTACCATGAAAGATCGTATAATCTTTCCGATGCTTTTAAAGAATATGAAAAATATTATTCTAAAATGTTTAAAAGAGTTTGCTCCACAGCCAAATCATTATATATTAGTAACAAAATTAAGACGGCTAAGAATAAAATTAAAATGACGTGGAGTATAATTAACAGCGAAACCGGTAAAGAGAAACCTCGTAACTCAAACTATCAATTAAAAATTAATAATGAATTGACTAAATCAAATCAAGAAGATGCAGCGGTGTTTGAGAAATATTTCACTGATGTTCCTATCTTGACAACAGAGTCATTGAATACTTCTCCAACTGTCGCCGAGTCATTACTTAAACAGAATGTTAATACCTGTTTAAAAGAATTTAGATTTGAAAAAGTATTACCGCATAATATTGTAAAATACTTCAAAACCATTGATGTAAAGAAAACCGCAGATTTGTGGGGGATTTCCGTTACAGTGATTGCGTCCATAATAGATTTAATTGCACCTCATCTTGCTATTATTTTTAATACTTGTGTCGATTCTGGTGTGTTTCCTGATTTAATGAAGTATAGTAAAGTAATACCTTTATTTAAATCTGGTAGTACATTGGACCCCGCTAATTATAGACCTATTTCTGTACTACCAACTCTCAGTAAAATATTTGAAAAAATTATTTAGCATTAATTGTTAATTTTTTTTTATTACAAATAAATTACTTCATCAAAATAAATTTGGTTTTACAAGGGGTCGCTCGACGTCTGACGCCGGTGTTGAGCTTATGAAATTTATTTTTAATGCCTGGGAGAATTTACAAGATGCCTTAGGTATTTTCTGTGACCTTTCCAAGGCTTTCGATTGTGTTAATCATGATACATTAATCAGAAAACTACAACATTACGGTGTAAAAAATTTGGCGCTTAAACTTATTACTTCATATTTAAGTAACAGAACTCAAAAAGTCGTCATTAATGGTAAATGATCCTCCGGATCGGTAGTATCAATGGGCGTTCCTCAGGGCTCGATTCTTGGCCCATTCCTGTTCCGAATCTATATTAATGACTTACCTTATCTTGTAGGGGACAATCACGATATAGTATTATTTGCTGACGATACCTCTTTGATTTTTCAAACTGAAACGGCAGTCAATTAAATATGACGATGTAAATAATGCTCTATCGAAACTAGTACATTGGTTTAACGCCAACAATTTGCTCTTAAACGGCAATAAGAAAAAATGTATTAAATTTACAATACCTAATTTTTTTTTATAGGAGAGGGGGCAAACGAGCATGCGGTTCACCTGATGGTAAGTGACTACCGCCGCCCATGAACAACCGCAACACCAGGGGAATCGCAGATGCGTTGCCGGCCTTTTAAAAAGGAGTAGGCTCTTTTCTTGAAGGTCCCTAAGTCGTATCGGTCCGGAAAAATCGCTGATGGTAATCGATTCCACAAGGATTATAACAGTGGTAGAGCCACGCGGCAGCTTTTATTGTCGCACGGATGGGCCGGCTCGAACCGGGGTAGTACCACGACCTCACAGAAAACCAGCGTGAAGTAGAGGTTTACCTCTGCGTTTCGCTTGGTGAGTGCAGGTGGCCGGAGGCCCTTTTTACTGGAAATGAGGCATTCCATCTTAGTCCTCACGGGTGACAACGCATCTACATTTTGATTTGTAACAGAGGATAGATGTAGATGTCTATGGGCCGCAGCAACCACTTACCATCAGGTGGATTGTGTGCTCGTTTGTCACCCTTATCCAATAAAAAAAAAAAAAAAAAAAGGAGGTCGTGCGAGGAAGAAAACATCTTCTAAATCGCACAGTGGTGGACCGCCAATCATCCAGATGGTGTGGATGGTATCGGGAGTTCTGCCGCGATGTGCGTTCGTGAAATTTGGCGGCTGGGATTAATCCGAACAATTCCTCAGAGCACTCCCCATGGTAGATGCGAAAGAAAATGCAAAGGGATGCAACATCTCTTCGCAGTGCCAATGAATCGAGCCGATCGGAAAGGGCTCGGTCGTCGACGATTCGAGCAGCTCTGCGTTGGATGCGGTCAAGTGGAAGGAGCTGGCACTGGGGAGCCCCTGCCCAGAGATGGGAACAGTATTCCATGTGAGGCCGAACTTGTGCCTTGTAAAGTTGCAGGCGGTGTGCCGGCATGAAATACTGTCCCGCTCTGCTGAGCACGCCAAGCTTTTTAGAGGCCAATTTGGCCTTCCCTTTCAAGTGACCACGAAACTGCACGTCACTCGATATGTCGACTCCGAGGATACCGATACTGGCTGAGGCAAGAAGGGGAGTGCCTTGAAACTGAGGAGATACGACAAAGGGGTTCTTTTTAGCGGTAAACGCGCAAACTTGTGTCTTCTGAGGATTAAACTGGACTAGATTCAGTCGCCCCCAATCTGAGACTTTGCTCAGCAAAGACTCGACTTCAGACACAAGTTTGTTCCGGTACTCAGCGACGTTTTCCCGAGAAATATTGGCACGGCCGGTGTATAGAGCATCACCAGTGCTGTCATCCGCATAGCAATGAATGTTACCAGTTAGCAACATATCATTGATACGCAGAAGAAACAGCGTTGGTGATAGCACACAGCCTTGTGGAACACCAGCGTTAATAGGCTTGTAGTCAGAGCATGCACCGTCTACAACGACCTTGATGCTCCGATCTGCAAGGAAGCTGGTGATCCAATTGCACAATTTCTCGGGAAGCCCATAGGAAGGGAGCTTCGAAAGAAGCGCTTTATGCCAAACCCGATCGAAAGCCTTCGCAATGTCCAGACTAACGGCCAACGCCTCCCCCTTGGACTCTACTGCCTCCGCCCATCTATGGGTCAGGTAGACCAGAAGATCACCAGCTGATCGAACCCGACGAAAACCGTATTGGCGGTCACTAATCAGCTGATGATCCTCAAGGTACCGGATGAGCTGGCAGTTAATAATGGATTCCATTATTTTGGATAACAAGGAGGTGATCGCGATAGGCCTATAGTTGGATGGGTCTGAGCGGTCGCCTTTTTTAGGGATCGGGTGGACAAAAGCTGTCTTCCATGAATTCGAGACTACGCCTTGGGAGTAGGAGTACCGGAAAAGACGCGTTAGGACCGGTGCCAACTCCGGTGCACACGTCCTCAGCACAATTGGGGGGATTCCGTCAGGCCCACTCGACTTCTGGATGTCCAGGGAGAGCAGTGCTTTGCGAACCGAGCGCTGTGAGAACAGCACATCCGGCATGGAGCACTCATACCGCGGGATGGTCGGCGGTGTGTTCCCCCCGTCATCAACAGTCGAGTTGGACGCAAAAAGGGAGCCTAAAAGGTCGGCCTTCTCTTTTGCGTCGTGGGCCAGTGAGTCGTCCTCCCTGTGCAGAGATGGTAGTGATGGCGTACAGAAATTCCCTTGGACAGCCTTGGCGAGAAACCAGAATGCACGGGTTCCCGAAGGAAGGCGAACTAGTTTCTCGCCAATTCTGCCTATGTGCTCTGACTTTGCCTTGGCAATTACCCTTTTGAAGGACCTGGAGGCGAAGTTATACTTCTTTTTAAGTGTGCTGGTGCTTACATCCCGAGTCGCCGAAGCCGCAGCCCAGGCTTGATAACACTCCTGCTTACTGCGTAATGCAGTCTTACAGGAGCGACCAAACCAAGGCTGAGATCTGCCTCCGATGGGTACCACAGATGATGGAATAAATAGTTCCATTCCCTGTAGCACCACATCAGTGACAGAGTCAGCAACAGCGCTGGGATCATCCGGCGAGAAGCAAACCCGCCCCCATGGGTAGGATGCAAAGAAAGACCGCATTCCGTCCCAATCCACCGACCTGTAATGCCAAAGCAGGCGGCACGGCGGCAACCTGCAGAACGCAACCGCGAAGGTAGCGTGAGTGGCACCACACTCCGGATCAGACAATGGTCCGAAGAGCCGAGTGGGGCATCGACGGAAACCTGATATCCGTCCGGATGAGAGGTCAGCAGAAGGTCCAACAGGGAAGGTGTATGATCCTCCACATCTGGAATCCGCGTAGGCGAAGTAACCAGATGTGTCAGAGCATATGCCAAAGCAAAGTCATAAACAGATCTCCCCGCATGATCGGTTAGACGTGAACCGAGCCATTCGGCATGGTGGGCGTTAAAATCGCCAAGGATCACGATCTCTGCGGATGGGACCTGTTGTAGCAAGGAATCTGTAGCCATTTGGACGTGGTCGATAAGTCGGTCTGTTGCGGCATTACCGCTATGGGACCTATAGAGGCACCCGTAGACGCGCGGTTGGTCGTCGCTGTCTACGCGTAGCCAAAGGATGGACAGGTCCGAACCTTCAAGACTGCTGAGGCGTCGAGAACAGATGTCCTCTCTGACATACACGCAAACTCCAGCCCGAGGCACAAAGGAATGCTCCAATTTGTACCCCGGGCAGGACAGATACGAAATATCAGCCGGAGAGGAAACCTGCGTCTCGGTCAGAAAGAGCAAGGCCGGCTTCGCCGTCTCGAGATGGTAGTGGACGGCGTTTAGGTTAGAGTGAAGTCCCCTGATGTTGCAGAAATTCACGGATAGCGTGGCAGGGGTCGCCTTGGTGTTCTTGCTCAGTTTGCCCGTAGCAGTTATGCTTTTAAGCGGAATTTTGCCCCCCCCCCCCCAGAATACGCGGGGCAGCCTGAGCACCCACGCTCAGGATCGGAATAACATGGTCGTGGATGCTCAGCGAGGGATTCTCCAGGGGTACTGGTACCCTCCTGGGGTAGTTCATCGTGTAATTCCGCTACCATGTTGATGGGGGGGGGGAATTGGGCCTCCGGCCACCTGCACTCACCAGACGAAACGCAGACGCAGAGCTTCTACTTCACGCCGGTATTCTGTGAGGTCGTGGTACCAACCCGGCTCGAGCCGGCCCATACATGCAACAGCAAAAACTGCTGCGTGGCTCTACCAAATGTAAAACATTCGAAAACCAATGTGCTCTTAAATGGGGAGGAGTTGAGTCTTGTGGATACCACTGTTTTTCTTGGTATTACTATTGACGCGAAACTTCAATGGAGCCCCAATATATCTAAATTAGCAAGCAGACTTAGTTCTGCAGCATATGCTGTAAGAAAGATTAGAAGTCTCACAGATGTTGAGACTGCTAGGTTAGTGTATTTTAGTTACTTTCATAGCGCAATGTCTTATAGAATTTTGCTATGGGGTAATGCGACTGATATTGAAGCTATATTTGTTTTGCCAAAGAGAGCCGTACGGGCGATTTATAATCTAAATATTAAAGAGTCCCTTAGAGAAAAATTTGAAGAAATAAAAATATTAACTTTGGCATCGCAATATATTTATGAAAATGTAATGTATGTACATAAAAACATAAATAGCTTTAATAAGAATAAGGATGTTCATACCTTAAACACTAGAAACAAACATAAGCTTGTAATGCCACTTACTAGACTCCACAGAATTAGTAATACATTTATGGGGCAATGTATACGCTTTTACAACAGAATCCCAGAACATGTTCAAAGTTTGTCAATAAACGAGTTTAAAAGTTTTATTAAAGAAAATCTGTACAAAAAGGGTTATTATAATATCAAGGAATACATGAATGAAAATAACCCCTGGGAATAAGGTGATCGCCACCATGCTGGTTCTATGAAAATTCCTTTAAAATTGTATATACAAAATTATTGTTAAGTGAAATCATGTTTAAAAAAAAAGTCCCGCTGGGTTTCTTGCTGGTTCTTCCCAGGACAGAGGTATTTTCCGAACCAGTGGTAAATAAAATAATGACTTTCAATAAGTATTATGTAATAATCCATATTGAATAAAAATCATTCTATTCTATTCTATTCTAGTAGGTAAGTCTAACTTCGACCGAGAGGTCAATCGACGGATTCAACTCGGCTGGGCAGCGTTCGGGAAGCTACGACACATCTTCTCGTCAGGTATACCTCAAAACTTGAAAACGAGACTGTACACCCAAAGCGTGTTGCCAGTGATGACATACGGAACTGAGACGTGGTCCTTCACAGCTGGCCGTATGAGGAAACTCAAGGTCGCTCAGCGAGCTATGGAGAGGGCTATGCTCGCAGTTTCTCTGTGTGATAAACTTAGAAATGAGGATATCCGCAGTAGGACCAGAGTAACCGACATAGCCCAACGGATTAGTAAGCTGAAGTGGCAGTGGGCCGGCCATATAGCTCGAAGAACCGACAACCGATGGGGAAGAAAGGTTCTTGAGTGGCAGCCTCGTACCGGTAGGCGAAGTGTAGGGCGACCCCCCACGAGTTGGAGTGACGACCTGGTAAGGCATGCAGGAAGTCGATGGATGCAGGTGGCTCAGGACCGTGCTTTGTGGCATTCCTTGGGGGAGGCCTATGTTCAGCTGTGGACTTATGAAAGGCTGTAATGATGATGATGATGATGATTTAAAAGATAATAATGCGTGTAAAAGAACTGTCTTACACTTCTTTTACATTTGTAAGTACATATTATACTTCATAAGGATAAATTGTAACTGTTGGGAGAAAAATATTCTACTTTTGAATTTGTTGCCGCTTCTTGTCACAAGATCTCCCCGCAATAAGGACTTGTTGAAACGATGGCGTAGCATTTTACTTTCAAACAGTGCTTTTTAATAGCCAATTTCAAATAAAAATATTTGTCTTTGACTTTACCTAATGTATGTTTGGATGTTTTTCCTTCAATCACACTTGAGCGGCTGGATACATTTTAAAGAAATTTGTTTTTTTTTTTTTGGAAATATGTTATGTATGCAAATTCATTTGTGAAATTGAATGCTTAAGTATTACATTCAAATGCTTCTATCTAATATCTAAAGAACACAAACTTAAATGGAATTTCCAAACTTGCTTGGGACGGAATACAGATGTTACAGAAGCTAAAACCCAACAAAGACTAAGCAATATCACAAAATCATGTTGATTAAAATAACATAACACAGCACTGACCATTATATATACAAGTAACACAGAGGTAGCCAAGAGTGGGTAAACATAATTCTTTTGAAGATTTATCAAATAATGAGATCATAGAAAATTCCAAATTCTTAGATGATACTTCACAAAGTTTACCTAATTTAACAACCACTCACTGAACAATGATCTTAGGAATGAAATACATGCGTTTTCTATAAACTATCTAGAGCACACAATGAAATAAATTTATTAAATTTGGAAATCACAAAATATCAAAAGAAAATTACTGAACAGCAAAAGAAGCTCGATATATACAAAAAGTTTTTATCAAATGGAGATATATCACCACGAAGGTTAACACCGATGAAGTTAGATAAAATTCCACCGATGAAGTAGATGAATTTATATCCACTTCACAGGATACGAACAGCAAAACAAAAGTTGGACAAAGTTTAAACATACATTGGACCACAAAAAAAGGCCTTAAACTGCAAGAAACTTGCATAGAAAATAACTAACAACAACTCTTCATAAAACGATTATTTTCGCTGATGACGCAACACACTTAAAAAATACAGTTAAATTGAGAAAACCTCCTCTCTTTTTTGAAGTTAGTTAAAAACTACTTTGTAAAAGCCAGTTTTAAATAAAAATATTTGTTTTGGGCTTTGACTTTGCCTAATGTATGTTTGGATGTTTGTTCTTCAATCACACTTGAGCGGCTGGACGAATTATAACGAAATATGACATTTTCTAAAAAAAGTAAAATTTGTCTTCGAAGTCAATTATCATGTCTCGAAACAAAACAGGTACATAAATATATTGTATGTTTCCAGCGATGCCAAAATCATGCTCAAATTAAGGAACGAGCTTACTCCTTTTAAAAAAGTCGGCAATCTGCAATTCCCCTGGTGTTGTAATGGGCGGCAATCAACACTTACCACCAGCTGAGCCGCATGCTCATTTGTCTAACAATATTCACGATCGTACCATTTATCTATACAAATAAATAAAATTGGAGCGTTTGTTGGTAATGTCAAAATTACAGCTTTTTACTAAATGAATATGAAAGTATATATGGAACTAATAACAAAAATACAACTTTTAAAGTTTTTGTCTGTCTGTTTGTTCCAGCTAATCTCCGAAACGGCTTTGCCGATTTTGATGGGATTTTCACTGGCAGATAGCTGATGTGAGAAGGAGTAACTTAAGCTTCTTTCATTTTAGAAAAAGAATTAGGGTTCCGCGTAAAAAAAAATTAAAACTCCAAATAACATGCGCGCGAAGTCGCGGGGAACAGCTAGTATTAAAATAGAAATTATTGTAGTTTCTGTTTATAAAAATAAATAATATCTTTATTTTTTCCGACGGAGTACGGGTATCGTATAGTAAAACCAGGTTTAAAGTCGTTTTCTATTATATTTATAATTCTATTATATTATATAAAATAAATAATATCTATTATATTATATAAAACAAATAATATCTATTATATTATATAAAATAAATAATATCTTTATTTTTTCCGACGGAGTACGGGTACTGTATAGTAAAAACAGGTTTAAAGTCGTTTTCTATTATATTTATAATTCTATTATATTATATAAAATAAATAATATCTATTATATTATATAAAATAAATAATATCTATTATATTATATAAAATAAATAATATCTTTATTTTTTCCGCCGGAGTACGGGTACCGTATAGTAAAAACAGGTTTAAAGTCGTTTTCTATTATATTCTCTCTCTCCCATTTATGCACATTGTGGTCACAAAGCTTATCCTAGGATTTCCGTAATTTTACCTTTTCTATTGTACCTAAGGGACGAATGATAACGGAATGGAAATGGAAAATGGGAAATCGGGAGGATTTGAGCAAAGAATATTTTATTACTACAATGTACTTTGAGGCAATCTATGGGAGAGGTCTATTTTCAGGAGTAGACTTTTATCAGCTGTATTGGATGAATGAATATATAATGTCATAGACATTTTCAGAAGTATTACAACCCATAACTTATATTGTAGTTTTTCCTATTTTTAACAACATTATTTTCAACTGACTTTTAAAAAGGAGATGGTCGATTCGACTGTTTTTGTGTGTTACCTCAGAAATTTTTTTCTACATTGATGGTGTGCCCAATGCTTATTTAACTGACTTCGACTACATCGATGGTGTGTCCATTTTATTTATATTGAAGTCAGTTGCATAAAATGTTTAATTTTACCACTTGTTATTTCTATCACTTCATAGTCCACAAGCTTATTGATCTACATGATCAAAGGCAGTATAAGTATATCGACAATCCATACCGTTCCGTATCGACCCATATCGTTCCGTGGGTGTCGTAAGAGGCGACACAGGGAAACAAACCAGGAGATCCAGAACCAGTGTCCCCTGAAAAAAAACTGCGTATGCCAAACCGCTTGCTAAGCGTGGCAACTATGACAAATATCCCCCTGTGAAGTAATTCATGGCGGAAGCCAATGTATGTTCAGCAGGAACTTTTAATAGGCTGTTACAGTAAACATTTTTTACCACGTTTTTATTAACTTGTTTTAATGTATGTCCGTTTAAGTCGAATTTGATCAGTGATTTTGAAATAAAATCCCAATAATCTAGAGACTTGAAATTTTCAACTTAGTACTGAATAGGACGGCAATGTAAAAATATGAAAGATTTTTTTTTTAAAACGTTACCCCCACACTAGGATTTTCTCCTGTGTCGTGGAGGCAGTTTACAAATATAAATTGCACAAGGACAAACATCCAGACCCGGAACAATTATTTGTAGGCCATACAAATACTTGTTCCGTGCGGGATTCGAACCCGCGGCCCCCAACGCAACAACTGATTGCTAAGCCACTGTGCCACGGAGCCGTCATAAGAATAAACGTAGTACATTAAAAAATGTTATTGCTTCTTTTTGTTAACCCCGTTAATAAAACGCTTTCATATACATTGAAACGATATTTCAAAATGAATAGTCTAACACCTTAAGTTTCAAAATAAATTAAAAAAAAAACTTTTGATCTCTTAAGTTGCTTTTCAAGATACATCTTGCAGGCGATCGAAGGTGGTTAATTATTTACTTACTAGTCCGAGCGAGTAAGTTATGATGACCTCGCTTGCGTCTCGAGTGTTAGTTTGAGTGACTATATTTAATTATACGCTTGCTTCAGTAAGTGCTCAAGTTTCTTAATAAAGAAGTTTAACACTCGAAGCATAAGTCTGCAGAAACAAACTAATTGAAGTATTTTATTTACTAGCACCAAATCAAAGTCGTTATCGAAGCTAGGTATCAATTGTTATTGCACGAATAGGTCGGCGCGACCGGGGTTTACCAGGCTCTCACAGAATACCAATGTGAAGTGGCAGCTTAATGCTAGCACAGTCTATAAATCCATACAGTCGTCCGACGAAAACGCCTAGACAGGGAAATCGTGCGGGGTGTGAGGGTTGAGACGCGGGAAGTACGAGCCCGAGCTGCTCATGCCAATCGTATTAGTAGCTCGGGACACGACTTCCAGGGTTAAAGCTCGTTTGCTTTTATTATTTTTAAACTTAGTGTATAAGAAAATTGGTTCATACGACGTGTGCTGTGAGAGATTGCAAATCGTCATCTCGCATAAATAAATATCTGCGATTTCATCAAATCCCGCACACGGAAGAAATGTAAATAAATATTTTTATTTTACCTTTCTTCCGTGTTCTTTTTGTTGTGACCAAATTGCCAACTTAAAAAAAATAGCGGACGTAAAAAATAGGTACTAGTCGCTGGGCATTACCGTTTCGAATTTTGATTTTTTTTCTTCATGTAAATCGTGTGGTTGGACAGGCTAAGGTTTTAGACCATACTATAGTGCCTCGTCTTCGGTCTTTCGAAGCTTTTTATAAAATATTAAGATTTAGGGTCAATTTTTAGGTTTGTCGCAGTGCTAATTACGAAAATAGCATTTACTTTTAAATCCAAAATGGCGGTCATTTTTAATATATGTATGTTATGGATGTCAATTTTAAAGTTTCTTGGGGTATTACGAAAACGGCATCCATTTTCATATCCAAGATGGCGGACATTTTCTTAATAATATGATATGGGTATAATTTAGAGGTTTCTTGTGGTGCTGATTACAAAAATGGAATTCTTTTTTAAATTCAAGATGGTGGACATAATTTTTTTAATGTTATGGATGTCAATTTCGAGAATTTTTGGGGTGCCAATTACGAAAACGACATCAATTTTTATATCCAACATGGTAAATTTTTAATAATACAATATGGATGTCAATTTTGAGGTTTCTGGGGGTGATGATTATGAAAATTTATAAATAAGTATTGTATTTAATCATTTCAGATGCAAATTATGGATGGAAGTTATTGATAGACCTGATTTAGTTGGAAGAATTTTCGAAAGCCGAAAGAATCAGTTGTTAAATAAACGAATAATTCAATGTCTTTAGTCATTGTAACGCTAATAATAATATGGATTTGATATCTAGCTAAAAGTATAAGAACGATATTATGTAGCGAAATTGAGGTATGGCCACATATCGAGAGTAGAGCACTCCCTCACGTTGTAAGGCGTGCAATTAGCGTTTTGAGTACTTTCAGGAGAAATGTAAGAACAAATTCTTACTTATTCTTTATATTATAAATCATACTGTTGATGACGATATAGATCTAAAATAAATAATTAAATTAGTAAAAGTTGTTAATTTATGACAACCCTAACCTCCATACGCTGTCTAGACGTTATCGGCATTTATCACGAGATCAAAGGCGTCGTCCTACTGTATGTTTACTGTGATGCTAGTGTGCTACGTATGGTGAGTGTAGAGAGCCGGAGACCTTTTTTACTGGTAGCTAGGCATTCGATCTTAGTACTCAGGGGTGACAACGCATCTGCATATGGAATCTTAATCGAGGGTAAATGTAGAGCCTATGGATCACAGTATCCACTTTTCATTAGGTGAACTGTGTGCTGGATTGTTACCCTTATTCTATAAAAAATGCACATGTAGTCTCTCAAGGTTAAAGATTCAGCCTATATACGTCCCACCGTTGGGGATGGGCCTCCTTGCATTTCGAATATAGAGCAATTATTCTACGATACTGTGCGCTACTGTGTGTTCTTACTTTTCTTTTTTCAACTTGTTGCTAAGCTATTGCGCCACCAAGCTGTCATGTTCGCGGGCTTCACATGTCCTTGAAATATTACTTTAATATGTGTATGTTTTAATGTATATTTCTGTGTATATATGATAATGCCTTAAGCCATTACCTCCGCCGTTTTTACAGTTTGTGTGCATAAAAGTTTAAATATATAAATAGATAATAATAAATATCTAAATGAAATGTTTTCCTTCTCCGCCGAGAAGCGGTAAATCAAAATAAAATTGCAACTATCAACTTCATTTGTGTCGGCAATAATCGAACCCACGATGGTCGTACTTTAAAATTTGCAACCAATAGCTTAGCTTCCAGCGCTCATGGAAGATGGGATATGTGAGGTGTGTTAAAATGTAATTCTCTCATACAACTGGCAATATCTCTAGACAAGTTAATTTACATGCAACAACGTATAAATATTCAACAGCGTTGCCTTCCGCACCGCAAGGGACGCAGTGTCTCAAGAATTTTAAGGATTATTAAAGAGAGCTAATTTTGAGGTTGAGCGCTGGGTCTTACAATCTTCGTCCACACTGATTGTAGCGGACAGCGAGGAGGCCGGCGCCCCGTCGTCCCTTCACACCCCGGTGCGCCCGCGCACCCCGCACACCGGCAGCGGATCAAGCGATGTCGCCGACCAATCAGCGCGCGGCATCGCCTTACGACGCTACTCACGAACCAAGACGCTCTCTTGAGGCATATAAGAAGGGCGTTTTGGTCTGTGAGTCGTTCATTTCGGAAGCGGCACTCGAAGAGAAGAAACAGCAAGAGAAATCAAGAAGAATCAAGACTCCATAGAAATTAAGAAGACTCCCCTCTGTATATAGTGTGGTTAATAGTGCCACATTGTAAATAGTTTGAATACAGTATAGTTCGACAGTACCATCTTTTCTTTAAGCAGTTCCCTAGCGTAGTCAGTTTAATACAGTCCACTCGCCATAAGTAAAACCATACAGTCCACTGCGATCCACAACACTGATTAAATTATCAATCATAATTTCTGGTAAATATTGACTTATTACATGCTCGACGAAGAAATTTAATTAGCTAATATCCGCGTATTAAACACGGTGACTGACCGCTAAGAGCCTATTTCACCTGACTGCAGTGTCAAAATAACTTGATGATGAGTCGTTTAGAGGCCAAACACGTGTTATTGTATCGACGGTGATGTCTTTCCTTGTGTAGTGATGTTGTGATAATTACGTGAAGACGGTTCTCTTTAGTCATCATACGGGAGTGCATGATCCTTCCCCGGTCGGGCCAACGCATTCGTATTTAACAACACTCACTGGATGGTATGAAATTACTGATTTTGCATAATAAGTGACGACATAATCAAACCACTCAATCTCTCAATGATCATGGGTGCTCTAAAGCATACCATCGAGAATTAATAATTATTTAATTTTAACGCAGTAAAATGCCTAGAATTAGATTTCTTTTTATACCAATAAAATATAATAAAAAGAAAAATCTTATTAAAACGATTGAACAGGTGTGTTTTAGGATGCACGTAGAAAACAACTGGCTCAGAAACGATGATCCATATTAAAGCTAATAAAAAAAAAGGCGTTACTTTCCCGTTAATATAGTGGGTTCAAATCCCTATTTGGGTCAAATTCAGTTATTCTGTTTTTCTATCAACTACAGGAGTCAGGAATTTGGCGGTATTTCAATACCGTGCCTCAAAAATCACGTACAGCCGCTGCTCTAGCACTTGACCTCTCTCCACTCGTGTCGGCTGCCATTTCATCACATTATGAGAGTGAGCGAATAGAGAGTATGTGTGTGAGAGAATAAGATTTTTTTTATAGGAGATGGGGCAAACGGGCATGCGGCTCACCTGATGGTAAATGACTACCGCCGCCCATGAACAACCGCAACACCAGGAGAATTGCAGATGCGTTGCCGGCCTTTTAAAAAGGAGTAGGCTCTTTTCTTTAAGGTCCCTAAGTTGTATCGGTCTGGAAAAATCGCTGGTGGTAATCGATTCCACAAGGAAGTTGTGCAAGAAAGAAAACATCTTCTAAATCGCACAGTGGTGGACCGCCAATCATCCAGGTGGTATGGATGGTATCGCAAGTTTTGTCGCGATGTGCGATGGTGAAATTGAGCGGCTGGAATTAGTCCAAACAATTCCTCAGAGCACTCCCCGTGGTAAATGCGATAAAACACGCAAACAGATGCAACATCTCTACGCAGTGCCAGTGTATCGAGCCGATTAGAAAGAACTCGGTCGTCAGAGTTTCGAACCGCTCTGCGCTGAATGAGGTCAAGTGAAAGGAGCTGGCACTGGGGTGCCCCGGCCCAGAGATGAGAACAGTACTCCATGTGAGGCCAGATTTGCGCTTTGTAAAGTTGCAAGCGATGTGCCGGCATGAAATACTGTCTCGCTCTGCTGATCACGCCAAGCTTTTTAGAGGACTGATTGGCCTTCCCTTCCAAGTGACCACGAAACTGCACACTATTCGATATGTTGACGCCGAGGATTCCGATGCTAGCTGAGGCAGCAAGGGGAGTGCCTTGTAACTGAGGAGATAAGACAAAGGGGTTCTTTTTAGCGGTAAACGCGCAAACTTGTGTCTTCTGGGGATTGAACTGGGCTAGATTTAGTCGCCCCAAATCCGAGAGTTTGTTCAGCAAAGACTCGACTTCAGACACAAGTTTGTCCCGGTACGCGGCGACGTTTTCCCGAGAAATATTGGCACAGCCGGTATATAAGGCATCACCAGTGCTGTCGTTTGCATAGCAATGAATGATATTAGTTTCCAACATATCATCGATATGCAGGAGAAACAGCGTTGGTGATAGCACGCAGCCTTGTGAAACACCAGCGTTGATAGGTTTGAAATCAGAGCATGCACAGTCTACAAAGACCTTGATGCTCCGATCAGCTAGGAAACTGGTGATCCATTTGCATAATTTCTCGGGAAGGGAAAAAAGGAAGGGAGTTTCGAAAGAAGCGCTTTATGCCCCTTGGACTCTACTGCCTCCGCCCATCATCATGAGTCAGGTAGACCAGAAGATCACCAGCTGATCGACTCCAACGAAAACCGTACTGGCGGTCCCTAATCAGCTGGTGATCCTTAAGGTACCTCATGAGCTGGCAGTTTATAATGGATTCCATTATTTTGGAGAACAAGGAGGTTATGGCGATAGGCCTGTAGTTGGGCGGGTCTGAGCGGTTGCCTTTTTTAGGGATCGGGTGGACCAAAGCTGTCTCCCATGAATTCGGGACTACGCCTTGACAGTAGAAGTACCGGAAAAGACGCGTTAAAACCGGTGCCAACTCCGGAGCACACTTCTTCAGCGCAATGGGAGGGACTCCATCAGGCCCACTCGACTTGCTGACATCCAAGGAGAAGAAAAAAAGCGTAAAATACTTACGAACAGAGCGCTGTGTACATCGCACATCCGGCATGGAGCACTCACACCGCGGGATGGTCAGCGGTGTATTCCCCCTGTCATCTAGAGTCGAGTTGGACGCAAAGAGAGAGCTTAAAAGATCGTCTTTCTTCTTTGCTCCATGGGCCAGTGAGTCGTCCTCTCTGTGAAGAGATGGAAGAGTTGACTGACAGAAGTTCCCTTGGACCTATGGGAACTATAGAGTCACCCGTAGACGTGGGGATGGTCGTCGCTGACTACGCACAACCATAGGATGGACTGGTAGCCGTACCTTCAAGACTGCCGAGGCGTCGAAAACAAATTTCCTCTCTGACGTATACGCAAACCTTCTTATTGCTCCACTTGCCCCGTGAAGTATTAGTCGCGAGCGGAACTTTGCCCTCCCTTCTCCCTGAATAAGCGGGGCAGCCTGAGCACCCACGCTCAGAAGTGGAGTAATTTGGTCGTGGATACTCAGCGAGGGATTCTCCAGGGGTGCTGGTACCACCCCGGTTCGAGCCGGCCCATCCGTGCGACAGCAAAAGCTGCCGCGTGGCTCTACCACTGTGTGTTTGCGTACAAACTCGTGCCCTATAGTCGTATCCTGCGCACATGCGTAGACTCCGTTCAGAATGGCCACCGTGTCCAAAATTCGGTCTGAAGAGCATTAACATGAATAAAGTTAGAAATATTTAAATTAGTTCTGTACGGACTTCATCGTTTCTGTCGACACTTGTAATTTTTCTGGGTGCCATCATCTTGCAATTCTATATTTTAAAAAAAATTGATCATATGCTTAGGATGCAAGATTTCGCCATATTGAAAGTCTGACCTGCGAAGATCGGCTAAAAATTTAAGTTAATCGTTGAAAATAGGCCGGGTCGACTAGTTTGGAATTAAAAAAGTAATTAAATACGATAAAGTCCGTGAATTAGTTTTATTTTTTATTCATTAAGTATAAAGTTAAACAACACAATGACGACATAGATAGAGTAAATGAATGCATATATAGAAATACATAAGTACACATATTAATTTGTTATCAATATGTGTAAAAAAAGAAAAAGATTTTGGTGCAGTTAGAAGAAGAATTAAAAGGGAATATTTAAATAGAATTTAAATATTCTAATTATCAACGAAATAATAATAATAATGAAGAATATAGAAACACTTTAATAAATCAGACAAGCTACATACAGTCACACGTCAATGCCATTGACGGCTAACAAAGAGGGTTCCGTAACAAAAACATTAAACAGTGTTAACCATGATCACATTTATGTCAAATGTAACTTAGTTCCACCTTCGGCACCTGATTATGATGACTTATCATGCAGCAGCACAAGTAGTTTAAATGATGATAACAGCGAATTTTCAAAAACTCTATTATTTCGCCAGCAAATAAAGAATTGGGCGACAGAAAAAAATAATCTCAAGTAGCTTTAAACGATTTAGCTACAATTGTAAATTGTAGGCATTATTAGCAAGATATATTAGCTTCTTACTTTTACGTAGGATGTAGAGTTTGGGAATTAGAGGTATACAACTGCAACTTTTTGAAGACTACTTGAGTGGACGTACTCAGTGCGTTCAGGTGGATAAATTCATCAGTGCTGAACGCACAATTACCTATGGTACGCCTCAGGGCAGTGTACTCTCTCCAACCTTATTTCTTATATATATTAATGAAATGAGTATGCTCACTCTTCCTAAAGGGCGGATCATAAGTTTTGCAGATGATACCGTCCTCCTGTTTAGCGCAGGTTCATGGCAAGATGTCTATACGTACGCCCAATGGGGCTACAACACAGTCTCTAACTGGCTCCGAAGTAATGTGCTGACACTCAACATAGGTAAAACATGTTATGTTACATTTAGATTAAAAAATAACACATTAACAACATCATCACCACCATACTCCATCGTAAGTCACTCATGTTCCAACTCACTTAATAACGCAGATAACTGCATCAAACTATGTCAAGCTGAAAAAGTAAAATATCTAGGAGTAATAATTGATAGCACGTTTTCATGAACACATTAATACCCTTAATAGCAGGTTGCGTAAACTTATATATGTTTTTAAAACTCTGATACCCTATTTACACTCTCGCGCGAGCGACGAGGCGAGTCGCGAGGCGAGCCACGAGGCGCGAGTGTAAACGCTAGCTCGTGGCTCGCCTCGCAGCTCGCCTCGCCACTCGCGGCGCTCGCGTCGGAGGCGGTTTTTTGGGCACGAGGCAAAGGGCCTCGCGAGGGACGCGAGCGTGGTGTTTACACTCGCGCTCTCGTTTCAGTTTGTTTACGGCGCCCTTCCGTGCAGGTTGTGTTGTTTTGTTGGGTTTACACGTTCAACTTCAATTAAAAATGGACTAGTCGCAAGAAGAAACGCTGCAGTTCTTGGAACTCTATCAAGCTGAGCGAATAATTTGGGACCCAAAACATATTATTTATTTTATTTATTAGAAAACTACGGCATGATTACAATAATAGTATACAACCATTAGTTAGTTTTAAATTAAAGCTAATTACAGTTTTCTTACTTAAAAATCATAACTTAAGAGTACGAGCAGAAAGAGTAATTTAAAAATATGTGTATATATATGTATATATATAATATATATATATATATATATATATATATATATACATAATGTGTGTGTGTATATGCGTTTGTGAGAGAGAGTGTGTGTCTGTGTGTGTGGAGGTATGTGTGTGTAAAATGCTTTAGTATTATATAAATTAACATGCTATATTGATGTTAGATATTAAGCTTTTTGATGACGACGTGTTTAAAACCATATGTGGTCGAATTAAAGGGATCTATATCAGAAAATTTCGTGTTGTAATTATGTAGTATCCTAGACAGAACTGAGTTTGATGAATAACTGGTACGCGACAAAGGTACATGGAATAAACGTTTATTTGTGTGACGAGTGCGCTTTGAAGGTACATAAAGCGATATCATCGATAGCAGCTCCGGAGAATCTATTTGACCTGTGAGCAATTTATGCAAAAATAACATATCGAGCAACTCGCGGTAGAAATCCGTAAAAACGACAGCTATCTTCGTAGATAACACGATTTGGACTCATTTTGAAATTTAGGTATTTAATGAATTTTTTCTGGATGGATTCAATGGCATCAATATGCTTTGCGTACTGTGGAGACCATACACAGCTCGCATATTCGAGTAAGCTTCTTACATATGCAAAGTAAATTATGCATAAAAATACCCAAAAAGTAAAAGATGCGTGGAATAGAATTTCCGAGGTTATGTGCTACCAGAGCCGCAGACCGCTAGCAGAGCTCAAAGTAAAAAAGAATTCGCTTATGGCTACCTTTCGTCAACACCTACGAAGAAAAAAGCAATCTATGAAATCTTTGAAAAAATCTGAATTTTTTTAATTTCCTTCTTTTTAAAATGGTCAAGCATCGATAAATATTTATTAAGGCAAGAGTTGATGCCGCTATTATTTCGACGTCTTCCATCGTTGCTGGTTCAAAGCAAACTGAACGCATCGCGAGAGTGTAAACAGGCACTCGTTACCTCACAACAACATGCGAGCTGCGAGGCGAGGTACGAGGCAAGGCGCGAGGCGAGAGTCTAAATGGGGTATGAGAGATGTGGCTGACGAGAAACTAAAGAAATCCGTCTACTTCGCCTTGGCCCAATCTCTGTTAACATATGGTGTTACCTCCTGGGGCGGTGCTCCAAAAGCTAAAATGCTTCAATTGGAGAGAACGCAGAGAGCCATCTTAAAGGTCTCTTTTTCACTGCCGTATCGCTATCCTACAGAGCTAGAGATAAAGAGTTGAAAATTTTAACTGTGCGGCAACTGTTTATACAAAGTACCTTACTAAAATAGCATGCTTTATTAAAATACAACCCCTCAGTCTCCCGAGATAAAAGGCGTTTTAACCCCGTGGACCGCTGTCATATAACTCTATCCACCAAATTATCTAAACGTTTCTTTTGTCACCTTGGAGGTTTCTCATACAATAAAGTCAATAAAATTATCCCTATATTTAACGCTAACAAAACTATATGCAAAAAGAAAATAACTATCTGGCTCCAAGAACTAAATTATTATGACACTGAACAACTACTTACTAATTCTATCTAATTACTAATCGAATAAAAGTTAATTACTAACCCAGTCACAAACTAACAAACAAAAGCACGCACGCACGCACGCACGCACACACACACACACACACACAAACACGCACGCACACACACACACACACAAACACACACGCGCACACGCACACGAGTACGCGCACGCGCACGCGCATGCGCACTCGCACTCGCACGCGCACGCACACGCACACGCACACGCGCACGCACACGCACTCGCACACGCACACGCACAAGCACACGCACACGCACACGCACACGCACACGCACACGCACACGCACACGCACACGCACACGCACACGCACACGCACACGCACACGCACACGCACACGCACACGCACACGCACACGCACACGCACACGCACACGCACACGCACACGCACACGCACACGCACACGCACACGCACACGCACACGCACACGCACACGCACACGCACACGCACACGCACACGCACTCGCACTCGCACTCGCACTCGCACTCGCACACGCACACGCACACGCACACGCAAACGCACACGCACAAGCACACACACACGCACACGCACACGCACACGCACACGTACACGCACACGCGCACGCGCACGCGCACGCACACGCGCACGCGCACGCGCACGCGCACGCGCACGCGCACGCGCACGCACGCACGCACGCACGCACGCACGCACGCACGCACACGCACACGCACACGCACACGCACTAATACTAGTTAATATGTAAATTATAAATATGGTACATGTACGAGTGCATAATAAAAGTATTGTAATTACAACCATAGGGCGGAGACCTGGCGTCCTGAAATACAGGCGTAAAGCCTAGCTTAGGCACCAGTCTCCCACAGTATATTATTGAGGCTATACTATTATATTATGTACAATAATTCTGTATTGTGGTGAGAAAATAAAAAAAACTATTATTATTATTATTTTGGGGTATCTATAAAGTTTTCTCATCTGGTTGGGCAGTATAAATATATAATTGTAAATGAAAATGGTAAACATACATAAATATGAATAAAATAAAATAAATACATAAAAAATACATAAATATATAAAAACCCAACCAGATGGAAGCCCTCGGCAGGGGAGACCAAACGGCCGAGGGTTAGGGGGAAAGGGAAAGAAACCGGCGGACGATGCGGGTGGTATCGAGGAGCACCGCCTTCTGCATTTGAGCTTGGAGCGGTCCGTCACGGAGTCCCAGTCGCCTCAGATGACCCGAGAGGCTAACTGGGATTAACCCGTTCGCAGATACGACCACAGGAATAATTTCGGCCGGCAGACCACCCCACATGTCGGTCACCTCGTGAGCCAGGTCCAGATATTTTGTCAGCTTATCTGTTTCGGCTTTCACGAGGTTCTCGTCATAGGGAATGGTAATGTCGACCAAAAATATCCTTGACTGTGCCCGGTCCATCAGCACAATATCAGGCTTATTCGCAAGAATAGTCCTGTCTGTGATGATGGCCCGGTCCCAGTAGAGCCTGGCGCGGTCATTTTCGAGCACGGCTTCCGGCAAGTACTTATAATATGGCAGTTTCCGATCCACGAGACCGTATTTCAGAGCGAGCTCCTGGTGTAGAATCCTGGCTACTAGGTTGTGTCTGTGCAAATACTCAGAGTTAGAAAGCGCCGAACAACCGGAGATGACATGCCTAAGTGACTCACCGGGATGGCGACAAGCTCGACAGATGTCGACGGCGCCATCCTTTAGGATGTATCTCCGATAATTGTTGGTCTTAATAACCTGATCCTGTATCGCACAGACAAAACCCTCGGTTTCCCCAAAGAGGTCACCGAAACGTAGCCAGTGAAGGGAGGCGACTGTGTCTATGAAAGGCTCATGTAGAGCCTTGTAGAACCTCCCGTGGAGCTCCTTCTCCTTCCATACGGCCTCCCGGTCGGAAATGCACTGTACTGCTGGGTCTTGCCATTGCTCGTTGGCTAAGGAGAGAGGGGTCAGTCCTTTATCACAAGAAATAACGTCCCTATAGTATGGATCATCCGCTCTCGTCAGAAAGTAATTACGGAGGCTGCACACTTCGCGATTATGCATGGTAAGCGTGCTTAAAAAGCCGCGCCCACCATGGTTCCGCGGCAAGTACAGCCTCATTACTGACGATCTCGGATGATGCATCCTGTGGGACGTCATTATAGTGCGGACTTTTCTGTCCAGAGCGTTTAGTTCGGTCTGAGTCCACCTAAGTATGCCAAAGGTATACATGAGAACAGGCATGACCCAACCGTTATATGCGTGCGTATTATTCACACCGGACAAAAGGCTGTTAAGCACTTTGGTCAAGCGTGCATAAAACACATCGCAAACTGACTGTTTCATACCCGCCTCATCTACACCGATGTTCTGTGACATACCCAGGTATCGGTATGTTTCAGCCTCGGAAAGGGTCCTTATGTTGATGGGCATAGATAAATCTATACCCTCAGAGTTAGCAACCCTACCCCTTTCGACATGGAGGACCGCACACTTATCCGTCCCCAGCCCCATTCTAATAGAATTGCTAAAATCACAAGTGATGTTTAGCAATTCCACAAGATGAGAGCGACTGGAGGCGAATAACTTGAGATCATCCATATAGAAAAGGTGGGTCACTTTTGTACCTCCTCTCCGAAGCTGAAATCCCCTCCCGGAGCCCTCCAGTAAGGTACTGAGAGGGTTCAGAGAGAGGCAGAACCAGATTGGACTCAGGCAATCGCCCTGGAAGATACCCCTTCTTATCCTTATGTGGTTCTCCGCAGCCGTCATCCGCTCGCCTAGATGACAAAGGATCGTACTCCACTGCCCCATACACTACCCGAGGAAGTCTCTAACTGTACAGTCAACCTTGTACAGCTCGAGGACCCTCTTCAGCCATGTATGAGGCACCGAGTCGAATGCCTTTTTGTAGTCTATCCAGGCGGCGGATAGGTTCCGATGGTTGCGTTTAACCACTTTGCCAATGACCGCGTCAATGAGGAGTGGTTCCTTGGTTCCACGACCACCGCCCCGACATCCATTTTGAGCGCGCGACATCACCTGATTTGAGTTCAGGTGACGAGTGATTCTCGCGCTCAAAATGGATGTTAATGTCTTATATATCGTGGGTAGACACGTGATGGGGCGGTATTTGCTCGGGTCTATGGTATCCCGGTCTTTAGGAACCAAATGAGTGATCCCAGTAGTGAAGAGGCTCGGGAGCGACTTTTGGTCGAGAGCCTCTTGAAATTGTCGGGCGAGCACAGCGTGACACACCACGAACCCCTTCAGCCAGTAGTGATGCAGCCCGTCGAGCCCCGGACTTTTCCAGTTCGGGGCCCTTCGGACCGCCTCAGCTACATCGTCCGGCGTTATAATGACGGGGTCCATGGGCGTAAGATTCGCACACTGACTCACCACAACTTCCGTCCAAGGGCCCTCGCTGTGGTTTACGGGCTCTGACCACAGGCCGCGCCAGAATGCGACAGTGTCGGCCTGATTCGGTGCTTGGCCCGTTCCACGTACCATTGGTCGCTCCAATGATTTATATAGCCTCTTCTGATCACTCTGGAAGAGACAATTCTGGTTGAACCGTGTCGACTTCTCGGTATATCGCCGAATCCGCTTCCCCCAAGCAGCGATTCTCTGCTTCAGGTCGTCTATGCGCTCCGTCAGTTTTTGCGTTATATCCGGCTGGGACAAACTGATATTTGTCCCAGCAAACGCCATTCTGACGGTGCGCACAATTCGCGGCCTATTATTGCCCGACCTGAAGCTTATCAGCCTGCCGATGAGGGCCCTTGCCTTTACGATACGGTCCTCAATCCTTCTTCTCCAGGCTGGGATGGCGCTACTTTGTCTAGTAGCGCGTCCAGCCGTGGGAATTTTGGCGCCAACAATACGGCAAACTGCCAGTGCGGCGCCAAAAAGAATTGAGTCCGTCTCGCATAGGTCCCGGCTGTCTTCCAAATAGGTCACCAGCATTGGATTGAGAGCCCTCACGACAGCCCGATTCCGCTTGCTTAGGGGTATGCGCGGGAGTCGCGGTCGATTTTCGAGAGGCGTACTGCGCGTTTCCACAATCGCCTCCTCCAATTTACTCCTCATCTGCTCTAGTTCTTGGATGACCATTCCATCATCGCCTGAATCAACCAGAGCAGGGAGATCCATGGCGCCCTCTATATGTGGCTGCTGGTCTGTGGCCTGAAGAGCCACATCCCCAGCTATAGCCGGTTCATTCGATGAGGGAATAGCCTCACGTCGTAGTCGTTCGAGTTCGGCATCATCAAATATTTTCGAGCGTATGATGTACCGAACTCGGTCTGCCAGGTTTTGCTCCGTGACGGGAACTGACGGCTCAAGCTCAGCAAAAAAGCGATGCATCCGAGCCCGATACGCTATCCCTCCAGTTTCTTCCCCTTTCGCCCTATAGTACGCCCGCAATGCGTTTATGTTCATATTTTTTGTCCAACGCATGCGGCGTACTCCACCAGCGGCGGGTGCCGCTTGCCGAGTCCGAGAGGACCCCGCCGACACCAAGCCGTCTGGTGGGGATGATGGACGCGAGGGGCTGCTAGGTGGTCGTGCAGCACCTCGCGCTCGGCTGGCGGCTCGCATGCTGCCACGTCCAGCGCCAGCTCCAGACGCGCCCCGGCGACCCCCAGGCAGCGGCCCTATGCGCGTTCTATTATCTTCCATCATCCATTAAATTGGGCGTCAATTAACGGGAGACGCCCAGACCCGGCGCCGTTTAATAGTAATAATTTTATTATTATTATTATTATTATCTAGTCGCTTTTTTGGCCATCTTAAAACCCCTTTTTATTCCCATAAACTTGGTATAATAAAAGGCAATTTTTCCCTTTCTCTATGGTTTCCACAATTTTAAACGGCATATTTTCCTTAAAGGTCAAATAAAACCAGTATAAGATACACAACACAGTAAAATTACTTCACAATAAGTTAACTTAGGTATCAAATAACATAGCTAACTCTTTTGGTTTTGCCGTACCTACGTGACGTAAGAGTATGACAACGCGAGTGAACGACTAGAAAATGACATGCGTATGCGCTTACCAGGAGGTACCGTCCTGTTGAGTGAGGTAAAATATTCTGTCATAAAATGTACCTCCTTTAATATTGTTTGGCAAAGAAAGAGATAGCTTTAATTCTTTACTCCACTTTTTTACATTAGAAAGAAAAGATGTATATAGGTAATCTTTATTTGCTAAAGGTAGTCATATTTTTAGTTTGGTTTATGAATTTAACTGAATCAAAGGGGTAGTAATTTATTGCCAATAAATACAATCATTTCGATTAAATCGTACAAAAAAGATTATTAACTTTGTCTGTGTGTCTTTATAAAGTCTCCGTCTTGAAAGAAGTAAACCCTTTTTTGTCCTTGTCCATAAAATAAAACAACAAAATTATTGAAACACGGTTACATCTTAAAATATTATTATTTAAATGAGATAAAGTGAAGAAGGGATAAAAGTGTTGTTCCTAAGACAATGGTTTTTCATCCTTTATACGTATCTCTAAAGAAAATTATATGTGATGTTTTAAAAACTACTATACAGCGATAGTTATAAAAATATTATATTATACAACTGATTTAAAAACTAATGGCTGTATGGTAGAATCCATAACATACATAGTACAGCTACTAAGACTATAAGACCCTCCAAATATCGTTTAGGCTTATAAAAACAAATCTTAAATTGAAAATTTAGGAATATGAGACATTAGTTTTAACCTAAACCATTATTTTTAGTTTGACTAATGATCACGGTACCTTAATGTGCATTCATATTCTCTAATTTAATTATTTTCTTATTCTAACCTATACAATCAATATTTACTTACCGTATTTAGTATTTTGTCCTTATATTATTTCGTTATTTTTCTGGCTCGGCAAGTTTTTATAGAAATCATATACAAGTTTACCGTAAATCTATATTTGCACTTTCTATTCACCAGTTATCACCGTCAAAACTCAACTCCAATCCAAGTAATATTAATATGTATAATTTTTCACTCACTGAATGTCGCCATCATTCAATAAAGTACATATATAAATAAATCTATTAAGTTATTTTTGACAATTCATTTTTGATACAGATAAAACATTTTCCTTATACACCAAATAACAACTATAATACATAAAAGCATTTAAAGATTTTAAAGATTTTAGATCTAGATCTTAACGGTCTGCCACCGTAGAGTCTACATCACCTGAGGATGCCTCGTGTAGAGGCGAAACACGTGTCGTATTGTCGTCAGTGGTGTGTGTTGCCTAGTGTAGTGGTGTTGGGAGTAGCGGTGCTGGGGATAGTGCACGCAATTGAGGGAGGGCGGGAGGTGCTCTTCATACTAGGTTAGACACATCATTTTATTTTATAGCGCGGATGTTTGCGAAATAAATTTTTTAAAAGCTTTTATATAATGTATTTCCGCAAAGTAACGCCTGATTCTATTAACTATAATACAGTCCCTTTTATGCTTGTACAGCTACTGTACAGCGCTACTAACGCATAAAGCTGTATAATTTGTGCCAATACAGCCTTTGTACAGCCAGTAAATGCAGCCTCTAGTATAAAAAGGAGCTCCAATACAGCTCGTATACAGCTTGCATGCTGCTTGGATTCTGTCTCAATGAAAAATCTAATTAGCTATAACCTAACAACATCTTATAGTGACCATATCAATATTAAAATCTTTTGTTTTAAATAAATAGATTGACTTGGCCACTAATTGTATTCTAAATTTGAAGCTTCAACGTCTGCTAGAAGTGCCTTAGAATTTTGATGATCGGTCAGTCAGTGAGTGACAAAATTAAGAAACTTTGACTAGTTATAATTCTTAAACTACTGCTTCAAATTGAATGAAATTTGAAAGATACTATGTTTATACAATGATTGCTTGCTTACTTAAAATTCAAGCTTCTGATTTCATCCACAACGAAGTAATAGGGGTTCGAAAATGGCCTGAACTGCTTCGAGAAAAGGATGGTACGACCGTGCCGCTTTTTTGCTCGACTTGGCAGGGGAATTGCCGTGCCCCCAGATAACAGCGGGTGCTAAATTTGACTGAAAAGCGTGGCAACTATATAATTAAGGCTGTAATTATTTAATTCTTCTTTACATTGTCTTACCACCGACTTCATAAGCTATTATGTGGAAATTATTTTATTATCTTTAGTTAAATGTATCAGCGTTCAATTTGTCTAAAGTTTAATTATTAAAAAACAATAACGCTGTTAATATCATATCCTTTTATCAACTCCAATCTAAAAGTCAACTTTAAATGCTTATATTAAGATGTGCGACGGTTATGAAATGATGGATTCCAGCCCAAGACCTATTTATACAGTATACTAATCACAAGGCTATACTCGTTTTTTATGCTTCTAGAGCAGACCGCTATGATATTCAAGCGAGGTGATGTTGGACCTATATGAGTAACAGACAATTATAAGAGTAGACTCTTAGAGTATGTTCCTAGAATTTATTATGTAAAGTAATTTTAATACAGACATCGACACCGACTTCTAATTCTTTTCCCCTTGCAAAAACTCTACTGAATCGTTTTTATTTCAGAACTCATTTCATAAAGACAGAAATTCCAGAGGTTTTTGAACGTTTGACATTCAATAAAGCTTACTCGAAACGATTTTTAAGTTTTTATGCGTCTGAATATTTTTATAATCTGTAGCAATATCGACAATATTAACTTTAGAATTTTTCGTATTCAATTTTAACTTTAAATTTTTAGTCACGAAAGGCAAAAAGTACTCTTGTAACTTTAAATGTATTAAAAATGCACCGATAGAAAACTTATTAATATAAAGTGTCGATATTGAGCCTGTGAAGAAATCTTGAACGATGTTTCCATGCACATCGTGGACATTTAAATTTCAAAACAGGTCCAAGTACTTGTCTGAAAAATTCTTAATGATGCCTTGTTTCCAGAAAAAGGGTCTCTGGTTGATCTTCAGTTCTTCGGTCTTTCGGTCTGGTTGATCTTCGGTCAATATATTATCATTATATTAACATTAAAATAAGTAATGATTCTAGTTGTAATCAATGTTGTAGTTTGTGCAATATAGTTAGACAACTAGGTAATTCTTTAGCTTTATGCGAATTTTGACATGTGTGCCATGTCAAAATATATACGTAGCGCAGCTTTTATTATTTAATTGATTACAGCCTAGTCCGCTGCAGAACATAAGTCTTACCATTGAATGCTCCATAAAGGGGTTTGCCATAGTTGTCACGCTTGATAGGTGGCTTGGCAACCGCAGTTTTTTTTTTTCGAGATGTTATTAGGAAGACGCTGCTGCCCAGTTCCTGGTTAGTGTCCCTCTGTCGCCTTTACCCAACCCAAGAGACGATATGGGGTAGTAGATATTTTTACACCACCACCACTCGGTTAACACGCGGCTTTGCTTTGCGAAGAAGAAGCTAGGAGAATTATGACATAAATATATCCGTTTTTTACCTTGTCAGATGTTAGTCAAAGATGAGAAATTTCTTTGGAAAATTTCCAACCGGTTTATACAAATCAGTTCACATTAATTTCTTCAGAAATTTATTCGAATAATTCAAAATTGGGTCATTCATATCCACGTTCTGTTACGTCACGTGAGAGATAAATGTTCAAGTAGACACTTTTATTCGTTATCTCCCCTGAGCACTGCCTGCTGCGAGTGACACAGTTCCTTTGCATAATGTCTGCACTAGGAGTGGGGAAACAACGACGGAAATATGAAGCAAATGGAAATTAGCACCGCTTTATTTATAAATTTTACATAGTAAAAATGAATTAATAAATACACAAATTACTCATGATTACTAGGTAGGACTCCTTTTCTTCCTGGGAATTTATCCGTGTAGGTACAGCCACTTCAGCTAATTTAACGCTGTTATTAATTATAAACAACTTACATTAACGCAAATTATTAAATAATTTAGTCTCCACATTTAAGCATGTCTTTCTAATTTAATTAATAAACTTGTACACTGTATTCGACACGTTTCTTATCTTACGACGATTACACTGTCTGAAACTTTGAACATTACCAGATGTTTCTTTGTTACACTATATACTACAATAAATTACAGATATTACAAATGTAATATTTAATTCGTCCAAGATTTTAGGTTAGGTTTAATAGTTGTTTTTGTAAGAGAAACTCTTTTCTCTTCAACTCGTTACCTATTGTTTAAACTAATATGTGGTAAACAGTGTTAAAAATATACATGTACTATACTTTTTGATAATTCTTTTATAAATACCTATGTACAATTGTTTGAATATATTAATAAATAAAATAAAAAATAATGCAATTAAATAATTTAATCCATTATTAACGTCTAAAAGTACATTGCTGAATATGAGATGTAGTGTCAATTTGCCTTAATCACCAAACCTGGCATGCTGATCGGCGAACACAAGCTTCTCGCATCTTTTTTTATTATTTTAAATTCATGCAGGCGGACTTAATGCCAGAGAAATTATCTACCAGTCAACCTTTGGGTGATTTACAAGTGCCTCTTCGCCACCGGTCTAAAATAAATAAATAAAATCAAATAATTTATTCAGTATCAGTTTTACTCTATTAAGAGTGTGTGAGTGTGCGTGTGCGTGTGCGTGTGCGTGTGCGTGTGCGTGTGCGTGTGCGTGTGCGCGTGCGTGTGCGCGTGCGCGTGCGCGTGCATGTGCGCGTGCGGGTGCACATGCGCGTGCGTGTTCGTGTGCGTGTGCGTGTGCGTGTGCGTGTGCGTGTGCGTGTGCGTGTGCGTGTGCGTGTGCGTGTGCGTGTGCGTGTGCGTGTGCGTGAGCGTGTGCGTGTGCGTGTGCGTTTGCGTGTGCGTGTGCGTGTGCGTGTGCGTTTGCGAGTGCATGTGCTTGTGCGTGTGCGTGTGCGTGTGCGTGTCCGTGTGCGTGTGCGTGTGCGTGTGCGTGTGCGTGTGCGTGTGCGTGTGCGTGTGCGTGTGCGTGTGCGTGTGCGTGTGCGTTTGCGTGTGGGTGTGCGTGTGCGTGTGCGTGTGCGTGTGCGTGTGCGTGTGCGTGTGCGTGTGCGTGTGCGTGTGCGTGTGCGTGTGCGTGTGCGTGTGCGTGTGTGTGTCCATAAGCCATAGACATCTCTTATAACAATTACGAGACGACACGGAGTGGTGAGTTCTTTAGCCTTGTTTATGAGTCACTACACTGCTGGTCTTAATAATAATTAATAACAAGAAACGTAGATCGTGTTGGAAATTTTGAATATTAATAATATTTTAAAAAATATTAATTTCATGCCTCCTCTCATTTCAGAAAGGATTTTAGGGCAAGGAAAGGTCCGCCGCGCGACCCCAATGTGTTGGCGAACATCACATGTCTTCGAAATGTTTTTTCTTATTTCTCAGACATACAGGTTTCCTTACGATGTTTTCCTTCACCGTCGATCACATAGTAAATCAGCCCTTAATATTGCAACTAACAATTTTTTGACGCCGGCGGGGACGAACCCGGGTTTCTTGAGTACTTTGAAATTTACAGCTAGCGCTTAACCCCTGAGCTACCATAACTCTATGGACTAATTATGGAGTAAATGGGCATTATTCATAACGCCCGGGCGATGTGAATAATCTCTGCTGGTTTTTTTTCTCACTCAAATGTTAAGTATAATCATTCAGCGAGGAAACGCAGCCAGCGTTCTTGGCATGATACCACGGAGAGTAGCACTATATGATAATTTAACTGTTTAGTTTTAGATGTTTTATTATAGTTCTTTAATATTGTTTACATTTCAATGTTATGTAAATTAATTTTAATATATATTTAAACCTTTATAAATAAAATTATTATGCCTTACTAAAAGCTTCATCAGTCTTGTGTAATGTCACTGTAAGTGTTTGGGATTTGGGTTAATTAAGCTTGTTAATACATAAATCATTATTTTAACGATAACTTGGCTTATTAATTAAAATTAAATGTCTCGTCAATCAAATTATTTAGCTCGTAATATAGGTACTAATAATATTTGCGTCCTCCGTGTAAGAGCTATCATTTCATTATAATTTGATTTTATTGTAATTGGAATAATCGTCTGACGCACAATTATCCTCCATTGAAATGCATTGAGTGCCGACATTATTTTGTATTGTGAAGTTATTAACGCAAGCAGTAAGCTAAATGCTTGATGAAAATTTATGTCGAGATTTTAATTATTTTTTTAATTAAAATAAGAGTAAAGAGCGAGGTTGCAGTCCATTCATTTAGTCTAGTATCCGATTAGGAACCTTTTTAAATACGTGGTAGAGCCTTGTTGCAGTAATATTATAGTTGGAGCACAAATACGTCGGTTCGACTAGGGAATGACCGCGCTCTCACCGAATACCAGCATAAAATAGAAGCTCAATGCAGCATAATAGTATTTCGTATGATGAGTGTTGAGAACCGGAGACCCTTGTAACTGTATACGAGGCATTCCATCTTAGTCCTCACGGGTGACAACGCATCTGCATTTTGATTCTTAATAGAGGATAGATGTAGATGTCTATGGGCCACAGGATCCACTTACTATCAAGTGGGATGTGTGTTCGCTTGTCACCCTTATTCTATGTAAAAAATGTGGAAGTGACAAACGAACCCACAGTCAACTTATTAGTAATTGCATACTGTGACTCATAGACATCAACAAAAAATGTTACAAAGAGAATATTTTATCTCTTGACGTGTTACAGTGAGAGTGGTATTTTTATTAGAAAGGTCTTTTAAAATGAGTTTCCATCTAGTTTGAGGTGTAAGGGAAAATGCGTGAACCTCGACTGTACGCCGTGATTGATGGGCGAGGCTATTAAGACTGACTGATGACGGAAAATCCATCCAGAAACGTCATCCTCAATTATAACTGACTAGTGATGACTAATGATGGATGATTACCGGTCCGAATGTGTCAATTCTACGCTTAACAACCTACTCAGTCTGGCGATTATTCGTTATTCTTTCAAGTAATGCATTCCAGGTTTTCCAGGGATTGCACAGAATACGTATGCAGCAGTTCCTTGAAAAGATATATATAGAGGATATATTGGCGTTTCAGTTTGTTTTAAAATATTTTTCTAAATTTTAATTTTTTTTCGTTGTACTAAAAATTTGTTTATAAAAAGCAAACTTTAAATAAGTAATTAAGACTAAGCAGAACAACATGCTATAGTGTAGTGGCGGTGTAAGAGTATCCACTACCCCATATACTACCGTGGGTGTCGTAAGAGACCACAGAGGGAATCTGAAAAGGAGATGGGCAGCAGCATCCTGTGGTTGCCAACCCGCCTGCCAAGAGTGGCAACTATTGCAAAATCCCTGCTATGAGTCAACCGATGTGGGGGAGTTCAGCAGTGGATTTATCAGCTGTGATAGATGATGGAGAACAATATTCTACTACCATACTTTTTGAAGTTAAAGTATCGGTATATCATTGGTCCCTTGGGAAAGAGGTAGAGCCCTAGTGTGAGATGCTATTTGCGTAGACACTTTGACGGCCTGTCATCTTAGGAGTACCTCGTTTAGAGCCAGGGCTGCATCAGAGACAGCTGAACTGAGTGATGATTACATATTTTGTGCCATTTGCTGTAGAGACTATCGGTCCGTGGATTCCACGTGCGGTGAAGTTCCTAAAGATACTGTAACCGCGACTGCTCGCTCGTGATAAGAGGGCTGGCAGCGTTTTTGGAACGATACCACGGGGAGTAGGACTATTTGACAATTAAGTTACTAGTTTTAGTATTTTTATTAAACTTTTTAAAATCGTATATAATAAAAGATTGTATATTATTTAAAGTAGTATTTTATGGGCAATCATTGCTATATGCGAAGGACGAGATCATAGTGACCGAGTGGATGCGCAAGCACTGGTTCACTATATATTCCCTCATCCTCATATTCCAATGGGACGGTTATCTGACACGACTGTAGAGATATCAGGCGCAGGACTAACGACTTTACGTACTTTCCGAGGCGGTGGGGGTGAAACACTGTCAACTTTCTGACTCCGGGCTAATACTGAGAATTTCTTGGTAGAAAATCCTAACTGATTTTGGCCAAGCCCGAGATTGGAACCCACGACCTCCTGACCAACGTATATACGCAGCGTATACGACAACTGGACCAAAGTCAGGTATATCTAAGAGTTCATTGGGAGAGGCCTGTGGGCTGGATAGGCCACATGAAAAGGCTACCAAAGAAGAATATTATAAAAATTAATATTGTATTCTTTACAATTTTTGTGTCTCCAGACATTTAATATTTAAAAGATCTCCGCTTTTTCCTTGTCTAGATAATACAAGAGCGTAAAAGAGCAATGCGCTTGCTAAAACTACTGCGAGGAATTCAATTTCACGGTTATAATATATTGCTTATTGAAGCGATTCCTGTCTTGTGTTCTTGTCTATAGTCTCCTTTAAAAAAACGTGGATACGAATTTGCCTGAATGTTTTTATTAATACATACTCGTTCTATACTGGATTTTTCTTCTCACCAATACTTTTACTAAGAAATATTGGGAGATCACATCTAATCGTTTATAAAGCTTTCTCAGTGATTTGCATTATTTACAATGTATATTTTTAATTGTAATATTTTAAGGTAATAAATTAAAACATAAATCTAAATGCCATCTATTCACCAGGCATTATGGTTTCATTTCAAACTAGAAGAGTAAAGTTGCTGCCTATTTACGTCCCACTGCTGGGTACAGGCCCCCTCTCATTTCTGAGAGGGTTTTAGGGCAAGGAAATGTCCGCCGCGCTGCCTCAATGCGTTAGCGAACTTCACAAAATAAAATATTATAGAAATATTTTTTTTCTTATTTCTCAGACATGTAGGTTTCCTAACAATGTTTTCCTTCACCCTCGAGCACATGGTAAATTAAAATTGCAGTTAACAATTTCATTGGTGCCGGCGGGGATCGAACCCGTGTTGCTCGAGTAATGTGAAGCTTACAGCGAGCGCTAACCATCTGAGCTACCACAGCTCTCATTAGAAGAGTACTATGAATATATTAAAATCTCATAATTATTTCTGCAGCCAGTAAGGATGTTATAAAATTAAACATCAACAATATGTTTTTATGTGTGTCATATTGTCTGTGGTCGACATCTCTTTCTTTCTTTAAAGAAACTATTGTAAGCATGAATTGTAATGGCGGTGTTAATCTGTGCGCAGTAGAATAAATGAAAGTTTTTAAAACATACAGGCTGTCCCAGAAACGGGTGATGGGCCAAGTTATGATAGTTATCAGAAAAATAAAATAATAAATTTAACTTATTTATTTTTTAAATGCCATTTAAAATAACGAGAAAATTTACCCGTGGTGACCTTGGGCTATCTGGAAATAAGATTGTGTGTCTTGCACACACTGCTCCATCTAAATCAAACTCTTTTCACGGCCTTGAGGAAAGCCTTGGGTACATTAGAATCATTTAAGCAATAAAAACTTGTCCAAAACTAAGTTAGCAAGAAATAATCCAGCAAGTGTCATACCATTTTTAAATTCTTATCAAATGCGCCTACTTTTAAAGTTACTTGCCAAACTAGTGCAGTACATTATTTTTTCAGTACAGTTAGTTAAAATTAGGCGAAGTTTTAAACCTTTCGCTGTCCTGTTCACTACATTTAGGTCATTGCTATTGTCTTACTATTGTATTTGAAAACCGGACAGTGAAAGCGTTAACTTTGAATACATATTTGGGCTAAAAGTGACAATATCTTCCAATCTGGAACTTTGAATTTTAGGCAAAAACTTACAAAAGTGTTATTTAGGATTCGATAATAAAAATAAAATGTAATAGAAATAAAGATTTGCAGTAACGGCAGTTAAAAGACTATCACAAAATGCAGATTTCTTTGATTTTTAAAATTCCTATTATGTTAAAAAACATGATTTTTTTTGATAACTATTATTTGGCTTGACGTCGACTTATGGGACAACCTGGAAACATAGTGGTATGCTGGCCAATTCTAAAAAATAATAACCCGAAATTATAAAATAGTATCGTTGCCAATCCGCTTATGAGTTAATCTATGTGGGAGTTCTATGTTCTAAGGGTGAGGACCACGAATTGAAAAAGTCGTGGAATAATGCTGGTGTTCCTCAGGGGTCCGTCCTCTCCGCGACTCTCTTCCTACTGCATGCTAATGATCTGCTTATGCCCGGTATCTATGGGTATGCAGACGATAGCAAAGTTGTGGAGAGATACCAACCAAGTCCTCGGGCCAGTCGGGATCAAATCCAGTCCGAAAGAGAAGCTCTATGGTAGAGCGTGTGAATCTCACACTACAGACAGTCTCCGAATGGGGCGACGTCAATCTTGTGAAATTCAACGCCTCCAAAACACAAGCGTGTCTTCTCACTGCAAAATGGAGCCAGCTTACCTTGGCTCCTTCTACCTGAAATGTATCACTGGAATATACCGACCGCCTTCAGTTGTTATGGTTTGAGATATCCTCAAATCTGAACTTCGGGCGGTACCTTGAGTCCAAGGCCAAAGCAGCTGCAAGGAAGCTGGGAGTTCTTGCAAAGGTGCGGCGATACTTCACGCCGGGACAGCTGCTTACTTTATACTGTCCGGTCGTGCATAGAGTATTGCTGCCATATATGGGCTGGTGCTGCAAAATGCCACCTAGCAGCTTTGAACTCAATGGAAAATTGTGCTAAGAGGCTTATTGGTGACCCGAATTTGGTTAAAACCAATCTTACTGTTTTCTACAGGATGCATTTCGGAGAGTGTGCGCAGGAATTTCATAATTTAATTCCTCCCTCTCCCTTCCACCATCGTGACAACCAGATGTTTGGCCAGTCTCCATCCTTTCGTTGTTGACTTACCACGCATTCGAACCAAACCGTTCACCACGTCGTTCAACATGCGTACGCCAAAGGAGTGGAATAAGTTGCCAGCAGCTGTCTTTCCATCCGATTACAGTGTGGGTGTCTTCAAGGCAAGAGGGAATAGACTTTTGTTAAGTCAGTGCGCTTCACCATCTCAGGCTACATCACTACTTACCATCAGGTGAGATCGTAGATAAGCGCTGGTTTAGTAGAATATAAAATAAATCGAATCCACTATTCAATTACTGTCGTGAACCATTCCTAGCATAAGCATTTTAGCTTACCTGAAGTGGTTAAAGGAAATAATAGTAACCTTAATATTAAAGTTAAGTAGTTAGTATTAAAAAAAATGTATGATAATGTGTTTCTCACCGATTATTATTTTTATAAGAGAGGGGTAAACGGGTATGCGGATCACGTGATGGTAAATGTTGACCGCTACTCATGAACAACTGCACCACCAGGAGAATCGCAGGTGCTTTGTCGGTCTGTAAAAAGGAGTAAGCTAGTATCTTGAAGGTCCTTAATTCGTATTGGTCCGTTAAAATCGCCGGTGGCAAACAATTCCACAAAGAAATCGTGCGAGTAAGAAAACTTTTAGCTAAGCGAAAATATTTTGTTGGAATTTCCGCTGGCGCTGTTTCAAGCCCGACATTTATAACACGTAAAGGAAGAAATACAAGTAGCGGAATTGTTATGGTAATTTAATTTAACACGGGAATAATTCTTAGGCATGACGGGATGGAATTTAACCGTTTTCACAGTTAAACAACAAGGTGAGGACAGCGGCGGGCTTGCATAACATAGGCATATATATATATATATAATTTACTAAATTACGCGTTGAAAACATTAAATAGCGAAATAAAACCAAAAACTATGCACAGTTTATATTTTGTATAATAAATATTGTGGTAACAATTTGGTAAATAGTATGGCAGCCAAGTTTTAATAAGAACAGGGTGACTTACCGATCGTATATTTACTGGAAACTTTCGAACTTACTTCTGACATAATATGATTGTAATTTGTACTTTTTATAACAAAAAATGTTCCGCTGGGTTTTTTATGGTTCTTCCCTGGAAAGAGGTATTTTCCGAACCAGTGGTAAATTAAACACCAGAGTGAATTTTAATAAATTATATATATATATATATATATATATATATATATATATATATATATATTTAAAAAAAATCTATTGTATTTCAATTAATTCTATTCAATGCCAACACCCCAACCACCCGACCCCATAACTCCAAAACTATTAGACCTACATGTTTGTTAGTTTGTATGTATGATGCCAATATTAAATTTATATAAATAATGTTTTTTATAGGATAAGGATAACAAACAAGCATACAGTCTACCTGATGATAAGTGGTCGCTGTGGCTCATAGACATCTACTCTATCCTGTGCGTGTGCGTGTGCGTGTGCGTGTGCGTGTGCGTGTGCGTGTGCGTGTGCGTGTGCGTGTGCGTGTGTGTGTGTGTGTGTGTTTTTTTTTTTTTGCGTGGATATACTAGAATTTGTCTGTTTGTTCAATATGTGGTTACCATCTTCTCTTCTATTTAGGGATCATCAATTGTTGGATGAAGGCCTCCTACATCTCGTGCCATTTGTCTCTATCTTTTGCATTACGTGTCCACAGGTTTCCCGATACTCCCTCTATATCATCCTTCCATATTCTAAGAGGTCGATCACGGTCTCTCTTGCCATCACGAGGGAACCAATGTAGGATGCGCTCGCTCCACCTACTGTTACTGGATCTTATGACATGTCTGCTGTTGATTCGATTTTGTAGTTTGATTTTTAATATACTTCTTTCTGTAGCTCTTTGAAATGATCTTATTTTTATTTTTATTTCTGCATTGCAGAGCCAAGTTTGACATCCGTAAGTAAGAGTTGGTAGTACGTTTGAGTCTATAATTTTCTTTTTTATTTGTAATGGAAAGTTTCCTTTGAATATTTCTTTTAACGACCAGTACTTTTTCCATGTCAATGCTATTCTTCTTTCTACTTCTTTTGTTGACCTGTTCACGAAATTTTTTTTGACCTAAATATATAAATATATATACATCCACATATTCGATGGTTTTATTTTCTATAAGCACAGGTATTTTTTCCCCATTAGTCATGATTTTTGTTTTATCTAGATTAATTACTAAGCCACATTTTGAACATTCGGCATTAAGATCATAAATCATTTTATGTAACAGTTCTTGACTCTCCGAGATTATTACAATATCGTCCGCAAAACGAAGATTCGATAGGTACTCTCCATTTATATTTATGCCTATTTCGCTCCTTATCAGTTTTCTAAAAATGTGCTCAAGTACAGCTATAAACAGTTTTGGTGAGATCGTGTCTCTTTGGCGGACACCTTTCTATATGAAAAATTCTTCTCCTGGCTTTTCTTATTTCACTTTCATTTTGCAGTTAGTATATATATTTGCTAGCAATTCTATGTATGTTGTTTGAATTCCTTGCTCGACCAAGGCTTCCCACAGTTTATTATGTTTCACGGAATCAAATGCCTTGCTATAATCTATAAATAGTATGTATATTGTTTTTTTTATTCTATTAATCTTTCTATTATCTGTGTAATTGTATTTAAGTGATCGATAGTTGAGAAGTTTTTCCTGAAACCAGCCTGTTCTTTAGCTTGGTTCTCTTCTATATTTCTAGATATTCTATTTAAAACTATGGATGTAAAAAGTTTGTATATGACCGAAAGCAAACTTATTGGTCTATTGTTACTTATACTTTTTGGATCTTCTTTTTAGGGTTCCGTACCTCAAAAGGAAAAAACGGAACCCTTATAGGATCACTTTGTTGTCCGTCTGTCTGTCTGTCTATCTGTCAAGACCCTTTTTCTCAGAAACGCGTCGAGGTATCAAGCTGAAATTCATATCAAATACTCATGTTTATCGTCCCTTGGAGCTGTGAAAAAATCAAACTTCTAAGGCAAAGCAATCAAAAGATATAGCCGTTTATGCCGCAAATTTTCGACATTCGCAAGGGAATCAAAATCTACAGGGTACTTCCCGTGAACTCAGAATCTTAAAATTTGGTACGAAGCAACGTATTATAGCACAGATAAAGGAAAAATTGCGAAAAGCAAAAATTTTTAGTTACATCATGAAATAAAAATATTTTTAATAATTTTAAACTTATATACCTACAGATTTGTTCGGAACCCTCGGTTCGCGAGTCCGACTCGCACTTGACCGGTTTTTTATACAGAAAAGTGATTACGCAGCTTTTCCATTTATCGGAGACTTTTCTCTGAAACAATACTTGGTAAAATAAGGCAGTTAATAAAGGAATAATCAAATTTTCAAATGATTTAATTACGTCACATGTTATGCCATCTTCACCAGGGCTTTTATTTATCTTCATCTTGGAAATACTATTTCTTATTTCCGATTGTAGGAATGGGAGAACTTCCTCACTTTGATTTTGAGTAATTGTTTTATTTGGACTATTTTGTATATTGTATTTATGTTCTTTGTATAATTCTTAATTTTATACGTGGTAGAGCCATGCTGTAGCTATATTAGTAGTATAGTTGTAGCACGAATGAGTCGGCTCGACCGGGTAAGGACCACGCTCTCACAGAATACCAGCGTAAAATAGCAGCTTAACGCTGCTGTGTTTCGTATGGTGAGTGTAGAGAACCGGAGACCCTTTTTACTGGAAATGAGGCATTCCATCTTAGTCCCCACGGGTGACAAATCATCTGCATTTTCATTTGTAATAGAGGATCGATGTAGATGGCTATGGGCCGCAGCAACCACTTACTCTCCACTCTTCGTTTTTTGTTTATCTTTTATTTTTTGTCTTATCTTTTTATGTAGTATTCTTAGTCGTTTCCTTTGCTTAAATGTTCTATGTTTGATTTTTTTAGTTGTTCCCTTTACGTACCGTATTATATTATTGATTAACAAATACAAATAAATGAATTACTAGCATCTATTAAAATGAAGCGTCATTTAAAATTAAATAATATTTTTTTCATGGCAAGATAAGAAAAAGTGCGAAGGAGATGGATATTATTCCATCTCGCTTCCTTATAGCCGCCAAGGCCGTCTACACTACGGCAGAAGGGGTCATGCGGAAAGATCTTACACTTTTTCTCGCCTAGCCTCCATCCGCCATATCTGTACGGTCCGATAAAGAACTTCGTTCCAAAAATGATAAAAGTCGGTTCAGTAACGAAAAAGTTATATCTGAACATACATAAAAATATATACAGAAGAATTGATGACTTTCCCCTTTTTTAAGTCGTTTAAAAAGGAATAAAATAATTAATACTATGCACAATCTTGCTTGTCTAACACTACACCTAACTATCAAATTTTTAACTGATTTGAAAAAGGACGAGCTACTCAATTTAACTGTAAGTTGTATGTTTTTTTATGTGTCTTACCTCATTACTTTTTTCTAGGTGAACAGATTTCGATTATTCTTTTTTTTATTTGTAAGCTGGTGCTTCTCATGTGGTCCCATATAAGCATCAGTTTTTGAGTTATCCTTAATAATTTATTTTGAAGTCGGTTGTACAAAATTTTTAATTTTAACACTTATATTAATTTGTTTCAGGTACCCATAAAAATATGCCGTACAGTAGCAGCGTAATGGAATCCATCACTCTTTCCATGGGTATCGTAAGAGAAAACTGTAAGAAATCTCATTTCTCAAAGTCTTTCTTACAGGAAGTGTAATGTTTTTAGAATAGAATAGAATTATTTTGATAAATATAATAATTCTTACAGCAATTTTTACTTTGAACACTGGCTCGGAAACAATCTCTGTACTGGAAAGAACAAAGAAAAAGTAAGCAATTCAGCAGTACTTTTTCCCATGCTAACATTATCTACTCTAGTATATAAAAATTAATATTTGTTTGTTCGTATTTTATGCGCTGCAATAAGTTGACAAAGTTTTAACGCAATCTGAGTACATACTGTTCGTAAGATTGCACTAAACCTTTGTTAACTTATTGCTTACACTTTCGCAAAGGTTATAGGTATAGTACAATTAACTTACAGTATGTGGCGCGCGTATCGTACCGACGAATTCATATAAAAGTCGTATAATATGTCATTCAATTTCATTGATAGTATTATCATTCCTTATTAAAAAATATAACCCTTCTAAATTTAAAACGATATTTCCACAATTATTTCTTCTGTGGCAGCAACGTGCCGGGTACCAGCTGGTATTATATAAAATAGGATGTACAATTATTTACTACACTCTATGGTATGAAACAGCTTGGAAGCGATAACCTCATCCCTAGGGTTTATTATCAACCCTGTGATCACTTGTAATCTAAAACCCTATTTTTAATGAAGTAAAGATGACGAACAAGCACTTAGTACAATTGATGAACTGATGATACAATAGACGCCATCTATTTTCGATTAAAAATCAAAATGCGAATTCGTTGTCACTTCAGGGGATAACAAATTGGACTAAGACATAATGCCTCATTTACAGTAAGAACGTGTCCGGTTCTCTAAACTAGGGTCTACGGTCCCAGGATCTTTCTTAAAACTTTTCCGTTACCACCAGATTGTAGTTTGTTTTTTCCTTCAATTCGAAGGAAAAAATTTCAATTCAAACAATTAAACATGAAACAATATGAATAAACTGAAATGTTTGACGTCCCGTTGTCATAGATAAAACTATGTAGATCGGGCCAAAAATAAATATCGAATAACTTAAGAAACAAAACATTTTCTGATTGTCGTCAATTTTCTTTCCATAAGCCGTAAATTGCATTTTAAGGCAACATATCACAGAAATCAATTGAACGATATCGTACCCTGTGTTTTCATTTCCGTTCCTTAAGTGAATGTTCTCCCCCCAGATAAGACTGATTGTGCGATTTAATAAGAATGGGAGTACGTAGTAAATAATGGCGGCAGTATATCAGCTGCGATAAAATGTTCAATGCTTTAAGACTAGTGCTTAATAAATTTTTCCCTTAAAATATTGCTAGCAATGAATTAACTTATATTTTTTTTCAATATATATAATAATAAAATTGAAGTGGTTGTCTGTAATATTGAAATAACTGGCAACTATTAAGTTAAGGGGGTTATTTGTATTATATTAAGGTATTTAAACAACCATTTTTTAAATTTTTGTCTGTCTGCCTGTCCGAGCTAATCTTCGGAATGATTGAACAGATTGTGAAATTAACGAAAAGACAAAGAGCAAGATAATCTTTTTACACGTACGTACCAAGAGGGATATAGGCCGTAATGTATCCGAAAATCTTGAAGATGTTTTATATACTAAAAATTGGTAAAATACTCCACATTAATTAATTCTTCCCAAACGAAGCTGGGGTGCGTTGTTAATCTTACATTAAAGTATTTTACCGTTCAGATGACTTAAGCTATACTGTTTTTTTTTTATAAAAGTACAGGTGGCGCAACGTGGTAACATGTAGCAAGTATACCGAGGCCCATAGCCACCTTTATATCGATTTAAAATCAAGATGAAGATGCGTCGTCATTTCTAAAATTAGCTTTCTTCTACCACAAAGCTTTAACGCGGTCTTAACTTAATACTTTCACTGTCCGATTTTCAGACACAATAGTAAGACAATAGCAATGAACTATATGTAGTGCACGGGACAGCGAATGGGTTAAACAACATTGCATTTGTGTTAAGGAAATAGCAATTTGGTTTTTTTTATTGGAAATAGTTTTATACGTTTAAAGTTAGCTAGCATATGGTCCGTTTGAGTGTAGTAAGATTATGTAACTCATATGATTAAGAAATAAAATGCAAATGCGTTGACGCCTGAGGACTAAGATACCTCTTTCAGTAAAACAGTTCCCCAGTTCTTTACACTCACCATACGAAACACAGCAGCATTAAGCTGCTAATTTTAGTTGGTATTCTGTGAGTGTGTGGTTCTGATACTTACCTTTTAAAATAGTATGAAAAAAAACTGTGTGTTACAACCAATATAATATAGTTACAACGTGGCTCTACGCGTACACAAATCGTTTCAATTGAAGAATTAAGGTAATCACATATAAAAGTCTATTGATGAAAATAGGCGTCCATCATAGATTGCCTCATAGGGAGGCCATACATCTTTACTACTTACATATTTAACTTTTCTTTACATACATCTTTTGCCGCAGTAACCGCATGACAATCGAGTTGGCAACCGCAGTTTTTATTATTTGAGTTATCAGGAAAATGCTGCTGCCCATCTTCTGTTTAAGTTTCCCTGTTTTGTCCATTTAACTACACATACCTGATGACTTGGGACAATGAATTCTCTTACACCGGCACTATTTGGTGGTGAATTGAAAAAACAATGATTATTTAATTTAGTTTACATTATTTATTTTATATTAGTATAGATGAACTAATTGTTAATAGGCGTTGTCTATCAGTCTACTTTTCAGTTTAGCAGTAAAGGGAAAATTTGATGCGAAAGTAGATTAAAACAGTAATTAATAAAACCCGACTGTGAAAAAAGTTTACTGAAAAGAGAAAGAAGTGTACTTTATACCCTACTAGCTGTGCCCCGCGGTTTCACCCGCGTATATCACGCGTCTGCGCCTTGCGACATGCGAACTTCGAGAGAGACACGACACGACGGACGGTTGCTGAATTAACAAAGATTTAAAAAATGAAATATGTTACTAAAATTACATGTAACGTAATTGGTGGTTATGCATGATAGGTACTGATACGAATAATGTGGCCTATTTTGTACCGTCGTTACTATTTGATATTTTAACATGAAAAAGTAGTTATTGTGTCACAACTGTAATATTTAAACATATGGTATCGCAGACTTTTTTGTAGATATTGACATCCTCTATAAAACTGATGTACATTACTTTGCTCTATTATCAATAGTTTCCGCAGCGTACGCGATATAAGGATTCTTTTTGGTATTTTTTTCACACCTTGGGTTACATTAACGAAGTTTTCATACGGATCCCTAAGTTTTTTGAAAATATTGTATAGCCTATATTCATCAGGGATAATGTAGGATTCTAATGGTGAAAGAATTTTTCAAATCTTTTTTTCTTTTTTTTTTTCTTTTTTTTTAAGAAAATTGGTCCAGTAGTTTCGGAGCCTATTCGATTCAAACAAACAAATCTTTCCTCTTTATAATAGTATATAGTGTAGATGTCGATATCACTTCCACAACTAAGACGAATTTATACACACTATATGTTAAAATCCATAAAACCTTTTAGGCTACAGAGCGTGCCGAAGAAATAGACATACACATATATTCTCGAAAAACATTACCGTCCTCGCGGGGTATTTGGGTAAAAAGTATTAAAACGATTTTATGCAATGATTGTTAGTTTTTTCTCCACATAGTATATTACATGTTACTCACACTATTTGTTTTACGAAAACATCCATTATACTGAGTACGGTCGGGTGCAGCCATGAAGAAATCACCGAACCGCGTCCGTTTCCTGGAGGCTACTTCATCACTGTGCTATACAAATGTGTGTTTATTTACTTTATATAGGGATGAATCTGAATAACAGAGTGAGAAATTATGTGATAGGAGAAAAGAGTGCTTTGCAAAATGATGCTGTGACCAGTATTAAGAAAGCAATGCTTTGGTGGTTTGATTTTTTTTGTAGGAGAGGGGGTAAACGAGCATGCGGCTCACCTGATGGTAAGTGACTACCGCCTCCCATGAACAACTGCAACACCAGGGGAACTGCAGATGCGTTCCCGGCCTTTTAATAAGGAGTAGGCTCTTTTTTTGAAGGTCCCTAAGTCGTATCGATGTTAATCGATTCCACGAAGAAGTTGTGCGAGGAAGAAAACATCTTCTAAATCGCACAGTGGTGGACTGTCAATCATCCAGATAGTATGGAGGGTATCGCAAGTTTTGTCGCGATGTGCGATGGTGAAATTGAGCGGCTGGAATTAGTCAGAACAATTCCTCAGACCACGCCCCGTGGTAAATACGATAAAATACGCAAAGAGATGCAACATCTCTACGCAGTGTAGAAATAATGAATGACGAAAGAGTGACATTAAAATTGCAGATGTAAACGGTAGAGTCGGCAAGTGACGGCCTAGACGACAGTGTCGATCTAATTGGCTATATATAGATGTAATATAATATTTGAAACTGAACTTTCTCATCATCATCTCATCAACTCATTAGAAAGAAATAGTAGTGGGGCCATTATTCAAAGGTCGTAATTTCAACATGTTTCTAGATTTAAGGTTTACTTAGAAGCTAAATATTTTTTAATTGTCATTTATATTACCTTAAAATTAAATCGTATTTATTTAAACAAGAAATATAATTATGCAATAATTACTTTATTTAAAGAAGTTACAGTATCGTTTAGATACCACGCTATTTCATTAGGATTCAAGGAATGTCTTAATGATTATGAATAATTTTCTTTATTTCTTAAAATATGTTACTTAAATGATTTTTCGACTTATATAAATATTTAATAGAATATTTTTATACTACTGAGTCGAATAATTTTTTGTTGATGCAACCATATATATAAAAACTAGCTGTTCCCTGCGACTTCACTCGCGTGCATTTTTTTTTGCGCGGAAACCTAAAATAAAAATAGCCGAAGTTACTCCGTATACTGTCAGCTATCTGCCGTATCTATACATTTTCAGAAACATTCACCATTATAATATTAGTAAGAACTAAGATGAAATGTATTCATTATAAAATCTAACTAGCACTTTGATTATATTTTTTGATACAATTTCTTTTTTCTTTATTTTAATAATTACTACGGAAATAACAATAGTAATTACACAATAGAGTATGTGCGAAAATTCAGTTTCAGTACACCGTTTGAATAGCGTTGGAATGGTTGAGGCTACTTAAGGCAACTCTGTTACGAGTCAGTTCACTACACAACGCCGTAAATGCATCTATTAACGTCACAGCTACGTCCGCGGCTGAACTTGTAATTAAACTGTATCGCACTTCCCATTTAAAGCTGCCTTACACGAGCAATTTTAAACGAAAACTGTCCACAATTTTAGTGCAAATAATATAATGAGTTCACATTTTTCATCTTGCATATAATATGACGCACTGGTCGAAGACTTTCGTCATTAAATCTTGCGGTATGTGCGAACAATGTATCCTGCCTGTACTTATAAATGGTGTGACAGCACCACAAACTCAAAGTTGACAACTGAGCGATGAAAGGAGCTGTGCTTGGAGTTTCTCTGGTATATAAGATTCGTAACGAAGAAATCCAAAGTAGAAAAAAGGTCACTAATAGCCTTCTGTATTTGTAAGCTAAAGTGGTAATGGACCGGTCGCATCTGTCGGAGAAGCGATAACCGTTGGAGTAAACGTGTCACAGAGTCCGCGTTAAGGTAAACGCAATGTAAGACGCCCCCTGCCTAGATGAAGCGACGATTTACACAAGGCGGCAGCAACTGAATTCGTGAAGCCGCGCTTTGGGAGAGGCCTATGTACATCAATGGACAGCCACTTGATCTGCATTCAGAGTAAAGGGCAAGTCTTAAAACATTCCACTGCTTAAGCGCCCACCACGCTGCTGCAACAGGTTTTGGCTGAATTCCAGCAATTCCATCAGCAGACTTTCCGTGTAGTGGCAATGTAAGAATATCTACTACACCATATCATTCCGTGGGTGTAGTAAAAGGCAACAGAGCGAAACTGAGGCAGAAGATAGACAGCAGCATCTTTCTGATAACCGCAAAACAACAATAAAAAATTGCGGTTGCCAACCCGCTCACCAAGCGTGGCAACTATAGCAATATACCCCCACGAATAAAGTAACGAAAAGAGGGCCCCTAGTCCCCGGCAGCCGCGCTATTGATGGCTACGGTGGCAACTAAGGTAACGTCGGGGCAAGGGGTGCTATGAATCTCCGGTGGAAATTCGATTTCCAAGTAAGACGATTCGACCTGGCAATATACAATACCATGAGGACTGACGAGAAGATCTTGGAGCTGGAAGAAGAGATAGAGAAGTTGCGCTAGAATATTATAGGATAATCTGAGAGCCAAGAAGAGGGGCAGGACATGGTAATCCTCGGATCCGGTAACTTGTTCTATCACCGGGAGGGCGACCATCTGTCCCAAGGTGGTGTCGGATTTGTCGTTTACAAGTCTATCGTTAACAACGTTGTAAAGATTGAGAGTATATCAAGGAGAGTTGCGTACCTTCTACTCAGAATCACCAAACGGTATTCGCACGAAGGTCATATAGGTTTAGGCACCAACCTTGCGTTGGTGTTTTTAATGAGAGAATTCAGCGCAAAACTGGCAACAGAACCCAAGGAGCAAGCAGCTAGCCGACTTCATGAAGAAAGAGGCACACTTAATGATGACCATTTGACCGGACCATTGCCAGCTCATGCGGTACCTTGAGGATCACCAGCTGATTAGTGACCGCCAATACGGTTTTCGTAGGGGTTGATCAGCTGGTGATCTTCTGGTCTACCTGACCCATAAATGGGCAGAGGCAGAAGAATCCAAGGGGCAGGCGTTGGCCGTTAGTTTGGACATTGCGAAGGCGTTCGATCGGGTTTGGCACAAAGCGATTCTTTCGAAGCTCCCTTCCTATGGGCTTCCCGAGAAATTGTGCGATTGGATCACCAGCTTTCTTGCAGATAGGAACATCAAGGTCGTTGTAGACGGTGCATGCTCCGACTACAAGCCTATTAACGCTGGTGTTCCACAAGGATGTGTGCTATCACCAACGCTGTTTCTTCTGCATATCAATGATGTTTTGCTAACTAGTAACATTCATTGCTATGCGGACGACAGCACTGGTAATGCTTTATACACCGGCCGTGCCAATATTTCTCGGGAAAACGTCGCCGAGTACTGGAACAAACTTGTGTCTGAAGTCGAGTCTTTGCTGAACAAAGTCTCGGATTGGGGGCGACTAAATCTAGTCCAGTTTAATCCTCAGAAGACACAAGTTTGCGCGTTTTCCGCTAAAAAGAACCCCTTTGTCGTATCTCCTCAGTTTCAAGGCACTCCCCTTCTTGCCTCAGCCAGTATCGGAATCCTCGGAGTCGACATATCGAGTGACGTGCAGTTTCGTGGTCACTTGGAAGAGAAAGCCAAATTGGCCTCTAAAAAGCTTGGCGTGCTCAGCAGAGCGGAACAGTATTTCATGCCGGCACACCGCCTGCAACTTTACAAGGCGCAGGTTCGGCCTCACATGGAATACTGTTCCCACCTCTGGGCAAGGGCTCCCCAGTGCCAGCTCCTTCCACTTGACCGCATCCAGCGCAGAGTGGCTCGAATCGTCGACGACCGAGTCCTTTCCGATCGGCTCGATTCATTGGCTCCGCGAAGAGACGTTGCATCCCTTTGCATTTTCTTTCGCATCTACGACGTTGAGTGCTCTGAGGAATTGTTCGGATTAATCCCAGCCGCCAAATTTCACGAACGCACATTGCGGCAGAACTCTTGATACCATCCACACCATCTGGATGATTGGCGGTCCACCACAGTGCGATTTAGAAGATGTTTTCTTCCTCGCACGACTTCCTTGTGGAATCGATTACCATCAGCGATTTTTCCGGACCGACACGACTTAGGGACCTTCAAGAAAAGAGCGTACTACTTTTTAAAAGGCCGGCCACGCATCTGCGATTCCCTCCATGGTGTTGAGGCTGTTCATGGGCGGCGGTAGTCACTTACCATGAGGTGAGCCGCATGCTCGTTTGCCCCCTCTTCCATAAAAAAATACCTCTTTCTTCCAGAAACGGCCCCACAGGAAATGGACCTGGTTGAGTCTCGACGATTTGACAAAAAATGAGATTAAATTCATTATGACGACAAAACAATGTTTTAGTAATCGCGAGGGAGAAAACTGGTAGCAATCACTGAATGGTTAGAGGAACACTGAACCTAAGTTGGAGAGGTCTCTAATGAAGTCAACGCTCCGGCCCCCTCGTGTTCTAATCCGAAGTCCCGAAACCTTTCAGCTCTAGCTAAAACACCAATTTCAGTGCCTAAAAGATTGCAATGCATTAGACGATATGAATGACAAGGTCGTGGAAACTGTTCATGCGGTTGGAGCTAAGTTCTGCAAGACCCGCCGAAGAAGAACACAAAAACTCTCCGAACACACTCTTAATCATGGCTGTTTGACGAGAAATGAAGCTGCAGTCTTCAACAGATTTGACAGCGTACAGGCAACTGAATATACAGCCAGTTGTTGGAGGCACACGCAAGTGTGAGTAACAATCCAAGAAATAGTCTTATCCGACACTATTCCGATGATATTCCGGACGTCAGTCTGAGCGAGATTAGAATTGCTCTCTAGCACCTTAAAATCAACAAGGCCCCAGCCGAGGATGAAATTACAGCAGAGCTTCTGAAAGCGAGTGGAAAACTGATACATAAAGTCCTTCAGAAGCTCTTTAATTTCGTCCTTCGTTGTGGCACTACACCGGAGGCGTGAAATAGAAGTGCGGTGGTACTGTTCTTCAAGAAAGTCGACAACGCTCACTTGAAGAACTACAGACCGATTTCCCTTCTGAGACGCGTCTACGTGTTGTTTTTGAGAATCAATTTGAATCGTTTAGCATGCAGACGCGACAAATTCCAGCCTCCCAATCAAGCCGGTTTCCGAAAAGGCTTTAGCACCATAGACTACATACATACCCTTCGGCAAATTCTACAGAAATCCGAGAAGTATTTGCCAGTATGTCTGGCGTATGAAGACTATGAGAAAGCCTTTGATTCCATCGAAATTCGGGCAGCGCTGAAGGGATTCAGCGGTGCCAAGTTGACTGTCGGTATATCGAAGCGCTAAAGTGTTTGTACAGTAGGGCTACAATGGATATCCGAGTACAGAAACAGAGTACGAAACCTTTCCAACTGCAGAGAGGTGTTTTACTATCAACGGCGAGTACATCAATCACCTTCGATTTGCCGACGATATAGTCTTTATGGCAGAATCGCTGTTCCTAAGGACTATGCTCAATGACCTCAATAGTGACTTCTAACGGATAGGTCTTAAGATAAACATGGACAAAACAAAGATCATGTATAAAGTCCATGTCACTCCCATACCGGTAGTTGTTGGGAGCACTAAGATCGAAGTTGTTGTATGTTTACCTGGGACCTGGTAAGACAGGCAGGAAGTCGACGGATGCAGGTGGCTCAGAACCGTGCCTTGTGGCATTCCTTTGGGGAGGCCTATGTTCAGCAGTGGATTTTTGAAGTGCTTTAATGATAATAATATAAACACTTGTTCCGTGCGGGATTCAAAGTGGCGCCAACAATGATGGTACATAGTATATATATATATTATACAACTGCATTTTGCATTTCGCAATTGTATTGCATGCCTTAAGCGAAAGCGCAAGGTATTTTCTACTATCGCCTAAAAATTAAGATTTCAACGTTTTAACGAATGAAATCGTATCTAGCAATCATATTGTACATATAAATTAATGATATAAAAAGCACATTGTTAGAAAGATAAATTATTGTTGAACTTATTAATATTTTTTTAAATCGATTAATTGCTATTTTTAAATAAAAAAAGGGGTTTTAGTGGCTTATGGTGTGGATTTATCAAGTTCGCAAGGCTTGTACACACGATAACTTTTGAAAATATCAATTGTTTAACTAAAACTATTTTTAATCTCTTCATCTATCATGTGGGAAGCCACTGAATGTAAATGGCAGTGTAATTTTGTTTTGTTTAGCTATAATTAATTTTTTTCGGCTCCAAAATGGCGAAATTTTCGTTGGTTTGGTAGCCTTGCATGTATACTATTTTTCTAAATAGGCGGAAGCCGCACTCCGAGCTACAGCCACAGAGTACTTTACTCACTCAGTTCAGCGTCAGCAGGCGTCAATCGCCGTCGTGAGTGTACATTGTTTCGGTTGTTTGCAGCGGCTCAAAAAGATCGCTGTAAAAATACACAATATTCGAATAACCAAATTTCTTAAATACTTGATTATAATAATTTTTTATTACAATATTTTAAAAGCACAGAATAAATAATAGCAGTACGTACTAAAAGTAAGTAGTATCAATTTTTTCGGCATGGGTGACATTTTCATGGTTTTCGAGGGTGTTGAAACCGATAGGGTTGTCGAAATGTAAATCCAAGATGACGGCTGCAATAGGTATAAATTTATTTATCATGGGTGTCATTTTCATGGTTTTCGAGGGTGCTAAAGCCGATAGTGCTGTCGAAATGTAAATCCAAGGTGGCGGCTTCAATGGGTATAAATTTTTTCACCATGGGTGTCATTTTCATGGTTTTCGAGGGTGTTGAAGCCGATAGTGCTGTCGAAATGTAAATCCAAGATGGCGGCTGAGGTAGGTACCAATTTTTTCAATCATTTTTTTCAAAGATTTATCAATTTTCCTTTACATCTTCACTCTAACCACAAATCCCATGGCAGCCTTTATACATTATATAAGGATTGTGCTGTGAGGTAAACTTAATATATATACATATATATATATATATATATATATATATATATATATATTATATATATATCCTCCTGTACATAATGTAAAACTAAGACGTCCATCAGTTCCCTGGATGACTGAAGAGATACGGAAAGCCATGACCAGGCGAAATCGAGCCTTTCTTCGGTTCAAGAGGAGCAGATCTAAGGAAGACTGGTTGTCTTTTAAGAAGGCCAGAAACAGATGCAATCAGATGGTACGTTCTGCAAAACGCCGATTTATCCATAGCAATATAATTAATTCTTCGCCAGCTGATGTGTGGAAATTCCTTAGTTCTCTAGGTGTGGGTAAAACACCTTCTTTGGATTGTGGTTTATCTCTTTCTCACGATACTTTAAATCTTCGTATTGCTTCTGCTTCTGCATTGGACCTTTCAATCCGATCCGAAGCAGTCGCTTACATAGCGTCAATTCCATCTCCGCACATACCAGTCTTTCTTTTTGACCCTGTTGATCAGAATGAAATTAGAAATACTCTTCTGGCAATAAAATCCAAGGCTGTCGGTTGCGATGATATTAGTAGAGCCATGATTATTAATATTCTAGAACATATTATCCCAGCAATTACACATATTGTTAATTTTTCGCTTGACTTGGGTCAGTTTCCGAGTCAGTGGAAAAAGGCTTTCGTAAGACCCCTTCCTAAAGTATCCAATCCTACACTTCCCAATCATTTCCGCCCCATATCAGTTTTATCTTTCCTATCTAAAGTTCTGGAAGCCTGTGTTGATAAGAAAATTTCCAATTTCATATATAAACATAACCTGCTGAGTACTTTTCAGTCCGGGTTTCGTCCTGGTCACATCACTACAACAGCCTTAATTAAAATAATTGAAAATTTTAGAGAAGGAATGGAAAACAAGAAAGTTACAGTTGTGGTGCTCGTTGACTTTTCTAATGCTTTTAACACAGTTGACCATGATATCCTTCTTGCTATCCTTTCTTATTATAGGTTTGCACCGTCAGTCCTGGAATGGTTCTTATCTTATCTTCGCGGTCGTCAACAGTCTGTCCACGTGGAGCAAATGACTACACAGTGGGTTGACCTGATTTCTCGCGTACCGAAAGGCGGTATACTTTCTCCTTTAATCTTCTCTATTGTTATTAAATCCATCACATATAATATTGATTGTTCGTACCATCTGTATGCTGATGACCTACAATTTTATGTACAGTCTGTTATTTGTGACATCCATGCAATTAAAAAATTGAATTTCAATCTCAAGTCAGTCCGTGATTGGTCCATGCGCTTTTGAGGTACTTGTCAACCCTACGAAATGTTAAGCGGTGATTATGGGTAGTTCAAGGATGCTTGCAAAAATAGATGCCGCTAGCCTACCTCCCGTCTATTATAATGATCGTCTGATACCGTTCTCTTCCTCATTTAAAAATTTTGGTTTCCATATTGATAGTACTCTGTCCTGGGGGGGTTGATATCTCCGAAACATGTCGTCTAGTCTCTGGTTCTTTACGTTCTCTTTATCGCTTGAAAAATTTTCTTAAAAAATTTTCTTCTCTTTTGAGGCTAAAATTATGCTTGTACAGTTACTTATACTACCGATCATTGATTTTGCTGACGTGTGTTACTCGGATTTAAACCAAAATCTTCGACCGCTTACTCAACAATTGCGTCAGATACATTTTCAATCTTCGTAAATTTAATCATATCTCTCACTATCGCTCTCGCCTTAAATGGCTCACTATTAAACAGAGGCATGACTCTAGAATTTTGCTTGTTCTCTTCTCTATCTTAAATGCTCCATCCACTCCTTATCTCAAGGAGAAATTTCAGTATATTTCCTCAACGCATGATACAACTCTGCGGTCCTCATATAACAATAAACTAAGTATCCCACTACATTTTACTAATTTTGATGGTAAATCCTTCACCATCCAGGCTGCACTGCTCTGGAACTCCTTTCCCGATGACGTCAGAAATACATCTAATAAGACTGCCTTTAAAAGATTGGTACACAAGCACTTTAATGATAGTTAATATGGTCAATTTGGTTACCTTTGTTGTTATTTTATTTATAGGTTTATGTTATATATCTATTTGTATTTATAATATATATATATATATATATATATATATATATATATATATATATATATATATATTTATGTATCTATGAAGTCCACTGCTGAACATAGGCCTCCCCAAGGAATGCCACAAAGCACGGTCCTGAGCCACGTGCATCCATCGACTTGCTGCATATCTTACCAGGTCGACACTCTAGTGGGGGGACGCCCAACACTTCGCCTACCGGTACGAGGCTGCCACTCGAGAACCTTTCTTCCCCATCGGTTGTCGGTTCTTCGAGCTATATGGCCGGCCTATTGCCACTTCATCTTTATAATCCGTTGGCCTATGTCGGTCACTCTGGTTCTACTGCGGATATCCTCATTTCTGAGTTTATCACGCAGAGAAACTTCGAGCATAGCCCTCTCCATAGCTCGCTGAGCGACCTTGAGCTTCCTCATCCGGCCAGCAGTGAAGGACCACGTAACAGTTTCGTATATCATCACTGGCAACACGCCACTGGTTGTACCGTCTCGTTTTCAAGTTTTAAGGTATACCTGACGAGAAGATGTGCCGTAATTTCCTGAACGCTGCCCAACCGAGTTAAATCCGTCAATTGACCTCTCGGTCGAAGTTGGATTTACCTAGTCGGACTATTTGTCCCAGGTAAACATACTCGTCAACAACTTCGATCTTAGTGCTCCCAACAACTACCGGCATAGGTGTGACATAGACATTAAACATGATCTTTATTTTGTCCATGTTCATCTTAAGACCTATCCGTTGGGAAGCACTATTGAGGTCATTGAAATTTTATATATATGTATTTGTATGTAAATATAATATATTATCTGTATTATATTTTATAGTATACAAGTTTATTGTATTTATATATATAATATTAGTTTATTTTTAAGTTTATCAACAGTTTTTTTTTCCTTGATTTACTCTATAGTTCATTTTATTTTGTCACCTTCACTTAATTTCCACACGTTCCGGGTTGACTTCGAGACAATGCCTAAAGGCATTAAGTCCGCCCTTTGTAATCCTTTTATTAAGGTGCAATAAAGTGTAAATAAATAAATAAATAAATAAATATATTTTTTTACGTGGTAGAGCCATGCTGCAGCTATATTAATAGTATAGTTGTAGCACGAATGGGTCGGCTTGACCGGGGAAGGACCACGCTGTCACAGACTACCAGCGTAAAATAGCAGCTTAATGCTGCTGTGTTCCGTATGGTGAGTGTAGAGAACCGGAGACCTATTTTAATGAAAAAGAGGCATTTTATCTTAGTCCTCACGGCTAACAACGCATCTGCATTTTAATTCGCTAGCGAAGATAGATGTAGATGTCTATAGGCCACAGCAACCACTTACCATCAGGTGGACTGTGTGCTCGTTTGTCACTCTAATTCTATAAAAAAAATATATAAAGGGAAAGGGAGACAAATTGTAAATAACAGAACATTTATCTCAGAACTAAATCAAGTTTGATGTTAATTTAAAATATAAGAAATAGAAAGCCAGAAAAATTTAAATATTAAAATTATGTGCACAGAATATAAAAGCTTAAGATATTTAATGAAGAAAGCAATTTTAAGGCCAATTTAATACAGGTTCCATAAAGTAAATGTTAGTTAATGTTCCTTTATCACGTGATGCCCAAGGCTTAACAGATTTACATTGTTTTTGGAGTTGAAATATAATTAGGTTTATTACTGTAATATTAACAAAGTGAGGACAGAGGAGATTTATAATTGGTATCTTGAAGGCAAGATACAATCAGGGGGATAGGAGTCAAGAACTGGTTTATTAAAATAAAAATAAAAAACATTATTCCATTTATAAATATAACTTTACTTTGTTAGACATATCTTTTATATTTTTTAGAAGGTCTAGTGGTCCTTGCTTGGTGGCTGAAATAATTAAGAGATCTATCCAAGTGGATAAAAATCAAACTACCTTGTCGATTAAATTTTACATATTATTATATTATGCAATAATTAACTAAAATTAACATAATATTGGTATAAAAATATAATTGTGCCAGCAGACAGCTAATGCAAAAAGAATTATATTTCTATAAGCCCTTATGGTTAGTAGTCGTAAATTTTATTTCGATGGCATTAATATTTAAAAATATTTTTAATTAATATTTAAAACAAAACTTGTAAAAAAACCAAGTCTCACAACTTAGTTCTTCTACCGTAAAAAGTTATGAGATCCATGTAATACCAAGTCGGTTAATTTATTCAGTCCCTACATAAGGGATCTTCTGTCTCAAGTTATTACGTAATTAGCTAACCTAACAATATCTTATAGTGACCATATCAATATTACAAATGTTTTATGTTTTAAATATGTAGATTGACTTGGCCGTCGCATGAAAACACAATGTATCAAACAAGTAATACATCATGTGATATTAAATTAGATAGCACGAAAACACAGTGTATACAAGTACATACATATTTTATTAAATAAGGTTGTATAGTGCGATTGCCAAGTCAATCAGACAGAGGGTTTTTTTTTCGAACCAGTGGTAAAGTAAAAAATGACTTTCAATTAGAATTACACATGTAATGTATATTGAATAAAAAATATTATATTCTATTCTATTCTAATCTAATCTATATATTTAAAAAATAAAAGATTTTAATACTGATATGCTCACTATAAGATGTTGTTAAGTTAGCTAATTACGTAATAACTTAAGGCTTTAACTAGCCTGAATGACCTTGACGAAACGGCGATCGCAGAGATTTTAGCCGACGTCAACACCGTCTAGCAACTACGTTCTGTATTACTTATAAAAGTGCAAAGATTAATAGACTGCAGAGATGACAATTATATAAGTGACATACTGCCTGTTATGCTTGCGCATCACTGAGAATTATGTCGCGGTTATGCGTCTTCAATTACATTGTACTGTAGCTTTGTACGGTAGGCGTCACGAGCTATCAAGGGTTCAAGTTTCAAGTACGTAAGAGTTTTAATTGTATATGTTAAATCGTATTTATTTGTGTCGTATTAGTAGATCTGGGTCAAAGCGTTCCCTGTAAATTTTTCCCGGGTTTGATCCCCGACAGCACGAATGAAATTTGTAATTGCAATTTTCGTCAATACGCATTGGAGCAGCGCGGCGGACATTTCCTTGTCCTAAAACCCTCTCAGAAATAAAAAAAACGTCCTGTGCCCAGTAGAGGGACTTGTATAGCCTATTACTTTACTTTGTAGCAATATTCTTACTCGTTTCAGATACAGAAGGGTACCTTATGCTGACAAAAATATCATGTGGAGGCGACGAAAACGTAAAACATCTTTGTATCTGGATAAAACGTTCGAGAGATTGTCAGTCATGTCATACGCCAAATTTTATATAGAGCGTAGAACATTGCAGATAGGGCAAAATAAAAAATAATACAAAATATTATGGGAACTATTTATTAATAATATATACATTTATAGGTATTTATAATAAAAATAATGAACAAGCTGCAAGGTTCAACTAATAATGTTTCTAGTAAACACAATTGTAAAATTCCTGTTTTAATTTTTACCAATGGTTAATTGACGAAACGTAGTCAAGATCACTTCATATAAAATATATTTAATTAAAATTGACACATGACCTATTTGGCCTTCTACTTACAACTCGGCGGAAAATTGAAAAGAAAATTTTGTCTTTGCACACAAGTATTGTTTACAACTGGCGTGGTTTCGAAAAGCGTGATTAAGTGTCAGCGGTATATAATCAATTAAATACTGAACTTTTTTGAAATTTATTTTTTTGTTTATTTTTGTTATATCTTCTCAAAAACTGACGCCATCTCACTATTTTATTATTTGTTTTTTTTTGTAACGCATAAGGATAAGTTAGACTAAGTTAGATTAACTTGGATAAGTTTGTAGTTTTTTTAATTTCCGCAACAATATTTCCGCATAACAAAGTTGTACATATGGCGGACTTAATGCCATAGCGCATTCTCTCCCAGTCAACCATTAGGCTAAACAGAGATATACAAACAAGAGGCGGTGCAGCAGTAATCATAATAGAAAGCGCTAAAAGAAAAAAAATGTATATACATATATTTTTTTATAGGATGGGGTGACAAACGAGCACACAGTCCACCTGATGGTAAGTGGTTACTGTGACCCATAGACATCTACATCTATCCTCAATAAAGACTCAAGATGCAGATGCGTTGTTACCCGTGAGGGCTAAGATGGAATGCCTCTTTGCCAGTAAAAAGGGTGTCCGGTTCTCTACACTCACCATACGAAACACAGCAGCGATAAGCTGCTATTTTACGCTGGTTTTCTGTGAGAGCGTGGTCCTTCCCCGGTCGAGCCGAGCCATTCGTGCTACAACTATACTACTAATACACCAGCAGCATGGCTCTACCACGTAGAAAATATACACATAAATATACATAAACACACACATGCATAGACGTATATATTTAAATACACACAATATATACATATATAAATACATACATACACATATATACGCATACACTACATATATACACAATACTTATAAGTATTATCTATGTCAGAACAAATATAAAATATACATATGTGTGTGAAAATAAAAGCTATGTTAGTTCAAACTTGCAACAATTTTTCACATGCTTACGAACTTGATTTTTAAAATAAACTTGTTGGAAGCTTTTGTAATGTCAAGAGGGATGTCGTTCCAGAGTCTGATGGCCGTGAGGGCGAAATATTGAGATAAATAACCAGTACGGTGTAAAGGAGTGAGCAACTTAAAATTAGCCGATGAACGGAGAGAGCGATTATGAGAATCTCCCAGGAATTGAAATTTGGATTTCAGATACTCGGGAGCACATGGATCGTTCAGAATTGTGAAAATGGTGCAGAGCATTCTGACATGTCTGTGCTGACGGATAGGCAGCCAATTTAGCTGAGCACAATAAGAAGATACATGGTCGTATTTACGGAGGCCATAAATGTATCTGATACAGTTGTTATTCTCCTGATGGTAAGTGGTTGCTGCAGCCCATAGACATCTACATCTATCCTGTATTACAAATCAAAATGCAGATGCGTTGTCACCCGTGAGAACTAAGATGGAATGCCTTATTTCCAGTAAAAAGGGCCTCCGGCCACCTGCACTCACCAAGCGAAACACAGAGGTAAACCTCAACTACACGCTGGTATTCTGTGAGGTCGTGGTACCACCCCGGTTCGAGCCGGCCCATCCGTGCGACAGCAAAAGCTGCCGCGTGGCTCTACCACTGTTAAAAGTTAGTTAGTTAGTCTTAGTTTCGGCGTGAATGTAGGATGTTATACTGAGTCACCGTCAGTTACTAAGCGGCCATAAATCATTATATGTATGTATAGACATACATATATAAATTTTTTGATTTTAATATTTATGTTTTTTTTTTAAATTTTTATTTGATTTTTTTAAACCTGGTAAAATTATATTTTTCCATACCAATGGGCCTGAGTATAATGCCAGTTATGCTCTTTGGCTGAAGTTATTTTTTATTTTATGCTCAATCGCAGACAAAACAATATTGATTGCGCATTTCTAAAACAAAGTTTTAGCTCTTCTTCTTCTAATAATAGCTCCTGCACCTAACACGGCGGAATAGTTATTATTATCTATGAGATCATTTACAGAAACAGTTTTTGTTAACACATATGAGTGTAACATTTTTATCAGCTGCTTTGTTTATAGTGCCTTGAGCAACACTTTGCCGGTTTCTGTACAGAAAATGATGCTGGCTTTGTAAATATGGATGGCCGCTACCATTGAATATAATACCCGCTATGTTACACTTATTTACATAGAAACTTTAATTATCATTTCCATAAAATTCTAAATAGCACTTTTTATACAAGAAAGTAAGCTTTTAGATCAGTCCATCTTGTTTTTCACTAATTAAGTGAAAAGTAAAACAAACCAGTAGGTCCGTGATTTAAAATTTTTTGCAACTTTTTATAGAAAAGCATGACCTTATCATAATATAATAGTCAATCACTTAGCCATGGGATAAAATTTTTAAGTGTGTCATTCAAACATTAATGATGATATTCGGGTCATTATACTGGAAATAGTCTTTTAAATATTTTTTTTTCTTTTCTTTATATAATTTGCATGCCACAAGAAATACATGATATATCAAGTGACGCCCCGTAGGGGCATAGCAATTTATAAGCGGGTAGTTATTTATTTTATTATACTAAATATTAACTACTACATACTAAATACCAACTATATTATTTCTTAACATTTGCTAGTCTAACATCAATTTTTTTTTAATTATTACGAATACATTTACTATTTATTTGCATCTATGAATAATTCACTTAAATAATAATAATAATATTCCACAACTATCACACAACGCCATCTAGTCCCAAGCTAAGCAGAGCTTGTGTTATGGGTACTAGACAACTGATAAACATACTTATATATTTCTAAATACATAAATATTATAGATAAATTACACCCAGACATAGAACAAATGATCGTGCTCATCACACAAACATTTGTCCTGGGTGGGAATCGAACCCACGACCTTCGGCATAGCAGTCAGGATCACTAACCACTAGACCAACAGGCCTGTAATTATAATAACTTTTATCGATTAAGAATGACTTTAATTTTTTTATAAAAGACTTGGTGTTGTCAATATTTTTGAAGTTATTTGGAACATTCTTATATATTTTAATTACCATCGTATGGGGACCTGTTATCATCATAAGTGTGAGTATACCAAGTTTTCTAAATGTGGTCTGCATGAGTCCGTTTTTTCTATATTTGTCAAGATTCTGATACATTTTTTTTTGCAATTTGAAAATATTATCTATGTCAGTACAGTTACCTCTGATGACTATTCCATAAGTTAGTATAGACTGAACATACGCATAATACGCTGAAAGAGCTGTTTTTAAGTCAGTAACTTTTTTCAAATGTATGAGTGCAAATATAAATGAGGACAATTTACACGTAAATTTTTGAATGTGGGGTTTCCAATTTAGATGTGTGTCAATTTCAATATCGAGTAATGTTGTAGAGTTGACAGTATCGATCGTAAAGTTTTTGTAGTTAAAGTTTATTTGTAGAGGTCGTTTTTGATAAGTTTTAAACAGGATTAATTTAGTTTTATTATAGTTCAGCTCTAAATTATGTAATTCTAACCAGTCTTGTATTTTAGTGAATGATGTATTTAATTTTTCGTTTAATTCACAATTGTCTGTAGATGATAGCAAGATAGATACATCGTCTGCAAAGATAATACATTCTTTTTGTAATTGTTGTGGGAGGTTGTTTATATATATAAGAAATAGAATACAACCTAAGACACTTCCTTGAGGAATCGATCCTATAGTCGGGATTTTGTCTGATCTGACTATTTGGATTTCTCCGGTTTCGAAGTTTGTATTCTGAATTTCAACAATTTGTGTTCGATTTTCCAAATACGATTTAAACCAATTATGAACAATTCCGCAAATTCCCGTAGCATAAAGTTTATCTAAAAGTATTTTATAATTTACTCTATCATAGGCCTAACTCATGTCTAGTAGTAGGCCATATTATGTAGTACGGCATATTTTTTACTATTAATTATGTCAAGTGCTTTTTGAATATATTTGTATATAGCCAAAATAGTAGATCGGTTTTTTCGAAAACCATTTTGGCTATCGTGAAATATGTTATATTTTTCATAAAAAGAATAATTTCTTTGGCCATTGCACTTTCAAATAATTTTGCTGATGTGGGCAATAGCGCAATAGGATGATAATTATTGGGATCGGATATATCGCCCTTTTTATGGGTTTTACTAAAGATATCTTTAATGCATCTGGGAAAGTACCCTCAGTGAACGACTGGTAAATTAAGTACGTGTATGGTATAGTTAATTCAAAAGCACAATTCTTTATTAACCTAGGTGGGATTCCATCTACCCCAAAGCTTTTTTTATTTTTTAAATTCCGTATAAGTGTATATACCTCACTAGTTTCCATAGGACTTAAGAAAAAAGTATTGTTTGCAATGTTGTTAATATTTATATTTTTTTTATTTAAATTTGTACAGGAATTTTCTATTGACGCAAAAAATATGTTTAAATAATCCTCTACAGATTTCGGTTCACTGATGGTGTGCTGTCCCGATTTTATTTTTAGATTTTTTATTGTCTTAGGTGTATTTTTATTAGTTTCATTTTTTATTATTTGCCACATGATTTGAGTTTTGTTGCCTGTTTTTTGAAATCCGCTTATATTTGCAATCTTTTTAGCGGTATGTACGGTTTTCTTTAATATTTTAGTATAGATTTTATAATGATTTTTAGTATAACATTTTTTGATTGCGTCGCAAGTAATCTTAACGATCTTTTATTGCGACAAGATAGTTTTAATCCCTTTGTAAGATAAGTTTTTGTAGTACAATTGACAATCTTCAGTATTATTGACTGTGTATATGACTTTTATAAGTCTATGTTATTTTTGATGAAAATTATTATTGCAGATAAAAGCCCTTTCACATTTATTTTAGTCTCGAATTAAATTAATCCAAATGAAAATAAGAACTTTGGCTCTTTATAACTGATCTTTAAATGTAAAACACTGACATGAAATTATATAATTATCAGCAGTTTTTAATTCATTGAACTTTTTTAAGATTGTATTGAAACTCTACTGGTAAAAAAAAAGCAAATATATATATTATAGTTCTTGATGAAAACAAAGTATGCGCGTTACATCGCATCCCATCAAGAATTTCTAATGTAATTCTTGGTGTAAAGCTAAGACGTGATAATAACTGTAAACAATAGAATAACAAAATAATGTAAACATTTGTAAATACTTGCTTTATAACCTAATAAATATTATTTGACCGTAATAAAATAAAACAAGGTAGTCTTCGGCATGAAAGTAAAAATGAATATTTTCGATTATTTTTGCAATATCTAACAGCCGGATCAGCGCGCGATTCTGATCCATCTAAAGATGCTAAATTTCTGCAAGCACTATCAAATTCAATAGGAGTGACAGAAAAAACGGTTCTTGATATAGAAGGGTAAATAAATTATTTAACCTATAAAGTAAAATCACTTTATTAAAAATCAAAATAGCCCAATAGCTTTATCGACATGAGACACATAATTGTACGAGTGCTTACAATACTTAACATTATTTTACTGAAAACTCAGAAAGTTTTTTTCATAGACTAAGGGTGACAAACGAGCATACAGTCCACCTGATGGTAAGTGTTTGCTACGACCCATAGACATCTACATTTATTCTCGATTACGTATCAAAATGTAGATGCGTTGTTACCCGTGAGGACTAAGATGTAATGCCTCGTTTCCAGTAAACAGGTTCTCCGGATCTCTACACTCACCATACGAAACACAGCAAAATTAAACTGCTATTTTGCAAGGTATTCTGTGAGAGCGTGGCCCTTCCCCGGTCGAGCCGAGCCATTCATGCTACAACTATACCTACCACTAATATAGCTGCAGCATGGCTCTACCACGTAAGAAAAAATTGACGTTAAAAATTTAAGTATTTTCAGAAGCAACTTTGCAATTATTTTCTATTGAGTGAACTTTTGTGGAATCGTGTTTTACAAACCGCCACTTAAAATACGTACAATTTTTTTTCGACAATGACGTGAAATTACAAAACGATCCCCATGTATATCAATGTGGCTCTATTCAGCCTCTTAATATGGACATAACTCGGGATTCAGAGATATTAAAAGTTTTGATGCGTAGATAATGAAAAATATTACATTATATTAATACTGTCCCGTATGAGACAATCTTTATACTTATATACATATTCTCATCATATTTTTATGGTTGGTTAGAAAAGTTATTATTAAATGCAAACTTTCACAGGGTAATTTTTTTTTACTATTTTTACCCAGCAAGTAGTAAAGCAAGTACAATCCCATCGGTGGTTATGTAGCCTAAGATGGTGAATTGCACTGACTTAACAAAAACCTATTCATTCTTGCCTAATAGTACTAGGTAAGTATTATTTGCGACCTATTTGTGTGTGTGTGTGTGTGTGTGTGTGTGAGTGTGTGTGTGTGTGTGTGTGTGTGTGTGTGTGTGTGTGTGTGTGAGTGTATGTGTGAAGAAAAGCGTATGAGCATACGTGAAGAGGAATAAAGGTTGAGTACTACTTCGTTTACCTGTACGAGGTTGCCGCTCGAGAACCTTTCTTCCTATTTTTTATCGGTTTTCCAAGTTATATAGCCAACCCATTGCCATTTCTTTTTAATATTCCGTTGGGCTATGACAGTTACTCTGGTTCTACTGCGAATATCTTCATTTCTTACTTTATCACGTAGAGAAACCCCTCTCCAATTTAAAATGTTTACATTTTTTAGATGATAGTTAACATAACATAAAAAAAACCATAAACCCAAGAATGTCTTTATATAGTTATTTATACGTAGGGAAGCACTATTTTTATTATTTATTTAAATTGTTTGATTTAATTTGATAACAGTGTACCTAAATGTAAGTATCTGTATCTATATTTCCCTCTCTAACAATATTTTATAAATTCATACTCATAAAAACATCGTTTTATTGTAATACATAATTATAAAATTGAGTATCAACTAATTAACAAAAATATGCAACAATAAAATTACATAGGTATTAAAAACTATCGAAATCTAAGTAACGAGGGCATGTTCGTCGTTCCACATTTAAATGATATAAAAATGCATTTTTTAATTTCACTAATCAAAGTCGCCGCGAAAATTTCTTCCTCTTTGGGCACTTTAAAAATTAATTTATTTATAAAATAATATTTACAGTTACCAGTGTACAGATATTTACTAAATTAAGTATTTCTAGTCATAAAAATATTTATAATTGAGTATAAACTTTTAAAAAACTAATATATATTTGAACGAAGTCGCTCCAACACCAACGCGTGGTCCACCTTCGACGATGTCCGAAAACGGACTGACAGGGCGACGGAGCATGCGCGCTCGCGTAAATATATTCAATTTCAGGGAAAAATTATATATTCTCTTATAAAAATAAAACTCTCAATTTAAAATATTAATATTTTAAGACCTTTTTTTTTAGTGTAAGAACTATTTAAAAAGCTTGTGCCGTTTTGGAGAAATTTTGCAAAATATGACAAAGATAGGTACTCTTTGGGGATTTTTTTCTAATAAGTGGTTGACAAAAATACAATTTTTTTCAATTAAAAACATTTACCAAATCCTCTTCCCCTGTATTTTTTTTTTGTTAACAATTATTGAGATTTGTTTACTTAAATATCCAAGATTTAGGCATTTCAACCACTGTTAAGGCCTTAAGACAGAAGGACTCTTAAGTAGGGACTGAATAAATTAATCGACTTGGTATTACATGGATTAAATCTTACTATAAGGTAAACGTTTTTTTAAGACTACTACGAAGAATTCTTGCTCCATGCAGGATTCGAACCCGCGACCCCGCATCGTCCAATTCACATGTTTAATCACTGTGCTACCACGCTATTTATATTTATACTAGCTGTTCCCCGCGACTTCGCTCGCGTGTAATTTAGGGTTTCAATTTTTTTGCGCTGAACCCTAATAAAATTATTCTACAAATAATGTAGCCTAAGTTACTTCTTATAACATCAGCTATCTGCCAGTGAAAGTCCCATAAAAATCGGTCCAGCCATTTCGGAGATTAGCCGGAACAAACAGACAGACAGACAGATAGACAAAATTTTAAACATTGTGTTTTTGTTATATGTAGCGTATATAATTTCATATTATGCAATTAGTAAAAAGCTGTTGTTTTGATATTACAAACAGACACTTCTATTTATTTTCAATTCTATTTATTTGTATAGATGTATAGATAATAAAAAAGAGCTTACTCCCTTTTTGTAAAGAGCTAAAAAAAATTCATCCAACCTTGTTTTACGAGCGCGGAACATAGAGCAACGGCAACATAGAAGTTGCTGGATAAGTAGCTATTAAATATGAATAATATAAACAAGCAAAATGTGCTGAAACGACCCTCTTACAAAGCAAACAATCTAGAAAATAACGTGAGACAAGGGACACATTGGTAAGGTATGCTTTTATGTGAATGTCAAGCCTCCCTATTATGAACATTTAAAATTCCTGTGCTCGGTTTGTGAATGTTTAATACTCGTAATATCTTTGTATAAAACATCCAACAAAACCTTGTGGTTCCAGTTAAGAGCATTTTTAGAATGTATATTTAAACGCAAAGAAATAACTTTACTTCAGAAAACTCTACCATCATTTGTTTAAATTTTAATATTTATTTATTTGCAAATTAAATGTGGTTTTATTACAACTGACTGACACTCGCATCGATAAAACAGGGTCTTTTAAAATACTGTTACTCCCCTGCCAATGCAGAGGTAATAAGGCCCAATATAATTAGTAAATAAAAAAGTCTTTAAAAATAACTTAATTTTTTATGTTCGAGTTTTCTTAAGTAAAGTTTTCAAGTTTAAGAAATCAAGCATTTGAAGCCAGGGTTACTAGTTAGTTGATAAATATCCTACGAATAAAAAAAATATATTAAAAAAAGTAAATAACATCTCCATTTTAGTACTCTATTTTAGGTGACAAAAAACCTGCAGCCTTCTTTGTTTGAAATTCCTCGATGGTGTCTATGGACTCTCTCTCCCTTTTACCATCAATTAAACTGTAAGTTCATTTGTCACTATTAAAAAATATCAGCGGTGAACGGCAGTTGAAAATGTGTGTCATAAACAAAAAAAACCTTACTGACACATTCCCTTTGGGAAAACAACTTGGGAATAACATTAGACACCATTTGTTTTTATAGGCATGTCACACCTTCATAGTAATAAAATCTATATAGTATCAACCAACAGTCGAAAAATGTTACATATTTCGAAAGTTCTTATATTATTGTGTTTTATCTAGACTTTTTATATCCCGCCTTTAATAATATAGATATCAATTAGAAGAGAAATTCTACCCTCATGTACTAATTAAAATGTTCCTTTCATTTTAGTTAAACACAGGATTTTTAAATAATACAGTATGGCATTCCTTTTGGATTGCCGAACACTCTTTTATATTCCCAGATTATGTAAAATTAGTTTACAACACGAGAGGTTAGTTACGACTAACTGTAGTAGTATAATTTAAAAATAGTACTTTTAAATTTGCCCGTGTAGTCGCGGTGTTAGAATATCAACTATCCCATATCATCCCTTGAGTGTCGTGAGAGGCGACAGAGAGAAACAAACCACAACTAAAAAATTGAAAACTGCGGGTGTCAACCTGTCTGCCAAGAATGGCGACTATGCCAAACATCTCCCCCTCTGATATATGCAGGAAGCCTATGTCCCCACTGTGAGGGAATATATGGAAGAGGCCTATCTTCAGCAGTATTTTTGACATGCTGTAACAGTAACGGTAAGCTTTTAAGTTACGATACTCACTGGAAAAGATGAAGTAATGATTTACTTTATTCTACCAGAATGTGACAGGCTATCTTATCCAATTAATATCATTTTAAATAATAAGAGGCTAATAAAATCATATATTTTCCGGTAACATCACACAAGTTCACTAGGTGGCATGACTCCTTATCTCCTAGGAGACTATCTGAGTCTATACCACCGTCCTACCTATATCTTCCACCAGATAGTAGCCCTTGCACTACTTTGTTCCGGTCTGAATGGTTCTGATATGATGTGAGGCATTCCATCTTAGTCTTAAGAGTTTACCATTCATCAGTAGTCTTCTTTGTCTGAAATCGGTTGCAGGTGTCCTTGGTATGCAGTAATTAATTAGGGTTTAAATTCGTTTGACACTTCGGTTTTATAAAGAAAATCCACTGCCGAACTTCTCATTGTCGCCAAGAAGTCTGGTCCTGAGTTTCAAGCGACGTGCATAGGACAGAATACTAATTTCATACAAAAATAGGTCAATTAAGAACAAACGTTGCACAATTACAACGTTACCTACGTGACTATTACGGAGTTACTTCTATCTTTTGTTCTCAGTAATATTTAAGTGCGCTGGAGGCGGTAGATAATAATTAACGACGGGAGAATTTTCGTTTAGATGGTAGGACCACGACCTACGCGTAATTAACTACAAAAATGCGAAAATATTAATGAAAATGTTTCTTTATTAAATTCTGTATTTTAATCAGATTACAATCTAAGGGTCTTCAAGGCAAGAGTATATTAATATGATATTATTTTGTTATGCTAAACAACGTGATGCTTTGCCATAAAAACTAAATTTTATCGTTATATTTGACGACTGAGAACCACACCCTCGTGAGCTATAATCCTGACCCGACTCCCTTGAGACTGGCCACCGAAATTCGATCTGGAAGATATTGTATTATATATGTATGAATTTATAATACAATATCCTCCAGACCGAATTACTTATTTATTACCAACTTAACTATCATATATTTATAAATGAATCATCTCGACCGAAGAAGGACCACGCTCTCACTGAATACCAGCCTAAATTAACAGCTTATGCTAAATAATGCTATATCTTAATTAGTAAATTGATTCAATGTTATAAATTTTCATTTAAATGGCACTAAAATGAAATGTATGTAATGTGTTCATGACTCCAAATGTCAAACAATTAAAAACTAATGTAATTTTAAATGGAATTTAACTGAGTTTTGTAGATACCACCATTTTTCTTGGAATCACACTAGACGCGAAGCTTCAGTAGGGCCCCTATATATCAAAGCTAGCAAGCTGACTTAGTTCTGCAGCATATGCTGTAAAAAAGATTAGAAGTCTAACCAGTGTCGAAACAGCTAGACTAGTTTACTTTAGCTATTTTCATAGTATAATGTCGTATGCTATTTTGCTATGGGGACACGCAGCTGACACTGAAATTATATTTGTTTTACAGAAGAGGGCCATAAGAGCAATTTATGATTTAACGCCTAAATAGTCGCTGCGACAACAATTTCAGGAAATTGATATATTAACTTCGGCCTCTCAATACATTTATGAAAATTTAATGTACGTACACAGGAATAAAAGTAGATTTACAAAAGTAAGTGATATTCATTCTCATACTAGGAACAGACACAAGCTAGTAGTACCAGTTACTCGACTCCATCGAGTCAGTAATTCATTCTTGGGGCGATGTATACGCTTTTACAACAAAATTTCAGAAAATATACAAAATTTGACCTGCTCAAAGTTCAAAAACTTTATTAAACTGAGTTTGTATAAAAAGGGTTATTATAATATTAAAGAATTTATGGATGATGATAGCCCCTGGAAAGGAGGTGATCGCCACCAAGCTATTTCTAATTTGTTGTGTTGTTAATTTGTGTAACATACATGTTTGTAAGCTGTTATTTAAAAAAAAGTCCCGCTGGGTTTCTTGCTGGTCCTCCCAGGACAGAGGTTTTTTTCCGAACCAGTGGTAATTAAACAAAAAAGTGACTTTCAGTAACTATCATTTATAATCTATATTGAATACAAAAGTTTCTGTTTCTGTTTCTGCTTAATGCTGCTCTGTTTCGTATGGTGAGTGTTGAGAACCGGAAACACTTTTTACTAGTTACCCACTTTTATACTTAATCAAGGATAAATGTAGATTTCTATGAGCCACAGCATCCACTTACCGTCAGGTAGACTATGTGCTCTTTTGTCACCCTTATTGTACAAGAAATATGTACAAAATATTTTATGATAATAAGTGATGACTTTATTTTATATTTCAAAAGAGAAAAAATATTAAAGCTCTAAATCCATTTCCTTCATTTCTGCACTCATTATATCCGTTCCTATTAAAACAGCCGATAGTGGAACGCGATGGGATATTCAATTTCCGGATTCAAAGTGATACCGAAGCGAATTACCTAGAATTAAATTTATTAGAAATTTCGATTTTGATGTAGCGGTATTTGACTAGCATTCAAGTTTTGTTTTAATTTTTTTCTTTTTCATACAAGTAATACCTTCTCTTAACAAGTAAGCCCTTCAAATCAGACAGAGACTAGTCATCTGCGCGGGATATTTTTTACGTGATAGAGTCGTGCTGCAGCTATTAGTAGTATAGTTGTAGCACGAATGGGTTGGCTCGACCGGGGAAAGACCACGCTCTCAAAGAATACCAGCGTAAAATGACAGCTATACACTGCTGTGTTTCGTATGGTGAGTGTAAAGAACCGGATACCCACTTTATTGGAAAAGAGGCATTCCATCTTAATCCTCACGGGTGACGACGCGTTTGCATTTTTATTATTGTTTATTTATTGAGGATAAATGAATATATCTATGGGTCACAGCAACCACTTACTATCAAGTGGATTGTGTGCTCGTTTGTCACCCTATCCTATATAAAAAATATGTTTATAGTGCAAAAGTATATCCGCGCACAAGTGCACTCTCTATTCTCTCAATCTCGTAGTACGACAGGACGGTAAACCAACACGATCGGAAAGAGATCAGGCGCAAGATCAACGGCTTTACTTGCTTTCCGAAGCATGGGGTTGAGACGTCACCAACTTGCTGACTCTGGGGTGCTACTGAGACTTTCTTGACTGGAAAACTAAATGACTGATTTTTTGACCCGACCGGTGATTCAATCCCGGGACCTCAATATCGGCAGTCACGGTTATGACCACTAGACGAACGAGGCAGTCATAGGTCTGTTTTCTATGCAAGTTAGTATAATGAGTATACGACCCTGCCTTTAAGTGGAAGCTGCGGCCTAAAGTCACTTTCATCTATCCTTTCATCAATAAATTGTAGTTTAAAGTAAGGTTTTTTTTTTCAACTTTGTTAATATGGCTGATATATTTGTTCGGGATTTTTATATGCTAAACAAATAAAGAGAAAAAATCCATCCTAAATTTAGAATCAAAATGCTTTGCCACCCTTGTGGCAGGAAGAATGATTTTTCTGTCCTTTCATCGACTCGTAACGATTCTTGTTCTAAATACGTGGTAAAATTAAAAATGTTGTACAATCGACTTCAATATAAATTATTAAGGGTAACTCAAAACCTTGTCAGACCTTGATCAAATTTATATGGTACCACTTGAAAAGCACCAGCTTTCAAATAAAAAAAGAATCATTAAAACCGGCATACCTAGAAAAAAGTTATGATGTAACACATATAAAAAATACAGTGATGGGTTTCTAGGATACAGGATTTATTGAAACATTGATATCTTTTTGGTTACGAAAATATTCTATTCTATCCTACTACTGAACTCACCTGTAGTAGGAAGTTACGATGTGCGTCTTGGCTTGATGTTAACCATTTAAAGTATTAAAGTGAAGAATAATTGTGATATTTTCTTTAATTAGTATAACACAAAATAAAAGATCTTTGTCTTTGACGATTGTAGTAGCTAAGTTTCGTTGAGGTAGTAGTATTAATAGAGCTTTACGAATCTGGAATGTGCTTCCTTTAGTAATAAGAAAATCCGTTATTAAGTGTATTTTAAAAACAAAAGTAAAAGGTCATTAGTTGGGCTCATCTGACACAAAAATAAATATGTGTGAATTTTATTAATATAAGGTTTCTCACCCTAGCCCACTGCAGTACACACATCTCCCACTAAGTTTCTGGTTGACTGGTATAAAATGCTGTACGGAATTAAGTCAACGTGTTTATTCTAAATTGTCCTGACTAAGCTTTTGATATTAGATTACTCGTAAATATGATATATGTAAGTAGCCATAATTTAACAACCACATGTTGATCACGAATGAGCCGACTGAGCTTTTGATATTACATAACTCAAAATGTCTTACGCAATCGTTTCATAGGACGCTGACTCCAGTGTAATTGTTACTACTGGTCAAACCAAGGTTTCATACGTTCAGTCAACAGACTTGTTTTGAATATTTTATAAAAGCCGTTGCATTAAAAATGGAAAATGAAAAAAAAATTAAAAAACAAACACATTTATTTGACAGTTAGCACCTGTACTAATAATTTAGCAGTGGTTCTAACATTAGGCACGCAGACCTGTATCGTAGGAGCCATATGCACTTATTAACAAAAACAGAATAAGTGTACGGCTGACTTGACAAAGCTTTCCCTTACCTCCTTCATTTCATTTTGTTTAAAAAAACGTGACCCCCACACTAGGATTTTCTCCTGTATCGTGGAGGCAGTTTACAAATATAAATTACACGAGGATAAACATCCAGACCCGGAACAATTATTTGTAGGTCATACAAATACTTGTGCCGTGCGGGATTCGAACCCGCGGCCCCCAGCGTACAACTCATTGCTAAGCCACTGCGCCACGGGGCCGTCAAAATTTAAATGTCTTCTTCATTTTTTTTTATATATACATAAACATACACACACACAAACAAACACACACACATACACACACACACACACAAACACACACACACACATATATATATATATATATATATATATATATATATGTGTGTGTGTGTGTGTGTGTGTTTGTGTGAGTATAGTTATATATATATATATATATATATATATATATATATATAATTTGTTAATATTTTTAGTATTTAATTTTTTTTAAACTTTAGTACGGCACCCAAAACTTAACTAACTTTAGTTCAAAAAGTGTTAAATCTATACATATAATAAAACTGTAAATAGCATAGTCTGTACATTTTATATTTTTTATTTTGAGGGGTAGATTGAGGGGTACTAAAAATAAGTAATTAAATACATTTCTACCATTTTTAGAGTATTCTGTCTGTCTGTCTGTCTGTCTGTTTGTTTGTTAACGTATCACGTATAAAGTACTAATTTATATCATAAGAATTGTTAAGGAAATTATAAAGTGTATCTTCGGGTTACATTTCGTCCTTATTTCATTAAAATCAGTTCATTCTATCAAAAGTTATGATAAATATTCTGAAGTATGGGTTGGGAAGTATAGGTACGAATTTGCTCAACGGTGGCTTTGTTTGAGTCATCAAGTGCATTTTAAACTAATATCATATCATAAATCATAGTTAAATTATGTAAAATAATGATATAATTATGTATATCTAAAACGCAGTAAACAAAAGTATTAAAGAACGTATTAAATATATTATACAAAAATATATTAACCTTAGTAACTAAATCTGAAGCACAATAGTTAACCCATTCATTCGATAGATGGTGGTGTTGTGAAAATGTAATGCAATTGCAATGCGGTTTTTTCCTGTAGATGAGTTTTCATATTTACTGCTAATCTTTATTATATTACTCGCTGCCCTACTGCGTGTTGACAAACTCAATTTATTCTTTACCGCCGAGTACTCTATGTGGTAAATCAAATTTTAAAAGAGCTATTAACAATTGCGTTGGTTTTGGCGAGAGTCAAACTTTATTTTTTGCTGACTGTGCAGGCACTGATTTATAAGTTCTCTTGCATTTTATATAATGTATCAATTGCGTCAATTAATCTCTTTTATTTTTAGAATTGATGTTAGCAGCGCCATCTCTCTTTAAATATATACATATAATAAAAATGATGATAACATGTTGTGTTTCTTTCTGTACATTATATATATATATATATATATATACATACATACATAAACACTCACGCCTGTCACCCAGAGGGGTAGGCAGAGACTACGGACTTCCATTTGGCGCGATCCTGACACACCTCTCTCGCCTCTTTCACATCCATATATCTACGCATACACGCTCGTCGGTTAAGGGTACTCCTAATCTGGCCCATTTTCAATGTATCGCCGATCTGGTCGATAAACCTTCGTCTAGGGCGTATATATATATATATATTGGTGGCTAAAATCATTATGGGGAACTGAAAATAATTAAATAAGAACATTTTTAATTTTTAGAATTGTCTGTCTGTCTATTTGTCTGTTATTATATGAACGCATCACGTCTAAAGTAAACATCTTTTATTTTCAAAGGAATCGTTAAGAAAATCATAAAGCGTATCTTCGAGTTACATTTAATCTTTGTTTTATTAAAATTGGTGAATTCTATCGAAAGTAATGATTATTATTTTGAAATGTAGGTTCGAATTTGTTCAATGGCGCCATAAAATCTCAGAAATAGTAATAAAAAGATTTGTGTGTAAAAAAAACGTTCCATAATAATTAATATATTTATACTTAAAACACAAAAAGAGATTTAAAAAGGATGTTTTCTCACACAAAGGACGTAGTAGATGGAGTTGTACAAATTACAAACTTTTCTGAATTGCTGTGTTGAGATTTTTCGCCGATGAATCGTATTGAGACTTACTGAAGAAATTTGTAACCATCGAAGCCATACAACGGAACCCGACCAAATATAAAAATTTTGCAACGAAATGTCGTGATATTGTATTTATAATATACGCAAAATCAGTACTGCCATTTTAGCGCTTTGGGAACTAGATTTAGCCCTTTTTTGGAATGTATAGCGCGCATTTCGTAATTTTAGCACCTAGCTTAATCCAGCGCTTTTTGGTGTATTTAGCACACATTTCAATATATTAGCGACTAGCGGGTTATTAACTCTTTTATAGCAGCACTGTTAGTCCACATTACCGATAATAATAATAATGACCTTTATTATTTTTTCCCACAAATAGTACATTGCAGTTTATCTTTTTCAAACATATTTTTTCCACAAAGCAAAGAGCATGGGAGACGAGTCCAAACTAGGATACCCTGTGATATGGATCTCCTAGCTTCCCCTTTAGGATAATCAACTTGATTTTTTTACCTACGACTATAAGCGGGGAAATCCCCTTTATTAATGTTTTCGTTCATGGTTTTGGCAACGCATTTATTTTGCTTTATTCAGTTTCAGTCAGTTGCTTAGAGCACAGCTAAGTTAAAAGTTACTTAGAAGTTATAACACAAAGAAACTGTGTAGCAACCGCAATCAGATGCTGACATCTGAAACTAAGTTGCGAAATACATTGCACTTTAAAACAATTAATGACAGTTTTATTTTTCGTACAGTACTACCTACTGTTGACAGCAATTGCCATAATTATAAGTCGATGTCCTGCGAAGTATTGATACATCAAAAAAATATTGCCAGAAAAAACACTTAATGTTGTTTTCTTTATTATGATTATATAAAAAAACACAAACTTTGTTTGTAGTTAATTTAGCGCGAAATCTAGGGCTTTTTTAAAGCGCTGTTTTCATGAAATCTAGCGCTTTTTGTGTAGTCCTAGAGCTGAATGAGTTTTTTTTTTTAGCTGGCAGCACTGCCCAAAAACCCTCTATTAAGAAGTAACTTTCCTTTCAGTTTTAAGCGCGTTCAATTCCCAGTTACAGTGAGCGTGTGTTATGCGATGACCGTAAATAAAGCGCAAGGTCAAACTTTACGCGTTGTAGGAGTGTACCTCAGTACTGACTGTTTTGCACATGGCTAACTCTATGTTGCTTTTTCCCGCGTTAGTAGCCCCCGTAACCTTTTTGTGTACACCCCGGCTAAGCCTACTTCTAACGTCGTTTACACAGAAGCTCTATCATAAACGACTTAGAACTTTGATGATAATGATTTATTTAGTTACCACTTATTGATACAGTAATAAAATAAATCGTTTAATATTCTCTTACCTAAACGACAAATTCTTTATGTAAAACCTGTATACGCGAGCTACGCCGCGGGCACAGCTAGTAAATAAATATATTAAATTGTAAAAAAGTTCGTTCCTCAATTGTGTCAATCTAACGCATCTAAAATGAATTTCCCTGTCTGTACGGTGATTATTACATTGGATTATGAAAATTATGTTTTTTTTATTTTATCGACCAACGTATTTAATCTTCTTTGTATTTAGAAATAAAACGTTATTTGGATTTTCTATTCTATTGTGAAAGTAGTTTACAAACATAAATTGCACGAAGTCAAACATCCAGACCCGGAACAATTATTTTTAGGCCATGCGGGATTCGAACTCGCCGCTCCATGCGCTGCTACTCATTGCTAAACCGCCAAACTTATTATAACATATTAAAAAAAAGATCCTTCAGTCGATGTATCCTACACTAAAACCAGGAGTAAGAATTTGGAGATCAGCAGTGCATAAAAAACCCGACTGGAGAAGATCCCGTATGCATTACAATTTACAAGTGAATATGTTTAGCCCTTCCACACGACGGCGATGGTAGGAGAAACTTTAACAAGATCATTCAAACTTGACTCCATCATTATTATACATGGTAGAGCGTGTAGCACGAATGGGTTGGCTCGACCGGGGAAGGACCACGCTCTCACATAATACCAGCGTAAAGGAGTAGCTTAATACTGTTGAGTTTCGTATTGTAAACTGGAGATCCTTTTACCTGGAAAGAAGGCATTCCATCTTGGCCTTCAGGCATAAAGACACATCTGCATTTTGATTCTTAATTGAGGATAAATGTACACGTCTATGGGCCACAGCATCCATTTACCATCACGTGTACTCGTTTGTCTTCAGTATTCTATACAAAAAAGCTTCATACAGAATAAGAAGCTGTCCCAGCGTGAATTACCACCGCACTTTTGCAAAGACGTCACTTTTCCTTATTGATTTTTGTATTCCTACGATATACGTGGTAGAGCTATGCTGCATCTCTATTTGTACTATAGATGTAGCACGAATGGGTCGGCTCGACCGGGGAAGGACCACGCTCTCACAGAATACCAGCGTAAAATAGCAGCTTAACACTGCTGTGTTTCGTATGGTGAGTGTAGAGAACCGGAGACCCTTTTTACTGGAAAAGAGGCATTCCATCTTAGTCCTCTCGGGTGACAACGCATCTACATTTTGATTCGCAAACGAGGATAAACGTAGATATCTATGGGCCACAGCAACTACTTACTATCAGGTGGACTGTGTGCTCGTTTGTCATCCGATCCTATAAAAAAAGGAGCCTTATATCAAAGTTAAACAGATAACACACTGTCACATTCACCTCAGCTTTTTTATACTTTTACCAACATTCAACTACAAACAAAAGAATACAGCAATATCTGTTCAAGGAATTCCTGAACGATTTTCCAGGAACGAAACAAAAAGCAACCGCGTCAGACTCCGGGGAAAATTAAAAATGGAACTGTGTTACCGCGCGTTTCTTCTCCCTAATAACACAATTTTATAAGAACCTTAGCTATTTAAACAACATTTTCCTCGGTTGGCCGACTTTTATCTTTGTTCTAATTATTAGCAAGGGGGATTACGTTCGTGATAACAAATTGGAGACAAATATTGGCAAATATCGTTAAAACATGCCATTTATACCATGGTTCTGTATTACTGTTGTTTATTTTGATAACCATATAATTGTAAATGTTTTTTTTAATGTACATTAAGGACTTTCTCTTGTATCGTGGAGGTAGTTTACAAACATAAATTGCACAAGGACAAGCATCCAGTTCCGGAACAATTATTTGTAGGCCATATATATTGTTTCGTGCGGGATTCGAACCCGCGGCACGCAGCGCCGCAAGTCGCACTATAAGTCTGGCAACAAGTGGCTGCGAGAAGCTGAACTTTGAATTAAAGACGCTTAAAATAAATCTGTTTTCTATATAAGAAATGTGTTTCGAATTTGGAAATTCAACAACCATTCAAATTTATGTTTACGTTAACTAATTAACCCTTAGTTTGAGTTTAAGTATACTAACAAATATTCGAAAAGGATTTTGATGTACAATGTCACCATTTACAATCAGGTAGACTGTAAATTCGTTTGTCACTTTAATTTAAAAAAAGGGTTTAAATTTGTTTATAACTACGCCCTTTACTGATCACCTCACTTATTCTTCTATAGTAAATACGAATACAACACTTAAAGGGACGGGATACCAAAGAGAACGGGGACGTTATGATTGAGTTGTTTTTTTAATTTCCCCCAGGAGTCCGCTCCGATATAGTCAACTTCGGATATCATGAGACACACCAGCGATAATGTTCAATTTGCAAAAGATTCAAAATCAAGTTCTTTAAAATTTTTTCGTAATTTTATTGCGATAAAATTATGCGAAAATATACATTAAAAGCATGGAAAGCAAGATGTCCCATGATGAGGTACTGGAACACAACTCATCATATGGGTTTTAACCCCCACATGTTTAATAATGTATGTGCATTAATTTATGTTAACTTATTAAACCTTACATAATGATTTCTTATATTTACGCGAACACTACACATTGAATAAAACTATTTTTACGGATTTTATCGCGTTTAATTAACTTATTTTATATTCCCGACGTTTCGGTTACTTTCCAGCAACCGTGGTCACGGGGGACTGAGGTGATAAATAATTAAAAAGCTGAAGGTACTCCGGGTTAACTTTGACATCGGGACGTCAATCACCTCAGTCCCCCGTTACCACGGTTGCTGGAAAGCAACCGAAACGTCGGGAATATAAAATAAGTTAATTAAACGCGATAAAATCCGTAAAAATAGTTTTATTCAATTATTAAACCTTAGTTTAAGTTTAACTTTTAAGAATATAAAATAATAATAAGATTATATATGAGATAAAATCGACACAATATAATTTAATTTATGGCGTAGTATTCGCGAAAATATACGAAATAACGTAGACAATATTCCAATGCAAATTTTGATAGATAGTATCAACTGCAACATTATTGTCGTGCCCCGTCCAATCAGTTTATGACCATTGAGCGCGATGGTTTGAGTTATGTCACTTCTCTTTAGTGCTATGAAATATGGAAATTCTAGTCAAGTTTAATCATGCCCGTTTTAATATTAGCTTGCTTCAGAAAATAAGCAATGTCTCTATTTTACTGTATTTCTTAATGTATGTTACACGACATTTTCGCCAATTGTCGATTGATTTTAAAGATTATTACATATTATAAATAATCTAAGAGCTTTTTAATATAAAACAAGTAAAATTAACTACATAATACTTAATTTTATCAACAATATTAAAAACTATGATATTAAAAAAAAACTATAACTAGAAACTTAATTATCATATAGTCCTACTCCCCGCGGTATCGTGCCAAGAACGCCGACTGCGTTTCCCCGCTGAATGGCTATACTTAGCCTTTGAGCGAGGAAAGAACCAGCCCTCTTATCATCAGCAGCAACGACCAGCCGCGGATGGAGGTCCTTTAGCAACTTCACCGCACGTGGACCCCATGGACCGATATCTCTACAGCAAATTGCACAAATATGTAGTCATCTTTCAGAGACTCATATTTGCGCCACTTACACAGTTCAGCTGCCTCTGATGCCGCCCCGGCTTTAAACGAGGTACCCCTGAGATGAGAGCCCGCCAGAGTGTCTCTCTCTCTCGTCTCTAAATATTCCACAAGGCTCTAAAACCGGGGGAACATTAATAGAGGCAAGAGCCCTTAGGATGACATCGTTCAAAGAACTGTGTCGTGAAAACCTACCAGCGCTTTTCTTACATGAAAGTCCGTGGAGCCCAATATTATAATAAAATTTGTCACTAAAGGTGGTAAAATAAAGAATGAAAAATTTAAAGTTTAATGTTATTTATGCGGCATTTTAGTTTCTACCTTGAGTTTGTTAAAATCTATACATCTATACAAATAAATAAAACTGAAGTGTCTGTTTGTAATGTCCAAATAACTGCTTCTTACTCAATTGATATGAAAGTATATACGGTACTTATAAAAAAACACAATTTTTTAAATTTTTGTCTGTCTGTCTGTTTGATCCGGCTAATCTCCGAAATGGCTGGACTGATATTGACGGGATTTTAACTGGCAGGTAGCTGATGTTATAAGGAGTAACTAAGGCTACTTTTATTTTAGAAAAAGAATTAAGACTCCATGCAAAAAAATTAAAACCCTAAATTACACGCGGGCAAAGTCACAGGGTACAACTAGTTTTTAATAAAAATACACTATAATTAAACTTAAAAAAGTAAAAAAATTGTTCAAAAACGAAAAAAAAATCTACATAATTTAAAAGCATCTTTCATCGGTGCAGCCCTTTTTTATCATAAATAAATCTCCCAACTTCAGAAGCTATTATGTTATGTGAAAATTAGTTTTAATAATCGCCGCAGGTATGAAAGATCACTTGAGAATGGCTGGATCGATTTTGATGAATTTTTTTGTGTGTATACCAGTGGGCCCCTAGATGAATGACAATTGGCCCCGATATGTGGCTCTGTTTCGAGATTTAGAAATCACCCGTTTGAAGTCCTTATTATATTTCAACATGATCACACTTATAGTAAAAATAAAGATTAAATTGGATTAGGTTTATATCAAAAATTTATAACATCTTTCAATTATATCATTAATAGAATTAAATATTTACTATTAAAAACACGCTTGGCAGGTGTTTGCAGAACAAGATATTTTCTATTTTATATAAGCCTGTAAAAGTTTTCTGTTGGACAAACGTCTGATGATGTGGACTGGATGTAGGTAGATCAGGAACATGCGTGCGGATGCCTTTGATCAGCAGTGCATGTTAAAAATGGAGAAGATATACACTACTATCAAAATCCGACAGAGCCGTAACGGTCTAACTTGCACATTATATACATATGGGTCGTTATTTTACCCTGGTAGTCTCTGAGAGTGTGGTCCTTCGATGGTCGAGTCAACCCATTAATGCTACATCCATAATATAGCTTCCGCATGGCTCTACCACGTGGTAGAGCCACGCTCTTCTATACGTAGTAGAGCCATGCTGCATCTATATTATTATACGTGGTAGAGCCATGCTGCATCTATATTATGGTTGTAGCACGAATGGGTCGGCTCGACTGGGGAAGGACCACGCTCTCACAGAATACCAGCGTAAAATAGCAGCTTAACGCTGCTGTGTTTCGTATGATGAGTGTAGAGAACCGGAGACCCTTTTTACTGGAAACGAGGCATTCTATATTAGTCCTCACGGGTGACAACGCATCTGCATTTTGACTCTTAATCGAAGATAGATGTAGATGTCTATGGGCCACAGCGACCACTTACCATCAGGTGGACTGTGTTGCTCGTTTGTCACCCTTATCCTATAAAAATAAACCACGTAAAGTAGACTAGAACTAACTACTGACCCAATGCAAATCCACCTTAATGTATTATACGCAGTCAGCACATAGCGTAGGCGTACAATAATACATTTTTCCATTAATTTTGTATACAACAACGCTGATATTACATCGAACATAACCGTTCAAAACGATGCCTGAAGTAATAACGCTTCACGAGGCGAAACTACGCACGCAGCGGATTGTTATGATTGCCTTTATTCCGCAGGCTGGCAGTTTTAGTCATAACCGTTTTCTTTTGGAAGTATACGTGGTTCTGTTACAACTTTTGTAGGCCTTTACGATAATATTATATGAATTAATATTGTATGAAAACAAGTAATTATAAGAGACTTTAAAACTTGGCGTGCTTATCAGAAAGTTTGGCCATCTCTTTCCATTTTTTTCCTTCATTGAAATTTCACATAAAGGCTAGTATCAAGTATAACTACGATGCTTCAGAGCGTTCTGAAAAATATCTTGCATTAATTCCAGCCTAGCTCTTGAAAAATTGCGACATAGTATTTAATATTTATAGTTAAGTATATTATCACTTTTCGTCATCATCATCATCAGCCCGTTATACACTGAAAATTTCGGGAATCAAGGAAGTGACATAACATTACTATTTAAAAATGTATTTATTGCTTTTCAAAGTATTCTCCGCGAAATTTGTCACATTTTTCCATACGATGGAACCAATCATTGAAGCAACCATTCCATTCGGAAGTTGAGGTCTCCAAAATGGCCGTTTTGTTGGCGTCCACAGCTTCTTCAGGTGATGAAAATCTCTGTCCACGCAATTTATTCTTTATTTTAGGGAAAGTATAGAAATCATTAGGGCTTAGGTCGGGGCTGTACAGCGGATGGTCTAATAATTCTATGTTTTCTTACCCTAAAAACTCTTTTGATGATGCGGCGGTTGCAGTTCTCATTACGGAGTTCAGAAATGACCTGTGGCAAACAAATACTAGCATACCATTCTGCATTAACCGTTCTTTGTCCCTCAAGGGGATTAGTCGTAACATGGCTGGTTTTGGAGACAAACGTTGCCATCATTTTTTTGCAACACTCCGTGAACGAACAACACGAACATTTTCGAACACCCAAACTCGTGACTGGTTTTTTGTTTCGGGTTCGTACGCGTATATCCTGGATTCGTCACCTGATACGATTTTGTATACAGCATTTGAGGATCCTGCGTGGAATCGTTCGAGAGTTCTGACGCACCAAGTAACGCGAGCCGCTTTTTGCTCTTCACAGGGCGAATGCGGTATCCATTGGGAAAACAACTTTTTTACACCTAATTGTTCATGCAAGATTATTTGTATTTGACTCATGTTAATATCTAAAGTTACCTGAATTTCGCGGTATGTCACATGTCGATCTTCCTCAATCAGCTTACGCACGGCATCAACGTTTTCTTCGATGACTGCAGTTTTTGGACGACCTTGACGGGGATCATCACTGAGCTTGACACGTCCACTTTGAAATTCAGCAAACCAGCAATAAATTGTGGTTTTGGATGGGGCTTCATCGCCTAATGCAGAAATCATCCGGTCAACACACTGTTTTTGTGTTAAACCACTTCGAAAGTGATAATAAATCATCGCTCTTGAATTTTCTCGAGTCAATTACATTTTCTCAACGACTAAACAAGTTTGACAAAACCTTGTGACAAGACCGAGAATCTTTTTTTTGATAAATAAATGGTATTCGATTTTTAAAACCAAGGAGTTTTCAATTAAAAAGATTTTAATATGACAGGAACAGTGGAAATATTCCATTCCCGATACTTTTAGTGCAGCCTATGTATTCCATTGTGGAACTTCATGTTCAATACTGGACTTTTACGAACTCACTCTTTGCAGGGTGAATTTATCTTAAGCGTTTCGCTTGGCGGTCGAATTGACCATCACTATACCAGACGCTTCACACTTTTAACGCTGATTTTCATCACCAGTCCGGATATTTTGCGCTTGGCGTAAAGATATGCATTTACAGAAATATATCGGAAGCCATAAGATGTTAGGTCTTTTCAACAGTATTTGTGATTCGAAAACCGAGTTTATTCTCAAGTCATTAAAGTTCACATTTGTATGAATTGCAATAATTTGAAATTCTTCCTGCTCCGCGATTACGTCCTAGCTGGTACCCAGTGCATTGCTGCCGCAGAAAAAATAATTATGGATGTATCGTTTTATATTTGGAAGGGTTAAATAATTTTATTAGGAATGATAATACATTCATTAAAATTGAATGATATATGACTATCAAATAAATTTGGACACGACACGCGTGCCACCTACTGTAAGCTAACTGTACTATGCCTATAACCTACCCGCAACTACAAGTAATAAGTTGACAAAGTTTTACCGCACTCTGACTAGCGGTATGGCAGCGCATAAAATACGAACAAACAAGCATTATTTTCTGTATAAGTGGTTTTATATATTTTAATATTTAATTTTTTCCCAACTATAAATGACAATTAAATGAACTGCAAAGTACCCTATAAAAATGATGTAATACTATTATATGACGCAACTGATAACTTGTTCTAACATTTGAGCCGTAGTGTTTTTAGTAGAGTTCATTGATAGGTAATAGACGTTTTGATTTTAGGCTGAGTTTTACACATGTAAGTTATTACCCTAAGGTTTTAATGTTTGTTTTACGATGGTAATAACTACGTTATTTATAATATCTTTTTTATAGGATAACGGTGACAAACGAGCACACAGTCCACCTGATGGTAAGTGGTTGCTTCGGTTCTTTTAACTTCGGTTCGAAGTTAAAAGAAGTATATATAGAATAGGTCCGAATTACCACTCGGAGCGTTGGCCGCTCCCCGGGCAGAACACCTTGCCCAGCGGGAGATCTCCCCTTTTCCTTCCACCGAGTAAATTAGTGACCACCCGACGTGATATGAATACGCAACCAATAGCCTTCGGAAACTGGAACTTCAAAACCTTCGTCATCATCCTCAATACCCCATTCATTCGCTCTCGAGCAGAAATTGTCTGCAGTCTTCACATTTTGCAAGCCATCTAGCTTTATAAAGGTCTTTAAAAAAAATAAGTTATGTCAATTATTAAACTTAGAAGTTTAATAATAGAAGTTACACTAACACTCTGGTTCTACTGCGGATATCCTCATTTCGGAGTTTATCACGCAGAGAAACTCCGAGCATAGCCCTGTCCATAGCTCGCTGAGCGACATTGAGCTTCCTCATACGGCCAGCAGTGAAGGACCACGTCTCAGTTCCGTATATCATCACTGGCAACACGCACTGGGTGTACAGTCTCGTTTTCAAGTTTTGAGGTATATCTGACGAGAAGATGTGCCGTAATTTCCCGAACGCTGCCCAACCGAGTTAAATCCGTCAATTCACCTTTGGATTGAAGTTGTTGGATTTACCCAGTCGGACTATTTGTCCCAGGTAAATATACTCGTCAACAACTTCGAGCTTAATGCTCCCAACAACTACCGGCATAGGTGTGACATAGACATTAAACATGATCTTTATTTTGTCCATGTTCATCTTAAGACCGTTGGGAAGCACTATTGAGGTTATTGAAATTTTGCTCGTATATATGTATTTGTATGTAAATATAATATATTGTCTGTATTATATTTTATAGTATATAAGTTTATTGTATTTATATATATAAAATATTAGTTTATTTTTAAGTTTATCAATAGTTTTTTTTTCCTTGGTTTACTCTATTGTTCATTTTATTTTGTCACCTATCACTTAATTTCACACGTCCCGGGTTGACTAGGAGAGAATGCCTGAAGGCATTAAGTCCGCCCTTTGTAATCTTTTATAAAGTTGCAATAAAGTGTAAATAAATAAATATATATATATATCGGAAATGACAACAGGGGATTCCAATTTTGATCTTGGAAATACATCAGGATAGCGTTAATTGTTAAAAATAATAAAAGTGTGAGAGCGGATGTTCAACTTGCTCTCTTGCTTACGCAGTTTAATCATTATCAGTAATAAGACAACGTAACGCACTATACATTCAGTATAGTGAAATTACAGTTCGACCACACCGTAACACGTCTCTGTCACAATCACACACCAGTGTAACGTGGGGTACGTAATTACATGATAACACCAAAATATGTACAGCAACAGCAACACTACTTATCTCAATGTAACACAGGGCAGCCTCTCAGCAACACCAATCCTCCTTGCCTGCACTAGAAGAATTACCACAACGAACAGAATCACAACACTATCTTAGCACTAAGTAGAATGAACACACTCGTTGAATGACTGAAGCGGACTCTCTCGTGCACGGCACCTACAGTGAACTTTATACTACAGACACAAGAGGAGGTTTCTCGATATACCCTCCATTCTACCTCAATCCAACCGGGTATTTTATAGACACTCCGACACGGCCGTCCTGACGTACGACCGTCCTCGGGCGTGTGTCTTAATGCATTCCTGTAACAAGCACTATTTAGTCACTAATTCGTCCGCTCGTCCATCCTGATTTGAGCAGGTACATATTATTAGTTCGGAAAACTAATTGTTAGATGGCGCTGCTTGTCTCACTATGACGCCATCAATCCATGACACGGTCATTCCTGCCTAGCATCCGTTCTCGGTTGCAGTGCCTGGAGACAAAACATGCTCAGTGATTAATCTAGCTCGGCTATTCTGCCAATAGAAACAAGGTTGATTCAAAATAGTACTTCACTTCTCCCATGTCCAAGTACAATAGTCAACTGTCATAATTGACAATGCCTTGTTATTAAGGCTTCTACCACAGTGCTTCCTGCACAACATGATTTATCGTGGAAGGTCCGATCAACAAGTTCCAACACAGTAATTTTAACAATTTTTTACTCTTTACAATTCATAAGCAATGCATATTCAACTCGTGAAACTTTCATTGAAATCTGTGCACCAACACAGACCAGAATCGCACCAACGATTCTTTACATATCCGCCGTCACATATGCCAGAATCGCACCAACGATTCTCCACATATCTGCCGTCATATATGCTACAATACACAAGGGGCTCTGTGCACCAACACAGGCCAGAATCGCACCAACGATTCTTAACATATCTGCCGTTACATATGCCAGAATCGCACCAACGATTCTCCACATATCCACTGCCAAATATGCTACAACACATCTGCCGCCACATATGCCAGAATCGCACCAACGATTCCCTACATATCTGCCGCCAAATATGCACCAACACAGACAGAAATCGCACCAACGATTTCCTACAGACCCATCGCCACATGTTACTCATGAGGTGCGGTCTAAAGTTTTGAGTATGAGTATACAAGCATTCTTAATCAAATTTGGTCTCACTACCACTGTCATCAACTATGACATCTAACTCTCGAGGAACTTGGTGATCGGGGATCTTCCTCACATGATCATGGGGTATTTGTGGGGTACTTTGCACACTAACATGACCGATTCCGGTTGAATTTACGATAGTATTTAAACTTTTGCCTCAGCACTATCTTTGATGAGAGGATAATTTGGCCCAGAATCATAATAAAATGGGTACGACTCACCAGTATTCATTAGCATACCGCTAGGATTGCTCACATAGCAAACGTCAACACGACGCTCATTGCTCGCCTCTACGGTAGGCATAAGGCAAGCGCACGTGGCTATTAAAACAAACCGGCACACGTCATAGTTAGCTGCCATGAAGCAAGCTCACATGGTCAAAACAACAGCACAGGGCGTGCCGCACTCGCACAGCGAGCCGTCGCATCTCACCAGCGCCAGCGAGACGCTGCACCGTACCACGCACTCCAAGCGTCAACGGGAGCAGCAGGAGCACCTGAGGGTACACAGGCATCAGCGAGGTTGCCGTCATCATGATCTACGTGAAAAACAAGTTGTTTATTATCAGGACAACATACACAGTTGCCTATCCTCTCATCCATTACGCATACGAGGCCCTCAAACAGAAATACGCTCTCATACCGTGGACTATAATAACTTTGCTTTCATAATTAAGCATACATCTCCATACGAAGTATCTCACACATACTCTTACTTGAACTTACGAGATCCCACGTTAACCACGTGAAGCACGTTAAAAACATGAACCAGGAAAGCGCCTGTCAGGACAGAGCCGGATGCATGTTTAGAGAATACGACTTCCGCGCATACAGAGTATAACACTTCCGCGCACACATAGTGTACGACTGCCGCGCACACATAGTGTAAGACTGCCGCGCACACATAGTGTAAGACTGCCGCGCACACATAGCGTAAGACTGCCGCGCACACATAGTGTAAGACTGCCGCGCACACATAGTGTAAAACTTCTGAGGCACCGCCATGTACAGCATACGCGCGCCCCGGGAAGGCGCTTACGTATACGCACATACGCGTATACGCGTCTGACGAAACCAGACCATGCTACAGCTGGACCTGGCTATCCGTTCCGACTAGTAATACACACACCATTCTCACGCTCGTGCACGTGTAATCATATCACACGTGCTACTGTAACATAAAAGGAAACATTTAAAATATTCAGTAAGAACTTTTTTAAATGCAGCAGTACTCTCGGGACACCATTAGCCTTTCTAGGGCACTAAATACTGAGCTCCACAGCTCAGTAGCCACGTAGCACACGACAACCTCTGGTATGGTCCGATCCTCATGTAAACTTAAATACTCTCTTCAATGTCAGAACTAATTTGCTCTACTTAACTTTCATCAGTTATACTTTGGTTTTCCGGCATTTTTTGCAACCAATTAAAAATGTAAACACTTATTCTTACAAAATATTTTTTAAGACAATGTTAGAAATAAATTTACTTTTCTCATGTATCAAACGGTGATCGGTAGCAGCGGCAATTAACGTGGTCGCGGCGTCATAAGCCGACAGCATATTTCCACTCGACAGCGAGCACCACAGCACCACGCGTTCCACTAAACCCTCAACATCAAATCCCAATTTTATCGACTACGTAATACTCTCAGTAAACTGTAACACTTATCAACACATTAGAACACAGAAATACAACTTAGTGTTTTTAATTAATAGCACGTTAACGTTAAACATTTTTCGGTACATCGTTTAAACATTTTAAACTTTATATTAGCCCATGTAAATCACACCTCGTGTATCAAATTATAACTTAACTTGAGCAAGTTAAACTTCCACTGAATGCAAACTATAACTCATTTAGAATACCTTCAACATTTCTTTCGACTTAAGAAATAATGAAAGTACTTGCGGGTACTTTTTATTATAAACCGAACAAAATGATTTAACTTTTGGCTTAAAACATTTCACTGTAAACTTTCACTCTACACTTTAATGATTCGTCAGTGTAGTAAATACAACAACAAACTTAATTTAAGAAATTGAACACAAAAACAGAACGCGAGGCATAGTATTTCACCAACGTTATAACCCTCACACTATCCAAAGGTTATAACAGGTGGGCAGTAACAGGGACTTTATCTCACTTCTGATATCGGAAATGACAACAGGGGATTCCAATTTTGATCTTGGAAATACATCAGGATAGCGTTAATTGTTGAAAATAATAAAAGTGTGAGAGCGGATGTTCAACTTGCTCTCTTGCTTACGCAGTTTAATCATTATCAGTAATAAGACAACGTAACGCACTATACATTCAGTATAGTGAAATTACAGTTCGACCACACCGTAATACGTCTCAGCCACAATCACACACCAGTGTAACGTGGGGTACGTAATTACATGATAACACCAAAATATGTACAGCAACAGCAACACTACTTATCTCAATGTAACACAGGGCAGCCTCTCAGCAATACCAATCCTCCTTGCCTGCACTAGAAGAATTACCACAACGAACAGAATCACAACACTATCTTAGCACTAAGTAGAATGAACACACTCGTTGAATGACTGAAGCGGACTCTCTCGTGCACGGCACCTACAGTGAACTTTATACTACAGACACAAGAGGGGGTTTCTCGATATACCCTTCATTCTACCTCGATCCAACCGGGTATTTTATAGACACTCCGACATATATATATATATATATATATTAAGTTTACCTCACACTGTTTTTACGTGGTAGAGCCATGCTGCAGTTATATTATTAGTATAGTTGAAGCACGAATGGGCCGGCTTGACCGGGGAAGGACCACGCTCTCACAGAATACCAGCGTAAAATAGCAACTTAATGCTGCTGTGTTTCGTATGGTGAGTGTAGAGAACCGGAGACCTATTTTAATGTAAAAGAGGCATTCTATCTTAGTCCTCACGGCTGACAACGCATCTGCATTTTAATTCGCTAGCGAAAATAGATGTAGATGTCTATAGGCCACAGCAACCACTTACCATCAGGTGGACTGTGTGCTCGTTTGTAACTCTAATTCTATAAAAAAATATATAAAGGGAAAGGGAGACGAATTGTAAATAACAGAACATTTATCTCAGAACTAAATCAAGTTTGATGTTAATTTAAAATACAAGAAATAGAAAGCCAGAAAAATTTAAATATTAAAAATATGTGCACAGAAAATAAAAGCTTAAGACATTTACTGAAGAAAACAATTTTAAGGTCAATTTAATACAGGTTCCTAAAGTAAATGTTAGTTAATATTCCTTTATCACGTGATGCCCAAGGCTTAACAGATTTACATTGTTTTTGGAATTGAAATATAATTAGGTTTATTACTGTAATATTAACAAAGTGAGGACAGAGGAGATTTATAATTGGTATCTTGAAGGCAAGATACAATCAGGGGGATAGGAGACAAGAACTGGTTTATTAAAATAAAAAATAAAACATTATTCCATTTATACATATAACTTTACTTTGTTAGACATATCTTTTATATTTTTAAGAAGGTCTAGTGGTCCTTGCTTGGTGGCTGAAATAGTTAAGAGACTGTTATCTATCCAAGTGGACAAAAATCAAACTACCTTGTCGAATAAATTTTACATATTATTATATTATACAATAATTAACTAAAATCAACATAATTTTGGTATAAAAATAAAATTGTGCCAGCAGACACCTAATGCAAAAAGAATTATATTTCTATACGCCCTTATGGTTAGTAGTCGCAAATTTTATTTCGATGGCATTAATATTTAAAAATAATAGTGCCATGGAAAACAAAACTTGTAAAAAAAACAAGTCTCACAACTCAGTTCTTCTACCGTAAAAAGTTATGAGATCCATGTAATACCAAGTCGGTTGATTTATTCAGTCCCTACTTAAGGGTCTTTCTGTCTCAAGTTATTACGTAATTAGCTAACCTAACACCATCTTATAGTGATCATATCAATATTAAAAATGTTTTATGTTTTAAATAAGTAGATTGACTTGGCCGTTGCATGAAAACACAATGTATCTCACAAGTAATACATGTTATATTAAATTAGATAGCATGAAAACACAGTGTATACAAATACATACATATTTTATTAAATAAAGTTGTATAGTGCGATTGCTAAGTCAATCTATTTATTTAAAAAATAAAAGATTTTTAATACTGATATGATCACTATAAGCTGTTGTTAAGTTAGCTAATTACGAGTACGTAGTAAGTTAAGACAGAAGGACTCTTAAGTAGGGACTGAATAAATTAATCGACTTGGTATTACATGGATCAAATCTTATTATAAGGTAAACGTTTTTTTTAAGACTACTACGAAGAATTCTTGCTCCATGCAGGATTCGAACCCGCAATCCCGCATCGTCCAATTCACATGTTTAATCACTGTGCTACCACGCTATTTATATTTATACTAGCTGTTCCCCGCGACTTCGCTCGCGTGTAATTTAGGGTTTCAATTTTTTTGCGCTGAACCCTAATAAAATTATTCTACAAATAAAGTAGCCTAAGTTACTTCTTATAACATCAGCTATCTGCCAGTGAAAGTCCCATAAAAATCTGTCCAGCCTTTTCGGAGATTAGCCGGAACAAACAGACAGACAGACAGATAGACAAAAATGTTAAACATTGTTTTTTTTTTGTTATATGTACCGTATATAATTTAATATTATGCAATTAGTAAAAAGCTGTTGTTTTGATATTACAAACAGACACTTCAATTTGTATAAATGTATAGATAATAAAAAAGAGCTTACTCCCTTTTTGTAAAGAGCTAAAAAAAATCGTCCAACGTTGTTTTACGAGCGCGGAACATAGAGCAACGGCAACAAAGAAGTTGCTGGATAAGTAGCTATTAAATATGAATAATATAAACAAGCAAAATGTGCTGAAACGACCCTATTACAAAGCAAACAATCTAGAAAATAACGTGAGACAAGGGACACATTGGTAAGGTATGCTTATATGTGAATGTCAAGCCTCCCTATTATGAACATTTAAAATTCCTGCGCTCGGTTTGTGAATGCTTAATACTCGTAATATCTTTGTATACAACATCCAACAAAACCTTGTGGTTCCAGATAAGAGCATTTTTAGAATGTATATTTAAACGCAAAGAACTTTACTTCAGTAAACTCTACCATCATTTGTTTAAATTTTAATATTTATTTATTTGCAAATTAAATGTGGTTTCATTACAACTGACTGACACTCGCATCGATAAAGCAGGGTCTTTTAAAATACTGTTACTCCCCTGCCAAAAAGTATTTAAAAATAACTTATTTTTATATGTTCTAGTTTTCTTAAGTAAAGTTATATGTATTTCTTTGCGTTTAAATAAATAGGTATAGTTCAACCCGCTAGGTGGCGCTGTTTTCAAGTTTCAGAAATCAAGCATTTGAAGCCAGGGTTACTAGTTAGTTTATAAATATCCTAGGAATATTTTTTTTATATTAAAAAAAAGTTAATAATGTCTCCATTTTAGTTCTCTATTTTAGGTGACAAAGAATCTGCAGCCTTCTTTGTTTGAAATTCGTTGATGGTGTCTATGGACTCTCTCTCCCTTTTACCATCAATTAAACTGTAAGTTCATTTGTCACTATTAAAAAACAGCAGCGGTGAATGGCAGTTAAAAATGTGTGTCATAAACAAGAAAACCTTACTGAAACATTCCCTTTGGGAAAACAACTTGGAAATAACATTAGACACCATTTGTTTGTATAGGCATGTCACACCTTCATAGTATTAAATCTATATAGTATCAACCAACAGTGGAAAAATGTTACATGTTTCGAAAGTACTTTTATGTTTTATTTAGACTTTTTATATCTCGCCTTTAATAATATAGATATCTATTAGAAGAGAAATTCTACCCTCATGTACTAATTAAAATGTTCCTTTCATTTTAGTTAAACACAGGATTTTTAAATGATACAGTATGGCATGCCTTTTGGATTGCCGGACACTCTTTTATATTCCCAGATTATGTAAAATTAGTTTACAACACGTAGTAGACTGTAGTAGTATAATTTAAAAATAATACTTTTAAATTTGCCCGTGTAGTGGCGGTGTTAGAATATCAACTATCCCACATCATCCCTTGAGTGTCGTGAGAGGCGACAGAGAGAAACAAACCACAACTAAAAAATTGAAAATTGCGGGTGCCAACCTGTCTGCCAAGAATGGCGACTATGCCAAACATTTCCCCCTCTGATATATGCAGGAGCCTATGTCCCCACTGTGAGGGAATATATGGAAGAGGCCTATCTTCAGCAGTATTTTTGACAGGTTGTAACAGTAACGGTAAACTTTTAAGTTACGATACTCACTGGAAAATATGAAGTAATGATTTACTTTATTCTACCAGAATGTGACAGGCTATCTTATCCAATTAATATCATTTTAAATAATAGGAGGCTAATAAAATCATATACTTTCCGGTAACATCACACAAGTTCACTAGGTGGCACGACTCCTTATCTCCTAGGAGACTATCTGAGTCTATACCACCGTCCTACCTATATCTTCCACCAGATAGTAGACCTTGCACTACTTTGTTCCGGTCGGAATGGTTCTGATATAATGTGAGGCATTCCATCTTAGTCTTAAGAGTTTACCATACATCAGTAGTCTTCTTGGTCTGAAATCGGTTGCAGGTGTCCTTGGTCTGCACTTGGACAGAATACTAATTTCATACAAAAATAGGTCAATTAAGAACAGACGTTGCACAATTACAACGTTACCTACGTGACTATTACGGAATTACTTCTGACATCTTTTGTTCTCAGTAATATTAAAGTGCGCTGGAGGCGGTAGATAATAATTAACGACGGGAGAATTTTCGTTTAGATGGTAGGACCACGACCTACGCGTAATTAACTACAAAAATGCGAAAATATTAATGAAAATGTTTCTTTATTCATTTTTGTATTTTCATCAGATTACAATCTAATTGTCTTCAAGGCAAGAGTATATTATGATATTATTTTGTTATGCTAAACAATGTGATGCTTTGCCAAAAAACGTAAATTTTATCGTTATTTTTGACGACAGAGAACCACACCCTCGTGAGCTATAATCCTAACCCGACTCCCTTGAGACTGGCCACCGAAATTCGATCTGGAAGATGTTGTATTATATATTTATGACTTTATAATACAATGTCCTCCAGACCGAATTACTTATTTATTACCAACTTAACTATTATATATTTATAAATGGGTCATCTCGACCGAAGAAGGACCACGCTCTCACTGAATACCAGCCCAAATAAACATCTTATGCTAAATAATGCTATATCTTAATTATTAAATTGGTTCAATGTTATAAATTTGCATTTAAATGGCACTAAAACGAAATTTATGAAATTCATGACTCCAAATGTCAAACAATTAAAAACTAATGGAATTTTAAATGGAATTTTAACTGAGTTTTGTAGATACCACCATTTTTCTTGGAATCACACTAGACGCGAAGCTTCAATAGGGTCCCCATATATCAAAGTTAGCAAGCAGACTTAGTTCTGCAGCATATGCTGTAAAATAGATTAGAAGTCTAACCAGTGTCGAAACAGCTAGACTAGTTTAATTTAGCTATTTCCATAGTATAATATCGTATGGTATTTTGCTATGGAGACATAGAGCTGACACTGAAATTATATTTGTTTTACAGAAGAGGGCCATAAGAGCAATTTATGATTTAAAGCCTAAAGAATCGCTGCGACAAAAATTTAAGGAAATTAATATATTAACTTCGGCCTCTCAATACATTTATGAAAATGTAATGTACGTACACAGGAATAAAAGTAGATTTACAAAAGTAAGTGATATTCATTCTCATACTAGGAACAGACACAAGCTAGTAGTACCAGTTACTCTACTCCATCGAGTCAGTAATTCATTCTTGGGGCGATTTATACGCTTTTACAACAAAATTCCAGAAAATATATAAAATTTGACCTGCTCAAAGTTCAAAAACTTTATTAAACTGAGTGTGTATAAAAAGGGTTATTATAATATTAAAGAATTTATGGATGATGATAGCCCCTGGAAATGAGGTGATCGCTACCAAGCTATTTCTAATTTGTTGTATTGTTAATTTGTGTATCATACACGATTGTAAGCTGTCATTTAAAAAAAGTCCCGCTGGGTTTCTTGCTGGTTCTTCCCAGGACAGAGGTTTTTTTCCGAACCAGTGGTAATTAAACAAAAGAGTGACTTTCAATAAGTATCATTTATAATCTATATTGAATAAAAAAGTTTCTGTTTCTTTTCCTGCTCAATGCTGCTCTGTTTCGTATGGTGAGTGTTGAGAACCGGAAACACTTTTTACTAGTTACACACTTTTATACTTAATCTAGGATAAATGTAGATTTCTATGGGCCACAGCATCCACTTACCATCAGGTAGACTGTGTGCTCTTATGTCACCCTTATTTTACAAGAAATATGTACAAAATATTTTATGATAATAAGTGATGACTTTATTTTATATTTCAAAAGAGTAAAAAATATTAAAGCTCTAAATCCATTTCCTTCATTTCTGCACTCATTATATCGGTTCCTATTAAAACAGCCGATAGTGGAACGCGATAGGATATTCAATTTCCGGATTCAAAGTGATACCGAAGCGAATTACCTAGAATTAAATTTATTAGAAATTTCGATTTCGATGTAGCGGTAATTGCTAGTCATTCATTCAAGTTTTGTTTTAATTTTTTTTCTTTTTCATACAAGTAATACCTTCCCATAACAAGTAAGCCCTTCAAATCAGACAGAGACTAGTCATCTGCGCGGGATATTCTATACGTGATACAGTCGTGCTGCAGCTATTAGTAGTATAGTTGTAGCACGAATGGGTCGGCTCGACCGGGGAAAGACCACGCTCTCAAAGAATACCAGCGTAAAATGACAGCTATACACTGCTGTGTTTCGTATGGTGAGTGTAGAGAACCGGATACCCACTTTATTGGAAAAGAGGCATTCCATCTTAATCCTCACGGGTGAAGACGCGTTTGTATTTTGATTCTTTATTGAGGATAAATGAATATATCTATGGGTCACAGCAACCACTTACTATCAAGTGGATTGTGTGCTCGTTTGTCACCCTATCCTATATAAAAAAATATGTTTATAGTGCCAAAGTATATCCGCGCACAAGTGCACTCTCTATTCCCTCAATCTCGTAGTACGATAGGACGGTAAACCAACACGAACGGAAAGAGATCAGGCGCAAGACTAACGGCTTTACTTGCTTTCCGAAGCACGGGGTTGAGACATCACCAACTTGCTGACTCCGGGCTACTACTAAGAATTACTTGACTGGAAAACTAAAGGACTGATTTTTTGACCCGACCGGTGATTCAATCCCGGGACCTCAATATCGGCAGTCACGTTTATGACCACTAGAGGAACGAGGCAGTCATAGGTCTGTTCTTTTATACAAGTTAGTATAATGAGTATACGACCCTGCCTTTAAGTGGAAGCTACAGCCTAAAGTCACTTTCATCTATCCTTTCACCAATAAATTGTAGTTTAAAGTATGGTTTTTTTTTTCAACTTTGTTAATATGGCTGACATATTTGTTCGGGATTTTATATGCTAAACAAATAAAGAGAAAAAAAATCCATCCTTAATTTAGAATCAAAATGCTTTGCCACCCTTGTGGCAGTAAGAATGATTTTTCTGTCCTTTCATCGACTCGTAACAGTTCTTGTTCTAAACACGTGGTAAAATTAAAAATGTTGTACAATCGACTTCAATATAAATTATTAAGGGTAACTCAAACCTTATCAGACCTTGATCAAATTTTTATGGTGCCACTTGAAAAGCACCAGCTTTCAAATAAAAAAAGGATCATTAAAATCGGCATACCTAGAAAAAAAGTTATGATGTAACACATATAAAAAATACAGTAATGGGTTTCTAGGATACAGGATTTATTGAAACATTGATATCTTTTTGGTTACGAAAATATTCTACTCTATCCTACTACTGAACTCACATGTAGTAGGAAGTTAAGATGTGCGTCTTGGCTTGATGTTCTTCTTATCTTCACGCACAATCCCTGACTGGGTAGCCAGAGAGAACAGATCGCCAAGTGTCATGATAAAAACATACCTCTTTCGCTTCTTTCAGATTCATTATCTTCTTCATACATGCACGTCTAGGTAACCGAGTACTCTTGACCCTACCCTTGAGCAATTTGCTCACATGGTCTTCGAAAGTTAGTCTCGGTCTACCTCGACGCCTTTTAATATTAACTTTCGCGCTATATATTTTCTTCACCATTCGGTCTTCACTCATTCGCTCAACGTGCCCAAACCACCGAAGCACGCCCTTATCAATTTTTGTGATAAGGTCATCTTTCAAACCTGCCATATTTGCTTATTGGCTTGATGTGAACCATTTAAAGTATTAAAGTGAAGAATAATTGTGATATTTTCTTTGATTAGTATAACACGAAATAAAAGATCTTTGTCTTTGACGATTGTAGTAGTTAAGTTTCGTTTAGGTAGTAGTATTAATATAGAGTATAGAGCTTTACGATTCTGGAATGCGCTTCCTTTAGTAATAATAAAATCCCCTATTAAGTGAATTTTAAAAACAAAAGTAAAAGGTCATTAGTTGGGCTTATCTGTCACAAAAATAAATATGTGTGAATTTTATCAATATAAGGTTTTTCACCCTAGCCCACTGCAGTACACACATCTCCCACTAAGTTTCTGGTTGACTGGTATAAAATGCTGTACGGAATTAAGTCAACGTGTTTATTCTAAATTGTCCTGACTAAGCTTTTGATATTAGATTACTTGTTAATATGATATTTGTAAGTAGCCATAATTTAACAACCACATGTTGATTACGAATGAGCCGACTGAGCTTTTGATATTACATAACTCAAAATATCTGACGCAATCGTTACATAGGACGCTGACTCCAGTGTAATTGTTACTACTGGTCAAACCAAGGTTTCATACGTTCAGTCAACAGACTTGTCTTGAATATTTTATAAAAGCCGTTGCATTTAAAATGGAAAATGACAAACACTTTATTTGACAGTTAGCACCTATACAAATAATTTAGCAGTGGTTCTAAGACTAGGCACGCAGACCTGTATCCTGGGAACCATATGCACTTACAGAATATGTGCACGGCTGACTTGACAAAGCTTTCCCTTACTTCCTTCATTTCATTTTGTTTAAAATAACGTGACCCCAACACTAGGATTTTCTCCTGTATCGTGGAGGCAGTTTACAAATATAAATTACACGAGGATAAACATCCAGACCCGGAACAATTATTTTAGGCCATGCGGGGTTCGAACACGCGGCCCCATGCGCTGCTACTCATTGCTAAACCGCTAAACTTATTGTAACATATTTAAAAAAAAGATCCTTCAGTCGATGTATCCTACACTAAAACCAGGAGTAAGAATTTGGAGATTAGCAGTGCATAAAAACCCGGCTGGACAAGATCCCGTATGCATTACAATTTACAAGTACATATGACGAAAATGGCGGCCATATGTTTAGCCCTTCCACACGACGGCGATGCTAGGAGAAACTTTAACAAGATCATTCAAACTTGACTCCATCATTATTATACATGGCTGAGCGTGTAGCACGAATGGGTTGACTCGACCGGGGAAGGACCATCCTCTCACAGAATACCAGCGTAAAGGAGTAGCTTAATACTGTTGAGTTTCGTATTGTGAACTGGAGATCCTTTTACCTGGAAAGGAGGCATTCCATCTTGGCCTTCAGGCATAAGGACGCATCTGCATTTTGATTCTTAATTGAGGATATATGTACACGTCTATGGGCCACAGCATCCACTTAGCATCATGTGTGCTCGTTTGTCTTCAGTATTCTATACAAAAAAGCTTCATACAAAGTAAGAAGCTGTTCCAGCGTGAATTACCACCGCACTTTTGCAAGGTCATCTCTTTTCCTTATTGATTTTTGTATTCCTACGATATTCGTGGTAGAGCCATGCTGCAGCTCTATTAGTAGTATAGATGTAGCACGAATGGGTCGGCTCGACCGGGGAAGGACCACGCTCTCACAGAATACCAGCGTAAAATAGCAGTTTATCCCTGCTGTGTTTCGTATGGTGAGTATAGAGAACCTTTTTACTGGAAACGAGGCATTCCATCTTAGTCCTCACGGGTGACAACGCATCTGCATTTTGATTCGCAAACGAGGATAAATGTAGATGTCTATGGGCCACAGCAACTACTTACTATCAGGTGGACTCGTTTGTCACCCGATCCTATAAAACAAGGAGCCTTATATCAAAGTTAAACAGATAACACACTGTCACATTCACCTCAGCTTTTTATACTTTTACCAACATCAAACTACAATTTTGTTTGAATACAGCAATATCTGTTCAAGGAATTCGTGAACGATTTTCCAGGAACGAAACAAAAAGCAACCGCGTCAGACTCCGGGGTAAATTTAAAATGGAACTCTGTTACCGCGTATTTCTTCTCCCTAATAACACAATTTTATAAGAACCTTAGCTATTTAACCCGGCGGTACTCGCTGCTGGGTAAAAAATACCACAGAGTACCTAAATCACGTGATATTTTTATTACTAAACATGGTGGCAACTCACGACTTTAAGTACCTTCTGGCCAATAGTTAACACGCGCGTGCGTCACCGGGCGGCCAGTTCGCGCGCGGCGCTTGGCGACAACGGACGTTTAAAGTGAGTATGGGTGAAAAATACCCGGTAGCGACGGTTCTTGTTACATTTTTTTTTATGTTATTGGTGGTTTTTTTTATGTTATTATTTTGTTTTAGAGCTGGTTCATGATGAGTTCCCTACTGACGGATCGAATTATAGAAGAATGTCTAGAACAAGAAGATAGTGAAGAAGAAAATGTGTCAGAAATAGAAGATTTTGAGGAGCATAGTGATCATGAAAGCGGAACAGAGCAAGAAGCAAGTGATTCAGATGGGTCTTCAGTGTCGGAAGAGAGTTTTCCTTCGAATTTACAAATTGAGAATACTGAAGATGAAGAATATTTAGAGGATGTACCGCTTAAGTACTTGAGGCGAGGTCGTTTTACTGGAAAAGACAAAAGAACTCGCTGGCAAGTTCGTGAGCCGCCATGACGTGTACGAACAAGATCCCATAACATTATATATCATTTGCCGGGACCGATTGGCGAAGGCAGATCTTGTTCATCTATGTTAGAAGCCTGGAATCTTGTTTTTCCGGAAACGTGTTTACTAAAGATAGTCCAGTATACTAACATTTATATAGAAGAGCTAAAGTCTAAATTCTCAAGAGAACGCGATTGTAAAAGTACAGATATCGTTGAACTTAGAGCTCTTTTTGGATTACTTTATTTCTGCGGAAGATTGCGAAGTGGTCATCTGAACACAAAAGATCTCTGGGAAAAAGATGGAAGTGGTTCCGACGTCTGTATAGCCACAATGTCACGAGAAAGGTTCCATTTCTTACTGCGGAGTTTACGGTTTGACAATATTCGTAGACGAGGTGAAAGAAGGCAAACAGATAAGCTAGCACCCATTCGCGAGATTTTCGAAGAGTTCAATAATAATATAAAAAAATATTATGCTGTCGGCGAAAATGTAACAATCGATGAAAAGTTGGAGAAGACTCGCGGCCGTTGTCCATTTCGGCAATACATACCCAGCAAACCCGGTAAATACGGTATAAAGATATTTGTGTTAGCTGACGCACGAACCTTCTATACAAATAATATGGAAATTTATGTTGGCAAAAATGATGGGCCTTATGATCACAGTAATTCACCAAGTGAAGTCGTCAAACGCTTAGTAGAACCTATAAAGAATAGTCATCGTAACATAGTGATGGACAATTGGTTCACTAGTTTTCCGCTATTACGTGATTTGCTCAATGATTATGGTTTGACAGCATTGGGTACTTTGAGAAAGAATAAAGCTGAAATTCCACTTGTATTTACCTCAACCAAAGACCGGGAAGTACACAGTTCCCTTTTTGGATTTCAAGATAATTGTACTGTTGTGTCTTATGTTCCAAAGAAAAATAAAGTCGTGCTCTTGGCGTCAACTATGCACCATGATGGCAAAAAAGATTCTGGAGAAGAAAAAAAGCCCGAGATGATCATGGACTATAATAGAACAAAATGTGGCGTCGATGTTGTGGATGAGATGTGTGCTACCTACTCAGTAGCACGAGCTACCAAAAGATGGCCATTGGTTTTGTTTTATGGTCTTTTGAACGTCGGCGGCATCAATGCGTACGTGATAGTGAAGGCAAATAAAGTAAATAGTGGAGCTGTGATGGCTCAGAGAAGGATCGCTTTGAAAGAACTGGCTTTGGCCCTTGTGATGCCACAGATAAAAAAGAGGTCAACAGTAGCTAATTTGCCAAAAATTATCAAAACAAAAATTGATTGTATGCTCAATGCTGACTCGAATGACGAAGCCACGCACACAAGCACACCCTCAGCTTTGCGACCGTCCACATCTGCTTCCCGTTGTGCAGTATGTGAATGGAAGAAGGACCGAAAAACTAAGACGTCTTGTAAATTGTATTCCAAAAGAATATGCCGTGAGCATACGACCCCAATTTGTGGCGATTGTTATGTCAAAGCAAAATAGTTAGATTAGGTACAAGTTTTTTGAAACATAATGTTTGACGATTATTTTCTCGATGTTCATTTAATATAAACAGTATTTTATTTTTTGTTGTTTTGGTAGTGTATAAGATTATATATTTTATAATTTTTGATCTCAATTTTACGTGATACCTAAGAAAAAAATTGTTTTGTTGATTTTTCTAAGACTATGAAGAATTTTTGTTAGAATTTGTATTTTTTTTAGGATAAGCTATAATTTGAAATAAATAATAATTCAAACTTTTAATTTTCTTTTATTTATTAGACATTAGTATTAATAAACTAAATACACCATTAAAGTTTGTAATGCAAACTTATTTTTCCAAGATAATGTCATTTAAATTATGTGGTATTTTTTACCCGGTAGCGAGTATTCGTGCATGTAAACACCTAGCGAGTACCGCCGGGTTAAAGAACATTTTCCTCGGTTGGCCGACTTTTAACTTTGTTCTAATTATTAGCAAGGGGGATTACATTCGTGATGACAAATTGGAGACAAATATTGGCAAATATCGTTAAAACATGCCATTTATACCATGGTTCTGTATTACTGTTGTTTATTTTGATAACCGTGTAATTGTAAAGGCTTTTTTTTAATGTACATTAAGGACTTTCTCTTTTTTTTATAGGAAAATGGTGACAAACGAGCACACAGTCCACCTGATGGTAAGTGGTTGCTGCGGCCCATAGACATCTACATCTATCCTCTATTAACAAATCAAAATACAGATGCGTTGTCACCCATGAGGACTAAGATGGAATGCATCATTTCCAGTAAAAAGGGCCTCCGGCCACCTACACTCACCAAGCGAAACGCAGAGGTAAATCTCTACTTCACGCTGGTATTCTGTGAGGTCGTGGTACCATCCCGGTTCGAGCCGGCCCATCCGTGCGACAGCAAAAGCTGCCACGTGGCTCTACCACTGTCTTGTATCGTGGAGGTAGTTTACAAACATAAATTGCACAAGGACAAGCATCCAGTTCCGGAACAATTATTTGTAGGCCATATATATTGTTCCGTGCGGGATTCGAACCCGTGGCACGCAGCGCCGCAAATCGCGTAGTAAGTCTGGCAGCAAGTGGCTGCGGGAAGCTGAACTTTGAATTAAACGCGCTTAAAATAAATCTTTCTTCTATATAAGAAATGTGTTTCGGATTTGGAAATTCAACAACCATTCAAATTTATAAACATAAATTGAATGGTTGTTGAATTTCCAAACGTAAACACGTTAACTAATTAACCCTTAGTTTGAGTTTAAGTATACTAACAAATATTCGAAAAGGATTTTGATGTACAATGTACATATTTTATACGTGGTAGAGCCATGCTGCAGCTATATTATGGTTGTAGCACAAATGGGTCGGCTCGACCGGGGAAGGACCACGCTCTCACAGAATATCAACGTAAAATAGCAGCTGAACGCTGCTGTGTTGCGTATGGTGAGTGTAGAGAACCGGAGACCCTTTTTACTGGAAACGATGCATTCCATCTTAGTCCTCACCGGTGACAACGTATCTGCATTTTTATTCGTAATCGAAGATAGATGTAGATGTCTATGGGCCACAGCAACCACTTACCATCAGGTGGACTGTGTGCTCGTTTGTCACCCTTATCCTATAAAAAAAAAAACATTTACAATCAGGTAGACTGTAAATTCGTTTGTCACTTACGTTTTAAAAAAAGAATTTAAAATTGTTTATAACCACGCCCTTCACTGATCACCTCACTTATTCTTCTATAGTAAATACGAATACAACACTTAAAGGGACGGGATACCAAAGAGAACGGGGACGTTATGATTGAGTTGTTTTTTAATTTCCCCCAGGAGTCCGCTCCGATATAGTCAACTTCGGATATCATGGGACACACCGGCGATAATGTTCAATTTGCAAGAGATTCAAAATCAAGTTCTTTAAATGTTTTTTCGTAATTTTATTGCGATAAAATTATGCGAAAATATACATTAAAAGCATGGAAAGCAAGATGCCCCATGATGAGGTACTGGAACACAATTCATCATATGGGTTTTAAGCCCCACATGTTTAATAATTTATGTGCATTAATTTATGTTAACTTGTCCTTAGTTAAAGTTTAACTTTTAATAATATAAAATAATAATAAGGTTATATATGAGATAAAATCGACATAATATTATTTAATTTATAGCGTAGTATTCGCGAAAATATACGAAATAACGTAGACAATATTCCAATGCAAATTTTAATAGATAGTATCAACTGCAACATTATTGTCGTGCCCCGTCCAATCAGTTTATGACCATTGAGCGCGATGGTTTGAGTTATGTCACTTCTCTTTAGCGCTATGAAATATGGAAATTCTAGTCAAGTTTAATCATGCCCGTTTTAATGTTAGCTTGCTTCAGAAAATAAGGAATGTCTCTATTTTACTGTATTTCTTAATATATGTTACACGATATTTTCGCCAATTGTCAATTGATTTTAAAGATTATTACATATTATAAATTATCTAAGAGCTTTTTAATACTCGTATGAAACAAGTAAAATTAACTACATAATACTTAATTTTATCAAGAATATTAAAAACTATGATAATAAAAAAAACTAAAACTAGAATGAGCGAGGAAAGAACCAGCCCTCTTATCACCAGCAGCAACGACCAGCCGCGGATGGAGTTCCTTTAGCAACTTCACCGCACGTGGACCCCACGGACCGATAGTCTCTACAGTAAATGGCACAAATATGTAGTCATCTCCCAGAGACTCATATTTGCGCCACTTACTCAGTTCAGCTGCCTCTGATGCCGCCCCGGCTTTAAACGAGGTACCCCTGAGATGAGAGGCCGCCAGAGTGTCTACGCAAGTAGCATCCCACACTAGGGCTTTATTTCGTCTCTAAATATTCCACAAGGCTCTAAAACCGGGGGAAAATTTATAGAGGCAAGAGCCCTTCGGATGACATCGTTCAAATAACTGTGTCGTGAAAACCTACCAGCGCTTTTCTTACATGAAAGTCCGTGGAGCCCATTATTATAATAAAATTTGTCCCTAAAGGTGGTAAAATAAGGAATGAAAAATTTAAAGTTTAATGTTATTTATGCGGCATTTTAGTTGCTACCTTGAGTTTGTTAAAATCTATACATCTATACATATATAAATAAAACTGAAGTGTCTGTTTGTAATGTCCAAATAACTGCTTTTTACTCAATTGATATGAAAGTATATACGGTACTTATAAAAAAACACAATTTTTAAAATTTTTGTCTGTCTGTATGTTTGATCCGGCTAATCTCCGAAATGGCTGGACTGATATTGACGGGGTTTTAACTGGCAGGTAGCTGATGTTATAAGGAGTAACTTAGGCTACTTTTATTTTAGAAAATGAATTAAAACTCCATGCAAAAAAATTAAAACCCTAAATTACACGCGGGCAAAGTCACAGGGTACAACTAGTTTTTAATATAAATACACTATAACGAAACTTAAAAAAGTAAAAAATTGTTCAAAAACGAAAAAAATTAAAAAATTTCTACATAATTTAAAAGCATCTTTCATCAGTGCAGCCCTTTTTTATCATAAATAAATCTCCCAACTTCAGAAGCTATTATGTTATGTGAAAATTAGTTTTAATAATCGCCTTAGGTATGAAAGATCACTTGAGAATGGCTGGATCGATTTTGATGAATTTTTTTGTGTGTATACCAGTGGGTCCCTAGATGAATGACAATTGGCCCCGATATGTGGCTCTGTTGTCGAGATTTAAAAATCACCCGTTTGAAGCCCTTATTATATTTCAACATGATCACACTTAGAGTAAAAATAAAGATTAAATTGGATTAGGTTTATATCAAAAATGTATAACATCTTTCAATTATATCATTAATAGAATTAAATATTTACTATTAAAAACACGCTTGGCAGGTGTTTGCAGAACAAGATATTTTCTATTTTATATAAGCCTGTAAAAGTTTTCTGTTGGACAAACGTCTGATGATGTGGACTAGATGTAGGTAGATCAGGAACATGCGTGCGGAGGCCTTTGATCAGCAGTGCATGTTAAAAATGGAGAAGATATACACTACTATCAAAATCCGACAGAGCCGTAACGGTCTAACTTGCACATTATATACATATGGGTCGTTATTTTACCCTGGTAGTCTGTGAGAGTGTGGTCCTTCGATGGTCGAGTCAACCCATTAATGCTACATCCATAATATAGCTTCCGCATGGCTCTACCACGTGGTAGAGCCACGCTCTTCTATACGTGGTAGAGCCATGCTGCATCTATATTATTATACGTGGTAGAGCCATGCTGGATCTATATTATGGTTGTAGCACGAATGGGTCGGCTCGACTGGGGAAGGACCACGCTCTCACAGAATACCAGCGTAAAATAGCAGCTTAACGCTGCTGTGTTTCGTATGATGAGTGTAGAGAACCGGAGACCCTTTTTACTGGAAACGAGGCATTCTATATTAGTCCTCACGGGCGACAACGCATCTGCATTTTGACTCTTAATCGAAGATAGATGTAGATGTCTATGGGCCACAGCGACCACTTACCATCAGGTGGACTGTGTGCTCGTTTGTCACCCTTATCCTATAAAAAAAAACCACGTAAAGTAGACTAGAACTAACTACTGACCCAATGCAAATCCACCTTAATGTATTATACGCAGTCAGCACATAGCGTAGGCATACAATAATACATTTTTCCATTAATTTTGTACACAACAACGCTGATATTACATCGAACATAACCGTTCAAAACGATGCCTGAAGTAATAACGCTTCACGAGGCGAAACTACGCACGCAGCGGATTGTTATGATTGCCTTTATTCCGCAGGCTGGCAGTTTTAGTCATAACCGTTTTCTTTTGGAAGTATACGTGGTTCTGTTACAACTTTTGTAGGCCTTTACGATAATATTATATGAATTAATATTGTATGAAAACAAGTAATTATAAGAGACTTTAAAACTTGGCGTGCTTATCAGAAAGTTTGGCCATCTCTTTCCATTTTTTTCCTTCATTGAAATTTCACATAAAGGCTAGTATCAAGTATAACTACGATGCTTCAGAGCGTTCTGAAAAATATCTTGCATTAATTCCAGCCTAGCTCTTGAAAAATTGCGACATAGTATTTAATATTTATAGTTAAGTATATTATCACTTTTCGTCATCATCATCATCAGCCCGTTATACACTGAAAATTTCGGGAATCAAGGAAGTGACATAACATTACTATTTAAAAATGTATTTATTGCTTTTCAAAGTATTCTCCGCGAAATTTGTCACATTTTTCCATACGATGGAACCAATCATTGAAGCAACCATTCCATTCGGAAGTTGAGGTCTCCAAAATGGCCGTTTTGTTGGCGTCCACAGCTTCTTCAGGTGATGAAAATCTCTGTCCACGCAATTTATTCTTTATTTTAGGGAAAGTATAGAAATCATTAGGGCTTAGGTCGGGGCTGTACAGCGGATGGTCTAATAATTCTATGTTTTCTTACTCTAAAAACTCTTTTGATGATGCGGCGGTTGCAGTTCTCATTACGGAGTTCAGAAATGACCTGTGGCAAACAAATACTAGCATACCATTCTGCATTAACCGTTCTTTGTCCCTCAAGGGGATTAGTCGTAACATGGCTGGTTTTGGAGACAAACGTTGCCATCATTTTTTTGCAACACTCCGTGAACGAACAACACGAACATTTTCGAACACCCAAACTCGTGACTGGTTTTTTGTTTCGGGTTCGTACGCGTATATCCTGGATTCGTCACCTGATACGATTTTGTATACAGCATTTGAGGATCCTGCGTGGAATCGTTCGAGAGTTCTGACGCACCAAGTAACGCGAGCCGCTTTTTGCTCTTCACAGGGCGAATGCGGTATCCATTGGGAAAACAACTTTTTTACACCTAATTGTTCATGCAAGATTATTTGTATTTGACTCATGTTAATATCTAAAGTTACCTGAATTTCGCGGTATGTCACATGTCGATCTTCCTCAATCAGCTTACGCACGGCATCAACGTTTTCTTCGATGACTGCAGTTTTTGGACGACCTTGACGGGGATCATCACTGAGCTTGACACGTCCACTTTGAAATTCAGCAAACCAGCAATAAATTGTGGTTTTGGATGGGGCTTCATCGCCTAATGCAGAAATCATCCGGTCAACACACTGTTTTTGTGTTAAACCACTTCGAAAGTCATAATAAATCATCGCTCTTGAATTTTCTCGAGTCAATTACATTTTCTCAACGACTAAACAAGTTTGACAAAACCTTGTGACAAGACCGAGAATCTATTTTTTGATAAATAAATGGTATTCGATTTTTAAAACCAAGGAGTTTTCAATTAAAAAGATTTTAATATGACAGGAACAGTGTAAATATTCCATTCCCGATACTTTTAGTGCAGCCTATGTATTCCATTGTGGAACTTCATGTTCAATACTGGACTTTTACGAACTCACTCTTTGCAGGGTGAATTTATCTTAAGCGTTTCGCTTGGCGGTCGAATTGACCATCATTATACCAGACGCTTCACACTTTTAACGCCGAATTTCATCACCAGTCTGGATATTTTGCGCTTGGCGTAAAGAGATGCATTTACAGAAATATATCGGAAGCCATAAGATTTTAGGACCTTTTCAACAGTATTTGTTATTCGAAAACCGAGTTTATTCTTAAGTGATTAAAGTTCACATTTGTATGAATTGCAATAATTTGAAATTCTTCCTGATCCGCGATCATGTCCTAGCTGGTACCCGGTGCTTTGCTGCCGCAGAAAAAATAATTGTGGATGTATCGTTTTATATTTGGAAGGGTTAAATAATTTTATTAGGAATGATAATACATTCATTAAAATTGAATGATATATGACTTTCAAATAAATTTGGGCACGACACGCGTGCCACCTACTGTAAGCTAACTGTACTATGCCTATAACCTACCCGCAACTACAAGTAATATGTTGACAAAGTTTTAACGCAATCTGATTAGCGGTATGGCAGCGCATAAAATACGAATAAAAGAGCATTATTTTCTGTATAAGTGATTTTATATATTTTAATATTTAATTTTTTCCCAACTATAAATGACAATTAAATGAATTGCAAAGTACCCTATAAAAATGATGTAATATTATTATATGACGCAACTGATAATTTGTTCTAACGTTTTAGCCGGAGTGTTTTTAGTAAAGTTGAGTTCATAGATAGGTAAAAGACGTTTTGATTTTAGGCTGAGTTTTACACCTGTAAGTTACTACCCTAAGGTTTTAATGTTTGTTTTACGATGGTAATAACTACGTTATTTATAATATCTTTTTTATAGGATAACGGTGACAAACGAGCACACAGTCCACCTGATGGTAAGTGGTTGCTTCGGTTCTTTTAACTTCGGTTCGAAGTTAAAAGAAGTATATATAGAATAGGTCCGAATTACCACTCGGAGCGTTGGCCGCTCCCCGGGCAGAACACCTTGCCCGGCGGGAGATCTCCCCTTTTCCTTCCACCGGCTACAATACCACTAATATAGCTGCAGCATGGCTTATAAGTTTATGTTTCTTTTTTCTATACCTTTATTTATTTAACTAGATCGCCTTATGACATAAGCATACCAAAATTTGTAGTAAATACGTTACATCTTAATATTAATGAAAGCACTAAGCATTTTATTTTTAATCAATACTTATATTACTGATCACCGGTTAATTTAAAGTATCGGTCGGTGCCGTGGCTCATCGTACGGTACGCGAGCGACCCGTGTTAAATTCCTTTCAGCATCAGCGAAATTGCTTCATTAAAAGTAACAATGCATCTGCATTTTGATTCCCAATTGAGGATAAACGTGGATGTTTCGCTGATTTCCTGGATATTCCATTACTGATCATTACAGTCTATGGAAAATATCCCTCCTATATAAATAAATATCCCTCTAAATTACAAACCAAAGTAGTTTATGAGATATTTGTGACAGTTGTCACGCTTGCCAGGGGGCGGGATGGCAACTGCAGTTTTTGAGGTTTTATTAAGAAGACGCTGCTGCTGATCTCCTAGTTTATGTCCCGCTGTCGCCACGACACCCACGTGACGATATGCGATAGTGGATATTCTTATATCTCCATTACATTGTCAATACTGTTTCCTTTCCCATGCTTGACATAAATTTAATATAGTAAAAGTTTAATGTTAATGGTGTGGAAAATATTTACGAATTTAAGTCCTTGTTAACTTGTAAGAATTAATACTTTTTTCATCAATCATAATTTTTACCTACCCTATAATTCTTTAAAACTAAATTCATTCAACCAATTTTAACGTGATTAAGCGAAAGATAAAGGAACTAAATTGCAACGCACATAACTTATCAGCACTAACAGCACGTACAGGCACAACGAATTTAACGAGAGGCAAAAAATCAGCATAACAAAAAAAAATTGATGATCGATGCACCGATGCAAGTCGGGTCGGTGACCGGAGAGCTGCGCGTGCGACGCCAGGGCACGAAACTAGTGCAATGTTGACGAGATTCGGCCCGTTTGACCGGTTCGGGCCCGCACGAGATCTACAATTTAGAGATGGGTTCGAATGCTGTTTTCCGTTTAAACGCTATTACGCTTATTTTTGGTGTTATAACAGTTGTTGCAACGGAAGAGGCCTTGTCTAGCTACGCTAGTTAACGATATGGTGACGAAGAATAAGAGAAAGTTAAGTATTTGTACTACACGACTGTTTAAAATCAGAGAATATAAACTATATATGTACATCATTCATATTGTATAGCTTGATGGATACAGTTCAGAGCAAAATCTACTTTATATTTTTATAAGTTAACAGCTCCCATCGCTTACCTACATACTTTTACAAAAGCATTTTCGTATTTTGAAAATATGGGTCGTGTCGTGTATTTACCGCAACATCACGCTGAGTCATAATTGGCATGATAACATTTGTAGATGTTGAATCGAAGTTTATTTCAATATTTTACAACCAAATAATAGCAGCGACAACCCACCTGCCAAGTTGGGAACTATAGCAAATATACACCCTATATGACAATCTTCGGGGAGACCTATTTTTTTCTTTATTTTATTTTATTTATTAAGATATATAAACATAAAATATACTGTAAATAAAGTACACTACAAATAAAATACTAATATAGTACAAAAAATCAACACATACGAAATATTCAAGACCCACTATCACAAAAAAAAACTATTAAACAGTATAAAGGAATCTTGCGAGAATTCAATATTAAATTTGTAATACCTGTAATTTATTTTTATTATTTTTAAAGCACAAATGGAAGGAAGTAAAAACATCAATATCGCTAAAATAGTCATTACATGATTGCACTATGCGTCGTAATGGGGAACGAAGACCAGCGTTAGTACGGAAGATTTTTTTAAAAATAGCTTATGCGAGCACTTCTCGCGAATACGTTGTGAACCACTAGGAAAGCGAAAGAATAAAATATGATTAGTAAGATGAATACAGTCAATAATATTATGACACAGTTTATACAAATACAACCTCCTTTTGTAAAGAGATAAAAGCAAAAAATTTTCTAGTAACTGAATATAACTTGAATACGAGCTGTGATAGCATCCATAGTTAAGAGTTTTTAAGAATTTGCGTTGCGCTCTAATGCTGATTGTATTTCTCAATGAATGGGTTCCAAATGATAGAGGCATACTCTATTATTTGGAACCTATTCAGTCTGATCAGAGAATTAAACTAGTATGTGCATGAAGTGGGTCAAACTATTTCACTATAAGAGCGAATAATAAAACCAAACATACAAAACGCTTTGTTGGTTAATATAGTTCATATGATTGCTCAAATCAAGTTTTGAGTCTAGTATAACCCCTAGATCTTTAATTAGGTTCACTTTGCATAACTCTGTATTATTAATAGTATAGCTACACTTTATGAAATTGCCTTTATTTGTATATGTTACTGATTTACACTTATTAACACGAAGCTGAAGTTTATTTTAGTATAGTACAACATTAAGCGATTAAGATCGTTTTGTTTCTTAAAGCTGTCATCAGGGCTGAGTATTGGCAGGTATACCTTTAGGTCGTCAGCGTAAAGTAAGAAATGGTTGTGACGAAAGATGATAAATTTAATTATCTTAGATCCGCGTAATAAAATAAAATAATATGTCTTACATAGTTTGAAGAACACCTCCAGGCCTCCCGCAATTGCGTACACTATCCCCGTAACCACTAGGAAAGACAAATCATTTTATTTTATTATCTTAGGTAATTAATTTTTAACATCTTTAAAAATAATATTATTAACAGCTTATCTAAGTTTTAAAGGAACAACACTAGCGTCGCGAGTGCGAAGCTGGGGCAGCTCGCAAAAACCGCAGGTCGCGAGTCTGCTTTGTATTTGTTTCGGTAATGACGGCCCAGTGGCCGGCGCAGTGTCCGCGAGTGTCGCTGGTGCAGTGATGTAGTGTGGGCGATGTCGCGCCGTGTCCTCGCACGATGTTGGCCATTCGCCACGCCAAGGTATGGCTTGTTCATTGGAAATAGGGTTTTTTTATAGAATAAGGGTGACAATTAAGCAGACAGTCCACCTGATGATAGGTCGATGCTGCGGCCCATACATTTATCCTCGATTAAAAATCAAAATGCAGTAGTTTTGTCACCCCTGAGGAATAAGATGAAATGCCTCGTTTCCAGTAAAAAGGGTTTTTGGTTCTCTACCTTCACCGTACAAACACAGCGTTAAGCTGTTATTTTACACTGGTATTCTGTGGAAGTGTGGTATTTCCCAGGCCGACCTGTTACTGCTACAACCATAATATAGCTGCAGCGTGGCTCTAAGATATGTAAAAAGATAAAAACAATTAAAAATGTTTACATAATATAAGTTAAAGCGGATACACAAGAGTTGGAAAGTAGACTGTATCGCTAGATTGAAAAATCGTTTGGAAGTTTAAGAAAAATAAGTTATGTCAATTACTAAAGTTAGAAGTTTAATAATAGAGGTTACACTAACAAAAAGGGATCCTCTGTACTTGTCTTAATAAGGTCGTGTCCTAATTAGGTTTGTGGAAGGAAGATCGTAAGCTATAACTAGACAAAGCCGAGCAATGAAGCGTAAAGTCCCCCAGGTCCTGGCCCTGACGGATTGCGGACAGCGTTGATGACTTGGAAACGTGATGTGCGGACCTTATCCTAAAACATTATTGTTCCCTCGGCACAAAACTTTTTACTGGCACGTTACTAAACTCGATAGAAAACTTCTTTTAGAATTTATTTATTATATGATAACGTGTAATATTAATAATACCAAATTATTAATGATATTTTTCCTTTGTTTGTGACCTTAAATATTTATATATTTATAAGTAATATTGTAGTGTTTTTTTCAGTTATAGTGTAGTGGTGGTGTAATAATATGAACCACCCCATATCGTACCGTGGGTGTCGAAAAAGACGAAAGGGGGAATTTCACTCGGAGATAGGCTGGAGCGTCTTCCTCATAACGACTAAAAATAAAAAATTGCTGTTGCTAACCCGTCTACTAAACTTGGCAACTATGGCAAATATCCCCCTATGAGGCCATCTATGGAGAGTTTATGTTCAGAGGTGGACTTTTGATGTGCTGTAATGGTAAACGGTATTTAATAATTATTATCATCATCATCTCTGCCTAACTGAGAAAAGTACACTGCAGGACATCTACCTTTATCGTTGTGTAGGTACATAACCACTAAAAATATAAAACTGCAGTTGCCGACCAGCCCGCCAAGTGTGTGACACCGTGGTATCGGCGGGGTAGGGGATGCTAAGATTCTCCGGTGGAGGTTTGGTTGCCACCTTACGTCTATATTACTCAAAGGTTTTTTTTAATAGAATAAGCGGGCACACAGCCCACGTGATGGTAAGTGGATGCTGTGGTCCAAAGATATCTACATCTACCCTCGATTGAGAATCAGAATGCAGATGCGTGCCACCTCTGAGAACTAAGATGGAATGCCTCGTATCCAGTAAAAATGGTCTCCGGTTATCTTACGATACGAAACACAGCAGCATGGAATTGCTATTTTACGCTGGTATTCTGAGAGAATATTACAAAAAAGCCGGCAGAGTGCGAGTCGGACTCGCATATGAAGGGTTCCGTACCATCGCAAAACACGTTTTAAGTAGGGGAGCCCCCTTTAATTTTAAATTTTTTTTATTACGTGTTTTATAACGACAACAGAAATACACATTCTGTAAAAATTTCAACTGCCTACCTATTACTGATCATTAGATACAGACAGATGGATAGCATACAACAGTGGAAGCTTAGTAATAGTGTCCTGTCGGTTACCCTTTGGGTACGGAACCCTAAAAAGCGTTGTTGTGAAATATGGTAGTGTCATTATGTAATTTAAAATTTTCTTTTAACTATTTTTAAAGAAACTAATAAATCCAAATTGGAACGGATTGGGTAAACATATTTTAATATCACGGGTTAATGAGAGCGCATCTCATCGGCACGTATAATGGAAATTTGAATCCTGCGGTGTCTACGTATAATGCTTTGTTGATTACAGAAAGCCATTTGAGTGGGATATTTGCGTTTATTTACATTATATTCAGTTTAAATAATAGAAGAACATTAATTTATTACTGCTACTTAAAAAAAATAGTAAGAAAAAACTTAAAGAAAAAGTGGATAGCAGCAACAAAAAAACTACCGACTCAGCATAATGCTACGGTAACAGAGTTACACCATTAATTTAAATATTTATAGCTTATTAACGGTGCAATCATCGTAACCAGGAATAATTATTTTGTTGTCTTTAGGAAGATGCTGCTCAGGATCGTGTTTTGTGGCATTTCTTGGGGGAGGCCTATGTTCAGCAGTTCATGTTGGTAGTGTGACTTAAGTAGGTTGTGTCCGTACTACCTAACCGACTTTCCTGATGCTTATTCACCATGTCTTGTACTCCGAGACTAAACCGGTTACTCGTTACGTATGCAGTCCCGCCTTGAAAATAATCTGAAGTACCATAATATATAAAATGTATTATGTAGGGTCTAAGCAGTGTGGTAGAAGCAAATATTTGGTCTAGCTATCAACAATCTACATGCCAAACACGACAAGTTCATGCCAAGTATTACAAGAGCTCCAAACATTGAAACATGTCCAATTTAAACTTTTATTTTGCTAATGTTGATGATTGATGATGAAAACACACATGTAATAAATGAATACCAAAAATTAATGAACATTTTTTTGTTTTACGCTAAGTATACCACATGTACATAGTCCTTTATTCATTTTTATAACAGTATATATTTGAGCCTAAGGGGCTTCTAGGGGCTCTTATCTTACAAAAAAAAAAACTAACCGATGAAATTTATTTTAACAGTACACAATTCAAGAAAATGTACTAAAAATAAAGACTTATAATACGTGGAATACGACATCCTTATTCAGACTGGTGAAAGTTTTCAAGTCAAATTCTCACTACTCAACAGTCAACCTATAGTGACTGGTATAGAATTCCTAACCGCATATCCTCTCCAAATTAGTCCTCCTTTTGTATTCTTTTGTAACAGGAAATCATAGCTTTTGTAAAATTATAGTGATAAACCAACCTGCACTCCATATTTTGGTAAATGGCTACTGCAGTCTATGTACAACTGCAACCAACTTGAAATAAAGAGGGCTTTAAAATAGAATATAATCATTTTCTATTCAATATAGATTACATGTAATTCTTATTGAAAATTATCACTTACAGAATATAGAAATAAATAAAAATAAACCTATAATATAGAAGTAAATGCTAAATAGAATAAGTAAATAAGAATATAGGGAGTGAGTACTTATGGAAAAGTCGAGGCAATGAAGCGTGGCCGGTGGCCTGTCGAGGTCTAATGTACTCGTGAATAGCGTAAATGAGGTGGAAACGTGATATGTGGCTTCAGTCCCTTTGATTACATTATCCGCTGGACGTTATATGTTATAATCTATTATAATCTACTTATTTTTTGTTAGAGAACCTATTAGAGATTACTATTAGAATTATTAGTATTACAACTAGGTGGTAGAACACATGTTCTGTCTTTCAATCTGTCTTGATAGGTTCCGACTATCTTGCCTATTTCTGCCGACAAATAGCAGTGCGTGCAATGCTGTATATTATAACTTTGAATGCTATGAAGATCCAGTATAAATACAGGCTGTTAGTCTTTGTAAAAAAAGTAGGTCAGTGGCTTCCGCACTACGTGAACATTAGCAACTAACTTCAAACATTTTTGTTTGGAGTTAAAGACGGGCTACAGATGCTTGCGACATCTGAGGTATAAGACGATGAGAGGAATGCCTTTCAGCACATCCTTTAGTCCGGAAAATAGCAGTGCACGCACAAATGCTTGGTTTCAGATATGAGTATGAGAGTGCAACCTACTCTGACGAACTCTTTGGCAGAAGTGGAGTCCTATTACCAACTATTATCTTTCAACATACGTATATTTAAATACCTTTTTAAATTTAGAAATTCTAGAATATTTTCTTTTCAACGTTTCACTCTTTTTCTTCCTTAAAATTAAGTTTGAATTTGGAAGAAATTTATTTCCCTTTAAATTTTATTTTAGCACATTTGCGGGTTCTTTTCATGTTAAAGCTTCTAAAACATTTGCGGAGTTATTTACTCTTTAAACAAAGTCGTGAATTAAATGTTTTCGGCTGAGGCGCGCACATCCGCTCCCTCCCCTTTAATGACCATCGAGCTTGTTCACAGCTTTATGTGAGCCAAGATTATTTTTCTTTCAAACAGCATTTAAAAGAAAACATAGTAAAAAATATTTAGTTTTTTTTTTAAATTTATTTAGAGAACCACAAACAAGCTTACAACATATCTTATGCTAAAGTTTATGTTCTGTTACAATTCCTTACTTATTACAAACTCAACGACGATGGTCACACTTAGAGTATAAAAAAAAGAATAATTATTTGAAGTACCTAATTTTGTAAAAAAAAATACCCTCATTTGCAAAATATTATTTTAACATGTATTAGAGGTTAGAGTTTTGTGTATCATGTGTCAGCATGTGTGCGTGAGCACGCGCGCGTTTGTGTGTGTGTTTATGCACGTACATATTATATAGTCATTGATTAAATAAATTATAGTTAGTGTTAGTAGTTAATGTGTTCAAGACTTTAAAGGAGACATTAAGTGTTTAATAGCAAGTTAACTAGCTGTCTATTGTATGATCTGGTACACCAAGAAAATAAATCTACCGAATTAAATTTTTCGTTGTAAGTATGTGTCAACCATACGATGAAGGGGCAATCGGATACCAGCGTTTGCTGAGATCTTGGCACAGCAAGGAGAGCAACTAATACGATTAATTATATGTGTGCAATCATACTTGTTATTGCACAGATCATAAATTAATCTTGCCTCAAGTTGAGTGCGTCTAGACATTAAGTCTAAGAATTTATATTTCTCTTAAGAGAGCACATACGCTACACGCTTACGGTGACATTTATAATTAACGTGACGCAATTACATTTTTGCACCATTTCAATGCTACGATTATGTTTTATAAAGTGGTTTTTATCAATATATCTAATTATATTTTTTTGCGTTTATTCTGTTAGCGTTGAAACCTTAAATATATTGAAATAAAAACGTTTATATTCAATATTAGCTGGTACGCGGCGCACTGCAGTTGCAGAAGCAATTGTCGAAATGGTTTTAAATTTGGAAGTGGCATATTGTTTTTAATTAGGAATGATAATACATTTATTGAAGTTGCATGATATACTCGTATGACTTTCAAATTAATTCGTCGGTACGATACTCGCGTCACCTAATGGAAGTTAACTGTACTATGCCTATAACCTTCACGAAAGTGCAAGCAATAAGTTGACAAAGTTTGACCGCAATCTGATGAACGGTGTGGCAGCGCATAAAATACGAACAAACAAAAACTATTTTTGGAACGAAGTTCCTTATCGGATGGTATGAATTTGGCGGATGGGGACTAGGCGAGAAAAAATGTAAGATTTTTTCGTCACAACCCCTTCTGACGTAGTGAAGACGGTCTTGGCGGCAATAAGGAAGCGAAATAGAATAATATCCATCTCCCTCGCACTTATTCTTATTTTGCCATGAACGAAATATTAATTTAAACGACGCTTCATTTTAATATCCGCCAGTAATTCATTTATTTGTATTAATTAATCAATAATATAATACGTTTATCCATAATTATATACTACAAAAGAACTTCGTTCCAACCGAGTATTCCACGACACTCACGCATGTTTTTATATCTTGCATAGATTATAAGTAATACTTCATGTAGAGATGCCTTCGTTATGTCTAATTCATCACTGGTTCGAAAAATACCTCTTTCATGCGAAAAACCAGCAAGAAATCCAGCGGGACATTAAGTTGAAAAAAAGAACAGTTAACAATCATTAAAGTTACTATATAAAATAATATAATCTATACTCTCACAGGTTGTGAGACATTTCAAAGTCCTTATCGGTAACAACTAGCCTTAAAACTAGTATTCTTCCTTCACTTTGTTTGAAATAGGCCACAGATGTCCATGTGCTGTACTAGCCACTTACCATCAGATAGGCTGTTGGTTCGTTTGTCATTTCAATTTTAAAACATTTGGTAAAATTAAAAATTTTGTAAATCCGACTTCAATAGAAATAAAATGAGAATATCATCAATTTAGTCGAAGTCAATTTAATACGCAGAAAAATAATTATTTGTTAAATCGATTGATTTTTGCAAATTTAGACCATCTATCTGGCACTGCGTAGAGATGTTGCATCTCTTTGCGTATTTTATCGCATCTATCACGGAGAGTGCTCTGAGGAATTGTTCGGACTAATTCCAGCCGCTCAATTTCACCATCGCACATCGCGACAAAACTCGCGTTACCATCCATACCATCTGGATGACTGGCGGTCCACCACTGTGCGATTTAGAAGAAGTTTTCTCCCTCGCACAACTTCCTTGTGGAATCAATTACCACCAGCGAATTTTCCGCACCGATACGACTTAGGAACCTTCAAGAAAAGAGCTTACACCTTTCTAAAAGGCCGGCAACGCATCTGCAATTCCCCTGGTGTAGCGGTAGTCACTTACCATCAGATGAGTCGCATGCTCGTTTGCCTCCTCTTCTATAAAAAAAATCTAATTTTAACAATACCTTGGGTTGCTGCTACATCATTTCCGGGTTACTTTTTATATTATTGATGATGTTCTCATTTCATTTATATTGAAATTTTTATTTTACCACTTGTATAAGAAAGGTTATTTGGCAGACGACTTGAATCAAAGTAGTTACCAAATGTTTCGCACCATCGACACTGCTCCTTGTTGCCGATTTGATGTTACACATGCCTGCACTTAACCCAAAAAACACCCACAAAACACTTTATAAACATTTCCTCTTTTCTCTTAAAGTTCAAGTAAATTACAACACAACATATTTTTAAAATATGTGCTTGCATAATAAGAGCACCACTAAATTTCTGACGAACAAATAATTATCCCACATGAGCGTTGAGACTGTGGCAAGTTTCGGAAAACATTTTTTGTGCTTCGCGGACTTTTGTTCCTTTAACAGAATAAACATTTCTTGCATTTGGTACGTTTGTTAACAAGACTAACCATGATGAAGTCATTGTTTATTGTAAATTAACTCTCAGGAGACGTAGACAGGCAAGAAGTTCAGTGATTATTAACCGACTTTAAAGTTGGAGGTGGTTCACTATTAAATTTTATGTTAGTTTCTTTATGTGTATGTAACGCGATGTATGCATCAATTGTGAAAGGATTAGTTACCCTTAATAGTGGGAAAATGAAAGATGTAGTTTTTAATGTATCTATTTGGTGATATTCCAGGTGAGCCTGTGGTTAAAAATTGAATTTGTTAAAAATAAAAGCCGATTTCAAAGAACAAAACAAAAAAAACTTATTCCCACATCAAATCTTCTGAAGTAGGGGCTTTAATACTTTTATAGTAATGTCTTAGCACCGAATTCTGTAGCTATTGTGTACATTTTACTACATATGTTTCTTTTAATTAAGTCTTATTTTATTAAACACACGGATTACAAGAGCGTGATACGAAATTTAAAAAAAAAATTCCATGCACACCACATACTTTTAAAATATTCTTAGTGTAATTCGAAAGTCACAGTGTTTGTTTTGTAAATGAATTGCGAGGTGTTGACGTGCCGGTTGTTATTTTTTGTATCGAGGGTCTTGTTTCGAAACTGGTTATTAATGTTGTTGTTAATGATACCTGTATTGGACGATGCATGCAAAATTAGTTAAGGTCACTGACACACCTCAGTAAAAAAATTTAATGTGTTTGAGCTGGAGTAAAAATTATTTAAGCGAAAAGTTTTTTCTTATAAAACTAAAGTAACATACTAAAATACTGTATTCATTATGGTAAGTGGATACTGTAGTCCATGGATGCCTGCTACTAACCTCAAACAAAAACGGCTGGAGGTGCCTTGTTACCTCTGAGTACTAAGCCTCACAGCCTGAAATTATATTGGATTTCTACACCCTTTAGACCGGAACACAGTTATCCAAACAAACAACCGTTGAATCGTAATCGAGAATAGATGTAGATGTCTATAGGTCACAGTAACCACATACCATCAGGTGGACTGTGTGCTCGTTTGTCACCCTATCTTATAAAAAAAAAGAAAACTAACCGACTCACTAATCACACCTAGTCCACTTCTACGTTAATTAGAAGTTTGATATTAGGTATCAAGGAAGATCGTTAGGTATATATAAAGCCATTGATGCAGTAGTGCCAATTACTGTACTTGAAACTAACTGCATCAATAAGTTTATCATTATTGATTCTATTTATACTATATTCTCAAAGGGTCATATTTGATGCGTAAACGCAAGATTATTTAAGGTCAATTTGTATTTATTAAGATTGTTCGCGCCAAACGCTAATTTCAAGAACTAACGCCAGAGGGCGCTCGGCGCGGTGCATTCGTACCGGTTTGACGTTCGCGCGAGGGAGTTAGTTCCTACCGGCAGCGGGGTCGAGTCGAACAGTTGCTATAATACTGTGCTATCGAGTGCACGTTTAAGGACGCCCGGGAAACCTTCATTTTTGGAGTCGGTTTTGTTAGCAGACGTTGCCACGACGAAGGTTTCTTTGTTAAGTCTAGAATTCGACGCTGGGCTGACAAATTGTTAGGAAGTTAACATTGACTGCAATCAAAGTCTGAATTGCGTGTTAGGCGCGCTTAATTTACCGCGAATTTGGTTATTCTAATTTGATAGCGTATATAAGTGATTTGACAATATTAATTGCTCATGCGGCCTTGATATAGACTGTCATAGGGAAGAAGGAAGAGTGTTACGGTGGGTGACTCCGCGGGGGATTACCACATATTGGAGCAGCCTGGAACTCGGCCGCTGCTGCTCGCCTATGCTTGCCAAGGCAAAGATTAATATATAATTCAAAATACGCCCCGTGTAGTGGCGGGTAGTAATATCCACTACCCTTTATCTTCCCGTGGGTTTTGTAAGAGGCGACAGTGAGAAACATCCAGGAGATAAGCAGCAGCATCTTCCTGATACCAGCAATATTACAATAAAAAAACTGCGGTTGCCAATCCGCTCGCCAAGCGTGGCAACTATCGCAAATATCCCCCCATGATGAAAGTTACGAAGAGACTGCGCCCAGTCCCCAGCGGCCCTGCTATCCCTGACTGCGGTGGCGACCATGTTAACGGCGGGCAGGGGGTGCTAATAATCTCCGGTGGAGGTTTGGTTGCCACCTAAGAAGTTTCGACCTAGCAACATATAACATGAACCCTGAGAACTGACGAGAAGATCTTGGAACTAGAAGTAGAGATAGACAATTTACGCTGGAATATTATAGGATTATCCGAGGTCCGAAGAGAGGGTGAGGACACTGTAATTCTCGCATCCAGCAACTTGTTCTATCACCGGGAGGGCGACCATCTGTCCCAAGGAGATGTCGGAAATATCGTCCACAAGTCTCTCATCAACAACGTTGTAAAGTTGTGAGAGTGTGTCGACGAGGGTTGCGTACCTTATACTCAGAATCACCAAACGGTATTCACTGAAGGTCATATAGGTTTACGCACCAATCTCGGCACATCCCGATGAGGAGGTGGAGGAAATGTATGAGGATATATCTAAAACCATGCATTCCTGCAAAATCCACTATACGATGTCAAGGAGACTTCAACGCAAAACTTTAGATTAGGGCAAAGATTTGGATTTGGATTTCATTAAGAGTGTGATCGGAGAGTTTTTGTGTTCTTCTGCGGCAAGTCTTGTAGAACTTAGCTCCAACCGCATGGACAGTTTTCACGAGCTTATCATTCATACCGTTCACTTCATTGAAGTCTTCTCGGCACGGAAAACTGTTTTCTAACTCGATCTTAATTGTTCGGGTCTTTGGACTAGAGATCGAGGGAGACAGAGCGTTGACTTCGTTAGACGAGACCTCTCCAATTGAACGAACGTTTATGTTCAGTGTGCCTCTAACCATTCGGTGATGGCTACCAGTTTTCACCCTCGTGATCACTGAACAGTTGTCGTCTGGTCATCATAATGAAGTCAATCTCATTTTTTGTCGAACCGTTGGGGATCAACCAGATCCACTTCCTGTGGGGCCGCTTCTGGAAGAAAGAGTTAAACATAAAGAGTCTCCCTTTCTCCGTGAAGTCGGCGATCTGCTGACTCTTTGGGTTCCATAGCCCTATTCCAAATTTCCATAACTTCAGCTCACCATTCTCTCTTGTGCCTAGTTTTTTATTGAAGTTACCCATTAACACCGTATAGTGGGTTTTGGAGGAATGCAAGGCTTTAGAGATGTTTTCATACATTTCCTCCACCTCCTCATCGGGATTTACCGAGGTTGGTGCATAAACCGCTGGGGACTTGGGGCCGTTTATTGGTGTCGTTGCTCATGGGCGGTACATTTCCATAGTTACCACGGTTGGCGAGCGGGTTGGCAATCGCAGTTTTTTTATTGTAATATTGTTGAAGATACTGCTACCCATCTCCTGGCTGTTTCCCACTGTCGCCTCTTACAACACCCACGGGAAGATATGGGGTAGTGTATATTCTTAATCGCTCTACACAGCAACAGGGTAACAAACGGGACATTATTACTAATCCTCTGTTGTCCTTCTATCTGTCAGCGAGCTGTATATCATGATCCGTAATAGCTAGGCAGCTGAAATTTTCACAGAATATACATTTCTATTGTCGCTTTAACAATAAATAAATTAAAAATTAAGTGGGGGCTCCCCTATAAGAAACATGTTTTACGATGGTACGAAACCCTTCACGCGCAACTCTGACTCGCACTTGACCAGATATTTTTCTGATATTTTAGTTAAAATTGCAATAGATAACCTTCAAGAAATTGGGTAAATCAGGAATGTCTAGAACAGGTAAATGAAATTGTATACTTGGGGAGTGCTTTTAGCCGGGATGGAAGATGTGATTTAGATGTGGACAGGCGTGTCGCTGCCGGGAACAAAGTCAATGGTGCCCTGACTGCGTTAGTCAAAAGGCAAGGCGTAGCGAAGAGTGCACGCCTTGCAATACATAACGCAGTGTTGGTACCGACTTTGTTATATGGCAGCGAAACCTGGGTATGCCAGAAGAAGCATAAAAGTAAGTTGAATGCAGTGGAGATGCGATCTCTTCGTAAAATGTGCGGCGTTACTATGGCCGACCGAAAGCGAAACGAAGAGATTCGCAATATGGCAGGTTTGAAAGATGACCTTATCACAAAAATTGATAAGGGCGTGCTTCGGTGGTTTGGGCACGTTGAGCGAATGAGTGAAGACCGAATGGTGAAGAAAATATATAGCGCGAAAGTTAATATTAAAAGGTGTCGAGGTAGACCGAGACTAACTTTCGAAGACCATGTGAGCAAATTGCTCGAAGAGGGTAGGGTCAAGAGTACTCGGATACCTAGACGTGCATGTATGAAGAAGATAATGAATCTGAAAGAAGCGAAAGAGATATGTAAGGATCGTGACACTTGGCGATCTGTTCTCTCTGGCTACCCCGTCAGGGATTGTGCGTGAAGATAAGCAAGCAAGAAATTGGAGGGGCCCAGTGCCCAGCAGGAAGTAACAGGTAATATAGGTTGTAACTAGAACTTTAAAAAATATTTTGAGGACTTGAGAAGAAGTACGTACTTTTTCTGCACTAAGACCGTAACAGAAATTATAGTCAAACAACTGTCTATCATAAGGTCCCTCAGACCATATCAGTAACAGCGGCAATCAAACACGATCGATGAGAAATCAGGCGCAGGAGCAACGGCATTCCGGGCTTTCCGAGGCACGAGCTGCTGCCAAGAATTTTTCGCAAATAAACCCCAATGGCTGACCCGGGGTTCGAACCTACTGGGTTGAACCTCATGATCAGCAATCGCGTTTTACGATCACTAGTCCAACGAGGCATAATAAATACTACTGTCCATTAGGAATTATATAAGGAACTGTGTAATGGCGGTATAAGAATATCCACTACCGCATAATGTCCCGTGGGTGGCGTAAAAGGTGATGAAAATAGGTGATGGGCAGCAGCGTAACAATTCAAAATAAGAATAAAAAGCTGAGGTTGCCAACCTGCCTGCCAAGACTATCAACTATGGCATGATCCCCCTATAAGGAAATCTATGACGTGGCCTGTGTTCAGCAGTGAATTTCTATAGGTTGTAATGGATGGGTGGATGAATGAAGGAATATTACCCGCTCACGACGATTTTAACACAATTTTGTTACCGAACGTCTTCTCTTCACAAGCGGAGCGATGAAATTTAATTAATTGGAATAATTATCCCGCAAAAAAATGTAAAATTTTACTGGAACAAGTTATAATGCGACTAAATACAGACGCGTGTACTACCTAACTAACGGTTTACTTCGAGTTCATTATGGTTTGCTAACGGTTTGCAGTACTGTATCGAATTTATTATTTCTGGGCCGTTTCAGTAAACATCAAGGAATTTGATGATTTCTTCTTATTGTGACGCCTCATAATTATTATTAATAAATAATAATTAAATTCATTATACAGACATTTAAAAATGTCATAGAAGTTATAATTTAAACAATTAAATGCAAATAATAAGCATAAAGTTCAAAAATATCCATTTGGAATATTGAATATTATGTATATTAGTAAACGCATAAAATGTCTCTAAAAATCTCTAAATTTATTAAAAACCTGCTTAAAATGTTAAAAATGTATCAAGTCATATAAATACAAGGCGATTATATTACAATAACAAAGATAAATAACATTTGTAATATAATAGAAAAAATAGATTAAAATTTTTCTAAGTTGATGAACGTGTTCTTGTAATGTTCCCTTATATTGGGGCGTTGTCGGAGACACATACCCAAAGTTGTACATATATATGGGGTGGTCGGCTAACCGACTGCTATTACTAAGGTTGCGCAATGACTAGTCCTATATAAGGGACTTAACATAGTAAGGTCTGACGAACCAAAGCATTAATATAGAAGGTCTCTATGATGCATAAGCATTATGATAGCAGAGTTATGACTTGAAGTCCCATATGAATAAGACATACAGTAGTATGGTCTATGAAATAAAGCAAATGTGTGGAAGGTCTCAAATATGTAAAAGCATTATATTGAAAGAAATGGGACTTGAAAAGGATTATGATAGTGGCGTGTAGGTTGCTTCGCAGCCTCTGAGACCGAGGTAAACTTGGACTCACTAACCGATGTGTCCTAGACATATCATCTTAGTGCCGGTGGTAAGCGGGTTTGTTGTAGCAATACGACTTGCCCGTGGACATCGCACAACCCTACCGTTTGTGGGCGGCGTCTTAGCGCATAGCGTTATGATACGTCGGCTATCTTTCGGATTAGGGTGAGTGTGTTTGGTAGTACTTTTAAGTGCAGCAAGCATACTCAACTTCATGTCTTAGTGCAATAGCGCTATGATACGTGGAGTTTTGACTACTGACGTCTTAGCACCGTACTACTATGATACGTTGGTGGTATTTTTAGTTAACAACATTATCAAATTTTGTTACCAAAGTCGATAGGGATCATGTGGGTGTGTTGTGAGGGGGCGCCATCCGTATGATAGTTGCATTGATGCTTACTGCTACTTGCAGTATTGTGTCTTGTGATGGATCTGCGGGTGTGCTGCACCTGATTCGATGCATCTTGTGGTTCTGGTCGATGGAGGTATGCGGGTGGTGATGTCTGCTGGGACTGTATGGGGGACCTTGGGATGGTGTAAGCCCGACGATAGTCGTATTGATGCTTGTTGCATTCTGTAGCATTGCGTCTCTATGATGGTTGTTTGGCGGGTCGCTATTCTCAATGGCGCTCTCTGCGTCTTGGTTTGACTCACAACCTAAGTAGCTTTGCCCAAGTCGGGTCCCTTCATTGCGGGGCTGCAGACTGTCTGCCCTCCATGATGTTTTATATAACAACTTAATAATATATCTCTATAAAGTTCCCACCTTTGAGAGATTGAAGGCAACTTGTTGGTGGGTGAAACAAACATGATCGAAAAATGCATATACTCAACGTCAGTGACACAAACCCTTTCTGATGGCGAATTATTAATATTATCTTATAACTGCCTATTGGCTATATCTGCCATTGTATTGGTTGGTGGAGCATATGTGTCGACCTCATGCGGGTGGTAGCTGGAGGGAGAATCTGAGTAGGCTCTCAAGGCTGCGGCCGAAAGCCGCGCAACGTGGGACCCCATTCCCTTGAGGTGAGCGGTAGACTCATGACACGCTCTGCGGCCAATTGGCCGTGCTGACCATGCAATTGGTGGTGATGCCTTACACTTACATCACGTCTACAGAAACGGCGGTCTGGCAGGTGGTGGCGCTCACGGAGGGCTTCTTATGGTCAGTGTGCCGATTGTTGCCTAACCCGTGTGACGTACATTTCACTGTGGCTGGATTTGATCGTATTCTGTATGGCGTTTACACTCATTGACATGCGCGACTTCGGTCAATGTTTGTGCTTACGCACTATCAAGGGGCGAAGTCCTCTTTTACTGGTTCGCCAGTTATTTTGCTGTGGACTACGGTCCAGTTCCCAACTTTGCGTATCCTACGGGGGGAGCGCATTAAAATGGTTGGCGCTCACCGTGCGCGGCGTGTGTGGGGCCGTGTACCTCCTCCACATTTTTTTTTAAATGTGGGAGAGCGAAGCCCTTGTAACTGGTATTTGATATAAATATTGTGAGCTTTTCCAAGCGGGAAGGGATTAATTAATAAGGAATTGACTGTTGTGAACCAGATACAAGTAGAATAGTGACAATTTATTGTTCTTAACCTTTTTGAGCTCTGTCTTCGTGAACGGGGTTCTTTAGCTTATAAGACTCTACCAACAGCTTTCGATTGCTGTCGTGAATATTCATTCTTCCAAGATACACCTAAAAGAACTAAGTTACTATACAAACACAACGTAAAAAAGGGTCCTAACTAAGACGATCACGCCATAAATTTATTAAGCGGCCTATATTTAAACCTTTAGAAAGATCAAGATAAACTGGTCACGTAAATTAGATATATTTATATATCTTACAGATATAGATTCTAAAGAAATACAAGTAAAAGTGGATATATAAAAGAAAAGAAAAAAGATGTGGGGGGGGTCGTTACATTATGTTTATACGAATACTCAATGTTGAATAAAACTAATTTTACGGATTTTGTCGCGTTTAATTTAACTTATTTCTACTTCCCGACGCTTGGGGTGTTTTAAAGCACCCATGTTCACGGAGAGTGGGTGGGGACTGAATGTAAGCTGTTCTGATGTCATAGCCCAGTTACCTTCAACTTTTGCATGTTGATTTTTAGTCTTTTTTTAGTCTGATCTACGCAGATTGTTATTACGATTGGATTTAATGGGTTTAAATTTTTTGCGCGGAACCCTAATTTTTTTTCTAAAATAAAAGTAGCCTCAGTTACTTCTTATAACATCAGCTATCTATCAAGGAAAGTCCGGTCAAATTTGATCTAGCCGTTTCGGTGATTAGCCGGAACAATCAGACAGACAGACAGAAAGAGAGAGAAAAATTTTAAAAATGGTTCTTTTTTGTTATAAGTACCGTATGTATGCATATAGTAAAAAACTGGACTGGAAATGATACAGTATTAACATCAATGTCGAGTACATCACTCACCTTCGATTTGCCGACGATATAGTCCTTATGGCAGAATGGCTGGAGGACCTAAGCACTATGCTCAATGACCTCAATAGTGTCTCCCAACGGATAGGTCTTAAGATGAACATGGACAAAACAAAGATTATGTTTAATATCCATGTCACACCTATGCCGGTAGTTGTTGGGAGCACTAAGCTCGAAGTTGTTGACGAGTATGTTTACCTGGGACAAATATGGTCGATGGGGAAGAAAGGTTCTTGAGTGGCAGCCTCGTACCGGTAGGCGAAGTGTAGGGCGACCCCCCACGAGATAGAGTGACGACCTGGTAAGACATACAGGAAGTCGATGGATACAGGTGGCTCAGGACCGTGTTTTGTGGCATTCCTTGGGGGAGGCCTATGTTCAGCAGTGAACTTATGAAAGGATGTAATGATGATGATGATGATGATAGTAAAAAACCGTTTTATCGACATTACAAACAGACACTTCAATTTTATTTATTTGTGTAGATGAGATCCTAAGCAAATGGTAGCACCCAGCCATATTCTCTATTAAAATTTCAATATTCTCGCGAATAATCCTTTTTAGGAATTTTTTTTTCTTAAAAAACGTTACCCCCATACTACGATTTTCTCCTGTATCGTGGAGGCAGTTTACAAACACAAATTGCACAAGAACAGACATCCAGACCCAGATCAATTATTTGTAGACCATACAAATATTTGTTCCGTGCGGGATTCGTACCCGCGGCCCCCAGTGCAACAACTCATTGCTAAGCCACTGCGCCACGGAGCCGTCAAATTGGTTCATTTGCGAGGTTTTGTGGTCTTTGAAATTCGATGTAATGGCGGCGACGATTTTAAACATGTTTATAGACTGCAGACTTCCCGAACCGTCGGTGTATCACGTCAGTTGTATGTTTTTTCACGCGGATTTTTATAGATTTTTGTTTGTCCCAGGTAAGAACCATTATAATTAAAGCTTATATGTCATTCTACCTTAACCATCAGAAGTGTCCACGAATTTTTAGCCTTCTTTGTTGCAAGATGACTGTAGAAGCCGCTTACAATGTGGTTCGCTTGACACTTCAGCTTTATATAAAAAAAAATTTAGCGGTAAAAGAGTTCTGGATTTTATAACTTACCACATGAAAAAGCCGCATTAAGCCGCTACGTATTTAACGCTGGTACTCTGTGAGAGTTTGGTCTTTGCTGGTCAAAGCTTACCCATCCGTGTTGCAGCCATAATAAAGCTGCAGCTTAAAATTATTTAAAATTATTATTGTAGTTTAAAAATTGTTCACGTAGTATTTATGTAAATGTTTATAAGTTTAGATATGTATTTTTTGTGTGTTTTTGTTTAATAAAAATTGTAGGTTCAGAAAAGACCTTATGAAGTCGAACAGTTGCAACTTATAGAAATGTTGGTTATATATTGAGATACTTTTCTAACATCTCATGCATATGAAAATTCAGAAAGACGGATCGCATCTGGAATCGACGTTCGTCTCTTTCCCATATCAATGTCTCAATATCTAATAAAGGAATTTTTACATTCAGATGAGATATAAAAGAAAGTATGCTTATAATACGCCATTTTATGAACTCATAGAGAATTACCGTGGTTGGTATCGGATCAAAAGCCAGGGATGCGAAATTTATAAGAAATTAAAGCGTAGATGTAAAAATTAATTATAAAAGATTCTCAAATTAAAATAAAATGATGGGTCTTACTGAGTTTGAAGAGCACATCCCGCCCTCCCTTAATTGCGTGCACTATCCCCGTCACCACTAATCCCAACACCCGCCATACTAGAAAATACACACCACTGCACTGTCGATAATACGACACGAGTTGCACCTCAAAATGAGGCACCCTCGTTCGAAATACATTCTGAGGTGGCTGACCGCTAAGGTCTTAGACCGCTAAGCGCCTAAGTTTTGATATCTATACAAATAAATAAAATTGAAGTGTCTGTTAGTAATGTCAAAATTACAGCTTTTTACTAAATGCATATGAAAGTATATACGGTACTAATAACAAAAATACAATTTTTAAAGTTTTTGTCTGTGTCTGTCCGTCTATCCGACTGTCCGTCTGCCTGTCTGTCCGTCTGTCTGTCTGTGTGTTCCGGCTAATCTCCGAAACGGCTGAACCGATTTTGACGAAATTATTATTGCCAGATAGCTGATATCACAAGGAGTAACTTAGGCTAATTTTATTTTAGAAAAAGAATTAGGGTACCGCGTAAAAAAATTAAAATCCCAAATAACACGCGGGCGAAGTCGTGGAGAACAGCTAGTCTTTAATATAATGGCTGTCCGCAAAGTAGCGGCTGATTCTATTATATTTAAAGAATTTTCTTGCAGAAATTTTGGTTGGGCCATTATCCGAATAATCGTTAAACACCAAAATTCAAATGAATGTCTCAAGAAGGCCTAGTGTCGCTTAACGTAACCTAAATAGGACTCACTCAAAGATAAGCTATCTTATTAAACGAAATTAATACTCTTTGTGAGAGTGATCATGAGCTTGGTAGAACTCTCATTTCAATATTAAGTTAAAAATAAATATCCTCTGGACTGTTCGTATGCAAATCCACATTTTTTATAATATAAAGGTGAAAAACAAGCACAGAGTCCACCTAATGGTAAGTGGATTATTTGTTCCATAGACATACACATCTATTCTCGATTAAGAATCAAAATGCAGATGCCTTGTCACCTCCAATTTTCTTTACACTACTAACAAAGCACTGCAGCATTAAGCTGTTTTTTTTCGCTGTTATTCTGGTATAGTATCGATTTCAGAGAGATTCTGTGAGTGGGAGTGGTTAAATTACATGACGAGTTGACACATTCGCGATATAATATATAGCCACAGTGCTACACTATAGCTATAGTGTGATTCTATCACGTATAAACTTCTGCTGCTAATTTTACCAAAATGCTGAATTGAAATCGATAAGGCAACGTTATTGAACTATTAGCACCCCAGTAGCAGAATAAGGGTATACAGTTTAACGACTCGGCGTCTCTTTTTTTATTTAATTATTTATTTACACAAACAAAATACATCAAGAAAACCACAAAAAATATGTGCATACATCTGAAACAATAGTGTTGTTAGATGAAAACCTGGTGCCTAAACTAGGTAAAATCTGTATATTAAGACACCAAGTGTACCTGTAGATATCCATGAACAAAATAGATAGATGAAGCTACAATAAATTATTTCCTTCGAAATTAAAGAATAAAACGAGATTCAATTATATTCTACTTAAAAAAGTAAAAAGACAAAAAGAATAAGAAATAAAAAAGAATGTCGCACTATATAGCAAACAGAGACAACAGTTAAATATATTTCAACGGTAGATACTACACTTTAATTTTTAATGTTACCATTCTCTTGCTTCGTCAATGAAACTTCTGTAAAAGCTGGCCATTTATTTTATTTCAATTGCAGAGTTTAAAAAGCGACCTAGCCGTTTTAATTAAACGTCTGATCAAGCAATCTGGCTAATTACTGGGATTAATAGTACATACAGTGTGCGTCATATACACAAAGACAATTTTCTAAGCTAATCTAAACTCACCATTCAAAACACAGCAGCATTAAGCTGCTGTGTTTCGAATGGTGAGTTTAGATTAGCATAAAACAGCTTAATGCTGCTGTTTTATGCTGGTATTCTGTGAGAGCGTGGTCCTTCTCCGGCCGAGTCGACCCATTCGTGCTACAACTATACAATCAATATAGCTACATCATAGCTCCACCATGTACCTACACTTCGCCTACCTTCCGCCGAAATGTAAGGCGACCCTTCTCTAGATGGAATTGCGACCTGGTAAGACATGCAGGAAGTCGATGGATGCAGGTGGCTCAGGACAATGCTTTGTGGCATTTCCTGGGGGAGACCTCTGTTCAAGAGTGGACTGGAAATTTTTTACCTCATTAATCATTCATAGAATACAGTAAGCAGAAAGAAGTAAATACAAGTTAACATAATTATATGTAACACCTTAAAGCTAAGGGTACACAGGGCAGACTTATTGCCATGTGACATTCTCTGCCAGGCAACTCTCGGTGTCAAAGACAATTTTTGGCAGGTGTGAAACATCTTAGTCATATAAAGTGAACATATTTAAAAAATTAAAACATTGGTATACGTACATACGCACATAGTTCATAGATACACAACATACCATATTTAAATATACGTTGATTTACGTGATGTTCGACCGTCAATCAAATGAAGAAAATGAAGTTACCCTTAACATAAGATGGCGACCTTAGATCGTTTAAAATTGTATAAGGTACAAGTAAAATTCTGGAACGTCGCCTTTGATGTATGATGACAGCAAAATATGAGATCATATTTACGTTAACCGAAAATAAATCTTATGGAATTATTTAGCAGGCGCTTCTACTTGTTTAGATTTTCTGACAGATCTGTGTAACATACATGTGTATAATCTATAATAACTAGAGTGAGTGAATGAACCAGTAAACGCTTGGCTTGAAGGGTGCGAAATTTTTAAGAACTTAAAGGGAACGCAAGGTGGCAGCAACTTCATGACTTACAGAGATCTATATTTTTCTGTTCATTGTTTTATTCGTATATAAGCCAAGATATTTTATGAAATCGCAACGTGAAATAAAACTTTCATTATAAAATTCAGGAGAAAGACTATCATAGTCAACCGTAGCTATTATTGACAACAATGAACTTCTGAAGATCTCACTTTAGCTGGATTAGTTGTAACACCAGCAGTATTGCAGATTTTGTAAAACATAATTTAAAATTAAAAATTTTGTACAGCCGACTTCAATATAAGTTATTTAAGAATAACTTAAAAACTATTGGTCTGACCTTGATCAAATTCATATGGGACCACACGAGAAGTACCAGCTTTCAAATAAAAAAAGAATCATCGAAATCGGTTCACCCAGAAAAAAGTTCTGAGGTAACACACATAAAAAAAAAACGAAAAAAAACATACAGTCGAATTGAGTACCGGCTCCTTTTTGGAAGTCGGCAGAAAATTAAGACAGTTTATGCCAGACTGAAGATCATTCGCATTCAGATTGTCGAAAAATTCAAAGCTCTAGTTATGTAGTATCTCAAAGTTATGTTTTGCATTAAATATAGATTGCTTAAAAACAAAGGCTTCCAGAATATTAAAAATGTATGGGAGAATTGAAATAGGACGATAATGGTTGGGGAATACAAGGTTAGGTATTTTGAGGCGAAGTTGTGAAAAATTGTTTCCATAGAAGCAATAGTTTGAGAACAGACTTAAGGGTCTGGGGTTATCCAAATTGATTAAGTTGTCATCGTCATCATTGATTAAGTATGCAATCCAAAAGAAATTACACCTCACCTAACGTAGGTTGATGTTCCCGGTCAGTTATTGTCAATCTGTACAAATAAATACAATTGAATTGTCTGTTTGTTATGTCAAAATAACAGCTTTTTATTAATTGCTTTTTATTAACTGCATATATACGGCACTTATAACAAAAACACAATTTATAAAAGTGTTGTCTGTCTGTCCGTTTGTTCCGGCTAATCTCTGAAATGGCTGAAACAATTTTGAAGGGACTTTCATTGGCAGATAGCTGATGTTATAAGAAGTAACTTAGGTTTTTTTTTCGTTTATGAAAATAATTTATGTTCACGCAAAAAAATTAAAACATATGAAATCATATCGTAATAAATTACACGCGGGTGAAATCGCGGGGATCAGCTAGTCAGAAATATTATATATTATATTATGTTATCACAGAATGTTCTTTTGTACCGTAGACTTTAAGCTATTTAATAAAAAATACGCTTTTTGATAGCTGCATAGTTCGAGCGTCTAGTACCTGATATTACTAGCTTGTGCTTGTTCCTAGCATTTATGGAATGTACATCACTGTTTTAATAAAACTACATATTGTTAGAAATTCAGCTCAAATTTTACGAGTAATAAAAATAATTTCTCAGTAACTAGCTTACGTCATAAAACACACAGTTCATAGAACATAGTAAGCAGTTAAAAGTAAAGACAAGTTAATACCAAAATAGATGCAGAATGTAATTTACAGCCTCCCCATACACACAATGGACAGAATCATGATACTTAATAAAACTCGTAGAACGACTGCTCTAACCTAGTTTGCTGTTGTACTTCACTGCCAGAAAGAGTGGCGGCTTAGAGTTCCATCCACCCTTTTATCATATTATATTCTGGTGAGATAGGGTGGTGTGTATGGGGATTGTAGATTCTCTTCCCCACACCTTACAATGGCGAGCTATTTATTATAGAATTAAAAAAAATTGACTGCCTCATTGATCTAGTGGTCGTAAATACGGTTGCTTAACATGAGGCTCCAGATTCGAATCCCGGGCCGGTTCAAAATCAGTTATTGGGCTTTTCTCTAAGAAATTCTCAGTAGCAGCCGAAAGTCAGAAGTTGGTGGCGTTTCACGCTTGTGAAACGAAAAGTACATAAAGCTATAGGTTCTGCTCCTGATCTCTCTCTGGTCATGTTGGATTACCGACCCATCGTACTATGAGAGTGAGGAAATAGAGTGCACCTGTGCTTGTGCACACACTCATGAACTATAATACTATAACAGTATAACTGTTCAACGCAGATGGCTAGTCTCCGTTGATACTGGCCGACTTGATATTAATTCTGTTGGAGGTTATTATTCTTTTTATAATTACTAATTTAAGTAAAAAATTAACACCAAAATTTAAAAAAAACCTCGAATAATATAACAGCATAATGTTGCTAAGTTTCATGTGGGGAATGATAAGAACCGGAGACTATTTTTCACTACAATTCTATCCTACGCAGATGCGTAGGATAGAACATATACTAGCCATCTGGCTAGTCTATGTTGAGACTGGCCGCTGTGAACGAAATTCGGTCTGGAATTATTATTTTAATTTATAATAATAACAATAATGTGATTTCAAAAATAAATTAGAAGAGTTAAACTAAAAAGTAAAATGTGCAGGATTTATTCCCGAAAATACTTTTGCGGACTTCACGCTGAAATGCAAGCAGATTAACAGATTATTGCGTATTCGAGGGAAATTGTTTGAATCCGCTTCACTGTAACCGTGAACAACTGAAATTATTTTCAGTTTCCGTGATAGGGAATTCATATCTGGCAAAATGTTAAAACAAGGACGCAATTTTTTCCAATTTGAACGGAAATAATGACGTTTTAGTTCAATGGCTTGCACGAAACTTGTTTGTAATATAAACACTAAAAAAAAATTAAATGACTTCAAAAACAAAAAAAAACAACAATTACTTTTACATATATTTTATTTACTTAAGTTATTTTTAATATTTATTTTAATAGCCTTTAATTCGGATCGAACATTAAGTCATTATCAAGTATTTTATTGCATATAATATACTAAAACTTAGTCTGGTCTAGTATTTGATTTATGCTTACTGTCTGCTAAGAAAGATCTATTTCCCAGTAGGCAAAGGTCTTTATTTGCCAATAAAACTACGAAAACCGACAAAAAGAAAAACACGATCTCCCCCAAAACCGACTGGCCCTCATGGGGAATAGAGACAACAAAATTTTCAAAATTTTTCATCATCATTACAGTCTCTCACAACTCGACTGAGCCACGGTCCTGAGCCACCTTCATCGATCGACTTCTTGCATGGGTTACCAGATTGTCACTCATATTAGTGAGGGGACGCCCTACACGTTTACCGGTAAAAGGCTAGCATTTGAGAACCTTTCTTCCCCATCGGTTACCGGTTCTTCGAGCTATATGGCCGGCCTATTGCCGCTTCAGCTTACTAATCTGTTTAGCTATGTCGATTAATCTGGTTCTACTGCGGATATCCTCATTTTTAAGTCTATCTCGCAGATAAACCCCGTACATAGCCCTCAACATAGTTCGCTAAGCGACATTGAGCATCCTCATATGACCAGCAATGAAGGACCATGTCTCAGATCCATAAGTAATCGTTGGCAACACGCACTGGTTGTACAATCTTGTTTTAAAGTTTTGAGGTATGCCTGATGAGATGTGTCGTAATCTCCCGTACACTGCCCAAGCGAGTTGACTCCGTCGATTGACCTCTCGGTTGAAGTTGGACTTAATTAGTCGCACTATATGTCCTAGGTAAAACATACTCTTCAACAACAACCCTCCAACAGTTTTATGGCATTAGGTCTTTAATTCTAGTTGGCTCGTGGGTTGCTTGCGTTCTATATGGCGAGTAAAGCTCCTACTATCCTGACCTACCATCTGTTACAGCATATGAAAGTTCACATAGCCCCCCCCCCCCCCACGGATTGCGCCATAGGAAGGGTTTTTCCATAGTTGCTACGCTTTTCCGGCCTCTGGGAAACGCATTTTTTTATAATTTAAAGTTGCTATTAGGGGAGTACTGCTGCCCATCTCTTGTTTGAGTTTCCCTCTGTCACGTCTAACGACACCCACGTGACGATATGGGATAGTATTTATTCTTGTTCCACTACAAAGCGATTCTGAGCTATCATTCTATTTAAACATCTTCATTAACATTTCAATAGGGTTCATTTACTGAGACTATTTACGTTTGTTAATCTGTGCCACTGAAACGATTAAATTCGAAGTAGATTGCACTGTTCTCACGCTAGAGCGCCGGCGTGTGTCACAGACAATACGCCGTGAATAATTAATGGGATCAATTACTTATACAGATCACATCGCTGACTTTCATTATAATTTAACGCCTACACCTTGCATTATCATGGAATGCAGCGTTTATTTCATTATTATGACGATTCAAATCGCGTTTGTTGAATATTGTTTCTTAAAATTCCTGTTGTTTTTTATTTTATTGAGCTAGCAGTTAATGTAAACAGTCAGTCAGTATCTTCACTGGGATTATTTATATATATTAATCTATGCCATTGAAAGTGCAGGTTTCGTGGGAAATTATGAGAACTTTCTTGCAATTTCCATTTTCATCTTTTACAAGATTTACGAGATGGAATGTGATGACGGACTCTCTGCTGTCACCGTACTACATACCATATTATTACTACTACTAGGTACTATTCTTTCAATACTGTTACTAATTTTGTATTATTAGGTAAAAAGTTAAAAGTTACAGCCTATATACGTGCCACTGCTGGGCACCGGCCTGCTCTCATTTCTGAGAGGGTTTTTAGAGCAAAGAAGTGTACCTGTTGGCGAACTTCACATGTCTTCGAAATATTTTTATTATTTCTCATACAAGCAGATTTCCTCACGATGTTTTCCTTAACCGTTCAGCACGTGGTAAATCAGCACTTAAAATTGCAATTAACAATTTCATTATTTCATTAGTGCCTGCCTGTGGAAAAGGGGAAGCCACACAGCCCTATCTGACACCTTTTTGGATCCCAAACCAGTCCGAGTAAATCTAGCATAACTGCAAAGAGGCATTCCATCTTAGTCCTCGCGGTTGACAACGCATCTGCATCTTGAGTCTTTATTGAGGATAGATGTAGATGTCTGTGGGTCATATAGTAGCCACTTACCATCAGGTGGACTGTGTGCTCGTTTGTCACCCTATCCTATAAAAAAATAGGTAATATTATCTAAGATTATGTTAGAACCTCTGACATCTAAACTAGGCAGGGCCTGTACCATAGGATTTATAATTTTACTAGTTCACCTAACGTAAGAACAACAGCCTATAACAAGTCCGCTGTCCATAGGGAGGGGGGGGGACAATATCAAAAATAGCTTGCTACAGATCTAGTTCTAAGCTATAATTTAAGAAAAAAATGTCAATATATAGGAGCCGTGGTAGCTCTGGGGCTAAGGACCGGATACCCTTTTTACTTTCTTTTATAAAATTATAATATAATATAACAATAGTGAGATAGCTGGCCAAATGACCTTTTAAAGATTAGGGGTTAAAACAAAAAATTAATTTACTAAATCAACATATAAGATATTAATTACAACATAAACACTAAGGTTAGTACACACTCTGAACGTAAAATTACTAGACGTATAAGTTCACTAACAAATAAACGTGTCGTACGTGCTTCCTAATGAACTTGACCGCACGGAGCACTGACATCAATTCTCGTTTTGTTTGAAACACATTGTAATCTATATATATATATATATATATATATATATATATATATATATATATATATATTTTCCCATTTCATATAGCAGGTGTTGTAACAGGCGACAGAGGAAAGCTAGACCAGGTGATGGGCAGCCAGGTGATGGTCGACAGAGGGAAGCTGAACCATCTGGTTGTCAACCCCCTTGTCAAGCGTGGCAACTATGACAAAAATTTATGGGGAGGCCTATGTGTAGCAGCGGAATTTGATAGCCTGTAATAGGATAGTAATATGAGGTGTTTTACGTCCCAATGTCATAGTTAACCACGGCTACTTTTGAAAATTGGAAATTATAAATTTTTGTACCGATCTATGCAGTATAAACTTACAGTTGTATGCTTGGGTTGATACCGAAAATATATTTCAAATATAAAAAAAATTAGGCTGTAGGCATCCCCGAACAAGGCCCGAACATTTTTATCATTATTGAGAAGATAATGATGCGTAAAATGCTCCCGCAGTTTTTGTGCATGTTGATATATATATATATAGTATTTTCTCGAAATCTTGTTTATATATGAATGTAGAGATTTAGCTGCGATGTTTTTTATTGCTCCAAGTACTTGATAAATTATAACGAAAATTATAAATAACTTTTTTAGCCCACACATGACAGTGTCCAGCTTTATCGAGAGCCATGGTAGCTTAGTGCTTTAAGTATTGATTCACCACGTGCTTGGAGTTGAAAAAAAATATCGTAAAGAACCTTCCAATACCGATACCTATACAGCCTGTCAAAGGTCCGTTGCTCTCTCGCTCATAGATTGATTAGGGAGGTTACTTGCCATAGTTACCACGCTTGGAAGACCGTGTGGCAATCTCGTTTCTTTTTATTAGTTTCTTATTGTTGCGAGGAAGACGATGCTACCTATCATTTTTTTATAAGATGAGCATGACAACCGAGCACACAGTCCATCTGATGGAAAGTGATTACTGCGACCCATAGACATCTACATCTATCCTCAATTGCGAATCAATATGCAGATGCGCTGCCAACCGTTAGGACTAAGATGAAATACCTCTTTTACACTAAAAAGGGTCTTCGGTTCTCTACACTCACCATACGAAACAGCAGCATTATGCTGCTATGGTATTCTGTGAGAGCGTAGTCCTTCACCGGTCGAGACGACCCACTTCGTGCTACAACTATACAATTAATATAGCTGCAGCATGGCTCTACTACATTTAAAATCAACAAATCTTATGGTTCGCTTCTCTACGTCACCTCTTGCGATACCCACGGGATGATATGGGGTGGTAGTGGATATTTTTACACCACCTTTACACGGTTGTAAGAAACCTACATGTTTGAGAAATTTCAAAAAAAAATCGATGGCATGTGAACTCTGTGCCAGATATCTTTTTTTTTGCCCTTAAACTTTCTCAGAAATATGAGGAAGCCTGTGCCCAGAAGGAGAACGAATTAAGACTGCTAACTTTACTTACTTATTTTACACAGGGCTTCAAGCACAAATAAATAATAAAAGACAAGCAATAATAGGATCAGGCATATTTTATAAAATCAATTATAATAGTTATGTTAGAATCATTGTTATTTTTAAGGATGACAAATGAGCACAGAGTTCACCTGATGGTAAGTGAATGTTGTGGCCCATAGACATTTAAAATTATCCTCGATTACGAATCAAAATGCAAATGCGTTGTCACCCCCGAGGAATAAGATGGAATGCCACGTATACTGTATAAAAGGTATCTGGATCTTTTCACTCACCATAACAAATACAGCAGCATTACGCTGCCAGGTTAGTTGACAAATAACGGATTTTTTTATTACGTGAATCTCGGCTTGTTTATTTTTTACATATTTCTTTAAGGCAGGCACTTGCCATTCCTCAGACCTCGTACAGCTCGTATATTTTTTTAACTAATCAGCCGAAAGGAAAAAAAATATACGAGTATAATTCATGAGGCACAACAATATTCAAAGTTTAATGTTACCAAACAGTAGTTGAAACTTGAAAATACGAACATAAATCGTTCAGAGGATTTACTCGCGAAACACATCGAGACGTGAATTTTACGAGTAAATATTATGAAAACGAGGAAAGATTTTGTAGCGAAGCCAGATGCTGCGCATCGCGTAAATCTGTCCCTTGAAACTTTTACAATATAAATGAATTTTATTTTAATATAATTCTTCTGGATTATAATGACTTCACTGCGTCCCACGCGTTGGTGCTTAACGAGCATAATATTAACATATGACGTATTATTTTTTATCTATTTTTTATGACAAACAAGTACATAGCCCACTTGAGATGATAAGTGTGTGCTGTGGTCCATATATATCTACATCCATCTTCGATTAAGAACTAAAATGCAGATACACTGTAAAAACTTTAATCATCATTCTACGTAAACAAAATTGTCTAATGCGGTTGTGTGCCAGCTACACGGCAATTCATCAAAAAAGACAAAATTAAATTATTTTATTGTGAATACAGGTTATAAATACAACAGTAAATGTTGTTTTAGAAAAAGTAAGCAAGTTCCGTGTAATCTGCTCGTGTCTATTCCAAAAACACAAATGTTTGCTGTACATTACCTTCAGTTTTATTACTCCCACGGATGTCATAAATGACGATTACAGGAAATCCTACTAATATTATAAACGTGAAGGTTTGTGAGAATGTATGGATGTTTGTTAGTCTTTACAGCTATATATCTCATACATCATAAAAACACATAAACTATAATTAATAAATATGTTGTGTAAATTGGTCAAAATATTGCTATAAATGTTACGTAAGTTGGAAAAAATATGATGTCTTTCTGAACACGCAGCACGTAAAAACCTGTGAACTGATTTGGGTAGGACTTTCACTGGCGGATTAATAGTACCTCAGGCTACTATTAATTTAGGGTTTCACGCAAAATAATTCCACGCGGGTGAAAATGTGGGAATCGCGCAATTCCCCCCCCCCCCCCCCGTAGGAAGACATTCCGTTCGCGAATAAAACTGCTCACATAACTGCGGGAAAACGAGCACCGGGACAAACTTGTATCTGAAGTCGAGTCTTTGTTGAACAATGTCTCGGATTGGCGGCGACTAAATTTAGTCCAGTTTAACCCCCAGAACACACAAGTTTGTGCGTTTACCGCTAAAAAGAAACCCTTTGTCGTATCTCCTCAGTTTCAAGACACTCCCCTTGCTGCCTCAGCAACTGAATTCTTGGCGTCAACATATCAAATAGCGTGCAGTTTCATGGTCACAGGAGCGAGACAGTTTTTCATGCCGGCATTCATCGCTTGCAACTTCACAAAGCGCAAATTCGGCCTCACATGGAATACTGTTCTCATCTCTGGGCCGAAGCACCCTAGTGCTAGTTCCTTCCACTTGACCGCATCCAGCGCAGAGCGGTTCGAGTCGTCGACGACAGAGTTTTTTCTGATCGAATCGATTCACTGGCGCTGCGTAGGGATGTTGCATCCCTTTGCATTTTCTGTCGAATCTACCACGGGGAGTGCTTTAGGAAATTGTTCGGATTAATCCCAGCCGCCAAATTTCACGAACGCACATCGCGGCGAAACTCCCGATACCATCCACCCCATCTGGATGCTTGAAGGTCCGCCACTGTATGTTTCACTAGGAGTTTTCTTTTGCGTACGACCTCTCTTTGGAATAGCTCACCACCTTCAAGAAAAGAGCTTACTCCTTTTTAAAAGGCTGGCAACCTGCAATTCCCCTGGTGTTGCGGTTGTTCATGGGCGGCGGTAGTCACTTACCATCAGGTGAGCCGCATGCTCGTTTGCCCCCTCTTCTATTAAAAAAAAAGGGTTAATGAAAACCAATCGTAATAAAATAATTAATAGAACCAGGCGTTACTTTGCGTTACATGCGTTTATTGCCATTATATTAAAGTTGGTAAAAAAGCGGATGTACGCGAAGAAATTTTTTACCAACTTTAATCGTAATAAAGTCCACGTGGGAGAAGTCGCGGTGAACAACTAGTACTAAAATAATGTTAAAAGTCAAGCTCATAAAATTTAGGACATAAAATTATTATGTAAGTAGTATTCTAGAATCATAAGGTAAAATTTATTCTTAGAATATAATTATCTTTTAAGAAAAAGGAAAAGCCGACTTCGAAGGACTAAAAAAATAAAATAATTTCAAAACGAGTGAAATAATTTGAAGTCGGTGCCAAGATAAAGTAAGTGTAAACTAGAATTAAATAGTTCAAAGTGTGAAATTATTTTATACTTTTTAGTTATTTCAAACTAGCCTTTACTTTTTGCTAAAAGTTAGTTATACCCTAAGAACCTTTTACTCCTTTGAATAGATGAGGGAATATAACAATTTCAATATCTTCTAAATAGTTACATTAAAAAAATTCAATACCTATTTTGCCACCGTTAGCGATGTATTTTTTCTACACTTTTATATGGTTTATACAGGCTAACATACATATGAAAAAATCATTAAAACTATGATTGTATTTATTTGTCAAGAAATCCTTAATAGCAAGCTGATGGTGTTTCACCTTCGTTCTTTGGAAAGTACGAGTAGTGTAGTTGTACCACTTCTAGACCACCTGAGTCAGACGTGGTTCAACGACGTTCGTCGACACCCGATCCTAAAAAAAAAAAAAAAAAAAAGGTTTTGGCATGCTCTGATCACGAATCCGCGGTCCATTTTTGTGTAGAATGCACGGTTCCGGAGATGTGTAGATCAATTAGCTAATATCTAATTGATATCCGGTAAGGGCCTCCACCGTCATTAGCGTCCCATTGTTCCTATTTCTATTGTTCTATTGTTCCTTAATCACCTTCATTGCAGCGTGTGCGTCGACTATATCAGTGCTATTGTATTATAATTCTTTGTTTATACAACGTTAATCTGAATCATCAATAAAACACATTACATAATTTTGTTACAATTTTTATTTATAAAATACAAAATCTTATTAATTATTATCTATAAAATAGGAGCGAAACATCTCATCCACTAAAATATCGTTGTACAATGTGTTCCTTGTAAATATACTCGTAAAACTATGTATTGAACATCCTTGAAACTTATATAGTAAATACATTAAGCAATATTCGCCACAAACTGAAGTCCACTCATTCTGAATCCTATCAACATTCCAGTTCCATCTTTTACAATTCCTTTTTAAGAACTCTAGATGATATCGTACAGGTGATCGTCCATATGAATCAAAATATTGACCGACGTCATTCGTATCGATATATAAAGCTACCCAATGTGACCCTGGTTTATCATATGTATCCAAATTACATATTATATACGTTGGTACGTGGGTATACATAGGCAGTCTATTAGCTGCATAAACATTATTTTCTAGACTGGGGTGAATCTTTTTCAGATGTTGTTGTACATCTAGTGTATCCATGATATTACTGCTATTAGTAGATTATTACAGTACCTAGCTACTCAATGAATAACATAGGAATGGTCAATTATAGTGATTTCTACATATTAAATTGCATTTTTGTGTTATACAAATCGTACTTGAGTCATTGATCACCAAACAAAACACAATACGAAGAAATGTTGAGATAGGCAACGGAAATGTGAGATAAACTGATATGTTTCTAAATATTAAATTGCATTTTTGTGTTATACAAATCGTACTTGAGTCATTGATCACCAAACAAAACACAATACGAAGAAATGTTGAGATAGGCAACGGAAATGTGAGATAAACTGATATGTTTCTAAATATTAAATTGCATTTTTGTGTTATACAAATCGTACTTGAGTCATTGATCACCAAACAAAACACAATACGAAGAAATGTTGAGATAGGCAACGGAAATGTGAGATAAACTGGTTGACGCATAAAGTAATTATCAACTCATTACGGAAATACTTTAGATTAGAATTTTTACGTACTGGTGGTATATAAGACCAACAAACGCAGTCATCGAGTTAGTGTACGGTCGTTTGGCTACAGTGGATCTATCAATAGTACATTTTGTGTTACTTCAATACACCAAAGGCTATGGATGTAAGTGTTTATTCTATTGACTAAATTACTTTTTTCTGTTATTTTCATGTGTGTGTATTATTTTATTTAAATATTGTGTATGTATATGATTAAGCCGTGGTAACTCAGATGGTTAGCGCTAGCTGTAAATTTCACAGTACGCGACCCGGGTTCGATCCCCGCCAGCACCAATTAAATTGTTAATAGCAATTTTAAGTGCTTATTACCACGTGCTTGGTGGTGAAGGAAAACATCGTGAGGAAACCTGCATGTCTGAGAAAATTTCGAAGGCATGTGAAGTTCGCCAACACACATTGAGGGAGCGCGGCGGACATTTCCTTGCTCTAAAACCCTCTCAGAAATGAGAGGAGGCCCATGTTCAGCAGTGGACTTTAATAGGCTGTAACTTTAACTTTTTTAACTTTTATGATTAAGTGTTAACAAATTGATATTAACATGATAACTGTGTTGTTGCAGAAATCATTGAGCTTCGATGAAGATACCTATAAACAGTATTACTACTCGCCACTCTCCCCTCAAGAAGAGAGTGATGACCTCGTCATTAATAATAACACATGCGATGGTGGAAAAAGAAAATCGCAATCGATTGATCATTTTTTTGAAGCTGAATCAAAAATAAAAAAGAGGAAGCTGTTATCATCAACCGTAGCACGAGCCGCTAGAGATGGTGTATCATACATTTCTACTAATTCTGACGACGGAGACCAAGCGACGCATCTCATCAAAATTGAAATGTACGATATGAAGAAGCTATCCAAGATTCCAACTACTGATCATTGGAAACATGCTTCCACTAGAATTAAATATTACGTAAAGACTAATAAGGATAGCATCTACGACAACACAAACGCCCTCGTATACAATATAACAAAGACAATAGCAGAAAGTGAAAAAGTTAAAAAATACTTTTTTAACAATGACAGTCATTAGCTGATCATTAGTGAATGTGATTCTGTTTACTTCAATTACAGGAAGACAAGAGCGGAAGCAAGAGATGAGTGTGGCATACGTTTACAAAACACATCATTGAATAACAAAACTACAACACTGAGTGGAGAAGAAAACGAGAAGAGTATGCAGTACTCAAGAGCTGAATATCCATTCTTCAGTTCAAAATCTAGCCGTTTGCTTAGTTTCGAAAACTGGCCTCTAGTTATGCGACAGAAACCTGAAGATCTTGCAGAAGCTGGTTTCTTTTATACTGGCCATGCAGACGGGACCAAGTGTTTCCATTGTGGTGGTGGTTTAAAAGATTGGGAAGATGATGATGATCCTTGGCAGCAGCATGTTCAGTGGTTTAGTCAGTGTGCTTATGTAAAATTTCAACTCGAACAGTGTTTTGTATTAGATTAAATAGAAGATTTATAAAGAAATAAAAAAAAATATATTGCATACAATTTGTTTTATTTAATTTTATAACGTTTCACATAGTTACATACACACAAAATGCATTACACATAACACATAAAATCTAACACACAACACATATTATAACCTTAACTACTATAGTCTACAGTAACATTTCTGTTTTTATCTATCTCAATAATATTATCAAACTCAGCATAAACTATACAGTTAATTGTTTGTATTAATGAGGATTCAAATCGTACTTCTATTCTTACACTACCATGCTTTATGAGATTCCAATGAGTTGATGAGTTAGCTGATAAATCAGGAGTTAAGTCAAATGCTAATAGACAGTAACCTTTGCCATACTGTTCACAAGAGATTCCATTTCCTTCATTAAGAAAGTGAATACCAGTTCCCGAGAGTAGAGTATGATATGCTGATGTAAATATGCTATTATTAAAAGATGGTTGCAAAGCTTTTGAAGGTATTTGTTGACCATCAATATATAAGCTGAAAGAATTAATACCATAGTTTTTAAAGTTAAATGGATTTTTAGTAAGGGAACCATTAAATGCAGAATTGTTCACAAATCCAATTATACATCTTTTCGGTACCTGTCCTAAAAATATATTATCAAGAGTTTTTCCTTGAACACCCGAAGGAATTGTTAAAACTTTTACTTCAGCTCGAGTAATAGGATATTTAGCAGTGGTAGAAGCTAAAACTTTTTGATGTGCGAGTAATACACTTGGATTAATTCGTGCTCGTCGAACAATAAGAGTTGCGTCCGTAATACAAACTTTAAACTTTACATCGTTTGATCCAACAATTAAATTAAAACTCTCTCTTGATCGAACCAATTTAACACTCATTTCAACACCATTAATTAAAAATTTATCTTGGTTAAAAATGTCACCGTGAAGATGACCAATCATTTCTATTTCCTTACTTTCACTAATCAATTCCTGTCTTTTAACAAATCCTATGTTTTTACCATCTGTAGAATCCATTTTTCCTGCTGTATCCTCATACCAAAGACTACAAGTAAGATGAGATTGTTTAGCAGCAGGGGCATAGTTTAAAAGGGTTTCCATGTATGCTCGATATGCATAGGTATTATTAGGTGGTGATACAAGTTTTTGGTTTAAATAAACATCAAGTTGACTAAAAAGTGAATGCAGCCAATTATTTACAGGTGCTACTATTGTAGTAGATACCAAGTTAGTTGAATCTTGATTTAATACTTTTGCCTTTATGTGGAGTAATGTATGAGACAAATCTATGTAGTCATCGCCGGTCCCAGGAACTTGAAACTCGATAGGTCCATCATCACCAAGAGATGAAATTGGTTTATAATGAATCCACAATCCATTTTCAATGCTAGTTTGTGTAGACGGTAGTGCAAACAAATCCAATTCTGACTTAACGCACTCGCAAGAATGATTATGAAGGAAAGACATATTTAGTTTGAAAATATATCTTTGATATTTTTTGGTTTTAGACTAAGTTTTTTCGCAGCTTTCACTTTAGCAGTTAATGGTGGAATGAACGATGTCAATCGTTTTCTTTTAGTTTTATACCCAGATCCAGTCATGTTAAATTGATCAATTTTCTCATCAGCCTTTCGTTTTAAATTCGTACTAACTTGCTTTAGACGATCTTTTATTGAGGCTTCCATAGGACGGGCTTGAACCATATCCGATAAAAGTCCTACTCCAGCGCTTAATGCCTCCTTACCAATCACTCGAGCACCACTTGAAAGTAAAGGTAAAACTGATCTGAATAACCCCCCTAAGAAGCTCCCAATACCATGACCGCGTTGATATGGTGAACCCTTATAAATTACTCCAACTCCTGATCCAGCTTGATGTGTATAATAATTTTCATATGGACATTTATGATGATCACGAAGAGAATTCATTATTATAATTTTCGGAAATGTAGTTTAATACACACGGTTCCAAACTGGAATGGTATTTTTTGTCCTGTACTCGATCTTATAACTATTTCCAACGTATCGAACTCTCTTCGCATAACAGGTAAGTAGTGAGGTTGAGAGAAAACGTGCATTTTATTTGCACCATAAATGTATTTTGTAGGATCTAATGAAATGACTCTTAATAAAGGAGTCATAACATCACCCACAATCTGAGGATCGATAATGTCGCAATATAGAAATAGTTGAGATGGTAACCCTAAGTGTAAATTAGCAGGACACTTTCCAAAATTTCTCTCTAGGAGATTTTTATTTGGTTCATAACCTAGCTGTAAACTTAATTTGGGTGATAATGTTACGGATGTTATATTTTTATCCAATACCGAAATAGACACAAATTTTGTTATTTCATCATAGCGAAATTTCAAGTTCTCTCCGATACCATTTAACACTCTTAAAATATGCTCAACGTTATCATAGTTGGTAGCTGGAATATGTTTTTTGTAGTACACTGTGGATGGCTTATCTTCATTAGGCATTAACATAGATTTTGTAATGTATATAACATTTTCATGGTCTTGAACAGTAAACATGGTACATGGATATTGAAACTCGACAACTCCAACCGACCATTCACCTTCTAATTTTATAGCTTTTGGTAATTTCGTTGAAAAATTTGTGGTCTTGTTATCAGGAAAGTATTCCATTGAACTATTGCTGAGCAAAGTTAAATAGAAACTTTCTTTATTCATATTTCTTTTAAACTAGAAGCTAAAATCCAACTGTTAAATTTATCTGGATAACCTTTCCACTTCACTAATACTTCTTTTCTGTTACTTGAATAACGAGTGTCAATTATTTTATCTATTTTATGTTGTGAGGTGGGGTTGTAAGTGATTTTCTGTAATTATCTTTCATAAAAAGTACCAATTATTGGTTCATTTTGTAAATCTGTTATTGTATAAACAACCCATGGAGATCTATCAATTATTGAAGATATAATAAATATTTCATCACTCCAATTTGATTCATATCCTTTTTGGAATACATGTTTATATTTAGTTATTCGAACATAATCACCCACATTGAAATTTGGTTTAGGATTTTCTAAAGAAAGTTTTTTTGACCGTCTATCATAAAGATTAGTCCAAACTGTCATAATATTGTTGGAATTTACATCACATGGGCACATCTTAATACTAGAGTGAAAGCTGTGATTATAAGAGTATATTAAATCTTGTAAAACATCTATATATCTATAAGTATTATTATGAGTGAAATAACGCCACATTTTCATTTTTAGTGTTCTTTGAAATCGTTCAACAATACTGGCCTTAATGTCAGGATTGTTAGTGGTATAGTAATTAATCTTTTTGGATTTAAAGTATTTTTGTACATCTTTTGAAACAAATTCTGTACCTTTATCGGATTGTATGTGAGTAGGTGTTAAATTACTTTCAGTAAATATACTTTCAAAATATTCTTTAGTTGTTTCTGAGTTTTTCTTTTTCATTGGTCTTGCAAAAGCATATTTACTAAATACATCAATAATACAAAGTATATACTTGAAACCATCATTATATTGAGAATAAGTTCGCATATCACTTAAATCAGCTTGCCACAGTTCATTAATATTTGATAGAATGTACCTATTACGCGGGAATTTTTTTCGAATGGGTTTATGTAATGTGTATGTTTCTTGTGATTTTAACCATTCCTTTACTTGCTTTTTATTCATTTTACCCTTCATGGCTTTTGATAATTTATCAATACTACCAAAACCAGCGGGATTAGATGGATCATAATAAATCCTGTTAATTTCTTCTAGTACGGAGTCCATTTTTCCCACTCAAGTCCTTTACGTATTTTAGTTGTAGACTTTTTATCTCTACTGCACGGTGTAGAAAACTCTTGAACTTCAATCTCAGAGGGTTTGTTCAGATCTTTTGCTTGAAGTTGGTTAATAAACTCACATCTCCTTGGATTTCCAATATAAGTAAGTGGTACTTTAATATCTTTTAATGCTTCAGCAAATCTAACCCACCCTACCGGATCACTTCTTTTTAGGGGTCTTAGTGAATCATTTATTAAATCAACAATATTACTTCCAGGAATTTTTTCACTATCAATTATGACTGTACCTTCGTTATCCCAATGTATTTTACTTATACTTGTTTCAACTAAGTTTAATAATAACTGCCCTTTTTTATGATAAGTTTTTGGTATTAAACTGAGTATTTGAGCTGGTGTGTAAAGTGGATTTTCATCATTTTCTTTACTTTTAATGGATCGATTCTCCTCCAGCAAAGATTCAATATCAACTGAAGTTTTTAGATCTCTATCTTTATTTTTAAAACCAATTTTTGACTCATTTGAATCTTCATTAGATGTATCAGAATAAATTGGTAATTTGAGTGGTTGACGATCCTCTTCGGTAAAATGAAGGTATCTTTGCAGTGTTTGTAAATATAATATCCATTTCTTTCGGTCTTCCGTCTTACTATTCATAAAATTTTGCATTTCAATATCTAATCGAGATAAATTACTATTAACCTTATTTTCTTGTTTTAATTTTTCAATCAATCCAGGTTCGAAAAGTATCATTTTCTTTGCATTTTCCATGTTAACTGGCTAGTCCACTCACTAATCCACTCAATATTGCACCTAATATTGTTGGTAAGAAAGCCCCTCCTTTTTGTATAATTATATTTTTTCTTAGTTTATGTTTACACTTACGTACTAGTTTACGGAGTATGTTTTTATGTTTATTCAATTTTTGTTTATCCTGATCTTTAAGAGGTACTTTTCCTTGTAAAACGTTATGAATACACTCACAAATACAGTTAATTTCTTCTTCATCACACGTTTTAAGTAATGCTCTTTGATATTTTGGTTTAAGCGTATGCAAAGCGGTTAGCAAATGTTTATACGTTGTGAGTCGACGATGCATCATTTAGCAATGATTTCAATTGTTTGATTCTTGGTGTATTTAAACTCTTTTGTGGGGACGTAGACTGTACAGAAACCATTAAATGGAAAGACATTTGTCTTGATACGACAAAAATCATTGGTATTCTGTTTTAAATCTACCATTAAATATCCATGCGCCTCTAGAGTTGCATCCCTGTAGGCATTTTCAATGAATTTTGGGTTATCTGGTGATACTTGTCTTGCTAAATATCTTATTTGAGTTTTATCTCGAGGGTTTTTAAAATATATTATATAACTTGAGTTTAAAGATATGTCTCTTTGTCCTTTACCCTGATGAAATAAATTTTGTGTTAGATAAAATACACTAAGATTCCTGTGATGACTACCTTTTGTAAATATATCCACAATTCTTCCATCGGACTCTCTCATTAGATCATCAATAATAACAAGATGTGGGTTTTCACCATCAAACATATTAAGATTTGGAATTCCTTGATGATAGTTAACATTTGGTAAATTATATAATGGTTGCATTTCATCAAAGCACCATGTGATCTGATTAAAATCACAATTACATATTTCTGTAACTGATTTTATGAAATTTGTTACAAAATTTGACTTCCCACACCCACTTGGTCCTGCCACAATAGCAGTGAACGGATGGATAAAGTGAAACATAACACACGTCTAAAGTTCAAAGGGGTGAAATAAAAAATGAAAGTGTTGGTGTAAACAATTAATATATATTCCAAAAATTATATAAAACAGAATTATCTGTATACTATTTCTAACACAACTAGTACATCATAATTTTACAATTAACTCAACCTCAAATAAATAGAAACAACAATTAGTACATCATAATTTTACAATTAACTCAACCTCAAATAAATAGAAACAACAATTAGTACATCATAATTTTACAATTAACTCAACCTCAAATAAATAGAAACAACAATTAACTTAAATTATTTACAATAAAACAATGTTTAAATATGTAATAAACTACGTCATATTATAGTATTATCATAATTTTACAATCAATATAAATTTTTCTTAAACGCAGACATAAAAGTAAAAACTATCAACACTTAACGCAGTTTATAATGACCCCAAGCTAATGTTTCAATATTATTATCTAAAATATGTCTCTTTGTGTCATTATATGATAAACCTATCTTATTTAATTTTTGTGTGAAAATTGTGTGTTTAATTGATTTAAATCTAAGCATGCTATAATATTGCACTTTTTTATTAAATAGAGAAGACTTATAACTATTCATTGTCATCTTTTTAGTGATACATTTATTTACCCCTTTTGCCTTGGCTATAGTCTTATTCTCTAAGTTAAAAGCGTACATTTTGGATCGTAAACCCACAAATTCTTTCATGATTTTACCATTATTTTCATCTTTAAAAAAACCTAATTTCTTTTTATTTAATTTTGGATATTCAAAAATATTATTTGTATCATAATCTGAGGTATCAAAGTATGATGAAAGGTCAGGTTTTATATCAGTGTAAAAATCATTTGTAAATATATGATATATTAAACTATCCGTATCTGTATACAATAATTTGATTTTACTAAACTTTTTAATCATATAGTTATAATGAAAATCATACATTAATGTTTTTGAAATATCTAAAATGCAAAACCCTAAATAAATTGGTTTGTTATATATTAACTTCGTTTTTCGCAACTGAACCGCAACTAGGTTTTCCGAAAATATTGAAAGGCTATGAAATTGTGGTTTAGCGATTAGATCTTGAGCACCTAAAGCTTTACCCTGGTTCTCCCAGTGCGTAACTAATTTTATGTTAACCCTTTTTTCAATATTCTCCATAGTCTTACCAAAGACTGAATTATTCATTAATTTATAAAAATCTTTTTCGAAATCTGATTTTGCTAAAGTTCTTAATTTTGTGTTTAGATCTATGTACATCTTCAACCAGGGAGACTGTTTAAATTTTAAAACTCTATGAATTTTAGTTAATTTAACCCCCATTTCTATGCACTGCTTTAAATTTCTGTAATGAATTACATATTTATCTTTATTATTTAAATTTGGGACTAGTTTATTCTCATTAATATTGCCTACACAAATGTTTTCTGGACATAAAGGAAAGTCCGAATGTAAATCATGAAGTTCATCTGGATATTCCAAATCAACTTCTAAAATAAAACCGAAGTCTGATGTCTTAGACACATTAAATTCTGTATTTGGATTTACCCATTCGAATCCACCAGTAGGAAGATATTGAGACATAGCCCAACCATATAAATTGTTGGCATCAAAATATGTGATATATGAATTTGGTTTCCCTGTATCATAATCCTCCATGTATTTGTTATTAGCTCTAGCATAACGATTACTACATTGAGATACACCACCTCTGATACCTGATCTAATAAATGCAATTTTCTCATAATCTGTTAAAAGTTCTAATTCTATTTTTGTATATTTTAACATTGCATCCCAACTTAAACCGGGTGCTGTGTAATAATGGGCAGGGTCTAAATCATATGTATTAATACATAACTTTCTAAAGTTTTCAAATACATCGGATAAAAGTATAACGTCTGTTTTTAAATATAGGTTTGAATAATCTAGCATATTACAACACCCAAAATGTTCCCAAACATCTTTAGCATGATTGTAATCATCATTTGAAATATGTGAATCTGTGAGTGAACTATAAAAACATTTTTGTTCAGGGAGCGATGTTAGACTTAAACTATCATATTTAGTCATAAGTTCATATAGATAAACACCTTTCCGTTTTAAACGAAAGAAATCTTCATCATTAGGGTAATTTCTACGTAATTCTTGAAATTGATCATTACTGAGATTTTTGGCCAATTCTTCTAATTTACACGATAAAAACTTAAATGAATCTAAGAATCTCAATATAATTTCGTGGTTATTCACTTTTAATTTTTTGGAAAAGGATATATATTTTTCTTTATTTTGAGGGATAACTTCGACTTCACCATCACAAAAGTTTAACGCGTGAACAATAAAATGAGCATCATAGTGACTAAGGTTGTGTAAAAATATTGGTATATAACTAGGTGTTCTGATCTTCGAACAACATGATTCATGAGCAACACCTATAAAACTACCAGTGTACCAATCAAAATCAAAAAAATGTTTTGCCAACTCAGTTTCACAAATATGACAAATGGTTGCATTTGAAATTTGGTTTTTGTCTTCATTTGTTAGCGGAAGTGGTGGATATTTTTGAAGTCTATTTATTTCTTTTAGATTGTTAGATAAACTTTCCATAAACACTTGTGCACAGTTGGGTCCGCAATATGTTACATATTTTGATAATTTATCATCATATGAACATTTTATATAATATCCAAAACTATGTACTTCATGTTTCTGAATATTATGAGTGAAAGGTTTGGAAGGATCGTTAGAACATGATTCTATTGGTTTTAAAAATGCTTCAAAATCAGCATAAACTACGAATGGTATCTTTAACTTTTTTTCATAACTATCAAATTTAATTTTATCATTTGAAATAGGTTGACCAAACCAATTCTTTTTTTTTAAAGTTTCACTGTTTGGTAATACTGTACAAATGTGAGCACAATCGTATTGTTCATGGTTATTTAACCTTTCCTGAGATGGAAAACGAAGTAGACATGCTTCACAAATGTACATGATGTGACCGTCTTTTGAAATTTGTTTACTAACTAACCGCGATAAATTTTTTATATAGCAATAATGATTTTTTGTATCCTTGGAAAAAAATAATAAATTGATATGTCTATCTTTACGACACTTTGTTAAAAATAATGGACCTACTATAGAATTACATCGTTTTTCTTTATTATATTCTAACCCAAAAACATTAATACTAATATCATTTAATTTCTCTACTTTTGCTATGTCAGAAATTTTAACCGGAAAGGAAATACCATCAAATTTAAGTTTATTTGCATGTTTAACGTACGATGATACCCGATCGGTGTGTTTGTTTACAGGATATAACGCCGAGAGTAACGCCCATTTAAAACAAAAATAATCCTTGTTTTTTACATTTATAACAGCCTTTTTTAATTTTATGTCACGAGGAAGATCTATGTATGAAGTACCGCGTAGGGGGTTATATTTATTAACATTCATGTCTATAGATTTTATGTTTTTTAGACTCCATCCACTATCTTTTTTTTCGAAAGCACTAATTTTAGTAGTAATTGTATCATTTAAAGATGAAAGAAAAATATTTAAGTCATCTCCTTGACAAATAATATAGTTAAGCGTTTGAAAATCGAACGTATCATGAATATCTTTAGTTTGTTGAACAAAATCAGCATGCAATATGAAGTTTACCTTAAAAATTATGTGTTGATGAATACACTCTTGTAATAAAAATAAAATATCATCTTTAATAGAATTTAAAAATAGTTCAGGAGTTTCAAAATTTACCCATGTCGAACGATCTACTCTACTCTTGATTTTATAAGTTAAAATCCTATTTCCAAAAGCAGATTCAATAACACTAACGTTTGATAAAGAATTATGTGAATTTAAAAGATTATTTTTATGAACATTACTTTTAAAATGATTAGCTAAATACCGTTTCTTGATAAATATATGGCACGTTGGACATTCCACTTGATCATCGTTACTGATACTGTTCCCTGCAGAGGTATGCGCTTCTGCTTCCGTTGTTGGTTTTTTGATGATCTTGGATTCTTTGCTGCACGTTCGCTTCGTTCCTCTTCCAAGTTGTAGTGGTTGACTGCTAAAATGTTTAAATTTATTAAAAACTGTATAAGACAATATGTAAATTATGATCGAAATGAATGTTTATTTTACATACTTAAACTGTGTTTCAACCATCGCACAGTGATGATACAACTCATCATCGTATGACGAATCGAACAGTTGACCCCTCTCCATTTCTTCACAAACTTTAGACAACTCCTGATTTAATTCGCTATTGAATAGTTCCGTATTCTCTTCCATGATTGTGGAGAAAAAAGCACTGGTGCACACTTCACTGAAGTTTTCCCTTCCTCTTTTTTATTTTTGATTCAGCTTCAAAAAAATGATCAATCGATTGCGGTTTTCTTTTTCCACCATCGCATGTGTTATTATTAATGACGAGGTCATCACTCTCTTCTTGAGGGGAGAGTGGCGAGTAGTAATACTGTTTATAGGTATCTTCATCGAAGCTCAATGATTTCTGCAACAACACAGTTATCATGTTAATATCAATTTGTTAACACTTAATCATAAAAGTTAAAAAAGTTAAAGTTACAGCCTATTAAAGTCCACTGCTGAACATAGGCCTCCTCTCATTTCTGAGAGGGTTTTAGAGCAAGAAAATGTCCGCCGCGCTCCCTCAATGTGTGTTGGCGAACTTCACATGCCTTCGAAATTTTCTCAGACATGCAGGTTTCCTCACGATGTTTTCCTTCACCACCAAGCACGTGGTAATAAGCACTTAAAATTGCTATTAACAATTTAATTGGTGCTGGCGGGGATCGAACCCGGGTCGCGTACTGTGAAATTTACAGCTAGCGCTAACCATATGAGTTACCACGGCTTAATCATATACATACACAATATTTAAATAAAATAATACACACACATGAAAATAACAGAAAAAAAGTAATTTAGTCAATAGAATAAACACTTACATCCATAGCCTTTGGTGTATTGAAGTAACACAAAATGTACTATTGATAGATCCACTGTAGCCAAACGACCGTACACTAACTCGATGACTGCGTTTGTTGGTCTTATATACCACCAGTACGTAAAAATTCTAATCTAAAGTATTTCCGTAATGAGTTGATAATTACTTTATGCGTCAACCAGTTTATCTCACATTTCCGTTGCCTATCTCAACATTTCTTCGTATTGTGTTTTGTTTGGTGATCAATGACTCAAGTACGATTTGTATAACACAAAAATGCAATTTAATATTTAGAAACATATCAGTTTATCTCACATTTCCGTTGCCTATCTCAACATTTCTTCGTATTGTGTTTTGTTTGGTGATCAATGACTCAAGTACGATTTGTATAACACAAAAATGCAATTTAATATTTAGAAACATATCAGTTTATCTCACATTTCCGTTGCCTATCTCAACATTTCTTCGTATTGTGTTTTGTTTGGTGATCAATGACTCAAGTACGATTTGTATAACACAAAAATGCAATTTAATATGTAGAAATCACTATAATTGACCATTCCTATGTTATTCATTGAGTAGCTAGGTACTGTAATAATCTACTAATAGCAGTAATATCATGGATACACTAGATGTACAACAACATCTGAAAAAGATTCACCCCAGTCTAGAAAATAATGTTTATGCAGCTAATAGACTGCCTATGTATACCCACGTACCAACGTATATAATATGTAATTTGGATACATATGATAAACCAGGGTCACATTGGGTAGCTTTATATATCGATACGAATGACGTCGGTCAATATTTTGATTCATATGGACGATCACCTGTACGATATCATCTAGAGTTTTTAAAAAGGAATTGTAAAAGATGGAACTGGAATGTTGATAGGATTCAGAATGAGTGGACTTCAGTTTGTGGCGAATATTGCTTAATGTATTTACTATATAAGTTTCAAGGATGTTCAATACATAGTTTTACGAGTATATTTACAAGGAACACATTGTACAACGATATTTTAGTGGATGAGATGTTTCGCTCCTATTTTATAGATAATAATTAATAAGATTTTGTATTTTATAAATAAAAATTGTAATTAGATATTAGCATTCTACACAAAAATGGACCGCGGATTCGTGATCAGAGCATGCCAAAACCTTTTTTTTTTTTTTTTTTTTTTTTTTTTTAGGATCGGGCGTCGACGAACGTCGTTGAACCACGTCTGACTCAGGTGGTCTAGAAGTGGTACAACTACACTACTAGTACGTAAAGCCGTTAGTCTTGCTCCTGATCGCTATCCGGTCGTGTTGGATTACCGTACCATCGGACTATAACAGTGAGGGAATAGAGAGTACACCTGTGTTGACGCATACACTTTATCACTAAAATCCTGTTGGTATAAAGCGTGGTGTCGTATGATGCGATAAGGAAATGAAACTGGAGATGGCCACCGTCTTCTTGATTACACATAAAATAATAAAAACCTGCGATTTTCCGTGCATGGAATATATTCATTATCTCCCTTTGTTACTTATAGATATGTGACATTGTTATGTAAGCCTCGTAAAGCCTGGGGGGATTTGGTATATTTGCTATAGTTGCCACTCTTGGCAGGCGGGTTGAAAACCGCAGTTTTTATTAAAATATCCTTCCTATGAGGCGATCTTGGCTAATTGTGTTCAGTAGTAGACTTTAAGCTTTAAAAACGATAATGTATAAGAAAAGAATGTTAAACTCTTCAGATGTTTTTATATGAAGAGAAAATACTCGCCGGCGCGTTATCCTAAAATCATTCGCGCTCCAGATGCGACTGGATGGCGCAAAATGTGATTCACGATCAAAAATCTATTTGATAAACTTTTTCCCTCCCTTGAATACTTTTTAGATTGTGCAATGCTTGCTTTGTGTTTGAAATGTTGGTTTAATTTTGCGGAAAGATGTTTGCTGAGCAAGTAACTAAAATATAAAGAGGTTTGCGTTGTGCTTGATTTATGGGCATTAAGCACTCTTTGGCCATAGTATCCGAGACCATGCCTAATCGTATCGCTCAAAAATTGGATTGAATAATTCTTTTAACTATTGTTAGCTAGTGATTGACTTCTATCCCACCTGATGTTAAGGGGCCAACAGCTGAAAAAAGTAAAGCGTACTCACGGAAAAAATGAGTGTCTTGCTCGTTCTTTTCAGGACAGAGGTATTTTCCGAACCAGTGGTAAATTAAACACAAGACTGACTTTTAATAAGTATTATTTATAAACCGATATATAATATTGAATAAAAATGTTCTAATTCTATTTCTTAGCTTAACAAAAGCCTATTCACTGAAATTTATTGAATATAATTCTAGGTTGCTGTATACGCCGGAGGTAAAATTCACAGACCGGCGACGTTTAGTATAGCCCGTGTTAATGCGCCAGGAAATTTTAAGGCAAAGTCTCCATACTTGAGACAGGACTTTCTCACATTGTTCTAAAACAAAACAGAATTCTAGTAACGCTTTTAACGTCCACTACAAATAAATTTACAAATGCTTGTATCATGAGTGATTTACAGTAATCGAATGGCTGAATCGAACCCACGACTTTTTAAGTTTTTAGTTCGTAAAGGCCGCCAAAGGGCCTCCAATACTCCATGTGTTGCAGTAGATCATGTGCGGCGATCGACACTTACCATCAGGTGATACTTGTTTGCCCCCTCTTCCATAAAATAAACCCTAATGCTAAACAAGCGACAGTAAGCGACTAGATAATGAAGAAGTATGAATGCTTCGTGTTTGTGTACACTTGGTTTACTATAACTTTTAGAACAAGGCTAACGAACGAACACACAGTCCCACCGATTGTAAATGGATGCTGTGATGAATCTGCATTTTATTCGTAATTGAGGGTAAATGTAAATGTTTTAGGCCACAGCTTCCACTTTTTTATAGGATAGGGTGACAAACGAGCGCACAGTCCACCTGATGTGTGAATTTATGTACACACAAAATAATGTTACAAGGAAGAAAAAAAAGATATTTTGTACAAAGGAAATGCTTATTTCATATTGAAATTTCTTCCAGCAGGCCTGATACTGGACAAATAAAAAGAGAAGCTGATCTACATTTATCCTACTTACTTACTTATCTTCACGCACAATCCCAGACGGGGTAGCCAGAGAGAACAGATCGCCAAGTGTCAGGATCCTTACATAGGTACCTCTTTCGCTTCTTTCAGATTCATTATTTTCTTCATACATGCACGTCTATGTATCCGAGTACTCTTGACCCTCCCCTCTTCGAGCAATTAGCTCACATAGTTTTCGAAAGTTAGTCTCGGTCTACCTCGACACCTTTTAATATTAACTTTCGCGCTCTATATTTTCTTCATCATTCGGTCTTCACTCATTCGCTCAACGTGCCCAAACCTTCGAAGCACGCCCTTATCAATTTTTGTGATAAGGTCATCTTTCAAACCTGCCGGCCATAGTAACGGCGCACATTTTACGAAGAGATCGCATCTCCACTGCATTCAACTTGCTTTTATGATTCTTCTGGCATACCCACGTTTGGCTGCCATATAACAAAGTCGGTACCAACACTGCGTTATGTATTGCAAGGCGTGCACTCTTCACTACGCCTTGCCTTTTGACTAACGCATTAAGTAAGTGCAGCGGAAGAAGTGTGTGGAACGATAAAAAGAGGTAGTAGTAAAAGAAGAGATGCATGGTGGAATGATGAAGTGAAAGAAGCTGTAAAGAATAATGAGAAAGTATGGTTAGACTACTTGGCCTCTAGTAATGATAAGAATATGAGAGAGAAGATGAAAGAAAGATATTAGCTGCAGAAAGTTCACACGAAGGCATTGATTGAGGAAGTGCGTGAAAGGTGTAGAATGGAAGCGGACGAAAGGTTGTCGCACAACTTTAAGGAGAACTCCAAACTCTTCTGGAAAGAGGTTGGAAGGACCCGAAGTGGTGCGACGGCCTTGAGAATGAACAAAGTGCTTTCGAGAACCAATGACGTCCTCTCAGAAAAATCGGACGTCATGCAGCGATGGAGCGAATTTTATAGAGAAATGTATGCGTGTGATGATCTTAGTGAGTGATCCGGGGGTGCAATTCGAAGTTTGAAATGTGGTAAGGCTGCGGGACTAGACAGAGTTACTGCTGAAATGGTCAAGTATGGTGGGCCTCGCGTCTGGGACAGCTTTCATCTGCTGTGCAATTTGTGCTGGCGGACGGGGGATGTCCCGGATGATTGGCGATCCGCAGTCATTGTGCCTTTATATAAAGGTAAAGGTTGACATTTCGACTGCGGGTGCTATCGGGCGATCAGCTTGACCAGTTTAGCAAGTAAAGTTTACTCGAAAGTTTTAACACGTAGGATGCAAGAGAAATCGGAAAGATTTCTATGGGAGGCACAACGCGGATTTAGACCTGGAAGAAGATGCACGGATCAAATTTTTTCTCTCCGCATGATCACGGAAAAGCTTCTGGCTGCTAACCAGAAGATTTTTTGTGCTTTTGTGGATCTTGAGAAAGCATTTGGTAAGGTTGTAAGGAATAAAATGTGGGAACTGTTGCGGGGGTATGGTGTGGATGGTCGATTGCTAAGGGCTGTGCAGTCACTTTACTCTAAAGCCTGTGCGCGGGTAGGGCATGACCTGTCACCCATGTTTGGCGTCCAAACGGGCGTAAAATAGGGTTGTGTCATGTCTTCCTGGCTGTTCATATTGTATCTCGACAGCTGTTTACAGAAGCTGTTTGGGTGTGAATTTGGGTGACATTAAAGTAAATTGTCTGCTGTTTGCTGATGATGCAGTGCTTGTTGCACCATCAGAGACAGAACTGCAGGCATTAGTCACATGTATGAAAGAGGAATGTGAAATTAAAGGTCTCCGTTTGAATGCTAATAAAACTAAGGTTCTGGTATTTGAAAGGGACGAAGAGAGAACGAAGTGTGAAATTTGGGTAAATCAGGAATGTCTAGAACAGGTAAATGAAATTGTATACTTGGGGAGTGCTTTTAGCCGGGATGGAAGATGTGATTTAGATGTGGACAGGCGTGTCGCTGCCGGGAACAAAGTCAATGGTACATTTATCCTAGTTTGCGAATCAAAATGCAGATGCGTTGTCATCCGTGAGGACTAAGATGAAATGCCTCTTTTCCAGTAAAAGGGGTCTCCGGTTCTCTACACTCATCATACGAAACATAGCAGAGTTAAGCTGTTATTTTACCAAGTACCGGAACAAACTTGTGTCTGAAGTCGAGTCTTTGCTGAACAAAGTCTCGGATTGGGGGCGACTAAATCTAGTCCAGTTTAATCCTCAGAAAACACAAGTTTGCGCGTTTACCGCTAAAAAGAACCCCTTTGTCGTATCTCTTCAGTTTCAAGGCACTCCCCTTCTTGCCTCAGCCAGTATCGGTACCCTCGGAGTCGACATATCGAGTGACGTGCAGTTTCGTGGTCCCTTGGAAGAGAAGGCCAAATTGGCCTCTAAAAAGCTTGGCGTGCTCAGCAGAGCGGGACAGTATTTCATGCCGGCACACCGCCTGCAACTTTACAAGGCGCAGGTTCGGCCTCACATGGAATACTGTTCCCATCTCTGGGCAGGGGCTCCCCAGTGCCAGCTTCTTCCACTTGACCGCATCCAGCGCAGAGCGGCTCGAATCGTCGACGACCGAGCCCTTTCCGATCGGCTCGATTCATTGGCATTGCGAAGAGATGTTGCATCCCTTTGCATTTTCTTTCGCATCTACCATGGGGAGTGCTCTGAGGAATTGTTCGGATTAATTCCAGCCGCCAAATTTCACGAACGCACATCGCGGTAGAACTCCCGATACCATCCACACCATTTGGATGATTGGCGGTCCACCACTGTGCGATTTAGAAGATGTTTTCTTCCTCGCACGACTTCCTTGTGGAATCGATTACCATCAGCGATTTTTCCGGACCGATACGACTTAGGGACCTTCAAGAAAAGAGCGTACTCCTTTTTAAAAGGCCGGCAACGTATCTGCAATTCCCTCCCTGGTGTTGCAGTTGTTCATGGGCGGCGGTAGTCACTTATCATCAGGTGAGCCGCATGCTCGTTTGCCCCTCTCCTATAAAAAAAAAATTACTCTGGTATTCTGTGAGAGCGTGGTCCTTCCCCGGTCGAGCCGACCCATTCGTGCTACAACTATACTACTAATATAGCTGCATTATGGCTCTACCACGTCAACTTACCATCACTTATCATCAGGTGGGCTGTGTGGTGATTGTCACCCTTATTCTATGAAAAAAAAACTTAAAATATGTATAACATTTCTTGATCTAGTAATTTTTACTGAACATAAATACGAAGACATGTACAATGTAAATCGTTTTCACAAATTGTAAATTGTAACTTTTATTAGATAGGGCCCTAGAATTATCATAGTTAGCTATTATCATCAACTTTCTTCACACTCTCCATGAGTACAATGTACTGGTACACATATTGGTGAAGTGAGGTCACGTATTTCTTAATAAACCTAAGAATTTTTTTTCCAGGAAGTTTCTCACGTTTTCCCCATGAACAAATACAGAGTTGTTCGACTAAATGCGAACATGTCACAAATGAACATTACTAACTTAATGCTGCTGAGCGTGGCGCACGTGCTCGATGTAGAACACGAGCGTTTCCAAAATTTTCTATTACACTAACATTCGCAAGAGTCTTATGTTATCATTTCATAAACTTACAACATAATATAATATTTGAATTATGATGCCGTGTCGTCGCGGCGTACTAAACCGTATTATCCCGTGGGTGGGAGGCAACAGAGGAATACAAATCAGGCAATGGGTAGCAGCATATAAATTACAACAAAAAATATAAGAATAAAATAATATGGCAACATAAAATCTATACAAATAAATAAAATTAAGTGTCTGTTTATAATGTAATGTCAAATATAACGTATTTTTACTGAATACTTTTGAAAGTATATATGGTACTAATAACAAAATGACAATTATTTTAAAAATTGTCTATCCGTGTGTCTGTCTATTTGTTTGTTGTTTAATAACTCAAACGGCTAGACTGATTTTGATGACCCTCACAGATAGCTGACGTTCTAAGTGGTAACTTAGGTTACTATTAATTTAGAAAAATGATTCTGGTTCCGAGCGCAGAAATTAAAACCCATGAAAACTATCGTAATAAATTTCACGCGGACGAAGTCGCAGGGAACAGCTAGTATAATATAAAAATAAAATTGACGAAAGTATCATTTAATGTCACTAAAGTCATTTAGTTTTTAGACGATGAAGGTGTCAAATGAGCACGCAAACCACCTGATGGGAAGTGAATTCCGTGGTCCAAATACACGGGCTTCTCTCCCCGATTGATGACCAAAATGCAGGACTGAGATGAAAAGAATCGTTACCAATAAAAAAACCGTCCAGTTTATTCACCACATAAAACGCAACAGTATCATGCTACTATTTTATAAAGACTTTTTTTAACTCGATATTAATTTGTTTTTTTTTTGGATAGGGTGACAAACGAACACAATCCACCTGATGGCAAGTGGTTACTGTAACCCTTAGAACTCTACATTTAACCTCAATAAAGAATCAAAATGCAGATGCGTTGTCACCCGTGAGGACTAAGATAAAATGCCTCGTTTCCAGTAAAAAGGGTCTCCGGTTCTCTTCACTTACCATACGAAACACAGCAGTGTTAAGCTGCTATTATACGCTGGTATTCTGTGAGAGCGTGATCCCTTCTTGGTCGAGCCGACCCATTCGTGCTACAACTATAGTAATATAGCTGCAGCATGGCTCTACCACGTATAAAAATGTGTAAAATATAATAGGAATAATGTCCTCCAGGCAGAACTTATGTCAAGGCGGCCAGTTTCAACGGAGACTAGCCTCCTCCGCTGGACATGATTCTAGTGCACGAGTGTGTGCTTACACAGGTGCACTCTCTATTCCCTTACTATTATAGTCTGATGGGATGGTAATTCGACACGACTGGGGGAAACAGGCGGAGGACCTACGGCTTTACGTGCTTTCCAGGGCACGAGGTTAAAATACCGCCAACTTACTGACTCCGAGATGCTATTGAGAATTACTTGACAGGAAAATCCAATAACTGATTATGGCCTGATCCGGGATTCGAATACTGCTCCACGTGATCAGCAGTCACACTTAATACCACTAATCCATTGAGGCAGTTCAATATATTAATAACAAAAATTGAATGAAAATTATAAAAATTAAAGCAGACATAAGATGAACTCTAAAAAACTAAAGCACTATAGCAATAATTCTTGAAACTCTGCAGGGACAAAACCAACTGAACCTACGACTTAAACATAATCCAGATAGAGTATGGTTCATTTCGATTTGATCCAAAACGATTAGCCGTCCAAATACTACCAATTGTTCTCCGAATCTCGCAGGCTCCGAACATTCATATGGTATAACATTCGAGCTCTTTTCAGTTCGGCAAATTGAAATCAGTTTTAAAATAATAATGCATTCCTAACAAAGAATGTAAAGAAATTTATACCAAGCAAGTTTTTTATGTGAGAAAACTTTCTTAAATCGCAAACTTATTTTCTAACGACTTTAAAAAGGAGGAGATAGTCAATTCGACTTTATGTTATTTTTTATGTGGAGGTAACAATCTTATAACTTCTCTCTGGGTAAGCCGATTTTGATGATTCTTTTTTTTATTTGAAAGCTGGTGCTTCTCTTGTAGTCCTATATAAATTTGATTAAGGTATGACCAATAGTTAAGTTATTCTTAATAATTTATTTTAAAGTCAGTTGTACACAATTTCAAATTTTTATTTATTCTTTCTAGAATAAGTGTGATAAATGAGCTCTCAATCCAGCTGATAGTGATTAGATGCTGTGGCTTATAGAAAATGAAGATGCATTGTTGCCCCCGAGGGCTTAGATGGAATGTCTCGTTTCCAGTAAAAAGGGTCTCCGGTCTGTACACTCACCATAAGAACACAGAAATGCAGAAACACAGCAGCATTAATCTGCTATTTTACGCTGGTATTCTGTGAGAGCGTGGTCCTACCACGTTCGAGCCTACCCACTCGGGCTACAACCATAACATAGCTGCAGCGTGACTCTACAACGTATAAAATACGTAGTGTTTCACAGTCTGCCGCTTTCATTTAAATGACCTTGTGGGTGTAACTGCTTGCCGGTGCACCCGCCTCAGTACAGTAAACAAATGTTACACGTTTTATCAAACGCACGAAGCAATTACTATGTCGTCCTTGACTTTGTTGTTTGCTTTTAATAGGCGGTTAACGTATCATCATAATCATTCTCATCATCATACAGTCCTTTCAATCCATTGATTCAGTCAATTGTATCTATCGACTTGTTGCATCTGCATACCAGGTCGTCACTCCACCAATGGGATCCGCCCAGCACTCATATAATTAAATATATATTTTTTTATATAATACGGTATATTTCACACGTCTTGTAGTTAAGTCGAGTTTTCTAAATTCTATAAATAAACCTCATTAGTTTGATGACTGTTCATTAGTCCTGACTCCTGGCTGCTACTGAGAATTTACTGTCAAAAAACCAAATAACTGATTTTGACCTGACCCGGGATTCAAAACCGTGACTTCAGGATCATTAGTCACGTTTACGAACACTAGCCAACGCGGCAGTCAACCTTCACGTTAACCCTGAAATATTCTACATAACAAAAGCATAACTGGGCTTGAATTAAACGCGTATAATAAAAATGATATTTGGCACAATACAAAAGATGACCACATCCTCCATATTCAGCAAACGGTTATGAAGGAAGCTGCGTACGTAATGAACGATCGTAACAATCGCGGGGAGTTTCATCTTGTGAAGTATTATTACTTCTTCTTACAAAGGCCATTATGAAGAAAGTAATATCGCAAACTTTATTTCATCAGATTTGATTATTCAATGTTAAAATATTTTTATTTTATTTTACAAAATATGGACACCAATTTAATACTATTGAAATATAAACAATACCAAAACTTATAATAAAAAAAACTTAAATTATCTTACATTCCTCGCTGAATTTTATTTATTAAGATATACAAACAAATGAACCTAGTTATTTATATAAGTATTATAAACAGAATATGAAAAGATATACTATATGTACACTCAACACCGTATACCAAATATTAGTATAAAAAATAAGTAACGAGTTGAAGGGAAACGAGTTACTATCACACAAAACTACTATTAAACAGTACAAAAGAAATATTGCGCAAAATATATATTAGTAATTCTTGTAATTTATTCTTAATATACATATTTTTTAAGTATACAAATAACGATATAATTAGAATTATAGTAAGATAGCTATAGAGAGGGCTATGCTCGAGGTTTCTCTGTGTGATAGACTTATAAATGAGGAGAACCAGAGTAACCGACATTTTCCAAAGGGTTAGTAAGCGACAACCGATCGGGAAGAAAGTTCTCGAGTGACAAACTGGTACGGCATCCACCAACTAGATGGAGTGACGACTTTGTAAGACATGAAAGAAGTCGATGGATACAGGTCGTCACTCCATCTAGTGGGAGGACGCTCCATACTTTGCCTACCGGTACGAGGCTGCCACTGGAGAACCTTGCTTTCCCATCGATGGTCGGTTCTTCGAGCTACATGGTCGGGCCATTGCCACTTTAGCTTACTAATCCATTGTTCGGTTACTCTGATTGTTTTTATTAAAAACATATATTATTCAAAAAATTCCGACCTAAATAGATGTAAAAGAAGGTGAAAGATTATTTTTAGGCCAGTATAATAAACACATTACTAGCCCGAAATTGTACTTCTTTAAGCAAATCCGTTTCACTGTATTACATAGTAATGTTTTTCGTAGTTGCGTTGGTTTAGGATTTTCATACGGCCTTCACCCAGATGTGGCTCGGACGACATCCAGATCGCAAAGCAATTTCAACTCTATTCGAAAGGGATACAGTAGATATTTAGTATCTTGCAGATGCAAATTACTATTTAATGCAATGACATATTAAAGTCATATTCGGGTCCCTCGCGGTATATAAACGGATCAATGGTGAATCGTCACATATTTGCGAACGAATCTTCATTCTTTATTCTTTAAAAAGCTAATGCTCTGGTGTGGGGATAATTCCCCACACTAGGATTTTCTCCTGTATCGTGGAGGCAGTTTTTTTTTATAGGATCGAGTGACAAACGAGCACACAGTTCACCTGATGGTAAGTGATTGCTGTGGCCCATAGACATCTACATTTATCTTCGTTTGCGAATCAAAACGCAGATGCGTTGTCACCCGTGAGGACTAAGATGGAATGCCTCTTTTCCAGTAAAAGGGGTCTCCGCTTCTCTACACTCACCATACGAAACACAGCAGTGTTAAACTGCTATTTTACGCTGGTATTCTGTGAGAGCGTGGTCCTTCCCCGGTCGAGCCGACCTATTCGTGCTACAACTATACTACTAATATAGCTGCAGCGTGGTTCTACCACGTAAACAAGTAAGAAGTTTACGGACATAAATTGCACAAGGGCAAACATTCAAACCCAAATTTCACAGTAAGTACACGAGCAACCTAGATTAGTCTAATAGCGAAGCCTCACCTAATGTTTTCACTAGCATCATCATAGCTCGTGGTCAATGCGGGTCGTTTAAGTGTTTTTGAAACGAAGTTCCTTATCGGACGGTACGAATTTAGCGGATTGGAGCTAGGCGAGAAAAAGAGTAAAATTTTTCCGTCACGGCCACTGCTGTTGTAGTGTAGACGGCCTTGGCGGCTATAAGGAAGTGAGATGGAATAATATCCATCTCCCTCGCACTTTTTCTTATGTTGCCATGAAAGAAATATTATTTTAAATTACTTTTCATTTTAATAGACGCTATTAATTAATTTATTTGTATTTGTTAATCATTAATATAATACGTTTATCAATAACAATATACTACGAAAGGAACTTTGTTCCAACCGATTGTTCCACTTTTTTAATAACGTTAGGATTTTCCCATTCACTAGGATTTTGTCATCTATTGTGGAAGCAATTAATATATATAAATTGGACAAAGGCAAATATCCAGACCCGGAATAAATATTTGTGGGCCATACAAATACTTGTTCCGTGCAGGTTTCGAACCTAAGCACCGCAGCTCAATGATAGGCTACTGCCACGGAGGCGTCATGTATTTTAAACTCTAACTATTATGTATAATATTTTGTACTGTCACGAGTCGACCGGAGAAGGTCAACATTTACAAGTAAACCCAACGCAGTATTTAACTTGGGTTAAGCGCTGAAATTAAGTTGTTACGTTAATTCCTGTGTTAGTTAGTGTGCATATTTGCAAACTCCAAAGTTTCGTAAATTATTTCCAGTTTACATTGTACACATTGTTTGTGTTTTGTAACTAGGGTTGCTAACAATACAATGTAATACAATATACCGGGCGCGTTGCTTTCACAGAAGAAATAGTTGTGGAAATATCGTTTTACATTTGGAAGACTTATTTTCTTTAATTAGGAATTATAATACATTCATTGAAATTGAATGATATATGATTTTCATATTTTGTTGGTGCGACATGCGTGAATCCTGCTGTTATTTAATTATAATACGCATATAACCTTCGCGCAAGTGCAAGCAATAAGTTTACAAATTTTAGCGCAATTTGGTGAACGCTATGGCAGCGAATAAAATACGAGCAAAAAGCATATTTTTATATAATACTTATTAAACGTCTTTTTTATGTTTAATTTACCATTGCTTCAGAAAATACCTTTGTTATGGAAAGAACTAGCATGAAACACAGCAGGACTTTTTTGGACAAATATAGAACAGTTTTTTACAATCACGTATTATGTCATAATTAACAAATCATCATTATGTTGGAAATAGTTTGGCAGTCACCTCATTTCCAGGGGTTATTATCATCCATAAAATCCTTAATGTCCTTATTCATTATCTTAAAGAATTAATGCCACATATTATATTAAGTTTTCGTAAATATATTGAGAGCCCAAAATAAATATATTGATTCCTTAAATTTTATTTTCCCCCATTATGATTGGCAAAACTTGGTATAAAACTAATTTAACGATTTCCGTCCGAAATACGTTGAATTAATTTGATTCTGTATGTGATATTCGTATAAATATAAAAAAAAATACTGCCAACCCTTGTTTTAATAGGTATACCAAAGCGAAGCTTTCATACGGGACTTGATAAGAACATTAATTATAAGTTAACCAAAATAAATTAATACTTTGCAAAAGAAATTTATGGACGACCCTTTAAGCAAACTTTTATTTTAATGAATACTAATTTAGAAAAAAAGTTTTGGAATATCTGTCGTGGTAGCTCAGCGGCTAAACGGCCCTGAGCCCGCTGTAAATTTTAAATTTCGCGAGCAACCCTGGTTCGTATCCGGGCGGTACCAATGAAATTGTTAATTGCAATTTTAAGTTCTGATTTACCACTTATTCAAAACTGACCATGTTACGGAGTACGATAATTCCATTCAATCCCATCTATTTCCGTTTATTTTGTGACACACTACTAAAAGAAATTTTCAAAAGTTCTTGTGTCCTCCGATAGATGGCAGTATACTCAACACGGTAGCAACGTCAAAGGTATGTGACATTTGATAATCCGATAGAAATTGTCAAACGTAGCGGTTACAGCAAATCTTGTCTTATACTGTAGAGAATAAAGACCCATGTCCATCGTTGGGCTGTTTTTATACAAATAAGGATGACCAAAGTAGACTAGACTCGACTGGCATTGCCGACTGGGCGACGACGTCGACTGCCGACAACGTGTGCACCCAGTTTCTACAGAAGACTCGGAATATCTACAGAAGAACTAGAAGTTCAGATAAACTACGACCTTGTGCTATTAGTGTCTACTACTACTATTAGTGTCTACTTTGAGCGGCAAAGACAACCACACGCAAGATCTATCTTTTTTATAGTATAAGAATTACAAACGAATTTTACGTGGTAGAGCCATGCTGCAACTATATTTTAGTAGTATAGTTGTAGCACGAATGGGTCGGCTCGACCGGGGAAGAACCACGCTCTCGCAGAATACCAGTGTCAAATAGCAGCTTCATGCTGCTGTGTTTCGTATGGTAAGTGTAGAGAACCGGAGACCCTTTTTACTGGAAAAGAGGCATTCTATCTTAGTCCTCACAGGTGACAACGTATCTGCATTTTGATTCGCAAACGAGGATAAATGTAGATGTCAATGGGTCACAGCAACCACTTACCATCAGGTGGACTGTGCGCTCGTTTGTCACCTTATCCTATAAAAAAAACATAGTCCAGCTGATGACAAATGGTTATTATGACCTATAGACATAAAACACTCGTGAGGATTAAGATAGATTGCCTCGTTTACAGTCAAAAGGTATCCGGTTCTCTACACTCACCATTAGAAACACAGCATCGTTAAGCTGCTATTACGCTGGTATTCTGTGTGAGCGTGATCTTTACCCGGTCGAGCCGACCCATTCGTGCTACAACTATACCACTAATATAGCTGCAGCATGGCTCTACCACGTAAAAATATAAAATATCTACTGAAATCTATATATAAATATCTAATATATACAGATGCGTTATTACCGTAAGATCTAACATGGAATGTCTCGATACCAGTAAAACTATCTCTCCCATATGAAACACGAAAGAATTATGGCACGATTTGGCGGTTACTGTAAGAGGGTGGTCCCTAGTTGAGCTGAAATGCAACATAATAATCCATAATATAGCTGCAAGAACCCCCCCCCCCTCTCCCTCCATAATTACAGTACATACAAAAGTGTACTGTTGAACATAGGCCTCCCCCAAGGAATACCACAAAACAGGGTACTGATCCACCTACATTCATCGATTCACTTCGTCGCGTCGTTCATTCGTCACTTCCCCACGTACTACGTATAAATATTAAATAGTTAATATACTTTTAAAGCTTCGTTATCAACAGGAGCCGTAGTAGGTCAGGGTCTAAGCGCTCGCTGTGAATTTCACAGTACGCGAGTTCACAATGAACAGCACGGGTTCGAACCCTGCTGCCACCAATGAAATTGTTAATTGCAATTTTAGGTGCTAATTTACCACTCGCTCGACGGTGAAGGAAAAAATCGTGAGGAAACCTGCATGTCTGAAGGAATAAGAAAAAAATTTTGAAGACATTTGAATTTCGCCAAATTTTTTCCTTTATTTAATTTATAAATAAATATTACTAACTGTAAACGTATCTAATTTGTTGTTATTTATGTTATATAAAACTACTAGTTGGCCATGCAGACGTTGTTCTGCCCTTTTCGACGACCCTTCCTATAAAAAAAGTGCTTAAATTTGCAATAAAAATATTGAAGGTCACTTATCGGGATAAAAGCTATCCTATCTCTCAAGTTGGACCAAACTGTACACAGTATGCAAAATTTCATTGAAATCAGTTCAAGAGTTCGTCGCGGACAAACAATGTGACAAGTAATTTTTATATATAAAGATTTTATATAATGTTAAGCTTTTATAGGCATGAATTAATTATATTGGATTTACTTAAATGTTTACGTGTTCAATGTTTTTAACGATATTGAATAAAAAATCTATTACTATAAAGACAAATAAGCTTCGTCTAAATTGGTTACATTATCTACTCTTGGGGAATTAGCAAAGACAAGGGTAAGAAAACTAAGTAGTAAATCGTTATGACGTCAATCTCTCGCAATCAGACCAAGGGCACTTCTAACAATTCGTGTCAGCGTAGAAGTTGTTTTCCCCCGTAACGATTTGCTGTGATTGTGGTTTACGATAGAGTTCGTACTTACAAGTTTCCACGAGTTGGAAAAACCAATGATTAAAACAAAAATATAAGTGGTTTAAATCACTTTACAGTTTTTGAGCGTTAATATTATTTTGCTGAACAGTTTTTATTGAGGTAGAGTACCTATGATTCATATGTGGTAGAGCCAAACTGCAGCTATATTATGGTTCTAGCATTTATATGGTTGGCTTAACTGAAGTGGACCACGCTCTAAAGGATTACCAGCGTAATTATTCGTCATTATCATTACAGCCCTTCATAAGTCCACTGCTGAACATAGGCCTCCCCAAAGGAATGCCACAAAGCACGGTCCTAAGCCACCTGCATCCATCGACTTACTGCAAGTCTTAACAGGTCGTCACTAGAAGAAAGGATCGAGCGGAACCAGGGTTTCTAAGTCTTTGCTAGAGATCTGTTTGTCAAAAAGAACCAACTGTGGAAGCTGAAGACCGAGTGTGGCAGCGTCGTTTCTGGGACACCTGAGAGATTAAGGGGTTCTTTGGGCTGCTGTACACATCATCGATGGAGTCACACGCAAGTGTGAGTAACGGTCCAAGTGCAAGTCTTATCCGACTCTATTCCGATGATATTTCGGACGTCAGTCTGAGCGTGATCAGAATGGCTCTCTAGCACCTTAAAATCATCCAGGCCCCAGCAAGGATGGAATTAGAGTGGAGCTTCTGAAAGCGGGTGGAAAACCGAAACTTAAAGTCCTTCAGAAGCTCTTTAATTCCGTACTCCATGGTAGCACTACACCGGAGGCGTGAAGTAGAAGTGCGGTGGTCTTGTTCTTCAAGAAAGGCGACAACGTTTTCTTGAAGAACTACAAACCGATTTCCCTTCTGAGCCGCGTCTACTTGCTGTTTTCGGGAGCTATTACGAATCGTTTCGCATGCAGATGCAACGAATTCCAGCTTCCCGAAAAAGCCAGTCTCCCAAAAGGCTTTAGCACCATAGACGACATACATACCCTTTGGCAAATTGTAGAGAAGTCCGAGGAGTACAATTTGGTACTATGTCTTTCGTATGTGGACTATGAGAAAGCCTATAATTCCGTCGAAATTTCGCGGTGCTGCAGTCTCTTCAGCGGTGCCAACTAGACTGTCGGTTTATTGAAGTGCTGAAATGTTTGTACAGTAGGGCTACGATTGCTATCCGAGTACAGAACCAGAGTACGAAACCTGTCCAACTACAGAGAGGTGTACGACAGGGAGATGTTATATCCCCGAAATTCTACACCGCTGCATTGGAGACGTTTTCAAGCTTCTGGACTAGAAAGGGTACAGTTTTTTTTATAGGATAGGGTGACAAACGAGCACACAGTCCACCTGATGGTAAGTGGTTATTGTGACCTATAGATTTCTACACCTATCCTCAATAAAGACTCAAGATGCAGATGCGTTGTCACCCGTGAGGGCTAAGATGGAATGCCTCTTTGCCAGTCTCTCAAAAAGGGTCTCCGGTTCTCTACACTCACTATACGAAACACGTCAGCGTTAAGCTGCTATTTTACGCTGGTTTTTGTGAGAGCATGGTCCTTCCCCAGTCAAGCCGATCCATTCTTGCTACAACTATACTACTAATATAGCTGCAGTATGGCTATACCACGTAAAAAGGTAATAACATTAACGGCATATACATAATTAACTTTCGGTTTACCGACGATATAGTCTTTGCGGAAGAATCGCTGGAGGACCTAAGCACTATGCTCAATAACCTCAATAGTATCTCCCAACGGATATGTCTTAAGATGAATAGGGACAAAACATATATCATGTATAAAGTCCATGTCACACCTATGCCAGTAGTTGTTGGGAGCAGTAAAATCGAAGTTGTTGACGAGTATGTTTACCTGGGAGGAATAGTCCGACTAGGTAAGTCCAATTTTGACCGAGAGGTCAATCTACGGATTCAGCTCGGCGGGATAGCGTTCGGGAAATTACAGCACATCTTCTCGTCAGGTATACCTCAAAACTTGAAAACGAGACTATACAACCAGTGCGTGTTGCCAGTGAAGACATATGGTACTGAGATGTGTCCTTCACTGCTGGCGTTTCTCTGCGTGATAATTTGAGAAATGAGGATATCCGCAGTAGAAGCAGAGTGACCGACATAGTCTAACAGATTAGTAAGCTGAAGTGGCAACGGGCCGGCTATATAGCTCGAAAAACCGACAACCGATGGGGAGAAAAGGTTCTTGAGTGGCGGCCTCGTACCGGTGGAAGATGTGTAGGGCGTCCCCCCACTATATGGAATAACGACCTGGTAAGACATGCAGGAAGTCGATGGATGCAGGTGGCTCAGGACCGTGCTTTGTGGTATTCCTTGGGGGAGGCCTATGTTCAGCAGTGGACTTGTAAAGGGCTGTAATGATGATGATGATGATGAGTTTTGTTGACTTAAATATACTCCAGACCGAATTTCAGTTAAGGCAGCCAGTCTTATCGGAGGCTACCCATTAGCGCAAGATGGGATAATAGTGCCTGAGGGTATGCGCAAGCACAAGTGCACTCTCCATTTCCTCACTCTTATAGTTCAATGGGATGGCAATCCGGTACGACCGGAGAGAGATCAGGCACTGCACCAACAGTTTACGTGCTTTCCGAGACACGGCGTGAAAACTTCCAACTTGCTGACTCCGGGCTGCAACAAAGAATTTTTTGACAGAAAAACTCAATAACAATTTTTTTGGCCTGAACCGGGATTAGTACCGGGGACTTTATGATTAGCGATCGCGTTTACGACCACTACATTACAGAGGTTTATTGTATTGTCGACTATAAATGATTAATAACAATGCTTCCGTTCGAGCTGGCATTTGCAAATTATATTAAACAAATAATCGGCTATACAAAGCATTCCGAATTTTAATTATTCGTAAATATTTTGTCATTTTGAGCCTGAACTATAGAAATAAAAAACCAAATGAGTTCATTCACAATATAAAGGCAGGCTTCATGAAGTTGTCCGTCATAGTACAAAAAAAAATAAATACACAATTTCCTGTCAAAATATATTTAAATCGATATATGAGCTTCTTATGTAAAAAAATAACATCCGAAATTGAATCATTTATGAGTGACAAGGAGTGCAGAACTTTCAATGTACAATATGTAGGCATTCCCCATAGTAGTCCTCATAAGGTGGATAATTGCTGCAGTTTATTTTTATTTTTTAGTTGTTATAAGAAGGACTTTGCTGCAGATTTCCTGATTTGTTTCCTCTATCGCCTATCACGACAATCACGGAACGATATTGGTTAGTGGATGTTCTTACACCGACACTGTGATATCACACGGTGCAACTATACCAGCATATTATGGAAATGACAAATGAGTAAATTTTTCCATAAGTGTAGAATTTGATAAAATCTTGAGAATAGAGCTACCGGGATTTAGTATAGCTGCAAACCATTGTTCCGGCAAAAATGTATGAATATGACTTTAATCGTTCAAGTCGTTCCGAAGCTACACGATCACTAACAGACGCATCGAGTATATAGAGATAGTTTTTTAAGAAAACCTTACACTCATAAGAGGTTCCTCTCTTGTGACAATATATAAATTACACATATACAGGCATCCAGATCCGTAACAGTTATTTTCAAGTAAAACCTGTGCGTGACAATAGCATGCGAGATTCAAACTCGGGGCCCTGCAGTACTGCAACCAAACGCTTTGCTACTGCGCTACCTAGTCTTCAATTTGAAGGTATGAGAGAAAATCGAGATAACATTCCACCTGATATTAAGTACAGTCTATGGAATTCTGCTACCAACTTCAAACAATGATGGCTATATAAGCGTTGTCACTACTGAGGAATAAGAACTCACTTGCAGCCTGAATGAAGAAAATGAAGAAAAATGAAATATTTGACTATACTCACTATGGTTAGTGGCGACGCATTTACAATTTGATTCTTAATAGAGGATCGATGTAGTCGTCTATGTACCCTAGTACCGCCCACTATTAGGTGGATTGCTTGCTAGTTTGTAACCTCAATTTTATCAAAAGAAGGCAAAAAACGCTGGACAGGCGGTTTTGTTAGCCCACAGTCAATTTTACGCGGTAGAGCAATGCTGCAGCTATATTACTGGTTTAGTTGTAGCACGAATGGGTCAGTTCGACCGGGGAAGGACCACGCTCTTACACGATACCAGCGCAAAATAGCAGCTTAACGCTGCTGTGTTTCATATGGTGGGTGCCGGAGACACTTTTATTAGAAACGAGGCAATCCATATTAGTCTTTACAGGTGACAACGCATCTTCATTTTGATTTGCAAACGAGGATAAATATAGATGTCTATGGGCCACAGCAACCAATTACAATCAGGTGGACTGTGTGCTCCTTTGTCACTCTTATCCAAAAAAAACACCTTCATACTAATAACGGTGATGTCCAGTACCACACCATGAGATTTGGGCAATAGCGTTCCTGGGTTTTTGGGGACAGTTGTTTGCTGGAGTTTTGTCTGACATTTAATCGTGTATGTATGAAATTTACAACGAGTGCTCAGTCCTCACTACCAGCTCTACATGGTAGATATAAACGTAATTAAACGTCCGGTATAAGCACCGGAGAAGCGGCTCTTGTCTGTATGACAGGGCAGCGTACTCGGAAAATGCATCAATTAAAAGTTGTGGAAACTATGAGAGCTCCTCTTAACGGCCCTTAGTATTTCCTTTCTGAAATTTATCGTAAATATATATTATAATTCCTGAAATTCACATACAAAAATGTGCCGGACGGGCGAAAATCTCCGGAGTAAATGTTGTCGGAGATACCCCGCGAGTCGCTCACGTCCTACACCTGTAGGTTCCAGACTCCTCCAACTGCCGTCTTTCACTGCCGTCTTTCACTGCCGTCTCTTTGGTTGCTGCGAATAAACTGTGGACTGAGGTTCAGAATTAAAATGCACGATTTGTAAATTAAAATAGCAAGGGAGTGGCCAGCGGATCGACTAATTATTTGTCGCGAGATTTTACACTGTTATTTATTTATCACTATTTTTCAACTATGATTTTTCACTATATATTTTAAAACACAGATTTAATTAAACACACAGTAATATTAAAATTTCTATTGGTTTTCTAAAATTTCTATTCGTATTTTTAAAATATCTGTTGGGAATATCAAATTTCTATTGGCAGTAACAAGTTCCTATTGGTATTCTCTACAATTTCTATTGGTAATTTTAAATATCTATTGAAAGTAACAAATTTCTATTGGTAGTATCCAAAATTTCTATTGGTAGCAGCTGGTTTTCTAACACTACTGACTAGCAGCTATTAATCAACTAAAATTAGTTGAATTTAAACACTTTTGTAACTGCGAATATCAGTTACCACTTTTTCCGTCTAGCTAACACTTTTCACGAAATGTAACGGCGAAATTTCCGTTACCACTTTTTTCAGCTAGCCAACACTTTTTCACTATATGTAACTGCGAATATCAGTTACCACTATTTTTGGCTAGCTGACACTATTTTTCTATGTGCAACTGAGAATTTTCAGTTGCCACTTTTTTCGACTATGTGTAACTGCGATTTTTCAGTTACGACCTTTTTCGGCTAGCTAAACTTTTCTATTTCACTTTAACTTTTCACTGTGTTCTGCTACTAGTCACTTCAGCTACTACCGGATACTGCTGCTTGTTACTGGTAGTTCTTCCTACTACAATGTTACTGTGATTTGCCCCCATAAGGTAGACTTCGGCTATACTCTATAGAGAGCCGCTTGCCAATTCCCATTTGCCTCTTTATTTTCAATCATTTTTCTTTATGCAAATGGCACAAATTGCAACTTTTCTATATAATACAAATCTTAACTCTAACATGCTATACATCATTAAATAGACATTTTTGTTCTACATTAGTATGCGATAAAGGATAATTAATATATTTACATTTAACAAAGTTATTCATTGAAATGTCCTAAACTTTTACACTAATTGGTCATATTAATTCTTTAATTATCCTATAACTTTTAAATCGTGCTTAATTATACAAAATATTTCTTTATTATAACGATCTATACATCATATGCTAACTAAATACCATATTTACAACTCTTTTCAGACATAAAATTATTCTCATTAATTTTTTGCTTAAAACTATTACGCAGTTAATTTAAATTTCCAGAAAGTTCTATAGCGCGGCGCGCTGTGATTGGTCGATATTTTCTTAAACAAAATAAAGTTGTTTATATTAACTATTGTCAAATCGACCTTCTATACAAACATATTGAGAGTTGTAAATACATGGTAAAACTATATTTAATACATTATTTAGTCAATTTTTCCGTATTTTCATTTCTTAAACAAATAAATATTCCTTAATCACTTTCTCGTTTAAAGTCATTTTTGCCGTTGTGAACAGTCATTTTGGCCGTCTCGAACATTTCTCCCGCCGTGCAGCGTCGCGAAGACCCGTCGCAGCGGCGCTGCATAATTTCGGTGAGAGACGTTGCCTCTACTTCGGCAGCGGCACGAGTTTTCTGGTTGGCCTCTTGATTAGTCCATTCGCTGTGCGTACCTCCACAGTGCGGATCTGTCCGTCCGCCCCGGGGTATATGTTTTCAATCCTTCCTCGTGGCCAGGTGTTACGAGGTAACTGGCTGTCAGCTATGAGGACTGGATCGCCCACCTGGAGATCGGGGCCTTGACCGTGGGCCTCCCGCCGGTTTTGAAGTTCCGGCAGATATTCTTTGACCCAACGCTGCCAGAACATGTCAGCGAGTATCTGGGAGCGTCGCCAGTGTTTTTTGCTGTTCGCATCTTTTTCACTAAAAACTCCAGGTGTTGGCAGTCTCGCAGATCCTCCCAATAGGAAGTGATTTGGAGTGATGGACTCGTTGTCTTTGCTGTCTACTGAGATGTGAGTCAATGGTCTGCTGTTTACTGTATATTCCACCTCGCAGAGCAGCGTGGTCAAGACATCTTCGTGCGGATGTCTCTCATGAAGGACGGTGTATAGTGCCGTCTTCACGCATCGAACAAGCCGTTCCCACACCCCTCCCATGAAAGGCGCGGAGGGGGTTATAAATCGCCAGACTATGCCTCGTCGGCTGGCTTCTTCTCGGAAGGCCTCTCGAAGCTCCTTGTCGGCACCGTGCATATTGGTGCCGTTGTCCGAGTAAATCTCGGTGGGATATCCTCGGCGCGCTGCGAATCTTCTTAATGCCAGTATGGCAGAGTCTGCGCTGAGATCTTTCACAATTTCCAAATGTACAGCTCGTGATGTAAGGCAGGTGAAGAGCGCCACGTATCTCTTCTGATGCTGACGTCCCACTGTTACGGAGAGTGGCCCAAAATAATCCAGGCCGGTGAACGTGAACGGTCTCTGGTGATGTGCGAGACGCGTGCTGGGATGATCACCGGTGGCTGGCATGGATGGTTGTGCCTTTCTTATGCGGCACTGAACGCATTGGCTTACTATTCTTTTAGTAGTGGGTCTTAGTCTGATTACCCAGTAATGCTGTCGAACCTCGTTGATGGTTGGTTCGGTCCCGCAATGATGCAGGCTACGATGCGTCCAATCAATATACAATTGGGTGATGTGATGATCACCATCCAATATAGCTGGCCCTTTCATATCTTCAGAGACTCCTTTTACAGCGGCTATTCGACTTCGTAGCGCAATGATCCCGTCTTTCAATTGTATCTGTAGTGGTCGTAGGCGGCTATCATGGGCGACCCTCTTATCGTTACGGAGATCGGCTATCTCTTGTGTGAAGGAGTCTTCCTGGATGACATGTACCAGGAGTTTTTCGGCCTTTCTTATATATTCGGCCTTCAGTGTGATGTATTTGTTCACATCTTTGCTTTTCATCTGACTGGTAGGCTGCGCGAGACGTCGCGGATTGCACTTCGATCTCCTCCAGTCGGGGTCTTCCTCTCTGTTTCTTTTTGTCCTTTTATAAAAGGTCCTGTCGGTTGTTTTGCGGCAGAGTGTTATGAATTGAAGCACTCTGGCCGTAGCTCGCACTAAGCGTTCCCATTTCGAAAATTTCGTCGGATCGGGAATGGCCTTTTTATATAGCGGAGCTCTATATCTTTCTGTGATGGTGAGAGATCTTTCTTCACCAGTAGGTTCGGATGACGTGGGTCGTTCTGTTGGCCATGCTGACGGTTCTTTGTATAGAAATGATGGGCCACTGTACCACTCGTGGTTAGAGTCGAAATTGGGTGGTACGTCACTCGTGGCGGTGTCAGCTATGTTTAATTTACGGTGCCAGCGCCAGTCATCCACTTTACTATGGTCCTCTATGGTTTCCTCGCTCTTGTGCAGCTCATTGGCCGCGTGGACGCGCTGATGCGGGGCTTTATTGTGCGCCCCGTGTAGCACCCATCCCAGTTCTGTGAGCGAGGCTATTGGCTGGTGCGGTGGACCTCTGCGTACTTGTGTAGCTATTAAGAGTCTCCAGTTGTCTTGTCCTATCAGGATCCTAGGGTTGCCTGAATCATATGTCAATTGATCCTTTAAGCCTTTCAAATGCTTACAATTTTCTATGTCTGTTGCACGCACAGTCTGCGGCCCCAAGCTTAGGCTGGCGACCGTGCGTGCTCTGAATGGCACCCTTTTTCTATGGAGACTCTTCAGTGACACTTTGACTCTTTGGGAGTCCGGCGAATCGAGGGTAGTGTTCCCGATAGCTGTGATCTTGAATGGGTCCAACCGCCCTTTAGCTCCAATTTGATCGGCAATCTCTTGATCCATTAACGAGACTGTCGACCCATCATCCAGCAGAGCGTGTGTGTTTATTGCTCCCGCCGGTCCAATTACTCGAACTGGAATTATCTTCAAGTAAGCTTGATGCTTTGATACAGCGAATGAGTTTGCCACTGTCTCTTGAGGTTTTTTTAGTGGGCCCTCTGTCTTTTCCTTTCTATTATTATTAAGGAGTCGATTGTGTGTCGCGTTGCATCCTTTTATTCCACACTTCGTGGTTTTGCATCTGTGTGTCTGACTTCTATAACGCAGACACCGGAAACATAAATTCCTTTGCTTGGCGAGTTGCCATCTTTTATCAATATCTGCCTCTTTAAACTTGTTGCAGTCGGATCCGTAATGACCCTCTTTTTCGCACACACTGCATTTCGGAGACGGCTTAGTGGTAGCCGTGTGCGTCCTATGCACTGGACGATTATTTTGCGCTCCGCTTATGATCTCAGGAGGCGCAAATGCACTACAGTAGCGAGCTTGTTCGGTGATAAATTCACTGAAGGAACCGAGGTCTGGTCTTGAGTCATACTTTTCTGTATAAATTCTATACCACTGCGCGCGTATAGAGTTTGGCAGTTTGTCTGTGAGGTGTCGTAGCAGCTCTGCGTTAACGAGGTAATGGTCTCGCTTGAGTGCTCGAAGTGTGACGACGCTTCCCCTTACTTTGCTCGCGAATGTACAAATATCTCTGGGTGCCTCTGTACAGCGTGGCAATCCCCGTAATTTATCGGTTTCTGCTTGCGCGATTGAATCTGGACGCCCAAATTGTAGCTCCAGTTCTCGCATAATCTCATCTGGTTTAGCATGCCCGATGAGTTCCGAACTAACTGTTTCCAAGGCTCTTCCTTGTAGACTTCTTCGTAGTCTAGCAGTATTTTCTATGTCATTGAAGTAGCCTCGGGTTGTTTCATAAATGGCACGGAACGAAAGCCATTCAGTATGTGCTCCGCTAAAGCTCGGCAGTGTCATTATCGCTTTTGATGCTGCGAAAGTATTTGACGATGCACTCTCTGGTTTTGGTTTATCAGCGAGTGCGGCTATAGCGGACGTGAGCTCCGATATGAATGGTCGGAGCACCCTGTCTTCATTGCTGACAGGTGCCTGGTTAGGTCTTTTTATTATGGGATTCTTGGTTGCTTCTTCCGGTTGGGGATCCTGGTAGGCGGGCTCTGATACAGCAGGTAGGAGCCCCCTGTCTTCATCAACCTTGGAGTCCTGGCAAGCCTTCTGAGGTACGGGACTCTTCGGTATATTTTCAGCATTGGGATCCTGGTAGGTGAGCTCTGATACAGCAGGTAGGAGCTCCCTTTCTTCATCAACCTTCGAATCCTTGTTTGTGAGCTTCATCGGCGGCTCACTGAGGTCGACAACCTCCGGGGGTGGCTTTGTGATGTTTTTATTAAGTGGGGCCTCCCCACCGGTGGTTGCGCCTTGCGTTGGCTTTTGTTTGGCTACAGAATTTTCGAGCCAAGATCGGACATACTCACTTTTGGAGTGACCATCCTCATCATAGTCGTCCGATTCATCATCTTCTTCAGCCATTTGTAATGAGATCTGTGCGAGTTCCAATTTTATTCTCAGCACTTCCTCACGAGCCTTCAAAACCTTTTTACTGGGCCGAGTGGTCTTCTTTGACCTTGTACTTTTATCGGGGTGGCCCCTTGGTGGCTCTTCGGCGCGGGAATATACCCGGGCTGTTGGCGGTGATGCACAGCGAATGTCATCGTTGCCTTCTATTTGTTTCCTCTGCTTCGGTGTACCAGCTTTAACAACGGCTGGCACTGGCAGGTGTACCCCCCCATCGCAGGGGCAAGCTATCTGTTCTCTCTGCTTCGGTGTACCGGCTTTAACAACGGCTGGCACAGGCAGGAGTACCCCCCATCGCGGGGGCAAGCTGGCGCCTCAGCGCCTTCTGTTGTGGATGGTGAGCGTGGTGGCATCTGGTGGCGGACGGTGTCGGTATTGTCCGACGGTCCATCATCCAGACCGACAGTCCACGCCATGGTTCCCCTTCCTTGCGAACGAGTGATCGGCATCTTGATTCTGAAATTTCAGCAACTTTAAAACGGTAGTGATTATTTACCCGGTTCCGAAATACTAACGGATTGACGAATCCCGTTCGAATGACCAGCGTATGTGGTCCGGTGTATACGGATGATTCGGCTCAAAGGACCATAAAATGGTCCGGCTGGCAGTTCAATCGGAAGGATCCGGCTCGAAGGACCATAAAATGGTCCAGCCGGCAGTACAGGTGGAAGAATCCGGCTCGAAGGACCATAAAATGTGCCGGACGGGCGAAAATCTCCGGAGTAAATGTTGTCGGAGATACCCCGCGAGTCGCTCACGTCCTACACCTGTAGGTTCCAGACTCCTCCAACTGCCGTCTTTCACTGCCGTCTTTCACTGCCGTCTCTTTGGTTGCTGCGAATAAACTGTGGACTGAGGTTCAGAATTAAAATGCACGATTTGTAAATTAAAATAGCAAGGGAGTGGCCAGCGGATCGACTAATTATTTGTCGCGAGATTTTACACTGTTATTTATTTATCACTATTTTTCAACTATGATTTTTCACTATATATTTTAAAACACAGATTTAATTAAACACACAGTAATATTAAAATTTCTATTGGTTTTCTAAAATTTCTATTCGTATTTTTAAAATATCTGTTGGGAATATCAAATTTCTATTGGCAGTAACAAGTTCCTATTGGTATTCTCTACAATTTCTATTGGTAATTTTAAATATCTATTGAAAGTAACAAATTTCTATTGGTAGTATCCAAAATTTCTATTGGTAGCAGCTGGTTTTCTAACACTACTGACTAGCAGCTATTAATCAACTAAAATTAGTTGAATTTAAACACTTTTGTAACTGCGAATATCAGTTACCACTTTTTCCGTCTAGCTAACACTTTTCACGAAATGTAACGGCGAAATTTCCGTTACCACTTTTTTCAGCTAGCCAACACTTTTTCACTATATGTAACTGCGAATATCAGTTACCACTATTTTTGGCTAGCTGACACTATTTTTCTATGTGCAACTGAGAATTTTCAGTTGCCACTTTTTTCGACTATGTGTAACTGCGATTTTTCAGTTACGACCTTTTTCGGCTAGCTAAACTTTTCTATTTCACTTTAACTTTTCACTGTGTTCTGCTACTAGTCACTTCAGCTACTACCGGATACTGCTGCTTGTTACTGGTAGTTCTTCCTACTACAATGTTACTGTGATTTGCCCCCATAAGGTAGACTTCGGCTATACTCTATAGAGAGCCGCTTGCCAATTCCCATTTGCCTCTTTATTTTCAATCATTTTTCTTTATGCAAATGGCACAAATTGCAACTTTTCTATATAATACAAATCTTAACTCTAACATGCTATACATCATTAAATAGACATTTTTGTTCTACATTAGTATGCGATAAAGGATAATTAATATATTTACATTTAACAAAGTTATTCATTGAAATGTCCTAAACTTTTACACTAATTGGTCATATTAATTCTTTAATTATCCTATAACTTTTAAATCGTGCTTAATTATACAAAATATTTCTTTATTATAACGATCTATACATCATATGCTAACTAAATACCATATTTACAACTCTTTTCAGACATAAAATTATTCTCATTAATTTTTTGCTTAAAACTATTACGCAGTTAATTTAAATTTCCAGAAAGTTCTATAGCGCGGCGCGCTGTGATTGGTCGATATTTTCTTAAACAAAATAAAGTTGTTTATATTAACTATTGTCAAATCGACCTTCTATACAAACATATTGAGAGTTGTAAATACATGGTAAAACTATATTTAATACATTATTTAGTCAATTTTTCCGTATTTTCATTTCTTAAACAAATAAATATTCCTTAATCACTTTCTCGTTTAAAGTCATTTTTGCCGTTGTGAACAGTCATTTTGGCCGTCTCGAACAAAAAATATAAAGAGAACGGTTATTTTACTATGACAAATGGTAAATTAAGAAATTTTTGCTACAATAAAAAACCGAAACGAGTTACTAAGACCAGCAATGCATCTGCGATTCCCCTGGTGATGCATTGTTCATAAGCAGCAGTAGTCACTCCTATAAATATAAACAATACTGACTACAAGACTACTTTTACGTGGTAGAGCCACGTTGCAGGCTGAAAAAGACTACACCGTCACAGATAACAACCGATTAAGGTTAAATAGAAAAGAATAGAATAGAATTATCTTTATTTAATATTAATTATACATTATTACATAGTACTTATTGAAAATCAATTTTCTATTTACCACCGGTTCGGAAAATACCTATGTGCTGGGAAGAACCTTTATATTAATTTTGTTTGTACAATTTTTAAATGAAATTTAATAAAAGCAACAAAAATTTGTTTAAACTGACTTCAAAGAGGGGGGAGTTTATCAATTCATTTATCTAAATATTTTTATGTATGTTCGGGCACAACTTCTTTGTTTGTAGACCGATTTCAATATTTTTTTATTTATTTATTGAACAACACAACAGATTACAACATGATTTAAAACTATAACTTACAATAATAATAGTGTGATACAAGACATAATCCTTATGCGTGTTATCACGGCATGCCAAGATTGAGAAACAAACATTTTAAATAAAAAAAATTAAACTAACTGGCTTTTAAAACCAACAAATCAAGAACTATAACTATAATGAATATTAAACGAAGAGGATGTCCTTGAGAATGTCTTTCAAAACATTTCTAAAGCGAACCAGACTAGAGTTGAAGATGTCAAGGTTGGTAAAGCGAAGGCTATAATCCTCATAAAGTCGACATAATCTAGATAGGGGTTGATTCCGGGAGATATTATTTCGCGATAGGGGTATGTCAAATATTTTTTCATAGGTTTACGTGGGTTGTGTTTTATGTTAAAATTTAACAGTTCCAAGACCTCGGGGCTGTCCAGTTCTGACTGTATTATTTTGTGTAGGTTATCTAGGTCCAATTCGTCGCGACGGAGGTGAAGTGGTATCATGTCAAACTCTTTAAGCCTCTCAGCATATGACCGGAGTCTTCTATTGTTGCCGGAACGTAAGTTTCAAGAACGCAAAAACTTGGATTGGGTTGAATAATTCTTTTTACTACTTAATTTATACTAAAGAGGTGGTCGCATATAAATTTAAATATTTTATAATAACCCCTAAGGGTGAAAAAATAGGGATTTAGATTTTCAAGTAATTATTTAGATGACATTGTAATAGCATCCTTGTACTTGTGATTTTCCCTTAGTTCATCCAAAAGGGTAAAGTAATTAATCTTCAAATAGCTTATAGTAGATTCCAAAAACATAATACTTCTGAGCAACGTAATAGCTTTTGGAGTGTTAACACATCTTAGCTTCAAAAGCTATTAAATTGAAATTATTTTATTCTTTGGTTTTGCAGTCGGTTTTTACTTTTTAATTTAAAGTTAAATTACGTTTAAAAGTATACCTAGCAACGATAATCGAAGGCACTTTTTACTGACAAGGATGACAATGAATACGATGTTCATTTTAATTCTTAATCGAGAATACACGTAGGCTGATAATATCTATAGACCACAGCGTCCACACACCACTGGGTGAACTGTGTGATTGTTTGTATAATCATCATCATCACCACTATCATCATCACATCCTTTCAAACGGCTGAACATAGGCCTCCCCCACAGATTTCCTCATAGGGATATTTATTAATTTGCCGCAGTTTTTATTATGATTTTGAATTAATTTCAAGAAGATGCTGCTACCCATCTCGTGTTTCATCTGTTATTATATCAGTTATCATCATTACCAGTATAAGAAGAAACTTTAATTTGAAATTTTTACGGAAGTTGAATGAATTTCTTTTTTCGTTTTATAGTAAGATAAAATTACACGATTGTAAATTGGCTTTATTCAATAATACGTAGTATTTAAGGGAATATAGAAATGCGAGATGCTCTGTGATATAAATAGATATAAGGAAATTACAGTGACAGATACACGGTTTCAGCATTAACAGTTTGATTTATGTAAGCCTGCCGTGTACACCAACGAGATATTCCTTGACCTTAATTAAATCACAAATTTATTGGTTATATATTCGCAAATAAATTAAATATTTTTACATACATTTTAATTACTAATTAATATTGATAGTTTTCAACGTAGTAGAGCCATGCTGCAGCTACATTATGGTTGAAGCACAAATGAGTCGGCTCGACCGTTGAAGGTTACTCTCACCGATCATCGACTTCCTAATAACAACTACATAATTAAAAACTGCGGATGCCAAGCCGCCTGCGAAGCGTGGAAACTATGGCAAATATTTTGCCGCCATAAGCGGCAATTTATAGAGGAGGCTTATATTCACCAGTAGGCTTTTGATAGGCTGTAATGGTAAACGCCCGTTTATGGAAATGACGTGGATTCAGTTTGACGATGTTTGCATAGGGCTTATCGCAATCTCAACCAGATGCGACCTTTGCAAAATTTAACTTTGTTATAACAGTTAATTTTGAACTCTTTATCTATTGAATAAAAACTCACATTCGTTTAACCGCCATCCAATAAATTGTCAACGAAACTGCTTCTTGTTTGCAGTTTATAAATTATTGTTTATCGAATGTTGCGATAAGGATTGCTAACTTTTTTCTCATACCATAATTTTATCGAGCTTAGTATCCATAAATATATACAACACAAAAAATTAAAAAATATAACTACAACAAACAAAAATAAAGAAATAAAGAAAGAAAATCGTCAAAAATTTTTGTATGCATAACATACGACCACAGTTAAATGAAAGGAAAATAGAAAAAATACGAAAAAGAAAAACTTTCACATAGCTAAAATAAATAAAAATAATTACATTATCATCACCTTTATCATCACTTGGATTAGGCATATGGCGGTAATGGATGGGTTAGAACAAGTGGAAGAGTATTCACCGCTCTATTTCACCCCGTATTGTCAAAAGCGACTGTGGATGTTTGTAATGTGAACCTTTACTTATCCTTCTACTTCTAAAAAGAGTTTCTTTAGAACCTATTTTATACATTAGAGACGTCCAATTCGGCTTAAAAAGATCTACTTCTTTTACCTCTCTCTCTTGTTCTCTATATACCTTAATATAGAATGTGATGCTCTATCAAAAGATACATAAATGTTAGTAGTGGCGACGCTAAACATGACAAACTTCTACCAGTTATTCAAGTTAGGACTGTTAAGCAGATACTTTGAGCTTAGAGCTAGTTCGAGATTTCATTAATTCCTAGTTCCTATCCTAATAACATTGCAATGCCGTTAAAAAAATATTTGAAATATTTTGATGTTAGCTTCGAGTGATATTATTAGATTTATACAAACCTTCGGTAGGTAGAAGATAAGCGATAGATATATTTATAGATAGCTTTCGCTGAGTTCGATTCACATCAGCACTATTTATATTGTTGACGCTTGGTGGGTAAAGATAATATTGTGAGAAAATGAATTTAGTGGTTAGAGAAGGAAAATACAAAATTCCGAGTAAAAATGGTGTAAACACGTATAGGGGGACCGAGGCAGACTCTTCGTGCCATAAAACTGAATGAATGCGAATGCCCTAACTCGTTAACTCCGCACTTTATATTCCTTAATATAAGGTGTATAAGGAAGATAAAATTAACAAATAAATAAAACCTTCTGTACACAGCAGTGGGAAGTTACCTAACTAACGTCGTGAATCAATAAAAATAAGTTAATTAAACGCGATAGAATCCATAAAGGTAGTTTTATTCCAAGTTACCTGACTGTTACTTTTTTAAGTAAGGTTAAAAAACACACGCAGTCCACTATTTCTTTAGTGTTTATGAATACTAATATAATTTTACGTAGTAAAGTCATGCTGTAGCTACATTATTAGTAAATTTGTAGCACGAATGGGTCGGCTCGACCAGGGAACGACCACGCTCTCACAGAATACCAGCGTAAAATAGCAGTTTAATGGTGCTGTGTTTCGTATGGTGAGTGTAGAGAACTGGAGACCCTTTTAACTAGAAACAAGGCAGTCATCTTATTCCTCAGGAGTGATAACGTTCTGCATTTTAAATTGAAATGGAGGATAAATGTGGATGACTATGAGCCACAGTATACACTTCTCAACATGTGGGCTGCGTAGTAGTTAATCACTCTTATTCTTTAAAAAAAAAATATCATACTTAAAACCCATGGCCCTTTTTTTAGTATAGAAGACTTAAAATAATCTTCACGCTTACGTGGGAATTGGCGATCGTAGTAACATATAGTGTGTATTCAGCCTTTATTCACTCATATGTGCATTTAAGTCTATCAAAGGCGTGTACGTATTGACAATTCAAAAATGTATTCAGCAGACACAGTACACGTCCCACACCTGTGGGTCCACAGGCATGTGTCACCTGATTTCTGAGAGTGTTATAGAGCATTAGCTTCGCCGCGAAAACTGATCGAAAGAAAGGAAAAAAGCGAAATGATATTTTTAATTGCTGCAGCTTGCTTTTATTAACGTTAATTTTACCTTGTAGTGATGTAAGAATATCCTCTATCCCATATTGTGCCGTGGGTGTCATAAGAGGGGACAGAGGGAAACAAACCAGGCGATGGGCAGCAGCGTCTTCCTAATAACTTAACCTAATTTCCCAAGCACGCAATTTTTTTTGACGTATTCCTTTACCAGCCAGCACGTGGTTAATACGCCCATAATATTACAATAAACAATTTCATTAGTACAAGCGAGGATCAAACGCGACTTGTTGGCGTGCTATCAAATTTACGATGGGCGATAGACTTTGAACTGTTATACCAGCTTGATAATTTACATTAGGAATTATTCAAGGTTATACAGGATATCCGCAGTAGAACCAGAGTAACCGACATAGCCCAACGGATTAGTAAGCTCAAGTGGCAGTGGACCGGCCATATATCTCGAAGAACCGACAACCGATGGGGAAGAAAGGTTCTCGAGTGGCAGCCTCGTACCGGTAGGCGAAGTGTAGGGCGTCCCCCCACGAGATGGAGTGACGACCTGGTAAGACATGCAGGAAGTCGATAGATGCAGGTGGCTCAGGACCGTGCTTTGTGGCATTCTTTGGGGGAGGCCTATGTTCAGCAGTGGACTTGTGAAGGGCTGTAATGATGATGATGATACAGATATTTTATTATTAAAGAAAAATTACAGTTCTTATACGTGATAGAGCCATGCTGCAGGTATATTATAGTTGTGTAATGAATAGGTCGGCTCGGCCGGGGAGGAACCTCGCTCTAAATGAATACCTGCTTCTACACTCACAATACGGCTTAATGCTGCTGTGTTTCGAATGGTGAGTGTGAAAAACCAGAGACCCATTCTTCTGGAAACGAGGCAATCCATCTTGGTCCTCAGGGGTGGCAGCGCATTTCCATTTTGATTCTTTATTGGGATAGATATATATGTCTATGGACCACAGCATCCACTAACCATTAGACGGACTGTGTGCTCGTTTGTCACCCTTATTTTATATAAAGAACGGAAGTTACATGTATTATTTAAAATACCTATAACTCTTCATGCTAGGGAAAAATTTACATCATAATAAGAAATGAGTGTTACATTTTGGTAATATCACACTAATTTTCCTGCCCTTTACCGCGAAACCCGCAGTCGTTTTCAGGTAATGTCTGTAATGGCTCACGTTTTTATTCCGTCCCGAGCTGAACGTCTAATCTCTACCAACCGTCCCTTCCGGACCATTCCCGGGCCATTAATGTTTGTAACGAAATACTAGTATAATTATATCCTACTATTCTTTGAATCTTTTGATGTCACTCAAAATTTATTGTAGGATGTAATGACAAAGCGCCCTCAGATGTTGTTACTTAGCAACGTAAGATAGACAAAAAACTTTATTCCCTTTAAAATCATTTTAATTATTTACTAGTACCGTACCCGCCGCCTTGCTGGCGCAGAAGAAATAATTGGGAAAATGTGCTTTTAAGGAAAGAGTTACATTGTTTAATTAGGAATGATATTACATTCATTGAATTATATATAATTTACAAATAAATTTTTCGATACGATACACGCGCCGTTTTTTTTTTATAGGATCGGGTGACAAACGAGCACACAGTCCACCTGATGGTAAGTGGTTACTGTGACCCATATACATCTACATCTATCCTCAATAAAGACTCAAGATGCAGATGCGTTGTCACCCGTGAGGACTAAGATGGAATGCCTCTTTGCCAGTAAAAAGGCTCTCCGGTACTCTACACTCACCATACGAAACACAGCAGCGTTAAGCTGCTATTTTACGCTGGTTTTCTGTGAGAGCGTGGTCCTTCCCCGGTCGAGCCGACCCATTCGTGCTACAACCATAATATAGCTGCAGCATGGCTCTACCACGTAGAAAAACGTACGCGTAGTAAGGTAATTGCACTATGCTTGTAACCTTTGTGCCAGTGCAATAAGTTGACAAAGTTTTACCGCGATGTGATTAACAGTATGGCAGCGTATAAAGTGCGAACAAACAAAAATTATTTTTAATATATTTGATCGGTGATTCCGCCAACTTCATGACTCCACACTGTTACTGTGAATTTATTGACAGAAAAAACCAATAAGAGAGATTCGAACTCGGTATCTCATGATCAACAACCGGCGTTTACGTCCGCTAGTGTTGAAAATGGGATTAAATTATTATTTACCGATCCGCTCGTTGGTCTGTGGGTGTTTGTGATATAGCTATTACAAAATGACTAACAATTTATCACATAAGCCATATTGTCAAGTTTACACTTATGCTTTGGATAGTGAAAATGATGATAAAATCTTTATTGTTTACCCTATTCCTTAATTTTGTAATTGTATAGCCTTTGCAGATAAGGTTCAGAATGAGTAACATAGGCAAATGATGAAAAAAAATTAATTTAAAAAAATCTCAAACATTCTGTCCTTTTTATCTTTTAAAATCAAAATGCGTGGTAATGCATTATTTTACTACGCGCGCACACATGCGTAATGCCTCCTCTACATTATTCGCGAAGTAGATCGAATTTGGACGAGGCGAATAGAGAAAAAAACCTGATCGCTCTCGGTTTTTTTTCCAGTAAAAGGACTTCGCGAAGTACCCCGAAGTTACACGAAGTGCCTCACTACACTACTCGGCTAACGCCAGTTTTGAATATTTTTTTTATATATAAATATTAAATTTGTAATTTTCTACATAATTATCTATTTAGTTAACGCATTGACGTCGTACTGTTCACACAATTAGGTACCTATAGCAGCTGCCTCTTGAACGCTATTCATGTTAAGGATGCGGGAGGCTCAAAACGACTGAGCTCTTCGCGAAGTAGCACGAGTGTGTAGTCACGTTCTTCGGACTGTGATCGACTTTGGTGAGCACTTCATCAAAGTTACTTCGCAAGTAGTGTAGAGGAGGCATAAGGGTCTATCGGTTGGGAACATTGTGAATTGAATTATAGTTCTTGCCCATTAATCACATTCAAATTGGGATAATTTCAAATAAAGGTAAAAGCATTATTTACTCATATTTTCAAAACTGCAATAACAGTATATCATTATTTATATATATGAACTTATGTTTAAAATTTGGCTTCTTTTTGAAAAATAACCCTGTGTATTATAATGATTTGGATAATATTAATACCATATATATTTTCCATTCTTAATAACATTCTAGCTTAGGCTATTAAGAAAGGTTCTCGTGTAGCAGTCTCGTACCGGTATACGAAGTTTAGTGCGGTCCCCCACTAGATAGAGTGACGACCTGGTAAGACACGCAAGAAGTCGTTGTATGGACGGTGCTTTATGGCATTCCTTGGGGCAAGCCTATGTTCAGCAGTGGACTTGTTAAAGGCTGTAACGATGAACCTCTTGAGCTTAATAGAAGCCAGTTATTTAAATACTACAGACATACACTTCAACTTAATATTACAGACATACGCTAAAATTCTAATGTATTTGCCTGTGTAGATATGCGAGAATTGTAAAATGGATCAGTTTATAACTTGCTTTTACAGTCTATTGTATTTTCAAGTGCCCCAATCTAATAAAGTACGACGACCTCAAAGACTTTTAAATCATATTCTAAAACTACAGCTTTATTTCTCGGGATAATCCTCTAATGTGTTCTCTGCGTGACAGGGAGCTCCAAAAACGGCTTTGGCGAGATTAGTGGAGTGCAGGGAGCTATGCGTAGCCCATTATATTGCCGTACTTTTGAACTACGATTCGTAGCGCTGTCGCATGCAAATTCTGATTATATTTTATAAGCTTTTAACTTTACACTTTTCTTTGTTTTAAAAGAGATTTAAATATTTATTCAGAATTATTTTAATATAACTTAATTTTATATAACTTATATTCAAATGGATATTTATTCATGATAGTTAATGATAATACTTAGAATTGTTGTTTGAATGTGTTTTTTCCCTGCCTTTTCTGTTGTATACCGTTAAAGTCTATTAAAGTCCACTGCTGAATTGGATAGCAGGTTGACAAGCTCAGTTTATTTTTATTTTTAGTCGTTATTAGGAAGACGCTGCTGCCCATCCCTTGATTTGTTTCCTCTGTCGCCTCTTACGACACCCGCGGGACGATATGGGGTGGTGGATATTCTTACGGTACGTGTACACCAAAACCGATTTTCTCGGCCGATGGCGGACAGAACTACCCGGACGAGTAACTCGGACGTGTATGTGCTTACAGTGCAAGAGTGTACCACGTGTGCCGACATTAGACATCGCCGGTATTCTGTTGTTGACTATGTTGCTTAACAGAGTGAAGACGCATTTTTTTAAATATCTGGAACCGCTATATCCATTTCCGATCCAACTTCAGCCCATAACCGTTTCGAAACGTCTGTATTATTGTAATTGTCTATTATAAACACAACTAATTAATTGTTCAATATCCATAGTCGTTTAGGTAGATAGCAACACTGACAAAAACAACAGAATAAAGACAAAATGATTAAATTAAACTATAAATACACTCAATTTTCACTGTAGACGCCGGCAATCTGGCGAGAAATCCCAGCAAGTTCGGACTCAACGGTTGATCGGCCGATTTCGTGCGTCATCGGAAGATGACGGTCGTGTTGATGTACGCACTCTCTTTCCTTTACAAGTGTTTGATTCGATCGTCCGAGTTCGGCCGTCACCGCCCGAGCAAACTTCGACCGTTGACGGATTAGGTGTACGCGTACCCTTACACCGCTACTGCACGATATTACTGTTGTGTGGCAGCAGATAAAGGTAATAAGCTAAGCAGCTCTTAAATGAGATTTAAAGAAGGCCGTGAAGTGATGGTGTAAAAATATCCTTTGCTCTATATCATCTCTTGAGTATCGTAAAATGCGATAGAATTAAAAAAAGAACAGGATATGAGTCTTCCTAATAACAACTACATAATTAAAAACTGCGGATGCCAAGCCGCCTGCGAAACGTGGAAACTATGGCAAATATTTTGCCGCCATAAGCGCCAATTTATAGAGGAGGCTTATATTCACCAGTAGGCTTTTGATAGGCTGTAATGGTAAACGGCCGTTTATCGAAATGACGTGGATTCAGTTTGACGATGTTTGCATAGGGCTTATCGCAATCTCAACCAGATGCGACCTTCGCAAAATTTAACTTTTTTATAACAGTTAATTTTGAACTCTTTATCTATTGAATAAAAACTCACTTTCGTTTAACCGCTATCCAATAAATTGTCAACGAAACTGCTTCTTGTTTGCAGTTTATAAATTATTGTTTATCGAATGTTACGATAAGGATTGCTAACTTTTTTCCCATACCATAAATTTATCGAGCTTAGTATCCATAAATATATATAAGAGAAAACATAAAAAAATAAACCTAGCAATTAAAAATTAAGAAGAAATTCGTCAAAAATTTGTAAGCATAGCATACGACCACAGTTATTTTTTTTTATAGGATAAGGGTGACAAACGTGCACACAGTCCTTTCAATGGTAAGTGGTTGCTGTGGCCCATAGACATCGACATCAAACAAAATGCAGATGCGTTGTTACCCGTGAGGACTAAGATGGAATGCCTCATTTCCATTAAAAGAGTCTCCGGTTCTCTACACTCACCATACGAAACACAGCAGCATTAAGCTACTATTTTACGCTGGTATTCTGTGAGAGCGTGGTCCTTCCCCGGTCGAGCCGACCCATTCTTGCTACAACTATACTACTTATATAGCTGCAGTATGGCTCTACCACGTAGAACGTTTAATGAAAAGAAAAGAGAAAAAATACGTAATAGAAAGACTTTCACATAGCTAAAATAAATAAAAATAATTACATTATCATCACCTTTATCATAACTTGGATTAGGCATATGGCGGTAATGGATGGGTTAGTACTAGTGAAAAAGTATTCACCGCTCTATTTCACCCCGTATTGTCAAAAGCGACTGTGGATGTTTGTAACGTGAACCTTTACTTATCCTTCTACTTCTAAAAAGAGTTTCTTTAGAACCTATTTTATATATTAGAGACGTCTAATCCGGCTTAAAAAGATCTACTTCTTTTACCTCTCTATCTTCTTCTCTATATACCTTAATATAGTCTGTAATGCTCTATCAAAAGATATATAAATGTTAGTAGTGGCGACGCTAAACATGACAAACTTCTACCAGTTATTCAAGTTAAGACTGTTAAGGAGATATTTTGAGCTTAGAGCTAGTTCGAGATTTCATTAATTCCTAGTTCCTATCCTAATAACATTGCAATGCCGTTAAAGAAAATATTTGAAATAATTTGATGTTAGCTTCGAGTGATATTATTAGATTTATACAAACCTTAGGTAGGTAGAAGATACGCGATAGATATATTTATAGATAGCTTTCGCTGAGTTCGATTCACATCAGCACTATTTATATTGTTGACGCTTGGTGGGTAAAGATAATATTGTGAGAAAATGAATTTACTGGTTAGAGAAGGAAAATACAAAATTCCGAGTAAAAATGGAGTAAACACGTATAGGGGGACCAAGGCAGACTCTTCGTGCCATAAAACTGAATGAATGCGAATGCCCTAACTCGTTAACTCCGCACTTTATATTCCTTAATATAAGGTGTATAAGGAAGATAAAATTAATAAATAAATAAAACCTTCTGCGCACAGAAGTGGGAAGTTACCTAACTAACGTCGTGCATCAATAAAAAATAAGTTAATTAAACGCGATAGAATCCATAAAGGTAGTTTTATTCAAAGTTACCTAACTGTTACTTTTTTTAAGTAAGGTTAAAAACACACGCGGTCCATTATTTCTTTAGTGTATACGAATACTAATATAATTTTACGTAGTAGAGTCGTGCTGTAGCTATATTATTAGTAAAGTTGTGGCACGAATGGGTCGGCTCGACCAGGGAACGGACACGCTCTCACAGAATACCAGCGTAAAATAACAGCTTAACACTGCTGTATTTCGTATGGTGAGTGTAGAGAACCGGAAACGCTATTTACTGGAATAGAGACATTCCATCTTAGTCCTCACGGCTCACAACGCCTCTGCATTTTGATTCGTAAACGAATATAGATGTAGATGTCTTTGGTGACTGTGTGCTCGCTTGTCACCCTTATCCTATAAAAAAAGAAATTTGTGTTTTGTCATCATTCTCGAAGACTAAGTGAAATAATTCGTTAGTAATAAGAAGTGTACCGGACTCACAGTTTTTATCGATTAAGACATGCAGATGCGTTGTCACCCTTGAGGACTATGTAAATGTCACGTCACCAGTAAAAAGGGTCTCCGGTCATCATCATTCACCATACGTAACATGGCAGCATTATTCTAATATAATAAAATCCCGCTGGTATTGAGCGAGCGATATCTCACCCTGGTAGAACAAACACATTCGTGCTACAGTCTAGATCAGTTCAGAGTATTTCCTCCATAAAAAAAGAAGAGTAGTAATTACAATTAAAAAACTGGTAGAAGAACTGATGATCATATCCAACGTAGTACGAGTATCATCTATCTGCTAAATGACGTGGCCGAAAATTTTGGTTTATGGTGAAATTTGGGAAAGGCTGAATTTGGCTTTACAGCAATGATCTAACGTGAGTTATTGGTAGAAAAGTACAGTATATAGTCAAAAACCTCATTGGCATAACTCAATGAAAAGATCCACGGTTACTCAGGGGCCCAGCGCTCGCTACAAATTTCACAGTACGCAAGCTACCTAGGTTCGATCGCCGCTGGCACCAATGAAATTAATTGCGATTTTAAGGGCTCGGCGGTGATGGAAAACATCATGTGGTAATCTGTAAATCTGGAAATGGCTGAGAAATTGAAAAATTATATTTCTAAGTTGTATCTTTACTAACTCAATGCTAAAATTTAGAATACGCAGATACGAATCCTTGATATCTTTATAACTTGCTGTAAGATATAACGGCTCTGCTTTTTTATTAATCATAATTATCATTATTATAACCATTTAGAAGTCCACTGCTGAACACTGGCCTTCCCAAGTAAAGCTATAAACTGCGGTCTTATACCACCCGCATCCAGTGTCTTTCTACATGTCTCATCATTTTTGAAGTAAAAACTTCTACGTGGTAGGGCCATGCTGCAGCTATATTATGGTTGTAGCTCGAACGGGGAAGGACCACGCTCTCACAGAAAACCAGCGTAAAATAGCAGCTTAACGCTGCTGTGTTTCGTATGGTGAGTGTAGAGAACCGGAGACCCTTTTTACTGGCAAAGAGGCATTCCATCTTAGTCCTCACGGGTGACAACGCATCTGCATCTTGAGTCTTTATTGAGGATAGATGTAGATGTCTATGGGTCACAGTAACCACTTACCATCAGGTGGACTGTGTGCTCGTTTGTCACCCTTATATTATTAAAAAAAAATAGTTGTGTTGAGCGATTTTTGCTAGGGGAGAAACTTATGTGTCCGCTTCACTCACAGACGTTACGAGTATGTATCTACGTCAACCCAGACTAACGACGCATAGTATATCGGCCTGTGTACATGTGTGTGCATATATCATTGAGTTTTCACTTCTGTCGGCAGTTCTTATAACTGCCTTTTTTTAAATAATAACTAGCGTTCCGCCCACAAAAATGCCACGTACCGGGTTCAATTGTGAATCTAAACCATCCAGGGATCCACACAAACACACACAAAAAACATTCATCAGAATCGGTCGACCAGTTTCGAGTTTTAACGAGACTAACGAAACAGCAATTCATTTTTATATATAAAGATAATCACTATTTCACTAATGTTAGTTTTATAGCTCTTCTATAATTGTATTTTTTGCTTGGGATGTTGACGGTTATAAGTGTGAATGAGCTGTAGCTGTCATTTCTTATCAGGTTGACTCTTAGCTCATTTGTTACTCATAATTTTATTGGAAAAACTCCCTCCATATCCCACAATTTCTGACTTCACCATACCACCCCGTAAAGCTCTAAAGCTTTAAGTTGACAGGGTGGTATGGCGCCTATCTCTGAACAATTTCAACACATTAAAGTCTGTAAATTGCCCTCGATTTGTAATTCTAGTCGGCGTAATTGACTACAAAATGAATTGGGGTCGTGAAAAGGGTCGCGCAATATTTTATACAAATTACTATTAGACTTTTTCATTAGGTCGCGCGGAGCTATTAAGATATGGGTGTTTTACGTGATTCAAATAGAGAGCAGGCAATAAATTTTTCGATTACCACCACGCGCAAGTCCTTCCTAAAATATAGGTGTATCTATTGTTATTCATTCGAATAAAATAATGTAATTACTTTTGTGTCCCATTTTTATTGATATTCTATTGTGAATACTAAACGGTTTTTGACGGCTCCGTGGTGCAGTGGCTTAGCAATGAGTTGCTGCGCTGGGGGCCGCAGGTTCGAGTCACACACGGAACAAGTATTTGTATGGCCTCCAAACAATTGTTCCGGGTCTGGATGTTTGTCCTTGTGCAATCTGTGTTTATAAACTGCTTCCACGATACAGGAGAAAAATCCTAGGGTGCAGATAACGTTTAAAAAAAAAGCTGTGTTAGCTCAAGGGCTAAGCGCTCGCTGTAAATTTCACAGTACGCGAGCAACCAGGCTTTTTAAATTTTATGGGGGAAAAGAGGAAATAGAACCAGATAGTGAATCTTCTTCATTCTTCTTCTTCATCAGCCCATAAAAGCCCCCTTCTAGACTTGGGCCCCTCATGTTGCAGGTCAGATTTTTTTTATACTGATGTGACAAATAAACTTACAGACCATCTTATGGTAAGTGACTACTGTGTCACATAGATATCTGCAATTTTAATCAAAGAAGAACCAAGATCCTTTGCTTAAAGTTGGTTACCTGACAGACTGCAATTAATAAATAAATAATACGTTTATTTCGGTAATCTTGTTAACAACATAATACTAAGACTTCCCAGTGAGTAATCAAAAGATACTCGTGTTGGGAATGACCTGCTACTTTCCTTAAGGGTTACAAAAAAGTATGATTACACAAATTTTAACCTCTAGAAAATTTGTAATTAGTATGTGTATATTAAGGAGTTTGTGAATGTGAGTGTAGGAGTGTTGTTGTATGTATGATGTGGGGGTGTGTGTGTATGTGATGGTGGATGACTAAATTATAAGTAAGAAGACTAGTTGCCTTGCAAAATAAAATTTTACTGATCAAATATGAAAGACGGAATACTGTTAGACCTGTAAATGTATAAGATGTTAGTGAGATAGATTTCAGACAATTATGTTTACTCTCTATACCTTTTCAAGATTAAAACAACTGTATACGCACTTCTTCTTCATCCAGACGGAATCTTAGGCAAAAAGGACTCCAACCACCTAGTAAAATTTACGAATTTACTTTAATCTTCATGCTTTGCAGGTCATATAACCACACGGCTCGCATCTGTGACCGTACTGCTCGCCTCTTACGATACCAACGGACCGAAAGGAGGTGATGAATGTTAATAATCCGTCACCCCACGGCCAGTAGATAATCAATACTGTTCTTAATTTAAAAAGTATTTGCAAAAAGAACCCGTCATTCTAATGCAACTGATTTTCCAAATGTGCATAATAATTATTTTTTTGGAAAATAAAATAAAATAATGTTTATATTATAAATGATTACAAGTATTTATTGAATGTCATTTTAGCTTTATCACTAATTCTGAAAAAACCTCAGTCCTGGGAAGAAACAGCAAGAAACAATGCGTAGAATTTTTAATCATTAACTAACAATATAAAATTTTATACAATTAAGTAAGGAACTCTATCCGCTTTTCTCGCTCAAATGTTAAGTAATAGCCATTCAGCGGGGAAACGCAGCCAGCGTTCTTGACAGGATACCGCGGGGAGTAGGACTTTATGATAATTATTAGTTTTAGTGTTTTTATTATAGTTTTTTAATATTGTGTATATTAAAAAATAAATAAAGATTACTAAGAAATAGCATGTCAGCGATCACCTTATTCCCAGGGGTTATTATAAATAATGTACTCTTAATTAGTATAGTAACACAATTTTTGCTTAGCAAAAATGTTAAAGTTTAGTTTTAGGTACTAACTCATTGGAGTCGAGAAAATGGTAGGTACAACTAACTTGTGCTTGTTCCTAGTATTTACAGAATGTTCATCACTATTTTCAGTAAAACCTATACCTATTCCTTTTTGTGTACACGAATAAAATTTTCGTAAATATACTGAGAGTCAAATTGCAATAATGTTTAGTGTGAGAAGAGAATCCATCAAATAAAATCGTCCCGTTGGTCTTATTAGAGGGGACGATTTCAAAGGCATCAAACCTTTCTATTGTTTCACGATTTCAAAAGTTTTCATGATTTCCAATAGATGGCGCTGGCATCATCTCGTATTTATATTTTATACAACCACAGATCGGTGACGAAGATCAGCGTCTGGTAGTACGGCCGCCAAGTGCGTTTTTACCAATTGCGTAGCGCTTTTAACAAATATTCCTAACAATAGGATCACCCATATCAAGTAGTGAACTGTTAAAAGTTGTTGATAATTATAATGACGATAACACTTCAAAGGACTGATCTAAAGTAATTTAATTTTGTACCTACAAAAAACACATTAAACTAATTTTCCTCACTTATTTGTAAAACTGTCATCTAGCGTTTTTATTGTTAACTAAGACATTGTCAAAATATCGTGAAGCGGTTGTAATAAAATGAATGTCACGCGCTTTCAAAAGCTTCCACCACCACCCGATAGATGGCGTGTTTTTAAATATATCTTAAAATAGAGATTCAGTATATACACGTTGTTTTTTCATTGTGCAATTTATTTATAAATTAATAATTTTATAAAAGGCCAGTTATAGAGTGAGATGGTAATTTGTAAAAATTAAAGAAAAATAATTATTTTTATCAGTATCAAAATGAAATACCATTCCTATGTATTCTATTGAAAGACAGGTTAATCAACAATTTAACTAAAATTATTCAAATTTCTGCCAGAAAAAAGTAAAAGTATTATTTCTAATGTATTATTCTTAAGTATTATTACTCTTAAGTATTATTTCTTACGTGGTAAAAATAGCAGTTTTCATTTAATTTCAATCCATTATTATTTCATTACAATTTACATAGGCACCTCATTTCTGGAGGGCACTTGAAGCAGTGAAGGATCCACGACGCTTCTACAGTGCACACATAAGTACACGAAATACTTTTTTTTTCAAAAGATTTCGCTCCGATGTCTCACCATCGTAACTTGGTAAATTAATATGAAAACATTGCAATTAATAATTAGATAATTGATCCAACTTTTTGTTCACGTATCAACTTTTATATTGAGCACTATCTTCTATTACGTCTCTAGCTTAAATCATTACAACTTTTTTGATTCACCAATAAACCATTGTCATGACTTCTTAATTTTATTTCCGGTTTCTATTTGCGGTCATTAATATATTGTTTAGATATTACTCTTTTCTTTTCTTTTTCTTCTTTTCTTGCTATTTAAAATACGTAACCTCCACACTACCTACGTTGTTTTTACACGTGGTAGAGCCATGCTGCAGCTATATTAGTAGTATAGTTGGAGCACGAATGGGTCGGCTCGACCGAGGAAGGACCAAGCTCTCACAGAATACCAGCGTAAAATAGCAGCTTAACATTGCTGTGTTTCGTATAGTGAGTGTAGAGAACCGGAGACCCTTTTTACTGGAAAAGAGGCATTTCATCTTACTCCTCAGGTGTGACAACGCATCTGCATTATGATTTGCAAACGAGCATAGACGTAGTCTATAGGCCACAGCAGCCACTTACCATCAGGTGGACTGTGTGCTCGTTTGTCACCCAATCCTATAAAAAAACCATTTTCTCCTGTATCATGGCTGCCAGTTTATAAACATAAATTATGTAAGGAGTAAGGACAACCATCCTGGCCTGGAAGTGGAACGATTGTTTGTACGCCATACTAATATTTCCTCTGTGCGGGATTCGGACACGCGGCAAACTCTGAGATATACACATATCTACAATAAGCAAAAATACTTGCGACGCAAAGTACTAAGTCTGCCATCTATCGTTACTAATGTAAACTAACAGAATTAAACATGTTTTTGAAAATGTGCCATCTAGTGCAACTTTGTAAAACTTGCTACGAAACAACATGCTTGTAACACTTGTTGATAACCACATTCAGCGCAAAGATGGTACTATTTAATTAAGTGATTTTTTTCCTGTAGTTATGTTATTTCATATAAATAAAAAGTTTAAGGTGACAAACGAACACACAGTCCACCTGATGGTAAATTGTTGATGTGGCCCATAAACATCTACATCTATCTTCGATTACGAATCAAAATGCAGATGCGTTGTCACCCGTGCGGACTAAGATGGAATGCCTCGTTTTCAGTAAAAAGGTTATCCGGTTCCCTACACTCACCATACGAAACACAGCAGCGTTAAGCTGTTATTTTAAGCTGGTATTCTGTGACAGCATTGTCCTTCCCCGGTCCTTCCCCGTGCCACAACCATAATATAGCTGCAGCATGGCTCTACCTCGTATAAATTATTACAATACGTACAATTTCTAAACCACTGCGCGATGGAGCCGTCAGTTTTGACTACCTGTCAAAAGTTCATTGAAGATAGGCTTCCCCCATAGATTGCCTCGTGCGGGGTATATTTGTTATAGTTGCCACGTCTGACCAGCGGGTTGGCAACTGTATTTTTTATTTTTTTATTAGTTGTTGTCAGAAAGATCCTGCTATCCATTCCGATTCCTTCTGTGTTGTTGACTGGACACGGTTAAATCATAATTTTTAAAAAGGAATACGAGTATACTCCGTAATTTCCTCTAATATTATTTCATCCTCATTTATAACAATACAAACTCGTTTAATTTTTATTACATTATTATCAAAATAAAATCCTTTATCGTCTGTTAAAATGATATCAAAATAGTCAAAAATACTAACACCACATCATAACTGTTAGTAACATTGAAACAGTCAAGGTGTTCAAATATTATGAAACAACCAAAGTGATCATTATTATTGAAACATACATAGTAGCCAAATTTTCAGAACTTCAATCTATCTTTTTTTTTATATGATAAGGGTGACAAACGAGCACACAGTCCACCTGATGGTAAGTGGTTGCTGCGGCCCATAGACATCTACATCTATCCTCTATTACAAATCAAAATGTAGATGCGTTGTCACCCGTGAGGACTAAGATGGAATGCCTCATTTCCAGTAAAAAGGGCCTCCGGCCACCTGCACTCACCAAGCGAAACGCAGAGGTAAACATCTACTTCACGCTGGTTTTCTGTGAGGTCGTGGTACCACCCCGGTTCGAGCCGGCCCATCCGTGCGACAGCAAAAGGTACCGCGTGGCTCTACCACTGTTAAAAATATTAGAACACATCTATCTTAAATATATTAGAACACATACAACATTATATATATGAGTTCATTTAAACCGTTCAAAATTATAAAAATAAACAAAACACCAACGGTATCCAAGAAGCCAGAGTATTCAAATATTTGGAAAACTTCAGGAAAAGAAATTTAAATTTCCTTTTCTGAAGTTGTCCATCTTATACCCTATGTTATCGGTACAAATACCGCAATTTAAATGATTTCAAAAGACACAAACACGGTAAACATAATATCATCAACTTAATAATTGAATTAGTAGGTACCTACTATTCCGCACCTTACCCTTACGCTACCCTTGCTTCCGTATCCTTAGCATTAACAACGCAATACAGATAATGGACTAATCTACTTCTGATCAGCAATAGACATTGGCAACGCATCGCCGCAGTAATCCGTGGCCCGGACAGTCTGCGGTGGTAACCAAAGCCCCGCCACGTCTGCGGTCGCAATCGTATGTCATCGTCTACATGGAGGATTGTGTTCGCTTCACACGTTAGGGTTGGCAACTGTTATATTATTATTGCTTAAGAGGAAATTAAAAAAAAAGTAAGTCGTAAGCTATACGTCGTAGAGCCACGTCGCAGCAAAGTACGGTCAGTTCGATAGGGACGACGATCACAAAGAATTACAACATGAAATAGCAGTATTACTTGAACAATAAAGTTAGAAGCAGATATTAAGTATATTTACCAAATATACATGGCAAATGTGAGTAAGTATTTAAGAAAATGATTTATGCTGCTGTGCATCAATGTCGAAATTAGGTTAAGATATTGTGTCTTTGGTTTATATAGATTTAAAAGTCGTTTGTGACAGTATACCAGCGGTGACCTCAAATCATCACCTATCTGAGTCACAGACCAGTTAGTCTTATTATTATTGTTATAAATAGGTATGTTTTTAACCTAAGTTTGCGATGATCTTTTCTGTATATTTTTAATAACCATGATTAAATTAAGAGAACTAAAAAAACTCTATTATAATGATTCCGTGTTTCCTCAAAAATAGGATATTCTTTTTATTGGTACAGAATCAGTTTTCGGGCGTGGCTACGTTTCCAAATTTTGATTCCCAACATGCATAGATCTTGGTGTCTATAAGTCATAGTACCTACATATAAAGTAGACTGGCTCGTTTGTCACTTTTATTTCAATAAAAAACTTCCTGGCTGCCCAGTGTTAATTAGCACATTTATGTCCTCAAACGTCGTCACGATATTTACAGTCAACGCCGAGCATGAGAATCGCACATAAAAATGCGTTTAACGATTTGCTAGCCCCTGATAACAACTCTTTTTTTTTTCTAATTAAAATACGCCACTTACAAGTAAGGCAACCCTACAAGTCTAGTTCGTTTGACGACTTATCTATATTTGTCAATTAGTTTTGCGCTTTATTTGTAATGCCTCAGGTAATTTAAGCTCTTTTACCGTCCAGAAAATCTTAAAATAATACGACATGATGTACTATACCGTGAGCTACATACTTATATAAATAAATATTTAACTTAAGTATATGTTTGTAATATCAAAATAACATATTTTTACTAAATGAATAGGTAATATGGTGACGTACTATACGGTGAGCTACATATCTATACAAATATTAAATTGAAACATATGTTTGTAATGTCAAAATATCATCTTTTTCTAAATGAATAATATGGAAGTATATACGATACTCTATTAAAAAAATATTTTTAAAATTTTTGTGTCTATCTGTTTGTCTGTTTGTTCCGGCTTATATCCGAAATGGCTGGACCGATTTTAACGGGATTTCCACTAACTGAAAGCTGATGTTATGAGAAGTAACCTAAGTTACTTTTGTTTTAGAAACAGAATTAGGATTCCGCGAAAAAAATGAAAACCCATGAAATCGCGCGAGAGTCGCGTCGCGAGGAACAACTAGTTACCTATGTTATATAAGTAGGTTGTGTGGTGGTAGAGTCAAAAAATCCGTCACCACATTTCGTCCCACGGGTCCTGTAAGAAGCGAATATGAGCTATGAGTGTATCTCTGTGTTTATCTTTTTAATATGCTTTCCTCTATGGACCTACTGGAAGATATTTTAATAGATTACGAATTGAAGTAAGTAGAATCTTCAAACTCGCTGTATGATTGTCTCTGTATCTGTAAACAAATAAATAAATAATAGCATGTTGGTACGTCTATCACATTAAAATATTCTTATCATATTGATACCTATATGAAATTCATTCGAATCCATATCATGGAGATATGATTTCGTATGTAATATTCAGAGTTTACAACATAATAAATCTAGAGCTTGGTAGCCGAAATTATCCGCAAAAGACATAATATGCTTTAAGATCCTTAAAAATCAACCACGTTAGTGGTGCTTGTAGGAGCCAGGAAACTATCAGAAGGGTGTACCCCTTCTCAGGAGTTTCGGTTGGTGAGTCCCGAAAACGTTTGATTAGCAACGTGCAGGGACTTTTAAGTTGAGAGCCTGTACTGGAAAATATATACAATTGGGGAAGAGCTATTAAAAGAACGCAGAACCGTTCTTAGTAGTTCTTAATAGCTCTTTCCACTTATAATGAAAAAAAATTCTGAGTGTCGTGGAACACTCGGTTGGAACGAAGTTCCTTGCGTAGTATATTATTATTGCTAAACGTAGGTATTATATTATTGATTAACAAATACAAATAAATAAATTACATACTAGCGTCTATGTGTAAAATGTGTGAAAATGAGGCGTTATTAGAATTAAAATAATATTTATTTCATGGCAAGATAAGAAAAAGTGCGAGGGAGATGGATATTATTCCATCTCACTTCCTTATTTCGCAGCCAAGGCCATCTAAACTATGACACATGGGGTAGTGACGAAAAAATCTTACACTTTTTGTAGCTCCCATGCGCCAAACCCGTACCGTCCGATAAGGAACTTCGTTCCAAAATTATTTTGTTAATGATTACTTTTTTATAGAATAATGGTAACAAACGTGCACACAGTCCAGCTGAAGGTAAGTGGTTACAATCACCTATTGGGTATCTACATCTATCCTCGATTAGGATCAAAATGCAGATACGTCATCACCCCTGAAGTCTCAGCCAGAATGCTTTGTTTCCAGTATATATGGTCTCCGGTTCTCTACGCTCATTATACGAAACACAACAGCATTGAGCTGCTATTTTAAACTGTTATTCTGTGAGAACTTTGTCCTTTCCCAGTCGAGCCATGCATACCATAACATAGCTACAGCGTGGCTCAACCAAATATAAAAAGTAAATTGCTTTGGGAAATTTTAGTACGGTGTATGATGATTTGTATACAGGATTGTTGACGAATTTGAGATTCGATCGCGACTCAAAATAAATAGTTGTAAGCACTCAAGAGCACAGCATCTACGTATAGTAAAACATTATAAAGGCTGGTGAAGGTGAATGATTGAAGACAGTTTCGTCATCGTCGAACATATGACACGTTTGTCAAATGATTTGACAAATGAAGCGGCGTACCACTCTCGACGCTGCTTTCCAACATTGGTATGTTTGTTTCAACCGACTTCAAAAAAGGGGGTGGTTCTGATTTTGACGGTTTTTTTATGGTAAGACAACATCCTCTATTTTTTTCCTATTTAGATTTTTTTATATTTCAAAGCTGGTGCTTCTAATATTATGTCCCATATAAATTTGATCAAGATCTGACCATCAGTTTTTGAGTTATCCTTTATAATGCTTATTTAATTGTTCTCATTTTATTAATATTGAAGTCGGTTGTACAAAATTTTTAATTTTACCACTTGTCGTCATTAGAAAAAGTGTCTTAATTATACGAGTATGTCACATTTGTCACATTTGACAAATGAAGTGGAGTACTACTCTCGATGCTACTTTCCGACATCGGTATGGGTTTTTCATCTGTGTGTATAAAGTGCATATCTATAAAAAATAATGCAGGCTCCTGTAGTATAAATACTACTATAAAGCAAGCAACAGTCAAGCGTGTGCACAACTAGACGCGACATCTTAATTAAACATTCCGACTGTTGCACGTACACACAGCGACCTTAATTAAAACATATCACTGAGATGGGAAAGACGCAACTAGCATAGTAACTAGTTTGTGCTTGTATAGGTTTAGTTTTAACGATTTCTAGCGAAGTTAATTCTTTAAGTTCGCATTCAACAATTTAATACATTAAGGTATGTACATAATGTTGCCAAATATACCTGTTAATTAATAGAAGCAGGCGTTAGTTTTTTATGCAGAAGTCAATTATGTTAAAGAATAGTAGAATTTATTAATTAGCGAAGATCTGCGTAGATAAATATTACTCGCATCCTTATTTCTATTTTAACTTTTTTATTAGCAAATTAATAATTTTGAACATCTTTAAATATACTTGTAATGTAAATATGTACTTCTATATTGTTCTTGATTCATGAGTGGTGGTGTAAGAATATTCACTACTCCATATCGTCCCGTGGGTGTCGTAAGAGGCAACAGGAGAAGGGCAGCGACGTCTTACTAATAACATACGCATACGTGGTAGAGCCATGCTGCAGCTATGTTAGTAGTATAGATGTAGCACAAATGGGTCGGCACGACCGGGGAGGGACCACGCTCTCACAGAATACCAGCGTAAAATAGTAGCTTAACGCTGTGTTTCGTATGGTGAGTGTAGAGAACCGGATACCCTTTTTACTGGAAAAGAGGCATTCCATCTTAGTCCTCACGGGTGACAACGCATCGGCATTTTGATTCGCAAAAGAGCATAGATGTAGATGTCTATGGGCCATAGCAACCACTTACCATCAGGTGGATTGTGTGCTCGTTTGTCACCCTATCCTATAAAAAAAAATTAAAATAATAAAAATAAAAAATTCGGTTGCCAACCCGCCTTGGCAGGCAAACTATAGCATATATAAGAGCAGGCCTACGTTCTGGAATTGACTTTTGATAGGCTGTAACGTTAGCTATGTATTCATCTAACTTTCAAAGAGCTAATGTTAATTCAGCCCAAATATTTCATATAACACTATTTTATAAAAGCTGGTAGGAAATAATAGGTATTGTAAATTGCGATATACAATTTTAGTAGTGCTACCGTGATTTGAACCTGTAGTCCCGTACTGTGAAACTTATGGCTAGTGTTCTGTCTAGGAGTCCGTCAAGTTGGGTACCAATTTCTTACCTATTTGTGGAGTCAAAAAACAGTGTCTGCTACTAATAACAGACTAAAAGGCATTCCATCGTAGTTGTCAGTGATGACAACAAAATATGATAATTTTTTTCCAAACTTTGCTAGGTCCATAAGTAATCATTTCTTATATCTACGCGAATACCGCGATTCATTTATTTATTTTAATTCTAGACGCTTTAGGGTGCATTACAGCACCCGTGTGCTGGGGGGAACTGAAATGTTTGACGTCTCGATGTAATAGTTAGAAGGGCTACCTTCAGGTTTTAAATATTAATTGTTGTTCCGATCTACGCAGAACGAGCTTACAGTATCCTGAAGTCTTGCAGTGATATGCTTAATTTTGTTAATTACAACATCCCAGGGAGGTGGCAACACCCAGCCGTCTTATACTTGGTAGAGCACTTCATCATCATCATGCATCATCATTTATACGTGGTAGAGTCATGCTGCAGCTATATTAGTAGGATTGTTGTAGCACGCATGGGTCGGCTCGAGCGGGGAAGGACCACGCTCTCACAGAATACTAACGTAAAATAACTGCTGGACACTGCTGTGTTTCGTATGGTGAGTGTAGAGAACAGGAGCAACATTTTACTGGAAAAGAGGCATTCCTTTTTAGTCATCACGGTTGACAACTCATCTGCATTTTAATTCTTTATTGAGGATAAATGTAGATGTCTATGGGTCGCAGCAACTACTTACCATCAGGTGGACTGTGTGCTTGTTTGTCACTCTAATCCTATAAAAAATGTTCATAGACTGCAGACTTCCTGATTATATACGTAAAATAGTTTTATTCAGTAGGACCATAATAACATGAACTCATTAATAATTTTATCCACAATTTTTTTGGCATTGTCTATTATTTCTTTGCAATAAATTTTGGTTGTCAGCGGTATAAGAAATAATTGAGCGTCCCGCAAACGCATGTGTTCAATCTATCTAATTAGTGGCAAATGCACATTTATGTACTACGTATGGTCATTAGAGTAAACCGCAATTTGGCGCCCCTTGTGTCCAGAGGGGCACCGGACGGGAATTTATAATGAGAAGTGGAAATCTGCTAGAAACGGTAAAATAATTACTTACGTTAAGTTTACATTGTTTTTGGTTTGTTAATGTCGTTTTGAGTTAGTAACGTGAACAGGGAATTTTAATAGTGTGGATTTTATTAGTATTACGAGGCATTTCATCTTCTTCCAACAACTTCTGACAACTGACATCGTATCTGTATTTTGATAGTTAATCTAGGATATATTTAGATGTCTATGGTGTACAGCATCCATTTAAAATCAGTTTGACCATATGCTCGCTTGTCGCCTATACTTCTACAAAACGTTTCTTTTATTTAAATTTTTAATAAATCGAATCATAAGATATGATCTCTTTTTAATAGAAAAGGTGGAAAACGAGCATGTGGCTCACCTGATGGTAAGTGTCGACCGCAGCCTCTGAACAACAAACACAACACCAGGGAAATGTAAGCTGCGTGGCGGCCTTTAAAAAACCCGGTGATTAACAATTCCAAAAAGTAGTCGTGCGCGGAAAAAACTCCTTGTAAATGCATAGGAGTGGATTGCCAAGCATCCAGATAATATCAGATAATGTGGATAGTAACGTAAGTTTTGTCGCAATGTGCGTTGGTGAAAATTGGCAGCTAGAATTAATCCAAACAATTCCTCAGAGCACTTATCGTGGTAAATGTTATAAAAATGCAAAGGGATTCAACATCTCTTCGTACCGCATGTGATCGAGCCGATCAGAGTGAATTCGGTCGTTGACGATTCGAGGCGCTTTGTGCTGGATGCAGTTAAGTAGAAGGTGCTGGCACTGGGATACCCCGGCCTAGAGATAAGAACAGTATTCCATGTGATGCCGAAACTTCACTTTGTAAAGTTGTTAGCGGTGTGACGGCATGAAATACTGTCCCACTCTGCTAAGTGCGCCAATCTTTTTAGAGGCCAATTTAGCCTTCTCCTCCAAGTGACTACGAAAATAACGAGCAATCCGATGCCGGCTGGGGCAAAAAGGCGAGTTCACTGAAATTGAGGAGATACGAAAAAGATCTTCTGGGGATTGAACTGGACTAGTAGTAGTAGTAACTGGGGAGTTTAATCACCCCCAATCCGAGCCTTTGTTCAATAAAGACTCGATTTCAGACACAAGTTTGTTCTAGTACTCGGCGACGTTTTCCTGAGAAATATTATACGGCCGATGTATAAAGTATCACCATTGCTGTCGTCCGCAAAGCAATGAATGTTACTGGTTTGCAATATATCATTGATATGCAGAATATTGAACTCTGTTATGTACTGAAAGTTATTATTGTATTAAAGTCCACTATACATACGACTTTGATGCTATACCGACATATTACGGCCCATGAAGTTTATAGTGTAAAATTTAAAGAAATATACTGTTACGTTTAGCTACCTGTATCTACCTGTATTCTGAAAGAAATAATGGTCAAATACATGTCCTTTTCTTTTTTCCTTCTTAAATCATCAGTATCACAATTTAATTTGTCGTGTTTGTTGCAGTACCTGGGTTCGTTCCCGGCGGCTGGCGGCGAGCATGCGGCGCGCGTCGACACTGTCACCCAACGACTGCACCTTATGAAGGTCAGTTATAGTTTAAACTCCAATATCCAATAGGCAGTTGCGAATTACCGAGTGGTGGTGACATAAGATAATCCATCACTCCATTTCGCTCCATGGGTGTCGTCAAAGGCAACTATGTGGTAAACCAGAATAATTTTATGGCTTTAAATAAATAGTGGTATAACAATCTTGCTACGCCGGATGTGCATACCCAGATAGGCCATCATAGGTGCGAGATGACTGGTAAACGTGATGATTATGGCAAATATTCACTGCTAAAAATTGGCCATTTCCAGCAGAAGACTTTACGGATTGATGTAGTTTGAGTAGTAGTAGAGACTAAAGGCTACGAACTGCTAGGTCGTGGGTCCGAATCCGCCATTCGGTTACTGTCATGCTCTTAGCGTAAGCATCTTCAGCTCAGTTTAGTATCTTGTATTATATTTTCATCTTATATGATGTGGGGTAGTGAATATTATTGCCACTACACGATTAATACCGATAAATATTCGTGGTGTCGTGATGATTGTATACATTTGAATAGCTATGAAAATACTTGTAAGATTTAAAACCAGAAACGTGGGGCGCATGCAATTTAGGGTGTAACTGTCGTTCAGAAATCTCACACAACAGTTCATATCGTTTATAGTGCAATAAAATTGTTAGTAACATAGGTTAGATCTTCGTGCATCGGTACATCTTTGAGTATTTTCACAGTTGTTAAAAAATTACAATCACATATTTTCAGGGCAAACTGTACGAGCGAGGTTATAGTTATGTATGGGACTGCGAAAAATTAATATTTTATACTTTTTATTACTTTAATAATTTAAAATTAATAACTTTGTACAGCCGACTTCAATATAAATTATTAAGAATAACTCAAAAACTATTGGTTTGACACTGATAAAATTCACATGGGACCACATGAGAAGTACCAGCTTTCAAATAAAAAAAGAATCATCGAAATCGGTTCACCCAGTAAAATGTTATGAGGTAACACACATAAAAAAACATACAGTCGAATTGAGTACCGTCTCCTTTTTGGAAGTCTGTAGAAAAATATGGCATTAATTGTTTTATATTATTACAATTATGTTCTGCTTTATAGTTCTTTGTTTGTCCAGTTTCTAGCTGTTTATTTTCAAGTCTTTAGCTCATCCCCATAAGATAACTTCCCGAAGTTATCTTAAAATCAACATAATTATAGGCCTCCCCTAAATAATGGGCTCATAGGAGCGATATTGCCATAATTGCCAAGATTGGTTTTTATTATTTTGAGTTGTTTTTAGGAAGGTGCTGCTGCCCATCTCCTGATTCGGTTTCTTTCTTTTGCCTGTTACGACACCCACTGAACAATATGGGGCACTGAATATTCTTACACCGCTATTACACGGCCCTCATATTGTGAAAATATATAATTACATTAAATCAAAAATAAATTAGACAAAATTAAATTATCTGCTTAATAAAATAATTTTCTTTATATTAACACTTCTTGGTAAATAAATTAAATTACTAAAGTAGTTCAGTAAAAAATAAGTCCCGAAAAAAGAGATTTTCTACTGTGTACACAAAGTAAATAGCGATCGGAAAGTTCCGGAAAAATTTTACACTGCAAGCGCTTCACAAATGTGACCATGTAATAATTTATCATACGAGAGTATCTAAGGCGCAGAGCGACTGAAACGCAAAGCCCACAGCTTGTCAAGATATCTCGCGCGTAACACTGACGCGTGGGTTCCGTGTCATGTGTCACGATCACGTCGGAAGCTCATTGTGTCTGTCTATCGTATATAGCTCACGAAATATGAGTACTAGAATATTTTGAAGTAAAATATTCTTTATTATGATCTAATCAATGATATCATTTCGGGGACGTAAGATTCAATATCTTACAAATTAATAAGCTTAGTTCCGTAAAATAAATTGATTAGGCTTACCTAGTTCCGATGACAATACCTTCAAGGCAAGAGTGAAAACGGCTTTTGTTAAGTCAGTGCGCTTCACCATCTTCGACTGCCACCACTTACCGTCAGGTGAGATAGTAGTCAAGCGCTGGTTACAATAGTAAACAAATGGTAAAATTAAAATTTATACAACCGACTTCAATATAAATTATCAAGGATAACTCAAAAACCACTGGTCAGGCCTTGATTAAATTTACATGGGACGACATGAGATGCACCAGCTTTTAAATAAAAGAAGAATCACCAAAATTTCACTTTTTTTTCACCTAGAAAAGAGTTATGAAGTAATACACATAAAAAAAAACAACAAAAAAATTGCCGTACTGAGTTCCTCCTTTTTGAAGACGATTAAAATAAGTAGCACCGCCCACACTCCCTCCATTGCATGCACTGACCCCATCACCACAAATCCTAACAGCACTATTCCCAACAAAATTACACGTGACGACACGACGACTCGTGTAGTATTATCGACGGTGATGTATCTTTTTTAGTGTAGTGGTATTGGGATTAGTGATGTCGGGGTTAGTGTACGCAATCAAGGGAGGAAGATCAAACAAGGTAAGACACACCATTTTATTTTATTACGCGGATTTTAGCTAATAAATGTTTAATATCTATCAAACAAAAAAAAAATTAAGTGTCTGTTTGTAATGTCAAAATAACAGCTTTTTTACAAAATTTATATGAAAGTATATACGTTACTTATATGTCTGTCTGTTTGTTTCGGCTAATCTCCGTAACGGCTGGACCGATTTTCACGGGACTCTCACTGGCAGATAGCTGATATTATAAGGAGTAACTACTTTTATTTCAGAAAAACAAAAATCGTGTTCAAAAACTCTTAATCACACGTAGGCGAAGTCGCGGGAAACAGCTAGATCTTATACAAAATTATTGATTTCCGGAAAGTGACGCCTGATTCTATTAATTATTTTGATATTGTGGGTATTATAAACTGTTTTACAGCAGGTAAAGCGATTTAGAAATTTACTCTTCCTTATTATTTAATTACACTCCAGCTACGAGTATACAGTCATTATCATTAATTGCTCATTTACTTGTTTTGCAAAATAAAGAAAGTCTTTCTACATTCTTCAAGAGGAAATCAATGCTATGCTTTGAAAAGTAACAGTAGGTATGTTTTTAATAAGATTGGGAAGTTATGTAGTGTAGTAATCTTCTAGTAATCAGTATTCTTAGTTAATGTAGCACGATATATTATGTATCCTAAATGTCTAAACATCGTAAACGTGACTAGATTTTTTTCATATAAAATTATAAATGAGTTTTTTTTTATATAGAATGAGGGTCACTAACGAGCACACAGTTCACCTGGTAGTAAGTGGATGCTGTGGCCCATAGACGTCTACGTCCATCCTCTATTAAGAATTTAAATGCAGATTCGTTAGAACTGAGGAATAAGACGGAATACTTCGTTTAAAGTAAGAAGGGTATCCAGTTCTCCACACTTACTGTATGAAACACAACATCATTAAGCTGCTGTGCTTTTACGCTGATTTCTGTGAGAAAGCATAGGGCTAATCAAATAATTACTTTAGTTTGTACAAGGCACGTATTCTCAAAAGTCTCAAGTTTCTCCAGGTCAAACTCTCTCAGGTAAAATCCAGATATTACGCTTTTATAACAAAAAGCTTTTATAATATCAAAGATAAAACACATTTTACATTTACATCATATTTCAACTTCAAAACATATATCATTATTTTTACACTAGCCAAAGTATATAGTTGCTTGAGAGCTTATTTTTATATTTGGTAGGTATTTTACCATTCCTAAAAAGCGGCCGTATCGCTCGAGCCCTTTGCCTGACCTATTTCCCACGAGAGAGTTTAGCCTCGTACAGCTCTCATCTCATCTAGGCCAGTTGCCATCAAATAGAACGGAGTTAACTTTCGGATGAACATTCGCTTAGATAAAGTCACAGATGGGTTGTACTGAATCTAGATTATTTTATGATTTAGTGTTATCTTTGAGAGGTTTTCCTTTGGTTTTCTATGTGTCGTTCGTATCTGACTTATAACAAAACTTTCGTCATTTATAATAGACAAGAGTTTTTTTTAAAGAATATGGGTGACAAGCGAACACACAGCTTTATTCTTTTACATCGACATCCGCTGATTGGAATCATTGACTTTTAGCCTGTATAAATAGCTTACACTGCGAATAGAAATAAAAATAAGAAATTTAATTTGATGCTATATTATGTGTTTGACAATTGCACTGGCAGTATGAACTTAAATAATTAATGTTTTAATTTAGTTAATTTAGTTTGATGTATTTGTTACACATATTATTTATTAATTCTAGCTTTGTGCATTCCTTCTCCATATAAACTTTAAATAATATAAATCTCACACAGCTTCAGGTGTACAATAGCTTAAAAAGCGGTAGAAACTTTTCTCTTTTCGTATTAATGTATACATTCAGAATTATTATTAAAATATATTAAAATATAAATCCATTTCTTATTATTATTTATATTCTTATTTTATGTATTATAATATTCTTATTTATTTATAAAATTAAGGTGACAAACGAGAACGAATGCTGAGACACATAGATAATATACTATATAAGGCACTGTGATCATACTGTGATCATTTATCCTCAAAAAAGAATCAAAACGACAAAGACGGAATACCTCGTTTCCAATGAAAAGGGTCTCCGGTTCTCTACACTTACCATACGGAACACAGCAGCGTTAAGCTGCTATTTTACACTGGTATTCTATGAGGGCGTAGTTCGACCCCGGTCGAGCTGATCCATTCGTGCTGCAACAATAATATAGCCACACAGTCGCTCTACCACTCATATAATATGTACTGGCGGTGATCAAGCCTGGGCTGTTCGCGTACTGTGAAAAAAGTACATTCCTAATGAAGACGAAAAGAAATTAAAAAATCTGAATAATACGAATATATTATTGAACATTATTAATACTTTTCCTGTCCCATGAATCATACATGAACATTTGGATTCTTTAACTATGGTGACTGTGTCGTGGACAGGGAATCTATTAAAGTAATTCGCTTTTCTGTTGACAGGATTATTCATGTTCCATCAACTTTATGATATAATAACGAAGTTTTTTGGTTAAGTGTACTTAAAATATTTTCGAGTACTTAACTTACATTAGGTGATTTCACTTAGTACCGTTATACAATGGATCTTACGGACAACGGACTTGTGTGAAATTTATCTCGCAATTTACGTAAAAGTCTCAATTTTCATTATCCAATATATATTTTATGTCGTCCCGTCGGTGGTGTAAGAAGCGACAGAGGTAAGCAAACTAAAAGATGTGTAGCACCGTATTCCTTATGCTGTCATTTTTATTTTCTCTTTTTTTTAGTTTTAGTTTTGACTGAAGCAATTTACATATGAAAACTGCACATAGACAATCCGATCCAAACTAATCCAAACCTGTTACAATTAGTTGGTGGCCATACGAACAGAAATAAGTGAGACATAATAGGCTGTAGCTTGTTATATAATATTATTTCCGTTGAAAAACGTAAGGTCGAAAAACTTTCCCGCCTATATATTTTAGAAGAGGAAGAGGCGATTGAGCTTGGACAGAACTTTATTTGAACACTTAGCGCCGGACCATGTTCTCGAAAACTTTTCATTTTTCAGATTAAAACTTCATGGAACGGTAGTTTTCCTTTTAGTCTTGCTTTGAGTTATAAAACTAAAAGGAAAAAAAAAATGTTTTTGATTCAAATATAAAAGTACTATTTTCAAAATGGATGTGATAGAATGTTTGTCTTACGCATAAAATTTTAAAAATGTTCACAATCATAAACAGATAAATATTTGTAATAATTTAGCATTTGTTATGAAAAAAATATTTTTAATTATTCTCAGCAAACCGTAAATAAGAGATATTGTTCGTTACTGGTTAAGGCGACACCGCGAAAAAATGCACCTCCTTTAATCGAATAGTATAGGAGTATGACACGACTAACGAAACTGGAATTTTGATATAGGTAAATTCATGTATTTATATTGAATTTGCTTGTTCAAAAACACCATTGTAAAATTTTGACTCGATCATAATTATTTGCGAAAACAACTCTAAAAATCACTATAGTTGAAATTACAACGAAATTACCTTGGGAACAACTTAAATACATTCATAACATCAATATTTGTAATTTAGTTGCTCATTATTTTGATTACTAAAATCAATAATTTTTTTTAAATATTTTAAGATTCTAAGCGATTTCTAAACGGTCTTAATCGTCACAGGCGCTACGCAATTTTAGATCTTATGACGGCGTTTTTGAACTTTTTATAGAAATTATGTTTCACTCTGGTTATTCCGGCGATAACCCGCTTCAACGGTTTTCGATGTGTCGCCTTAAGCGCTCGCCGTAATTTTAAAATAACGCAAGCAATCAGTGTTCGATTCCTGTCGGCACCAAAAAATTTGTTATAGGAATAAGGGCTTATTTACCATGCGCTCGATGGTGAAGGAAAATATCGTGTAGAAACGTGCTTGTCTGAGGAATAGGCCGCCATCATGCTTTAAAGCGTAGCGGACTAAGTACTTGATAAAACTATGCTATATCAAATAACTATATAAAACTTGCTTTAGTCATTTCGTCTTTGGGTCAAAATAGTACGAAATTTTCATCTACGGTTACGAAACGAGCGCAAAAAGAATCTGGATCTTCATAAATTATTGCTAAATTTAGCTTTGAAATGTTAACTCCTGCTTTCTTTTGTGTGTTGGGTAAGATTCGAGGAACTCAGCACTTGGTCACCTTTTTGAGTTTTAAAGTGCTTTAGAATCTAAACTAAATAAATGATGGTCACACGTTGATCTGCCTTAAAAATATCTTCGAATTTTAACTTTTCCTTGTGTAGCGGCCGTTATTGGCCGTTCCGAGCATGTGTCGTCATTGCAGGTGGTCCTGCCGCGTTTAACCAGTATGCCACTGTAGAAGAAGACAGAGAATTGTCTGCCAAAGTAGATTGCAGTTCCTCAAAAACACTTTTTGTAGAAAAAATTCAGCCTGAAATATTTAATATTCGCACGAAGTTTAAGTTTCTCCATTTTGTTTAACATATAAATCAAATTCCCGCCAAATGTGAAGTTGGAAAAAATGTTGTGTATAGCTTTTAATTTCGTTTTTCCTGGCCTTGGCTACTAACGAATTTAGGATTCGATAAAAATAGAACGCATTTCTATAACTCGTTAATATTTATAAAAAATATTCCTCAAAACTTATTGATTAACCTAGTATGTATGTTCATACTGAAATCGCTTTCTTGTTTGTATTTACCAAATGTACAAAGATTTTCAGTTTTTGTTAAAGTTGCGTAGTCCCTTGACCGATCCATCTCCCTTAGGTGTAGTCCTCTACGGCACTCATCTCTAGTGAGCCAACCGCCATCAAAAGTAATGAGGGACTGATTTCGGATGAACGCTTGTTAAGGTATAGTTTATGCTATCTCAAATTTAGATGTGTTTTATAGTAGGGTAAAAATTCATAGACAGATTACATCTAATTTTATTAATGTACATTTATTTAAAAAAAAATCTGACTTAACATCCTTCTAGTGTCTCAAAATTGTGAGCCACGGATCAGAAAATGACACGCTGCTTTTTTATTTATTTATTTTATTTTATTTGTTTTTTATCTTATAAGAGATGTAAAGGGTGGACTCAATAATGCTTTATGGCATTCTCTACTAGTTAACCCTGGATGATTTAAGATACTGTGCCAGGTGAAAACAATTTAATTCATTAAATTAATAAATTAGCAATAAACATATAAGGTACTAGCTGTACCCCGCGGTTTCACCCGCGTATATCACGCGACATCAATATGTTCATCAGGGAGAATGTAGGATTCTAATGATGTAAGAATTTTTCAAATCGGTCCAGTAGTTTCGGAGCCTATTCAATCCAAACAAACAAATAAACAAACAAATCTTCCCTCTTTATATTATTATATTATATTATTATATTAATATTATAAGTGTAGATTAGTGTAGGTGATTGGCGGACTTAACATGTCCTCGAAATATTACAAAATTGACATGGTGGATAGACATTCACGATTTGATTCATCATTTTCAGATTTCATTACTCAAATTTAGATTCAAATTACTCAAACTAAGTAAGACTTACCATTTTATTTTTCACGCGGCTCTTACTTAATTTATTTTCACATTTTTAATAAAGGAAAGAGATAATGCATCTGCGTTTTTATTGTTAACCGAGGATAGATGTAATGTCTGTGGGTCATAGCATTCGCTTACCATCAGCTGGACTGTGTGCTCGTTTGTCACCCTTACTAGATAAAATAATAAATAATAAAATAAATAATAGTAACAATTTAATTTGTGTGGACAGTAATCGACTCGGTGGTTTCGCGTACTAAGTTTGACGCCAGGGCTCTTTCACGTATGTCCTAAACACACCATACAAATATAAAATAAATTTGCACAATAAAAAGTTTCGATGTTTGTTAGCTTGGTATATCACACTAAGCGCTCGACTTAAATATCACAGTACGGGAGCAACTTAGGTTCGATGCCAGCCGGCGCCACATACGTTGTTAATTTCAATTAAGTGATGATTTACCACCTGATCTACGGTGCAGGAAAACTTAACAGAAGGTATTGTTACATATTGCAACAAGTGCAATCGTAAATATAGATACTACTAAACTACAGATTCTGAATGTGGAACATTGATCTGAAAACGTAGCATTGATACTAACGTGTTGTCCCTACTTAGCCCAAAGGAATTGAAAATGCTTACAAAGTCAATGTGAGACTCATACATTTTTATTCAAAATAAATTTTTATAAAGCTGGTTTTGAAATTCAAGAGCTGCAACATCGCTTTAACAGCTTGGAAGTGACCATCTTACTCCTAGGGGTTATTAACTTATTATCAACAATGTATTCGTCTATGTTATAATAACATTTTTATAGCGATTTTTTAATAAAATATTTAAATTTGGTAATCGAAAATCAAAAAACTTGTATATTTTTTGAGACTTTGTTGTAAGTTCTTATAAATTGTCCTATGAATGAATTACTGACACTTTGGAGTCGAAGAACTGGTACTGAATACTAAGCTTGTGTTTGTTACTGGTGGTTACAGGTACGGTTTTCTTTTTATTGAAACTACTTTTGTGTTTTTGAGCATGTCTTACGGCAATAATAAATATATCTAGTTGTGTCCACACTAGTGAGACCTCTAAACTTTTTTGCAGCATAAGCAGCAGAGCTTATCCTGCTTGCTGGTTTAGATATATGTGGGGCCCACTGAAGCTTTATGTCGAGAGTGAGTCCAAGAAAAACAATGGAATAATTAATATATGTTTAAAAATAAAAACTTGTATGTTAGCGTAAGTTTTATGCTCAATATTTATAAATCCTTTTAAAAGACCTCACTGAGTATTTTTATACAAAGTAATCAACCGGTTCTTGTGGTACTAATTAGAAATACTTTAAAACTTCAAATGAAATGTTAGAAGCGTACTAGTAAGTGTATAATGCATGTAATGTAGACAAAGCTGGAATTCCCCACTAGCACAATTTGCCAGCACTCTTGACAACCCCACGATAAGGACTAAAAATTCATCGTAAGTTAACTTTTTATTCCCGAAACAAAAAAGAAAATGGGTATGTTTAACTCGGTACTTGACTGAAGGAGTGTAATGTTGTATACATCTTTGACGATCTGTAATATAATATTATGTATGTGAATAATATTTTATTTACTTAATTTTTATTTTAATACCTTAAATATTCACCTTAACAAGATAACAAAAAGCGCACAGCTTGCATTCTTTACCAGTCAACCCATGGTGTGTTGAAAATAAAGTGAATGTTAGCATTATATACATCCATAAATACAAACATATACATACATACATATATGTACATAAAATATACATAATATATATACAGATACATAGATACATAAATATAACCTTGTTCTAAAAATTACCAAAGGTGTACTTTGTAATACAGTAATGTGTAAGTCGGTGTTGATAGTTTCAAAAAGCGTTCTCGAGCGAGTCTTTTTAATCGTTCTTATTAGGAGCATTCCTGATTGATTTCATTGGACAAGGAGTTCCAGAAGAGTATAGGCTATACAGTAAAAGAGTTGCCGATAACAACGAGGAAGTAAAGTGGAACTGAAATATTTAGATTATATGAAAAACGGAAAACTGTGTCAAAATTTGAGGATTCTTAAATCTCGGGTGGCAAATAAGCACACAGTCTATATGCATCCACCTGATGGTAAGTGGATGTTGTGGTCCATATACGTCTACACCTAACACCTATAATCGCTTAAGAATCATCTTAAAATGTATCTTACAGTATGAAGTAGTAGTTATAGTAATATTCTGTAGACATAGATATTTTAACTTAGCTGTTTGCACTATGCACCTACAATATCTTCTATGCTTAACTTGTAGGTAGACTGGTAGAGAATGCCCTGTTGCATTAAGTCCGCCTTTTTGTAATTGGTGTGCAATTATAGTATAAATAAATAAATAAACAAATAAATTGAGGATGCGTCGTTACTCTCGAGGTGCTAAGATGGAATGCCTTGTTTCCAGTATAAGAGGTCTCCGGTTCTCTACACTCACGAAACACAGCATTAAGCTGCTATTTTACGTTTCTTAAAACAATCATAATATAACTGCAGCGTACAAACCGTATATATACGTGATAGACCGTATATCTATAGTCTTGTTTTTGCAAACCGGAGGAGATTCTGACTTTCATAAGAGGTTCTAAATTCATCAAAACTTTTTAGTGTGGTATAAAATTAAGTATAACTTTTATGAAGTAAAAACAATCTCAAGAATACATTTATATTTAAAAACTAAGAAGAGTGCTCCGTGTCTAAGAGAAGTAGTGAATATTACAATTATTGATTTTTTTACTAGTTTCTCCACGACTTTGCCCATGTGACTGCAGAACAAAAAACTTAAGAACCGTTTCACTTAATACACTGAAACGAAAACTAAATTGATCCGTCTATAAACTTTATATCAATAGTTGCAATATATTTCGATATATCAATCCCCACGTATACTTGAATAGACTAAAATTTTCATAACAATTACAATTTAGTTTCCATGTTTACGGACTCGTATAATGCTTTAATCTTGAATTTTTTTACAGCGTCCACAAAAAGCGTCATTGCGAGCCGCTAATAAGAGCCAAGATATAAAAATGACTCGCGGCTACGCCCAGTTTAATCTGCAATGCTTGCAGACAGAAAAGAAGTAGAATTAAAGTAAAACGACGACAAACAAACCAAAGGAGCTGCACTTTGTGTACGCAGCACTTTTACTTGCTCGTTTTAAATCAAGTCTGCAGAATGAAATTGAAAACGGGCTGTTCACTTTTCTTTGTATTTCCACTTTCTTTGTAACGGTCCAAGTGTTGGGATTTATTTTGTCTGCGTAAAGCTATGTTAGCCTATACCTAAAGCGTGAGTGAGGAGCGTTCAGCAGCGCGAGCGGTGGGTGGGACGGAGTTCTCATCAAAAATGGATTCTCAAGACGCAATTGATAGAAGAGCTTGACTTTCATTGTACAGCCAAATAGGGAGATTTTGAGTTGAAACATCTTTTGGCGCGCCTTGGTAGTAAAGCCGACTCATATGCCGTGACAGCAGGCGGTATGACGCTCTATTATGCCGTCATGCCCTCTCTACGTCGCTGGACGTCAGTATAAACGAGATTTGAATGGTCCTCCAACACTTTAAAGCGTCAAGGCCCCGAGGGAGAAAATAAATACAGCGGAGCTTATGAAAGCGGGTGGAAAACCGGTACTTGAAGTCCTTCAGTAGCTCTTTAATTCCGTCCTCCATGGTAGCAATACACCGGAGACGTGGAGCAGAAGTGCGGTGGTCTTGTTCTTCAAGAAAGGCGACAACGCTCTCATGTAAAACTACAAACCGATTTCCCTTCTGAGCCACGTCGTCTCGCATGCTGATTTGACGACTTTCAGCCTCTCGAACAAGTCGGTTTCCGAAAAGGCTTTAGCACCAGAGACCACATACATACCCTTCAGCAAATTGTACAGAAGTCCGAGGAATACAATTTGCCAATATATCTGGCGTATGTGGACTATGAGAAAGTCCTTTGAGTGAGAAAGTGAAAGTGAAGAAGGGAAATTGAGTCCCTTTAGCTGTGCCAAGTTGACTGTCGGTGTTGTATCGAAGTGCTGAAGTGTTTGTACAGAAGGGCTACGATAGCTATCCGAGTACAGAACCAGAGTACGAAACCTATCCAACTACAGAGAGGTGTAAGACAGGGTGAAGTAATATCCCCGAAACTCTTCACCACTGCATTGGAAGACGTTTTCAAGCTACTTGACTGGAAAGGATACAGTATTAACGTCAATGTCGAGTACATAACTCACCTTCGATATAGTCCTTTTGTCATTATCGCTGGAGGACCTAAGCACTATGCTCAATGATCTCAATAGTGTCTCCCAACGGATGGGCCTTAAGATGAACATGGACAAAACAAAAATCATGTTTAACGTCCATGTCTCACCAATGCCGGTAGTTGTTGGGAGTACTAAGCTCGAAGTTGTTGACGAATATGTTTACGAATACGTTAAGTTGTAGGTAAGTCCAACGTCGACCGAGAGGTTAATCGACGGATTCAACTCGACTACAGCACATATTCTCGTCAGACACCTCAAAACCTCAAAACTAGATTATACAACCAGCGCGTGGTGCCAGTGATGACCTATGGATTTGAGATGTAGTCCTTCACTGCTGGCGGTATGAGGAAGCCCAAAGTCGTTAAGCGACCTATGGAGGGGGCTCGGCGTTTCTTTGCGTGAAAGACTTAAAAAGGAGGATATCCACAGTAGAACCAGAGTAACCGAAATAGCCCAAAGAATTAGTATGTACTGAAGTTGCACTGGGCCCGCCATATAGCTCGAAAAACCGACAACCGATGGGGAAGAAAGGTTTTCGAGTGGCAGCCTCATACCGGCAGGCAAAGTGTAGGGCGTCCCCGCTCTAGATGGAGTGACGACCTGGTAAGACATGCAGGAAGTCAATGGATGAAGGTGGCTTGGGACTGTGCTTTGTGGCATTCCATAGGGGAGGCCTTTATGCAGCAGTGGACTTAGATGATTAGTATCCCTTCATTCCTTGCACCGCCACGACATGAACAGCTGTCATTTTTCTGAAAATAAATCAAAATAACAAAAAAGTGATTACCATCATTGTTGAAACTATCCAAATATCCCCACTATAAGCCAATCTATGGAGGAGGCTATTCGGATATTCGGTTCAATTATTATTGTAGCTTGAATGGGTTGGCTCGACCAGGGAAGGACCACACTCTCACCGAGCTGTCAAAAACTTAACCTTCTATTTTCCTACCCTTAGGAAAGAAATTTTTTCTTTAAATTTGCATGGGACCATCAGTAAGTTCGTAATAATGTAATTTTTAACTTATTTAATAAGTAAGGAAACATTATGATTAAGTCTGATTAAGAATGTATTCTTTTTTTTAGGTTGGCTAAAGTGTCTATAAAATTGAACCCTTACCCGGAAACAACATTTTAAATTCCAAAGTATTTTAAATATTACGTCGTATTCAAGCAATCTTATCTAACATGCGCACCAGACAATTGGTAATCGTTCTACATACGTCGACCTTGACGTTAAGGCCTGTATCCAATCTAGGCGATATGGCCCCGCGGCGCTCCGTTCGGTTAGCGGTGACTCACGACGGCAGCAAACATTCAAATACACCCGCGGGACTCGCCGCAGTACCAGACACTAGACTTGTGCCTCTTGCTTAGCCCTGCTATCGAGAAGTACTTGTGCCAGAAAGTTCTTTTTGATGCATTCTAGCGATAAATGTGAATGTGTTTTGGTTTTACATGATAGATTCATGCTGCAGCTTTTTTATGATTTCAGCGGGAATGGGAAAGGAATGGTCCTTCTTCCATGTTCTCACAAAATACCAGCGTAAAATAGCAAATTAATGTTTTTGTTTTGTATGATGAGTGTAGAGAACCGGAGACCATTGTTACTGAAAACGACGTACTCAATCTTAGTCCTCAGCGATGACAACGCATCTGCATTTTGATACTTCATCGCGGATAGATGTAGATGTCTAGCATCTACTTACCATCAGGTGGAGTGTGTACTCGTTTGCCACCCTAATTCTATAAAAAAAAATGTTATGTGCCACATGGAGGCAAAGTAGCTACGAATCTACCACCGTATTGCTTTTCATCAGTATCGTAGCAGGCTACTATGGAAATAAGTTCTCATGGCTTCAATCATCTTCACTTTTTATATCAAACGTAAACTAACGAGACCATTGACCACTCACCAGAAAAGACTATGCCTAGCAGTGACAGTGATATCATTGTTCTTTTCTATGAAAACCTAAATAATTATAAATGATTAATATCTTTTTTTTTTGGAAACCGATGGTTAATGGCTATTGTAGTCCATCCAAGAGCAGCTAATTTCATACTACCTCTATAGTGGCCTCTGAGGTCTAACATGGACTGTATCACCTGATACTTTACTGTCTCTCTACCTAGGTGGCAGAAATAAGTAAGTGAGTGGTACCTACCCAGACGGACTCTACCAAAGAAACTAATGTACGAAGCCTACCATTTACACCAAAAATGCAAACATTTTATAAGTAAATGCTATTTATGATAATGCACGCCTCATAACGCGAAGCGTTATTAGGTAGTGTATTGCTCTGGACACGTCAAGGTCAAACAATTTTGTGGTCTGAAAATGTCTCTATCATAACCATATTGCAACTTATACGATAAAATGAGTAGCCGTATATCAAGAAAAAACACTAATTAATCAATCATATATTTTATATAAAATTATTTTATATTGCTACTTGGATAAAAAACGGTTTGTAAAACATTTTAAGTGGACCAAAAAAATTTATGTATCGAGACCAGATTTTTTTTTATTAGCTACAGAATTACATTAACTGGTTCCCTATTTCAAGTCAATAGCCTAGTACGCGTCATTTGTTAATAAAATGATTTTCAAGTTTTATAATTTATATTGCTATTTAAATTTAAAGGCGCTAACATTTTTTTAAGCCTTTGATAGACCAAGAGCAAATGTGCCATATGGCTTATATTAAAATTATACTTTGTGTAATCGATTTATTTAGGTAATTTATTTTTTCATCAAAACTAAAAGACGTGCACTTTTGGGTTTTCCAAACAATTTTCTTATTTTATCGATAAATAGTTCCATTGGATAACATCCCTAGACCTTACCGATTCGACATATTACGTACGCAAAACGCGAAGACTCCGTTTCACGGTTCCCAGTTCCCGTTTATTTCCGCTGCCTTCTTGCCTTGTCTTGATTGCTGTTTAAATTACGCTTTTATTTGAAAGCCACATGCAAATACAGATTGAAAGCAAAAAAGTAAATGATATTTTAGTCGAAGATGATGTGGCAAGAGAATGTTTTATCGACTAGTGAGCCAGTACAATTACAGGCTGTAAGGTATTCCATCTTAGTCCTCAGAGGTGACATCTGCAGTCTCATTTATATGAAGTTGGTTTTAGCTGTCAATGGGCTGTAATAGGCACTTAAAATAAGGCAGACTGTAATTTCGCTTGATATATCACTTCAAAAAAATGCTTAACTAATATTTTCTACCGACTTCAAAAAGGAGACGGTACTCAATTCGACTGTATGTTTTTAGGGTTCCGTACCTCAAAAGGAAAAAACGGAACCCTTATAAGATCACTTTGTTGTCCGTCTGTCTGTCTGTCTGTCAAGACCCTTTTTTCTCAAGAACGCGTGGAGGTATCAGGTTGAAATTCATATCAAATACTCAAGTCTACTGTCCCTTGGAGCTGTGAAAAAATCAAACTTCCAAGCTAACGCAATCAAAAGATACAGCCGTTTTTCGAATGTCGAATTTTCGAAATTCGCAAGGGAATCAAAACCTACAGGGTACTTCCCGTGAACTCAGAATCTTAAAATTTGATACGAAGCAACGTGTTATAGCACAGATAAAGGAAAAATTGTGAAAAACATAAATTTTTAGTTACATCATATATAATAAAAATATTTTTAATAATTTTATACTTATATACCTACGGATTTGTTCCGAACCCTCGGTGCGCGAGTCCGATTCGCACTTGGCCGGTTTTTTATAGGTGAACCGATTTCCATGACATTTTTTTTATTTGAAAGCTGGTGCTTCACATGTGGTCCCATACAAATTTGATTTAAATCTGACCAATAGTTTTTGAGTTATTCTTAATAATTTATATTGATGTCGGTTGTATAAAATATTTAATTTTAAATTATATAATTAAAAATAATTACATTCAATGTTGAATTAAGGTATTTTTAAAGAACGTGATTTTATCCCATATACGTTGCAAAAGCTTTATTAGCTACTTAAGGTGGAGAAAAAGTACTCACACTATTTATCATACCCCGCAATTTCATCCCCTTTATATCCCTATCATTTTAAAAATAGACAATGTCAAGCAAAAAAAAATCCTTGATGTGTCAAGGATTTTTTTTTTACGTTAAAATCACGATTAATTATTATATTGGCGGCTCCGTGGTGCAGGGGCTTAGTAGAGCCGCGGATCCGTATCTGTATGACCTAAAAATAATTGTTCTGAGTCTGTATGTTTGTCCTTGTGAAGTTTATGTACGTAGACTGCCCCAACGATACAGGAGAAAATATTAGTGTGGAGGTTATGATTTAAGAAATAAATGAAAATATAGTTTGCATACGTGCAATCAGCAAGGCTGTTTAAAGCAATTTTATTTTTGTTGATACTATCGCCGTTTATGTATGACACCAAGCTAATATTTTGTGTGACGTCTAACAATATTGCAACTCATCTTTATTACCCATCGCCCCTTAAATCCATACGACAAAGTGTTATATAAATATTAACACAACTATAAACTTAGTTGCGTAGTTATTTAACGTTACCGCATCGTGTAAAGATCCATTTGGTTCCCCTCGCTTAATGCTAGTTAAGTTTTGTATGCGTTAATTTGTAGCAAGACTTTCCTAACCAATCTGTATTATAAATAAACATGTGGCGAGTGGACTAACGATGTTGTGGTGGTGCTAATATTTGTATGACATGCCCGTTATACGTGGTTGTTGAAATAATACTTCTCTAACTAGGTACGGCTTCTATCTTGACAAATAACTATTGCCTGTGAAGGCAGATACCGCTCTCTTACATACTCAACCACCAAGTGGCACTGAGCGCACCGTATATAGAGAACCAGCGCACTATTACACACATGAGGCAATCCACCTTAGTCTTCAGAGATGAAAACGCATTTCTAGACTTCAGTGTTTGACGTTGGTTGAAGGCACTTACTGTCAAGTGGATTGTAAGTTCGTGTATCACACGTATTCATCCATCCATCGATTACAGCCTATAAAAGTCTACTGCTTAACGTAGACCTCCCCCATAGATTGCACGCTGGTGAGGAAAGTTGGCAATCGTAATTTGTAATTATTTTAAGTTGTTATCAGATAGATGTTGCTGCCTATCTCTTGTTTTATTGACCTCCCGGTCTCTTACGACACACACGATGATATGGGGTAGTAGGTATTCTTACATCGCTATTACACGGCACATTTATTATTTACCAAAAGTTTTATTTGTTTCAATTTAGCTATTTTTGTTACGCTAATAATCTAAGTTTCCGCCAAACTCTTACAAACAAAGAAAGATAGACAGAACTAAGTATTTAATAGAATGAGGCGTTACTTTGTGGAAATCGATTGTACTAAAGATGTTAAAAATTAATTATAATTAAATCATGCTATAATGGTGTTGTAAGTAGAGGTGCTGCGATTAGTAGGGAAGATAGTGCATGCAATTCTCTTCAGTCTAAGTAAGACACATCACTTTATTTTCTGAGCTATAGCTATATATCTTAACTGATTAATTTTAAGTAACTTTACTAGAATTAAGTACTTCACGTACTTAAGTTAACTTTTCAAGCGAAGGGAAAATCATACTCAACTTATTGTAAGAACTCGCACACACACGCCCTTAAAATTATTTGCAACCGCAAACCACAACATATTGTTGTGTCTTTCTTTGTTAACCTAAGCTACGAACATAAAGAAAGATAGAAAGCCTAAATGATTCATATTCAAGTTTGTGTTATGTTTTAACTAGAACAATCTTTATTATATTTTTTAAACAATACACGAATAGCCATATTATATTACACTATTCACACGTGGTAGTTGCAGCTATAGAATAGAACAGAATAAAATCATATTTATTCAATTTTGATTACAATAATACTTATTTAAACTTATGAAAGCTTTACCACTTTTAAACATACTTTTTAAATTATCAATGTAATAAGAATGACTTGGCTCTGCCGGGTAAGAACCACGCTCTCATATAATACCAGTGTAAAATAGCAGCTATATGATGTTGTTTTTCGTATGGATAGTTCAGAACCGGACACACTTTTTACGAGAAACGTGGCATTCCAGCTCAGTTCTCAGCTATGACAACGCATTTGCTTTTTAATTATAAACTGATAATAAATATAGAATGTATGGAACTGAGACGTGGTCCTTCACTGCTGGCCGGATGAGGAAGCTCAAGGTCGCTGAGCGAGCTATGGAGAGGGCTATGCTCGGAGTTTCTCTGCATGATAAACTTAGAAATGAGGATATCCGCAGCAGAACCAGAGTGACCGACATAGCCCAATAGATTAGTAAGCTGAAGTGGCAATGGGCCGGCCATATAGCTCGAAGAACCGACAACCGATGGGGAAAAAAGGTTCTTGAGTGGCGGCCTCGCACCGGCGGATGAAGTGTAGGGCGTCCCCCCACTAGATGGAGTGACGACCTGGCAAGATATGCAGAAAGTCGATGGATGCAGGTGGCTCGGGTCCGTGCTTTGTGGCATTCCTTGGGGGAGACTTCCGTGAGGGGCTGTAATGATGATGATGATGATGATGATGAATAAAAGTGGATGCCTATGGGCCACAGTATCTACTTGGTGGATTGTGTGCTCGTTTATCGCCCTTATTCTCTATTAAAAAACACATCAATTAATAATTTATACCTGCGATTATTGTCACTTGATGGTGAAAATTCGGCTTTATTTTTGTGATTTGGACAAACACATAAACACGATATTTATTTAATAGTACTTACATGAATACTTTAAAACAAACTATTATACTATTTTTATGGTATATAAATAATTCAAAATATATATTGTGAAACTAGTACAAGTATTTTAACCAAATCATAAAAATAAATTAATAACGTTAAACTTGTCGTGTCGTCACACTGGGCCCTTATTATCTCAGATCGTAGACTTGCCGAAGAGTCAGTATTTTAATAAATAAATTGTATTATCTAAATTAATTTAAAATGCAAAGAAAGGATAAAGATTGTATTATAAATAACATCTTTATATGCCGTTGAAGGTCAAGAGTAGAAACGTATAGAACGAAAATATAAAGCAAAGATAACACATCACGTTTAGGCTGAAATATGTAAAACGTACTCGTATTCTGTGCAAATATACATCAGGATTTTTAATTAAAGTTTTCTTTGTGCCTTCTTTCACGTAATGGCTTCGTATAAATTCAGACAAAACGTAAAAACGCGTGATAAACTTTTCATAATAAGATGTACAGCTCGTCTCGTACTGTATATACCCGTACTAGTTACGTGCGCTTTTTTTTTTATAGAATAAGGTGACAATCGAGCATACAGTCCACCTATGGTAAGTGGATGCCGTGGCCCATAGATCCTTTATTAAGTGTCAAACTGCAGATGCATTGTTACTCCTTAGTCCTCAACTAAGATGGGATGTCTCATTACCATTAAAAAGGTTATCAGGTTCTCTACTACACTCACTATATGAAACAGAGCACCAATAAGCTACTATGTCACGCTGTTATTCTGTAAAAGTGTGGTCTCTCCCCGGTTGAGCCGACCCATATGTGCTACAACCATAATTATAGGTGCAGCGTGGCTCTGCTACGTATAAGCATAACTTATTATACTTGTTGTGTATGTGCCCCTTTACAAACCTGTGCGATGAAAGTTCGATAACAATTTTATGACGGTCATCCCCTCTTGAGTAGGGAGATGGACAGGGGTGATTGGAATTGCGAAGTTAATTACAAGTGTCGAATGCGGTTCAATATTATGTCAGCAGCGAAACATATAACGTTAACGTAGTTGTACTACTTGTATTAGAAAGTGCAAAACAAAGAAAGGCGTTGTCACTTCCGAGGACTAAGGTAGAATGCTTAACATTCTGTAATTATACTGGATTTGGTGTCCAAAATTCTTAAGAGTGTTACACCTTCCCTGACGGACTCTTAGGTAGAAACAGGAATTCTACCAAAATTATTTGACAGTATTTCATGCCGGCACATCGCTTGCAACTTTACAAAGCGCAAGTTCGGCCTCACATGGAATATTGTTCTCATCTCTGGGCCGGGGAACCCCAGTGACAGCTCCTTCCACTTGACCGCATCCAGCGCAGAGCGTTTCGAATCGTCGACGACCGAGTTCTTTCTGATCGGCTCGATACACTGGCACTGCGTATGGATGTTGCATCCCTTTGCATTTTCTATCGAATTTACCACGGAGAGTGCTCTGAGGACTTATTCGGATTAATTCCAGCCGCCAAATTTCACGAACGCACATCGCGTCTAAATTCACGATACCATCCTCACCATCTGGATGCTTGGCGGTCCACGACTGTACGTTTTACTAGGAGTTTTCTTCCTCGTACAACTTCTCTGTGGAATTGTTTACCACGGGCGATTTTTCCGGACCGATAAGACTTAGGGACCTTCAAGAAAAGAGCTTACATCTTTCTAAAAGGCCGGCAATGCATCTGCGATTCCCCTGGTGTTGCGGTTGTTCATGGACGGCGGTAGTCACTTACCATTAGGTGAGCTGCATGCTCGTTTGCCCACTCTTCTACAAAAAAAATCCGTACTAGATCGAGGGAAAGGAACGAACTGCCGAGGTACGCTAGAAGTCTAATTCTGAAGGTAGTGTGCATAAGAAGAGCCTCTTAGTGTCGGAAGCCTCTCCCTTTTTTAATTTCCCATACACCATAAAAAGGTCCATAGGCAGTTGGTTACTCTACTTTTTGGTTAATCTGGCGTTGGTAATAGGTAAGAAGAAACAGGTTTTCACACAGAAACGAAGCTATATCATGGTTGTAGCACGAATGACTCGGCCTAACCCGAGAAGGGCCACACTCTCACGGAATACCAAAATAAAATATTATCTTAATGCTGCTGTGTTTTATATGGTATGTGTGGACAACCGGAGACCTTTTTTGCTGAAATCCTCAGGGATAACATCTGCATTTTGATTCCTTATTGAGGATAGATGTAGATGTCTATTGGTCACAGAATCCACTTATCATCAGGTGGACTGTGCGCTCTTTTATTTATAGGAAAAACGTGATAAATGTGGCATTTTTAATAGCGTATTCTTACAAAAGTTTACAAGTAGCCTTACTCGCGAAATGAAAGCGGATTTGATTTAAAACATTAATAATTAAAATTTCACACTTAGAACTTTTACTTTACTTAACTTTAATCTCATTATTTTAAAAAGCCCACTTTCCAATCATTGAACGTGAGATGTGACCGCGTTTAATTTAAACGCATGGTTTTAGTACACTGCAGCCTCTTGAGCATTCTTGTCGTTGTAATTGCGTCGCCGCATTCAACAATACTCTACGAATTGCAGCGGACGTGATTGCGGTCGTATTTAAATGCTCAATGTTTTCTTTAATTCATCAAGTTTACTAGGAATAAAAGTTTCGTAAGCTGAAGTATCGATGGTCACTTATAGTTCGAAAAATTTGACGATCGATGAGGAAGAGAAGTTAGAAAGGCTAGGAAAGAGAGGATAGAAAGGCTCTAGTGCAGTGGAGTAGCGTGCCTGTATCAAAGGCAAATGAAGGGTAAACATTTTTCACAAAAGGAACAAAAACTTTAGCATTGAACTAAAAATAATTATATATTGATTCTAAGTTATTACTTACAATTACTACTCCTAGGAACTATGCTAGCCAAACAATTCAAATCTAGATCCTGTCCCATAGAAGTTTTTAGAATTTTGCTTACATACGTTCGGGGTCTCTGTAGCTCGGGGGCCCGGTATCATTGATACGGCTGATACGGCGGTAGTTACACCCCTTGCTCTAGTGGCAACCTTGTATCGGTATGCGAAGTACGGTAAGGCGGCTCCCCACTATAACGTAGACGACGTCATAGCTTTCTGTTTAGACGTACAGGAAGGTGATAAATACAAGTGACATAGAAATGTTTTTTACTAGCATTCCACATAAATTATCATTATTATTATAAAATGTTTTGAACTACTGGAAATCATAAAGTATTAACCGTTAAATTCCCTTTTTTTAATTAATATTTTACCGGAAGTTGTAAAACATAATGATTTATTACAAAAAAGTCAAAAATTCATAAGATTATTTTACATACATTTACCTTTTTTGTACAAGGTGGGGCACAATATGGCATTGTCCTTTATTTCAATCTAATAAAATTAAATCAAAAAAAATTAAAGTTTTAATCGTCATACCAATTATTTTATGGACTTCAGAAAGGAGAATATTCTCATTTTATATTAGAGTATATGTTTTTTTTGTATGTACGCTAAGCGATATCTTTGCAGATTGTGAACCGATTTTGATGATTCTTTTTTTTTATTTAATAGGATATACTTCAAGCGTGGCCCCCTATAAAATTGGAGAAAAAAGTAAAAAAAAACTTCTTTTTTTAGAAATTGAAGTCGGTTTATACTTTTTGTTAAAAGTTGTAATTATGTATAGATAAAAATTTAATTAAAAAAGGGTAAAGATATTAAATCTACAGAATATTAAATAAATATAAAGTACTCAAATACAGTAATATCAACTTAGGCAATGAGATTCTATTAATTTAGAAATAGCTAGCTTATTTGTTTGGCTTTAAATTTACCACTTTACGTCTCTTCTTTAACACTTAATGAAAGTTCATGAAAAACCTTTAAACTCATCGCGTAACAACTCTTATGATAAAATGCAGTTTTCAGTATACGTTTTCAAACTAACCGTTTAAAATAACACACACACACATATATATATATATATATATATATATATATATATATATATATATATGTGTGTACATATATATATATATATATTACATGAAAACTTAATTTTCATTCATCATCACAGAAAAATTGATTTTCTCAGTAAGTGAAGTATTGTTGTTAATTCTTAGTAAGAAATATATTTCTTAAGTGACGAGTAATATAGGTGTTCTAAATGAAGTGCAAAAAATTAGAATTTTCTTGTATATGTAAGTATCTTATTAAAATAACCTGAAGTCCTCAGAGCTGAGTGCCAGAACATGCCTCTACGGAAATCTTAAGTGTTGCGTAACATCTCCCAAAACTAGGCAAAACTGTTGTTTAATTATTCGTATAACAATCTGAGTCTTTAGTGTACTGAATTAAAAAAAAAACAGTTTTCTTAATTCGGCTCAATGTTTTTATGAAACGAATTTAATCATTCTTTTTTATTAAAAATAAAAAAAATATACTTCTCGATTGTTCCTAAATACGTTAGGAGTAAAATTTCCACTCCTCCGGCAAACAAATGATGAAATTTAATATAATTATAATTAATTATATATAATTACTAATAACATTGAACAATAACCAATTGAACAACAATAAACTATACAACATTGAGCTTGTGATATATTTTCAAAGAATTAAAAAGAATAAAATAATTTCCATATAACAACTTCTGTAGTAGGGATTTTAATTCTTCTGAACACTACGATATTTTTTCTACGTGGTAGAGCCTCGCTGCAACTATATCATGGTAGCACGAATTGTTCAGCTTGACCGGGCTAAGATCACACTCTCACAGAATACTTAATGATGTTGTTTCGTATGGTGAGTATAGAGAACCGGAGACCCTTTTTAGTGCAATTTAATAGTAATTTAATTTTCAACTGAGGCTAGATGTAAATGTCTATTGGCTACACTTACCATCAGATGAACTGTGTATTCGTTTGTCACCCTTATTCTATACAAAAAATTACACAGGGTAGTTTTGCGCTATCAAAAGAAGGTCAAAATTTGTCGCAATGCATTCAGTTAAAGCAGAATTTTCGAATAGCTCTACAACTAATATACACCAAAGCCAGCTTTTATCATCATCATAATACAGCCTTTCACAAGTCCACTCTGAACACAGGGACGCCTAAACCAAATAAATGCCACAAAGCACGGTCCTAAGCCATATATCGAATACTTCCATGTTTTAGCAGGTCGTCACTCCATCTAGTGGGAGGACGCCCACGAAAACCTTTCTCCCCGTCGGTTCTTTGATCTATATGGCCGGCCAATTACCACTTCAGCTTACTAAAGCCAACTTTACTTATATTTATATGCTTAAATTTGTTGGTAGTAATTTATAATGAAATTTTACGAGTAATTACAGCAACAACCGCAGTAAAGTAATTCTAACTTTTAATGGCGTAATCAATACCAGTGGATCATAATTACGGAACTTACCCTTTATTGCTTACTGCTGCTAAGTTATTTAATAAATGGTCAATAAAATGGAAGCAATTAACATAATTTATTGAAGTATGGTAGAGTCTCACCAAAATTTATTTATTTATTTATTCTTTACACCAAAATAACAACAGGTTTATGGTAAAATAACTACTCTAATAATATAAACAAGCAAGACTACCATCGCGACAAAATTTTTAACCATCTGGATGTTTCGTAATCCACCACTATCTGATTTAGAAGATAAGTTTTTTTCCTCGCATTACTTCTTTGTGGAATCATTTTCCGGACCGATATGACGTAAGGACCTTCAACAAATTAGTCTTACTTTTTAATAGCTCTGCAAACCACTTGCTATTCTCTTTGTGATGCAATTGTTCATTGGCGGTGGTAGACACCTACCATCAGGCGAGCCGCATGCTCGTCTATAAAAAATACTAAAAAATAAGATAATGTAGGCAATGAAAATATATACCTTGGAAATTTGAAAACTTTGGTTATGATATGAACTTTATGTGAAAAGGCTTAGGGCCGCTGAAATCAGGTAATTTAATAAAGACTCTTGGGACCGTTTTATATGCATTAGGTATCTAAAGTTTTAAATGAGACCGCTTTTAAGAGGCTGCTGTAAGAGAATACCTACTGAGATATGAAATCAGACTAAAATATAGTTTTTCTTTGACCGCTTGTTTAACGTGTGGTTTGGTAGCATCTGCGGTGCTGCAGATTTGAATCTCGCGCATAACAAGTGATTGTATGGTTAGTGATCCATGTAATAAATTTATGTAATTTTACGCATTATTTCGTGTTTAATATTTACTTTAGTCATTCCTAATGCTTCGAGCACTTTACAGAACCCATGGTTACGGGGGGCTGAGGTGTTTGACGTCTTGTTGTCATAGTTACTGAAAGCTACGTTAACTTTAAATTTACAAGTATCTTCGAAAAATACTCAAAATTCAGATGCGTTGTCACCCACGTTTTACTACGTGGTAGAGCCATGCTGCAGCTATATTATGGTTGTAGCAAGAATGGGTCGGCTCGACCGGGGAAGGACCACGCTTAACGCTGCTGTGTTTCGTATGGTGAGTGTAGAGAACCGGAGACCCTTTTTACTGGAAAAGAGGCATTCCATTTTAATCCTCACGGGTGACAACGCATCTGCATCTTGAGTCTTAATTGAGGATAGATGTAGATGTCTATGGGTCACAGTAACCACTTACCATCAGGTGGACTGTGTGCTCGTTTGTCACCCGATTCTATAAAAAAAAACCCCTGTGTACTAAGATAGAATACCTCGATTCACCTAAAAAGGGTCACCGGTTCTCTACACTCACCATACGAAACACGGCAGCATTAAGCTGCTATTTCACGCTGGCATTCTGCGAAGTGTGTACTTTTCCCGGTTGAGCTGACCCATTCGTGCTACTACCATGATAAAGCTGCAGCGTGCCTCAACCGTGCGTGCATTTTCTACATGGTAGAACCATGCTGCAGCTATATTAGTAGTATAGTTGTAGCAAGAATGGGTCGGCTCGACCGGGGAAGGACCACGCTCTCACAGAATACCAGCGTAAAATAGCAGCTTAACACTGCTGTAGTGTGAGGATAGGTATAGATGTCTATAGGTCACAGCAACCACTTACCATCAGGTGGACTGTGTGCTCGTTTGTCACCCTATCCTATAAAAAAAACAACGTATATAAGTTTGCTCGTTGAGATTTTATAACAATGGATATATTTGTAGTATTCGTGTCTAGTTGGTAAATATATGATAATGGTTGTTGTTTGCGCCAAATCCTAATTTTTTAAAACTGTATTCCGAGGCGCTCGACGCGGCGCGTTTATAACCGGTTAGACGTGTGGGCGATTAACGGAAGTTTTGTTGCCATCGGGGCCGCGTCCAGATTGCATTGCAGTTAAGCGAGTAAAACCGAGTTTGAGTGATTTACTTAACCTCGGTTGCAAGTAATTTACGTCAATTTGTATAGTGATTGCATGTTGATATGCATTTGGCAATATTTATTTTGCTTGCGTTGTATTTTAATATCGTACGAAAGAATTTGGCTTTGTAGGGAGAACGCTGAACTTTGTGATCCGAGAAGAGACCGCATTCGTTCCTGTGTTTGTAAATTTGTGCTAAGTGAACCCGGAACATTGAATATTGAACTTTGACCGACTGTTCTTTACTTGTGTCGTGTGTTACTTGGTTTAATTTGGATGAACTTTGATTTAGTTGACTTTGAAGTTAATTAATTAAATGTACAATAAAGTTGATAAACTGAAATAGTGAAATAAAAGCAGAAGGGATCGCACATTTGAAAAAAAGCAGCGCCGGTGGATCTGCGGTCCGACTAAATCGGTTAAATCAGGTTACATCCACACACTACTACCTTTACACTTACATACCACCCACTTGCCCCTGACTTCGCCTTGTGGTCGACCCTACCTCCGGAATTCGGTAAGTTTTTATTTGTTTGCCAGCCGTTTTAGAATGATTGTCCATAGGCCATTGGGCTCCGCCCTCTGTTGCTCGTTGAGGGGGCTACTATGTGCCCTAGCCTAGTCGACTATTGTAGGGGCAACTAAGGGCGTGAATACAAGGGGTAGCAAAGAGCGTGGTTGATTGGTTCTCCAATGAAGCCCGGCCGTAATATAAATAAAAATAGAACGTAATAAAAAATTAATATTTTTTTCCTTTTGTTTGTAGCGGGTAGGTGGTTAAAACCACGCCCGTTGGGCTGCGCAAGCCGGAGTGTAGTTAGGGCTAGGTACCTACGTGTCAGGTATTTCGGGCAAGTAGATTGAATTGCAGAAGGGTCGGTCGCTTCAGCGAGGCATCTTTGCTGACCGACGGTAGTGTTTATTTGCCGTGTATTGTAATTTCTATTTAACTCAATTTAATCGTAATTGTACTTGTTATTTGTTAATTTGATTTGTATTTGTGCCGCGTATTCATTTGTATTTAGTAGTGATGCCATCGCACAAACTACCGGAGCGTGGCCTGAAGGCGGAACTGCGCTGGGCTGCCAACGCCCATACTTTGATAGGGTGACCGGATCGGGTCTATAGTTTAGAGAAGTGGCTCGAGCAGGTCGCAGCCCGAAGGGCCGTAGTGGAAGAGGCTTACGCTGAGCTCAAGGCCTCGGATGTGGAAAGGGGAGTCCTGGACTCCTGCCTCGCGGACTACCAGCAATTCTTTTCGCTCAGGGACGACTTGATCGAGGCGGGGGCCAAGTATGCTAAGGAAGCACGTGAAGCTCTGATGAGTGGCCTGCCCGAGTCCCCTCAGAAGCAGCCTACTCAACCAGAGCTGTTGGGACGACTCCCAACTCTGGAGCTGCCAAGGTTCTCTGGGGCCCTCTCCGACGGGCTGACCTTTGTTGGTCTTTTTTCCATGGAGCGCCGTATGCGGCGCCATCCAGCCTTTCGCGACAAATATGTCGAGTTCATGCGCGAGTATCAAGAGCTAGGTCACATGTCACCGTCCAACTTCGACTGGCGGTTACAGGAGCACTACTTCCTCCCTCACCATGCGGTCTTGAGGACCCCTGGGAGTAAGATTCGGGTAGTTTTTGACGGCTCCGCCCCCTCGTCAAATGGTGTGTCCCTGAACCGGTGTGTCCACTCTGGTCATAAATTGATCAAGGACATATCCGACATTTTGACCCACTTGCGTCGGCAACCAAGTGGTGTTTGTAGCCGACATTCGGATGATGTTTCGACAATCAGTGGTTCATCGTGATGACCGTCGATATCAGCTGATATTGTGGCGCGAGAAGCCCAGCGATCCGATACAGGTGTTTGAGTTGAACACCACCACCTATGGACTCCGGTCCAGCCCGTATATCGCCATGCGAACCCTCTTTGAACTCGCAGAGAGAGAGCGTTAAAATACGCTCGGGGGGCTTCTATTTTGGAGACTTCGGTCTACATGGACGACATTGACATGGAAGCGCCCGTGCGCTCTTGTATTGCGAGACGAATTAATTGCCATCCTGAAGTCCGGAGATTATGAGTTGCGCAAATGGTTGTCGTACTCCCCTCATATTTTGAACGATCTCCCAGGAGAGGATCAACAAGACACTCACCTATTCGAGCACCCTGAAAATCCTAATTTGTTGACTGTGCTGGGCATTCAATATCAGCCTGTTCGGGATACTTTCACGTATCGAGTCAAACTCGATCCTCCTCCTAAAGCATGGACCAAGCGCTCCGTGCTGTCTACAGTGGCCCTCACCTTCGATTTTAATGGATGGATAACTCTGGTCTTTTTTTTTTGCTAAGTGCTTTCTTCATAAGCTCTGGATATCCGGGTTGGGTTGGGACGAGCCTATTAGCGGCGCTCTCTTGCGAGAGTGGCACTCCATTGTGTCCTCCCTTCCGGACGTCAACCGGGTCTCCATGCCAAGGTGCTTCCTCCCTCCAGGGAAATGCACGGCTACCCTACATGGATTTTGCGACGCCTCTGAGAAAGGCTATGTTGTTAATCGTATATTTGCGGACTGTGAGCTCTTCTGGCCATACTTCCGCCCATCTCGTACTTGCTAAAAGCAAGGTTGCTTCCATTAGGTCCCGCTTAACTATCCCTAAATTGGAACTGTCCGGAACCGCTCTTCTCACGCGACTTCTCAACCACGTTCACTCGTCTTTGAAGTCTGTTATCGACATTACGGACTTCTACGCCTGGTCGGACAGTGAGATAGTACTTTGTTGGCTCAGAGCTGCATCTCACAATCTTGAGGTCTTTGTGGCGAACCGCATGTCTCAAATCCAGAATTCTGGGACGTCTCTAAACCGGAGACATGTCCCAGGGGAGTTGAATCCCGCAGACTGCGCTTCTCGCGGCTGAGAACTGGTGTGTGTGTTGGTTGACCATCCGCTGTGGTGGGGTCCCAGTTGGTTGACTGAGTCTCAGTCATTCTGGCCCCAGAATAAATACTCCGAACCGATTAAATTGCCTGGCCTACGAGCCCGAGTAGGAGTGGGCAAGGATAAGCCCACTCGGGATTTCTCCCTGCTGGAACGGTACAGCTCTCTCGATAAGCTCTTAGGAGTAACTGCTTGGTTGCGTCGATTTGTCCGCAATTCGAAAGACCTGTCCAACCGAATCTCTGATTCCGTTTTGTCCCCTAGCGTGCGTCGCGAAGCTTTGATTCATTGGACCCGTATGGTCCAAGTGGAGCATTTTGAGCCCGTGATTGAAACATTGAAGCGGGGCTCCGTTGTCAAGGGCGCTCTGGCCCGTCTGAACCTCTTCCTGGACGACGCTGGGATGCTGCGCGTTGGCGGACGTTTGAAAAATTCTCAACTCCCGTACGGGTCTCGACAACCGTTACTGCTCCTTAAGGACGGCGCCTTTGTTCGGTTGCTAGTAACTCACCATCATGTTAAGAATGCCCACGCTGGGTGTAACGCTCTTTCGGCTATTTTGCAGCGGCAGTTTTGGATTTTGGCTGGCCGACGCACCATTCGAAGCGTCCTCTTTAAGTGCATACCTTGTTATAAACTGAAGGCCACCATATTGCAGCCTATTATGGGTGACTTGCCACCCGACCACGTCAGGGCCATCCGACAATTCGCTGGAGTCGGAATAGGCTTTGCTGGCCCCTTTCTCGTCAAGTCCTCTAACCCCCGTTCATAACCGGTTAGACGTGTGGGCGATTAACGGGAGTTTTGTTGCCAGCGGGGCCGCGTCCGGATTGCATTGCAGTTAAGCGAGTAGAACTGCGTGGTCGCGTGCCAAAAGGCCTCTAATTCGTGTCGTCTTTGTTTGTACGTTAACGTGACGACGAGGTGTTTTCTTGAGTTTGAGTGATTTACTTAACCTCGGTTGCAAATAATTTACTTCAATTTGTATAGTGATTGCATGTTGATATGCATTTGGCAATATTCATTTTGCTTGTGTTGTATTTTAATATCGTACGAAAGAATTTGGCTTTTTTTTTAATTTTATTTATTAAGATATACAAACAAATGTACAAAGGTATTTATAAAAGTATTATCAAAAAAGAGTATAATATATGTACATTCAACACCGTATACCACATATTAGTATAAACAATAAGTAATAAGTAACGAGTTGAAGAGAAAAAATTACTATCACAAAAAAAAATATAAGTATTAAACAGTATAAGAGACGTTTGCACAAATAAAATTTTAAATTTGTAATACCCATAATTTATTCTTAATATATTTTTTAAAGCACATATTTGAGGCAGTAAAAATATCAATATCGCTAAAGTAATCATTATATGATTGCACTATGCGTCTTAATGGGGAACGAAGACCAGCGTTAGTACGACAGATTTTTGTCATAAATAGTTTATGTGAGTATTTCTCACGAATACGTTGTGAACCACTTGGAACGCGATAGAATATTTGATTAGTGAGTTGAATACAATCGATATTATTTTGACAGTTTATACAAATATAAATTATTTATAAGTATCCTTCTTTTGTAAAGAGGTAGGAGCGAAAATTTGTCTAATAAATTAATATAACTTGAATACGATCTGTGATAGCATCTATAGTTAACGGTTTTTAAGAATTTACGTTGGATACGCTCTAACTGAAGATTTTATTTCTCATAGAATGGGTTCCAAATGATAGAGGCGTACTCCAATATCGGTCTGATCAGAGAATTAAACAAGTAGATATATGAATTGGGTCGAACGAATTCACTACAAGAGCGAATAATAAAACCAAATATACAAAATGCTTTGTTGGTAATATAGTTAATGTGATCGTTAAAATCAAGTTTTGCGTCTAGTATAGCTCCTAGATCTTTAATTAGATCCACCTTACATAACTCTGTATTATTAATAGTATATGTATTATTTATAAGATAACGCTTCTTTGTAAATGTTATTGATTTACATTTATCAACATTAAGCAGTAGTTTATTTTTAGTACAGTACAAAGATAAGCGATAAAGATAACTTTGTAACTTAAAGTTGTCATCAGCGCTTAAGATTGGCAGGTATACCTTTAGGTCGTCAGCGTAAAGTAGGAAATGGCTGTGATAAAAGCAATTGTTGATGTCATTGATAAATAAGATAAACAGCAAGGGACCGAGAATAGAGCCTTGTGGTACACCTGATGTGACAGTAACTAAGTTAGATGAATGGCCGTTGACGACAACTCTCTGAGTTCTTTTTGTAATGTAAGAATGAAACCATCTGAGCAAATCACCACGAATCCCATTAAAAGCAATTTTCTTGAGTAATATATAGTGATCTACTTTATCGAAGGCCTTACGGAAGTCAGTATACACAGAATCGACCTGTATTCCCTTATCCATATGTTCAAATAAATATGTAGTATAAACGAGGAGATTACTTATTGTGGATCGTTTTTTAACAAATCCGTGTTGTTCGGGTATGATTATATTGTGAAGGACAGGATAAATAACATTATGTACTAATCTTTCAAACACCTTTGACAATACGGATAGTAATGAGATTGGCCGATAATTCTCTACGTCGTTCTTGGATCCCTCTATATGAATAGGCGTGATATTCGCTGTTTTCCAAATAGCAGGAAAGACATCATCTTGAATGCACTTATTGTAAAGAATCGTCAGAGGAACACAGATTGTGTCCGCTGTATATTTAAGGAAGAAAGGAGGAATATCATCCGGTTCAGATCCCTTGCAAACATCTAAATTTTCAAGTTCTTTTTTTACCATATCAACAGTGAAATTTATAGTAGAAATAAAGCCATTTAGACTAGAATTGTTTGGTTCTGTTAAAAAATTACTATCACATGTAAACTTCTCTGAATCTAAGTTAGATGGTTCAAATACGGATTTAAAGAAACTTGAAAACAGATTACATGCTTCGTCTGGTAAGTTAGTTGCTTTCTGTTTGTATTTGATATTATCTGGAATACTATTGCTATCTCTACGATTATGAATGTATTGCCAAAATTTCTTAACATCTTTTCGTAGGCCATCTTCTATAGTATTCATGTACTTGCAAAAACAAAGGACACATTCAGCTTTGAATCTGGAACGATAAATGGGAAAAGATTCGTAGTCGGAATACGACTTATACTTTTTCCATTTTATCCAAGCTCTATTTTTGTTTTTGTATATATGTATTAGTGGTCTTGAAAACCAGATGGGAAAGCCTGAGGGTTTAAATGGTCGAAGTGGAACATGGTTTTTAATAACTAAATAAATCTGTTCATAAAATGTGTTTACAGGCGATTCAGATTGTTTATTAGAAAATAAGCAAACCCAGTCAATTTCCTTAATACTATTATTAATTTCATCATATTTGGCTTCAAAAAAAGCGTATTTCAAAACAGGTCCGCGCGGCATAGCCCGAGACAAGGAAGATAGATAAATACAAGTGTAAAAAGGCGGATGAAAAGGATCTAAGGGGACTAATTCCAATGAGGGTACTAAACATAAATTATTATTATTATTGTTACTAATAAATAAATCAAGTAAGTTTCCTTGGTGATTTCTTAAATAATTATTTTGGAAGCCGCCAATTATATTAATAAAATTAAGCATGTATTTTCCAATCAAAGTTAATTCGCATTCATTAGGCAATGCCCAATTAATAGAAGAAATATTAAAGTCGCCTAATACATAGAATTTGTCAATAACAGGATGTTTTGCAATGCATCCAAGTTTGACTTATAAACATCAAACGGCCGTTGCGGAGGAATATAAAAGGCGGCAACAATATGTCTCATATTATTTTTGGCTGGAATCTGCAGCAAAATGTAATCAACGGAAGTTGAATTAGTTAAGTTCCGTGAGTATGCTGTATTTAAAAGAAGACGATTTGCACACAAATCTTTTCTTACGGCTATTAGTACCCCGCCACCGTCACGTTTCCCACAGGCAATTTGATCTCGATCACAACGAAACACACTGTATCGGGAAACTATAAATTCATTATTAGCAATTGAAGGAGTTAACCAAGTTTCTGTTAAGACTATCAAATCGTAAGATTCTGATAATATATTCATATAAATAGTGTTCAACTTAGTCCGGAGTCCCCTACAGTTCTGATAATATAATAAGAGTTTATCAGTATTATATGAAGTCATTGTAATGGGATACAAATAAGGCACGGGTTATAAGACGCGAGTAGCAATGAGTTAAATATAGTAAATAATGACACTCATCAGGTACGATATAAATCTTTGTCGGGAGAACGCTGAACTTTGTGACCCGAGAAGAGACCACATTCGTTCCCGTGTTCGTAAATTTGTGCTAAGTGAACCCGGAACATTGAATATTGAACTTTGACCAACTGTTCTTTACTTGTATCGTGTGTCACTTGGTTTAATTTGGATGAACTTTGATTTGGTTAACTTTGAAGTTAATTAATTAAATGTACAATAAATTGATAATTTGAAATAGTACAGACTATTGTAGGGGCAACTAAGGGCATGAACAGTTGTTATTATTAAAAGCTATATGCGAAAATATTAAATTTTGTGAACGATTAACAACACGTAGAAAAGTACGTGTCTTTTTCGGTGAGCAATATTTATTACTGTTTCAGAGTCCTTTCTGTAGTCTAGTAACTACTATAATTCTATTTTATATTTTCGCCTACCAAATAGCTTTTAAGCTTTTATATTTATGCATATATTTATAAGGTGAGAATACATGACTTCTTATGACACGTCAGAATAAGCTTGGAATTTTTGATGGTATATTCGTGTAGAGCAAACACGAATGACACACTTTTGTTAATGAAAATGACGAGCGAGGGCTGTCCAATGAAACAGAAGTACTGTAAAATACTCGACTTCAATGCGTTGAAACTTGGATTAATACAATTAGTTTCTTTTTTCGTGGGAATTATTAATACAATAATAATATTGCAAACTAGATAATACACTCCATTTCTTTTGCACGCTGATCTCATGATATATAGGTAGTTAATTAATTTTTACTTCTTTCATTATCATCATCATCATTACAACTTTTCACAAGTTTCATTTCTATATCTAGAAACTTAATTATCATATAGTCCTACTCCCCGCGGTATCGTGCCAAGAACGCTGGCTGCGTTTCCCCGCTGAATGGCTATACTTAGCCTTTGAGCGAGGAAAGAACCAGCCCTCTTATCACCAGCAGCAACGACCAGCCGCTGATGGAGTTCCTTTAGGAACTTCACCGCACGTGGACCCCACGGACCGATAGTCTCTACAGCAAATGGCACAAATATGTAGTCATCTCTCAGAGACTCATATTTGCGCCACTTACTCAGTTCAGCTGCCTCTGATGCCGCCCCGGCTTTAAACGAGGTACCCCTGAGATGAGAGGCCGCCAGAGTGTCTACGCAAGTAGCATCCCACACTAGGGCTTTACCTCTCTCCCAAGGGACCAATGTCATACCGTCGGGTCTCTTGCCATCGTCTCTAAATATTCCACAAGGCTCTAAAACCGAGGGAACATTTATAGAGGCAAGAGCCCTTCGGATGACATCGTTCAAAGAACTGTGTCGTGAAAACCTACCAGCGCTTTTCTTACATGAAAGTCCGTGGAGCCCAAACCAGTGACTAGATTCCTTAGTCGAAACAGCTAGAAGGCGTGCCTTATCTTGGTCACTATGGAAATTATGAAACAAATCCTTCTGCACGCCCTGTACCAACGGAATATCCCACTGTTTTTGTTGGTTAACTTCCAGTGGAATATTTTCACCAGGACAGAGCGTTTGCCATGTCTGCCCTGCCTCCGTAGCAAAGCATAGGTCTACTTTATTATTTAAAATTATGTTACATAAGTCACTGACACTATGCACGGAAGCAAGGAAAGCAGGCAATGCAACGCTAGAAAGATTTCTCACACCAATGCCACCAAATTTTATAGGTAAAGTAGCTTGAGTCCAGGCTGTTGTATTTAAAGTTAAATTTAGAATTTTTTCTATAGCAATTTTAAGATTATTATCAATATCTTGTAAAATATCCGAACATTTCCAGACTGGAGTCGAGCGGAGTAAGTATGTAAATCTAGGTACAAGAAGACAATATTTTAAAATAGCAAGAGCTATGTGGGGGTTTAATTTATACAATTTATCAACGTGGTTTAAAAACTGATCAAATTTTGTTTTTAAAACAGGTTTAATACTATCGAAAAACAACGGGGCACCTAGCAGGTAAAGTGATTCCGTATTGACAGTTTTTATTCCTGGACAAATATGATTAAAATTTTGAATTAAAGTGTCTCTATGAGAAGTAGATAAATTATTGGAAAAAAATATTTCACATTTATTGCTATTTGGTTCAAGGCCAATATTTTTAAAATTTCGAAAAATATGAGTAAGATCGCTGAGGACGTCATCTGCTCTACCTCCCAGTGTACCGTCGTCTAGGTACCAGACATTCAGCTTGGATTTCAAATTTGAAATAATGGGTTGAATTCCCAAACTGAAAAGTGCTGGACCCAGAGGGTCACCCTGCTGAACACCAACAGCAGAATCGATAACATGGTTTTCGTAAAACAAGTTAGTATTTTGACTATAACATTGCCAAACGTAATGATAAATTTCGGGGGTATTGTTAGCCACTTCTTTCAGCAAGGTTACCCTATCGATAGAGTTAAAAGCATTCCTTAGGTCAACCTTCACAAGAACATCTGCATCAGAGTTTGTTAAAAATGTACGCACTGAATGTACCGCCGCCTCACAGCCACCTCTAGTGCCAAAGCCTAGTTGAGTAGGCTGAAATTTGGTCTTAAAGTTAGAGATTATGTACCTGCAAGCTAATTTTGAAGTTAAGCGTCGAAATGTGGGACCAACGGCAATAGGACGGATACCGCTTTTTTTTGAAGGCACATAATCTTGCCCCATATAAGAATGGAATGAAATTTGGATTAACATTACCAGAAAGCATAAAGTTACATAATTTTGTAATGTCTTTAAGAAGTACTCCGCCGGCGTCACCGGCAGAAGCGCTTACAAGATCTTTAAGATGTTGAGGCGTAATTCCGTCAATGCCGCCAGCAGAGCCATTCGAAAATGACATAATTGCTTCTAAAGTGTCTTTTTCCGAAATTTGTAAAGGTTGCATAGATGTCTTGGGAGGCAGCAGTAAACCCTGAGACGGTTTGACCGAAGGATGCTTTTGACGAAGGCTTTCAAGAGTTTCGACATTACGAGGAGCCAGGATGTCGTCTGAGAATAAAATACGGGATGCATTTTTTAAGTCGCCATCCATTACTTTCGACTCAACTACTTTTTTTAAATCAAATTTAGGACGTGGTCGAGATAAATGAGTATTAATTGAGTAATCTAAATTTTGAAAAGATGTCTCTTTTAGTTGAGACGTAATTGATTTATTTATTGTTTTATCAAAATGAAAATGAGAATACGCGAAAGTAAATAATTTTTGCCAACTATTTTCACTATTAGCGAAACAATTTTGAATAGTGCATGACAATGCTTTAGCAAGCTGCATCCTCGCACCTCTAGGAATTCTTTTAACCACTGGTACATTACGATAATAATTGTTAATTTGCTCCGAAAAAAGGGAAACATTTGTGTCATTAGAGGAATTGCTAATAAAGTTATGAATTTCTACGGCAGGCTGTGAAGCCGAAATACTTTTACTATGACATCGTTTAATATGTATATTTAATCCCCTTTTACCTTTAAACAGCCTACCGTCAGCACAATTTTGACACTGTAGGAAATCCGGCTGTGAATGTAGAGGAGCAGAGATATTCATTAAAAATCTAAACAGATCTCTACAACACTCAAAAGTCTTTATATTACATATTCATATTAACTTGAAATGTGCTGTACCCCGCATCTTTCCCTGAAACAATCATTTACGGCCTAAATAAAAGCACTTTACTCTATAAATGAAATATTATTACATTACTTCCCTGGATTTTTTATTTTCTATATACATAAAAATATTCTGTATAATATTATAAAGTATGGAAATCTATATGGAAAACGTTTCGTTTTCTATACTTTATAATATACAGAATTGACAACGAAATAAAAGCAGAACACAAAGAACAGAACGAAATAATAAATAATCGTACAGTCTACTAAACTATGAAATGTGATATTAACTTTAAAAAAAGACAAATAAGAAGATGCCAGCGGAGTTTTTTTGACCGTTTCTTCTCTACACAGAGGTACCTCATTTCAAAACAGTTGTACAATTATTGAACTTAAAAAATTATATTTGACAGACGTAATTTATTTTATTAATTCCAAGAAATAAAGATATTTTGTAGACGCTGCAGCTATATCATGGTTCTAGTACGAATGGGTCGGTTCGACTGTGGCAGGAACACGCTCTCAAAAAACTAAGGTACAATAGAACCTAAATGATGCTTTATTCCGTATAGTGAATGTAGATAACCGGTAACCCTTTTTACTGGAAACGAGGTATTCTATCTTAGTCCTCAGGGATGACAACGCATGTGAATTGAGGATAAATGTAGATACATAAATAATACATAATACATAAACACTCACGCCTGTCACCCAGACGGGTAGGCAGAGACTATGGACTTCCATTTGGCACGACCCTGACATACCTCTCTCGCTTCCTCCACATCTATATTCCTACGCATACACGCTCGTCGGCTAAAGGTACTCTTGATTTGGCCCATTTTCAATATATCGCCAATTTGATCTATAAACTTTCGCCTAGGGCGACCCTTCTCGACTCCGTCGTTCACCTCTGCAACATAAATTTGCTTTGTTACTCTTTCCTCATTCATTCTTTCTACATTACCAAACCACCGAAGCATTCCTTTCTTAATCCTGGTCACAACATCATCTTGCAAACCGCACTCTTCTCTTATTAAACAATTTCTCACTCTGTCATTCAGATTCATCCCTAACATACGCCTTTATGACCGCATTTCTACAGCATTTATTCTACTCTCGTGCTTCTTCTGCCACACCCAACTTTCACTACCATACATTAAAGTAGGTACTAACACAGCATTGTGAATTGCCATACGTGCCTTTTTGGACACATTCTGACTTTTCACAATAGGGTGTAGAGCCCCATTCACTCTATTTCCTGCATTCACTCGTCATTCTATATCCTTATCATATCTACCATCCCTGCTAAACACATATCCCAAATACACAAACTCATCTACTTGGTCTACCAACTCCCCTTCTATTCTTATTTCACATATCGTTTTACTTTCTTCTCTTTCAAAAACCATAACTTTCGTCTTACTTGCGTTCACTTTCTTTCCCTTTTCTTTTAATGTCCTGTTCATTAATGTAACCATCATTTGCAACTCGGCTGCCAACGACGCAAGTATGACTTGATCATCGGCGTACAGAAGGCATTTGACGGTTAACTCACCCATTCTTAACCCGCATTCTTCTACTTTCAAATTTTCCAAACAACTGTTCATAAATAGGTTGACCAGCCACGAGGAATCCACATAGCTCTATCTGACACCTTTATGGATGCCAAACCAGTCCGAGTAGGCCCCGTTGAATCTAACACAAACACTAGAGCCTCTATACAGAGACTTCAATGCCTGTATCAACCCAGCGCTCAACCCAAATAAGTTCAGTATTTGCCATAACACATCCCTGTCCACTCTGTCATAAGCCTTCTCTAAGTCCATGAACGCACAAAAACTTTTTGGTTTTTGGCCAAAAACTTCTCCGCGACCATGCGCATGGAAAAGAACTGATCCGTACATCCCATTCCCTTTCTCAATCCCGCTTGCACACCCCAAATTTCTCCATCAGTTTCTTTCATAACTTTTTCAATTAGTATCTTAGTTTGCAGTTTTCCCATCATGCTAAGAAGGCTAATACCACGGTAGTTTTTACAGTCCTGCTGTGATCCTTTTCCTTTATATATTGGGACTATCACGGCTTTGTACCAGTCTCCCGGTACCCGCTTAAGTTCCCAACATAAATTAAACAATGTGTACAGCAGATCTGCCACCACTCCTTCTCCAGCCCTTAGCATTTCGAGAGATACTCTATCATATCCGGCTGCCTTATCTGCTTTCATACCTTTCATTGCTTTCATTATTTCATCTATACTTATATCTCTATCTATTTCCTCTTCTTTCGGAATTTCTATTTCAATTAATTCAAACGTCTCATCACTCATAAACACTCTTTCAAAGTATTCCTTCTATCTACTTAAACTCAAAACTTCGTCATTCAGAAAACAGCCATTCTGGTCTCGTATAGCATTCATTCTAGGCTGTTGTGAATGTCCTCTGGTAGTTCTTACGAGTTTTCAGAACATTTTAATGTTTGCCTGGAAGTTATCCGATATTCTTCTATCATTCTTATCCGTTCTTTCTTGCTTTTTCCTTTCAACTACTTCTTTTACTCTCTTATTTAGATGTCTAAAGACTGCCTTTTTCCTTTCAATATCATCATTCATACTGCTAGAATCACTAGCCTTGGTTGCTAGTAAATCTAGCCATGCTCTCTTGTTTGCTTCAACTTCCATCCGTACCTCATCATCCCACCATAACGTGTTATTTTTCCTTTCATTCGTTCTCTTACTTACACCACATACTTCAGTAGCTGCATCCACTAAGCCTTTCTTGACATTATACCACACAGTCTCCAAGTCCAAATCATTCATACACAATTCAGCCATACCACTTATATTTTCTCTTAATCTACATTTGAACTTCTCTTTCACACCTTCATCTTGTAACCTCTCTGTTCTTATACGCTGTAACGCAGTGGTAGACACAGATGTCCAATGCCTCCAACGTCTGAAAAGACCATTAATTCGGCATAAGACCAAGTAATGGTCCGTCCCTACGTTAGAGCCCCGGTAAACCCTTGTATCTACCACCGTGCTCCTCATTCTTTCATCAACAATTATGAAATCTATCATACTTCTATCATCAACTCTTTCCCATGTATACGTGTGAATCATCTTATGACGAAAGAAAGTGTTCGTCACAATAAGATTCTTTTCATCACATACGGTGAGGAGGCTTTCACCATTCTCATTTATACTTTCATCACCAAACGTTCCCAATATCCGTTCATAACCAAGCCACCTCACACCAACCCTTCCATTAACTCCCTCCCTCCCTGGCATGCCCGCTCGCTCTCGTCTACACCAGATCAGTACGTGGTACACATGCCATGTGTAGTGGCATCCTTTCCCTTCCGTTTCGTCTCATTTACACATAACATAAATGTTTATATATGTGCTCGTTTTTCACTCGTGTTGTATAAAAAATCAATTCATTTTATTTAACTTGTTCACTGCTGAACATAGACCTGTCCCAAAGAATGCCGCAAAGCACAGTCCTGGGCCATTTGTATGCAACGACATCCTGCATCCCTTGCCAGGTCGTGTCAGTTGAATACTAGATGTAGTAGGGCCGGAACCAAGCTGCTACTAGAGAACCTTTCATCCCCATCGGTTGTCGGTTTTTCGAGCTATATTGCCCTTTTTCAACTTACTGCTCTGTTAGGCTACGTCGGTTTACTGTTGTTACTTTATAATATTTTATATAGTTTCTCGCGCTCTAATATTTCGATTTTATTTACAAAAGGATGCATATGTGCAAAAATGTGATCTTTATATTTATGCAAATATTAGCATGTATTGTACATTTTATTAAGCAAAAATTGTTCAGTTAGGGTAACTCCTCGGAGTTAGGTGGTCGCTAGCGTGCTGTTTCTAAATGTTTTCATACTAATTGTATAAAATATAATATTGATAAAATATAATATTTGAACAGTGGTAGAGCCACGCGGCAGCTTTTGCTGTCGCACGGATGGGCCGGCTCGAACCGGGGTAGTACCACGACCTCACAAAAAACCAGCGTGAAGTAGAGGTTTACCTCTGCGTTTCGCTTGGTGAGTGCAGGTGGCCGGAGGCCCTTTTTACTGGAAATGAGGCATTCCATCTTAGTCCTCACGGGTGACAACGCATCTACATTTTGATTTGTAACAGAGGATAGATGTAGATGTCTATGGGCCGCAGCAACCACTTACCATCAGGTGGACTGTGTGCTCGTTTTTCACCCGTATCCTATAAAAAAAAAATTGGGATTTTTTTAAAACTCTTCTTTTAAGGGTTTCTTGCTGTTTCTTTCTAGAAGTTTTTTCTGAACCAGTGGAAAACTTAAATGAAATTCAATTATTATTTTTGTAATGTGTATTGAATAAAAATTATTCTATTGTATTCACTGATTTTGTAAATAAATATAAAGGCTCGAAAATACGAAGAGAAACCAGTTATTTAAAGATATGAAAATATCTAACGCATTTTTGTTTTCTGTAAATATTAAAAAAATGTAAATTATTCATGGGGAAATGCAAACGAATATGTAATAAAATTCCTTACGATGTTTTAAACCCTTCCGAAAGAAAAAATAAAAAATCACATTAAAATTGTTTACACTCCAAAGTTTGTGTAAATTAATATTTTCATGATAAAGTAGCAAGGACAGTTCCTTCCAGTTCATTCTCCAGTCATTACAGTTTAACACAAAATTATGTTAATATATGATTTAACTATTACACCGTGTATGTACATAGAACCTACTGCCAATCCAATAGTTATATTAGCTCCATAGTAAGTTTCTTAAGAGAGAATTGTTAGTGGTCCCATGGGAAATTACAAGTGCGTTGAGTAAGTAAGCTGTTTTAATTTTGTGTTTTTGGAGATACATATCAATGATGGACTTGGGTATGTCATGCTAGCTTAAAGGTCACTGCTTGCAGACATTTGCAGCTCAAAAAATTCATTCGTCCTTTTTTAGTACAATATAGAACATACTTCAGTTATCTATAAGTTTGTAATTGTTTTTCATACAACATGTAACAAAAACCCGGTAGTTTCCGCTTAGTGCGTTATCAGAATCAGTATATGAACTATGATGTTTAATATCAACTTTTAAAATATTACATAAATAATGACACCTGCGGAGTTTTTTTCACGTTTCTTCTTCTGACAGAGAAATCTCATTTCGAAACGCTAAAAGATTTAAAAAGGAAAGACATATGACTAACGTAATTTTATTTTTTACGTTGTATAAATAAATATATTTCATTTGAAATCATTTCATTTCATAACGTTTTGGATGACATTAAAATTGTTTAATGTGTTTGTATTTCTTTCTGAAATGTTTCTATATCGTGTAGACGTTTTTAAATAGATAAATTGCACAAAGATAAACATTTAGGCCTGGATAACTTATTTGTTTAAACACTTCCTCCGTGCGGGATTCGTAGTCGCGGTTATCAGCGCCGCAACTCAACGCCTAGTTTAACTTAATAATTAATAAATAAAGATAATTTCAATATCGTTTAAACAGTTACAATAAAACTTCATCACTTATTTTGCTACTTATGGAGGTAGGATTCTTCCAACTTATGTGGGATCACTTCTGAAGTGTAACCTATTTAATAGAAAACGAATCATCAAAATCGATTCATAATTGACAAACACATCACGTTACAAACATAGAAAAAATATACAGTCAAATTGTAAATCTCCTGAAGTAAAGTGGGCTAAAAAATAACCGAATCAACGAAGCTGCCTCCAACTTGTTTGTATTTTATTGGAATTTCAAATGGTAAAAGTTCGCACACACATCCCATAAATTTGGAAGTACTAATGAAAATTAATGTTCTGCTCCGTAACAATACAGTACCCAAATGGTCATTACTTATTGCAAAGTAATTTAATATAAAAACAGTATTCATTACAATAAAAATAAACCAATTCCTAAAATTATCAAACAGTCCTACTACCCGCGGAATAGTGCCTAGAAACTGGCCGCGTGACCTCGCTGAATGGCTATATGTAGCCTTTTGCTGAGAAAAAAACCAGCCTTCTTATATCTCGCGACGACTAGGTGCATACAGTTTTGTTAAAATTTCACTGTGCGTTTTTAATAATATATATATATATATATATATATATATATATATATATATATATATATATATATATATATTCAATTATACTAATTATTTTTCCAATGCAAAAGGACATAAGTATGAGTAAAACCGCAGAGCCTTTTTAAACCATATGACTAATAACACAAAAGCTATAAAAGTTACAGATTTATACGTTTAACTGCTGCGTACAGGCTGCCTTCCATTTCTAATTGCTCTAGAAAATAAATTTTCTATCTATCTCTATAACCCTTATGGAGCAAATTACGTAGAGCGATTAGCAGAGCAATTAGGCGCAATTTCAATGGGTGTTGGTGGACCACGCATTACGCAAAGGAAAATATTTTAATTATGAAATATTCAGGTTTTATTGCGATGAAACTATACTATACACTTTGCTCATAGTTACTAGAGTACCTAAGTTATTCTATATACGCTCGTATCCGTGGTAGAGGTCAAGTCCACGCTCATTCATTAAGGCTATTAGATTAAAACTATAAGCCTATTTAATATCCCACAGCGTAGCAAAGCTCTACTTTTACATTTTTTGAATGGTAATGGCCAAGCCAGTCCTGTAGTTTGAGTAAAAGTTAGAAGAGTTCATATTTCAACAAGATATAATTATAACTTTTAACAAAAAGTAAAAACCGACGTGAAATTGCTAAAACAGAAGTAATTTAGTTGTTATCTATAAAGGTGGAATTTTTCTGCAAGGTGATATGAAACCACTCTTGAAATATACCAAAAGAATCATCAAAATTGGTTCACAATCTGCGAAGATATCGAAACATCCATACAAAAAAACACTGGAATTAAGAACCTCCTTCTGTTTGAAGTCGGATAAAAATAAAATTTTAGTTATCCGTGTAGTAATGGCGTGAGAGTATTTCCAGAGTAGAATAACTTTTTTTTTATATTGTAGTAGTATAACTTTATTTAATATAGATTAAAGTCATTAATGCCTTTACCACTTAGAAAAAACCTCTGTTCTCTACTTTCTTATAAGCGGGTCTATGAACTACAGTAGTAATTTGTCATCTGGTGGAATATTATAACCTTTAGCAATTATCTTTTTTTATATTAAAACTGAGGCGTATTCAGATTAAAATATCGTTCATCATCATTATTACAGCCCTTCACAAGCCCACTGCTGAACATAGACCTCCCCCAAAGAACGTCACAAAGCACGTTCCTGAGGCATCTGCATCCATTGAATTCCTTGCATGTCTTACCAGGTAGTTACTCCATTTATTTATTTATTTATAATTAATTACAAAGGCATGTGCCAATTACAGTAATTAATACGTAAAACTAAACATATAACATAATTAACATAATTCAAAAACAAATAACAAGTCAGAGATCAAACATACTTAACAATAAGTAGAGGAAAGAAAATAATATAAAAGGTCATTGCACAAGGTCATTTATAAAACTGTCAACTTTAAAAAACCAATCAAAATATACTGAGTCTGTAGCGCTGGGAGTTATGTACACTACACACACATAAAAACTGCTCTTCCGGTAGGAAAATTTCATCCAGAGATCTTCGCCATTAAGAGTTTCAAACTCACGCACTCGGGTAGGTGTGATACCTTGCTTAGACGCAAATAGGACATTCCATCCGCTGAAAACTAACTCAGAATCCTCAACAAAAGAGTCTAGGAATGTCTCAGTGGCTCCCAAGAGGTCATGTTCATGAGCGAACAAATTAGTTCTCAACAAGTTGAGTTTGGTCTTAATGCCGCGAACATTCTAATAAAAGATGCTTAGCGAGTAATAATACTTCTTCGGCATAATATATGGCAAATACGAGTATATTCGCCTTAAAATTATTAGTATACAATTTATTTCTTGGTTAGGTTTAAGAAAGACGGATTTTTATTTTGTTTTACTTTGTTTATTAATTAATGTTTGGATCAAAAGATAACACTAATACACATGAGTTGTTGTTCTTTTAACACTTTGCACTAGTATTTTCACGATATAAAAAATTTACAGAGAAAATTTTGCAAACACGTTTGACACGTTTCCATGACGACGACAATATTAGTTTTATTTTAATATTATTTTATTTAGTAGGGAGCTGCCCACATTTCAACTACAGGTACGAGGCTGCCACTCGAGAACCTTTCTTCATCACCGGTATTCGATTTAAATATCATTAAGTTTATACAATTTAAGAAAACAGAATAGTATACACATAAAATGAAGAGATACTTAGAAGCAGAACTCTAGAGAAAGTGTTTAAGTCGGGACAACAATGAGGACATGAACGACTTCAGCTGTCTGTTGTTCAATTAAATTTCTGCATTCGTCCCCTCTTAAGCTCAAAGGTACGTCTGAAGTGAATGAGTAACTTTTGCACTTAACTGTACTCAATCGCAAATTGTTGTGTGAGATATAACTAAATTTATCACAAATTTCATCCGACGATATATTTTTTTTTGTATGTTTGGATGTAACAGAGAATTAATAAAAGTAAATATATTTTATTTTATTTTAATTAAATAATTCCGTAAAAGCCGTTAAAGAATTTTGAATAATTTTGTGACTTGCGATTGTAAAGTAACAAATATCTTTTGTATAAGATACGAATCAAAAATGAAACACATATCTGTCACTGAGATTGCCGATCCCCCGCGAATCGTGGCGATCACAGAAAATTCTGCCTTTTATCGGTGCAACCCAGCAGTATGATGACCCTATCCATCCATCCATTACAGACTTTAAAAGTCCACTACGAGACATAGGTCTCTTGCATAAATTACCTCATAGGAAGTATCTTTCCATAGTTGCCACGCTTGACAGGGGGGGGGGGGGGGGGTAAACCACAGTTTTTTAATATTTTGAGTTGTTATCAAGTTATGAAGTCTGCAGCCCATCTTCTGTTTTAGTTTTCCTCTGTCTACTCTTAGAACACCCACGGGACGGATACCCTTATGTCTCTCTAGCAACCAACAAATTGTAATTAGTATTTAAATCCAAAAATTTAGAACCCCAATATCACAGACTGGTGTCAAAGAACATAATTCCAAGTGTAAGGGCTACGACACACCGACACTACGCTCACAAGCCCACCTGCCCAAAATGGTGAGCTTGAAATTTTCATCGAACTGGTTTTAAACGGGCTCATACACAACAATCATGGTACGTTATACGTAATAAAGTCACGCTGCAGCAATATTATGATTGTACAATAAATGAGTTGGCTCAATCGGGGTGCGACCGCGCTTTCACAGAACACTAGCGCAAAATAGCTTAGTTTTGCTTGTGTTTGTGTGTGATGAATGGAGAGCCGGGGACCTCTTGATGAATGGAGAAACGGGGCATCCCATCTTTGTTTCTCAGGGGTGACAACGCATCTGCATTTTACAGATGGACTGTGTGCTCCTTTGTCAACCTCATTCTAGTAATTCAGAGTAACTTAGTGCATTTTCGAAAAAACCTATACAACCGTAATCTAAATTACGCTATCAAAATTTCCGAAAGACTTAATATATATATATTGCACGGTGGGACAACCAAATCTATATTTTACTAATCTTTGTTAAAGAAGGTACAGAAGGCAAACCACGTATTCAAACCGAACGGGTTACTCCGTCGTTCTGCGTACAGAAAAAGAGCGGAGTCATTTGTAGCATCTGTCTTTCCATATGATAACAATTTATACCACACTGGGAATAGGCTTTTGTTAAGTCAGTACGCTTTTCCATCTGCGGCTTTAGCATCTTACTCGTACATTGTACGAATAGTAGCAAAGATCTGTCCTAGAATTGTTGAAAAAATTATGTTTCAATGACGAATATGTAAAAATATTATGATTGTAAATTGATATGAATTGGCTTCAAGTATAATTTTGTTAAGAAAGTAAGAATTCGGTTTAAGGTAGTAATAAAGCGAGTTTTTGGTAGGACTATAGTATGACTCAGGGTTGCAATGTCCTGCCTGCCGTGATTGATAAAATCCGTGAAGAGGGAGTAGTATATCCACAGTGGAAGAATAATAACTCAACATATTTGTAGCTCAAAGAACCTACGATTGGCGAGGAAGAATGATGAATATGGAGGTATAGGCACAAAATACTCGTAGATAGGGCACGAATAGAATGTAATATTTTTATTTAGTATAGAATAACATATAATACTTATTGACAATTTTTAAATTACTACTAGTTCGGAAACTACATCTTTCTGAAGAATAACAACAACACAAAACTCATGAACTCAGCATTATTTTCTTAAACATAATGATAATACAATCTTATTTAAAAATAATATATGTGAATAGTAAGAGAACCTCCAATGGTAGCGATCACCTTATTCCCTGTGGGTATTTCGGTTCATATCGGTATTCATTACATTATAATAAGTCTTTTCAAACAGTTTTTGTTTACTAAAATATTTCAACAGCATTAAGATTTACAAACATTGAACTTTTTGTGACTTTTTTGTAAAAGCATATAAACTATTTCATGAATTAATTATTAATTCAAAAGAATCTCATAACTGGCATTACAAGCTTGTATACGTTAAAAGTATTTAAACTAAGAAGATTTTTGTTCTTATCAAAGCTATTTATGTTTTATGTATATAATATATTTACATAAATATTGTGAAGCTAAAGTTTATATATTTACTTCTTTTAACTCTTCTCTGAGGGGTGAATATACAATTTAAGTTATAAATTACCTTCACAGCCCATTTTTACAATACAAGTATAGTTATAATATCATCGCGTTTCTCCATAGTAAATTCTATAAAACATTACACTACAAAAGAAATAAAATAAACCAATTCAGCTGTTTCAACATTGGTCAGACTTCTAATCGCTTTTGCAGCATGTGCAGAACTTATTCTGCTTGCTCATTTAGATATATGAGAACCCCATTATCAATAGCCGCAATGGTCGAGGAGTATAACGTTGGGAGACACTACCTATCGGGAAGCATGCATTTATTGTGGAGGATTTATGATGAGATATAATGATGATAACGGTGATGATGATTATAACTCTTATAAACATAACCCAATAATAAAACAAAATTTTAAGCTTATTACCGACGAGGGTCATCGAAATGTAAATTCCCTCTGTAGTTCCGGTATAATTCTGTGTGAAGTAGTCTCCCTGCGGTATAAAGAAATATGGTCTAATTTAAATTTCAAAACAGGACACATGTGCTCTCGTATTAATTGAGAACCGTTGCTTATTAAAGTTAAAGGCGATATATGGATATATATACATAACATGAAACAGTTAAGAATTAAACAGATACGGCCATTATTGAACATGTTTTTATTATCAATGAAATAAATACAATAAAAGGACTTATATGTAGTAATTCAAACATTACGAATAATTTTAAAACTCTGCTTCCAAAATTATGCCGATACACAAAGGCAACAATAATTGTAGCGATCAGTCCCGGTTTCGCGCGGGTTGTTTCAAGATTTTGACAACAGCGCCACCTACCGGGTAAAATTAAATCTAACCCATCTAGGAACGCACTCAAACACACACAAATAAATTCATCAAAATCATTCGAACCGTTTAGGAAGAGTTCAGTGACAATAATTTAAAATTAAAAATTTTGTACAGTCGACTTCAATATAAATTATTAAGAATAACTCAAAAACTATTGATCTGACCTTGATCAAATTCATATGGGACACACGAGAAGTACCAGCTTTCAAATAAAAAAAGAATCATCGAAATCGATTCACCCAGAAACAAGTTATGAGGTAACACACATAAAAAAACACAGTCGAATTGAGTATCGGCTCCTTTTCAAAGTCGGCAGAAAATACGTTAAATATTTTATATATAGAAAGAGTAGCAGCACCACCTGCCGGGTACAATTGTGAATCTAAATCTTTCTCAAATGAACTTAATCATACACAAAATGTCATCAAAACCGGTTCAGCCATTTAGGAGGAGTTCAGTCATACAGAGAGAAGAAATTCAAATATATATATATATATATATATATATATTGCAGCATTGGCTACATGGTCTTCAAGCAAAAAGAATGAGACACATTGTGGACCACTTCTCCTCGCAATGACATAAACATATTTTAAAAAAGAAATGAAGAGAGAGAGAAACATATTATAAAAAAATCGATGTTCTAAACATCGTTTATTTTTGTTAGTTGCGCTTCTGGTATGACCTTTCCATAAAACAATTAATCCTTAAAATGCCTTAACGTTTTGCTGCTGTTTTGCGGTTCGTGTTCTTGAACTACGTATGAAATTCAATGTATGTAAATGTGCACTTTGCACCTTAAAAATACAAGAGAAAACACGGTAGAGTCATTCTGCTTATGGGACATTCCTTGACAGCCTAAAAATTGCTAAAGTCAGATCAATCCGTTAGTTGGAACCAAAAACTGATCGTAGCAATTATAGACCCATGTTGGTGTTCCATAACATTTTTCAAGTGTTTGAAAAATAATATATAAGATAATAATATATAAACTTAACGTCTATTTAAACAGAAATATGGTTTTAGATCCAAATTTAACACATTATGAGCAGCAATTGATGTAGTTATAAAAACTAAGACAAACATTGGTCAAAAATATGTGTGTTTATGAATTCATAAACTTAAAAAAGGCTTTTGATACGATAAGCCACTAAAACTATTACAAAAGCTAAGTAATATAGGAATCATAGGTACAGTATTCAATAGATATGATTATCTCTTATTATATCGCTAACCCCCAACAACCTTAAACAAATTACCTGTGGTATTCCACAAGGCTCAATATTAGGGCCTTTGTTATTTCTTATAAACATAATAAACATAGTAAATTTTAAACTGTCAAGCTATTTATAACTATGCATATAATAATAACACTTGTAATTTTTTTTACTTTGCAAATTCAATTCATAAAGTTATATTACAAGCACAAAAGGATTTTTGGACGTATTAAATGCATAACTTTTATACAATCTTCTCACAATTAATGCGACTAAAATATAATTTTAGATTTTCTGTGTTAAAATAAAATTATTGTAACCGGCGCTAGTTGAACAACCTAGGAGCGGTGGGCGGAGCCATGACGACGGTGTAATTATCAGGCCACGCCTCTGGTTCGACAACTAGCAAGGGTTATACGGCGGAACTAGCGCAACCTTATGTTGAATTTAAATTATAATTTGTGTAAATAATTGTATTACTTGTATCGAACGATAAAAAATAATGATTGTATTATAACTAAGTTTAAGGTTGAGTTGTAACTGTGCAATAACTCTCCCAAATAAAGGCACCGTATGAACAGGGAGAGTTAGCATAATCTTCTAATGAAAACTATAATTGTTAAATATAATAAATGTTTACTTTATTATATAATAAATATATTAGGCCGTTAGGCACATAAAAAAAATAGTAGTAGTGTAACCAAAGAGCATGTTATCGTGACGCGGCCGCGGAGCAAATGAAGCCACGCGCACCGCGCCACGACGTTTTATATTTATAGTGCTGAGGCGGGGGGAAGGATTCTCCGCCTAAAGCAGCTGAAAATTATAATGTAAACCTGTAAATAAGTAAAAATATTGATATGTACACCCTAGTCTAACAAGTAGTTATAAGAATATTATATAGTGAATTATGTTTATTAGTTTGTAAGGTTATTAAATAAATAAAGATAGGCGCGGGGGTGAGGCAAGGGTCCGCTGGCCAGCAGCGGCCAAATCATATAAAAGACGGGCCGGCCGCTAGGGTCAGCATTCCACCTGTGGCTCCGCTCTCGAGCGGGTGTACCAAGTAGTCCGCGTGCGCTCCGTTAGCGCCCCCCCAGTTTCGCGCCCCGCGCGCCTCTCAGTGTTGGCGCTATAAGCGCTGAAGTCGGGTGAGTGTCTCATCGCTAACTCTCAGCTCTTACCCCCCCGCCTTCAGGTCGGGGAGGTCTGACTGAACGCTTTTTATATTGTAGTACACTAGTACTGTATATGTTAGTAGTTTATTATAATTATATGTGTAGTATATATAACGTGTATATTGTCATATTGTTTCTTGACTTAGCCCCCGTCCTTTTGAGGACGAGGGAGAGTTTCAGAATAAGAACGTCCCGTTCTTTTCAGAACGGTGATCCCTGATCCCCCCACGCCATACGATAGTTCTAATTTTTAGTTTATTTTTTAGTTTAGTTGTAGAATAGGTTAAAATGTCCTCACAGGAACTGCAAGGTTCCATTATCGAAACCATCCGTAGGGTGCAAGACCCGCAGGCTCTTGCCGCTATTCTCAAAGCCCTTCAGGCTTCTCCCGCCCTTCAGGCACCGCCGCCCGTTATAGCGGATTACCTCGCGTCACGAAATTCGTTCGCGCCGCTCGAAATCGACATGGAGTGCTCTCACTCCGATTCCGCGTCATCAACATCTGCCTCCAGGAAGAGGTCTGCTAAACAGTCAAGCACCAGGACATCGGAGTCCTCTGACTCCGATGATACCGGTGACTCCAATACATCGTCGTACACCACGGTTTCGTCAAAGCGCGCATCGAAGCGCGCCGCGAAAAACCGTTCGCCCCCCGCCGTAGCGGCCCGTGCCGCTCCCCCCACCCCCGCAGCCCCCGCCGCTGCCTCAGTCCCTGCAGCCCGAGCTGCCGCGTTAGATAGCTCAGCGCCAACAAAACCGGCCACGCGTTGTGCGCCGCAATTAGCTAAGAAACAAGCCCCGCCCCCTGTCTTCTTAAGAGATAAGGCTGAATTTACCCGGCTCAGTAAGATATGTTACGACTCGAAAATTAAGTACGAGGATGCTACCAACTTAGGCGTAGCAATCAAAATATTGCCAACCACGATCGACGATTTCCGCCGTATCACGAAACTTTTTACGTACGAACGCGTATCGTACCACACATACGCTCTCCCGGAAGAGCGTAAAGTTAGGGTCGTCATCCGAGGCGTCCCGTTTGAACTTTCCAACGAGGAGATACTTGCGGACCTTAAGTCACAAGGTTTCCCCGTTGAAGCGGTTCACAAAATGCATAGTAGGACCGGGCTGAGATACCCGGTAATATTAGTAATCTTAAGTAACGTCCCGGAGGCTAAAACCATCTTCCGGCAAGTACGCACTGTGTGCGGCTTGTCTGGAGTCAAGGTTGAGTCACCGCGTAGGCGCGGTTTCCCGGCGCAGTGCCACCGCTGCCAATTGTATGGTCACGCGGCGGCCAATTGCTCCGCCCCACCCAGGTGCGTTAAGTGCCTAGATCCGCACATCACCAAAGAGTGTCCCAAAGATGCCGTATCCCCGCCCGCGTGCGTCCTGTGTCAACAGACAGGCCACCCGGCGAGCTACAGAGGATGCCCGTGCGCTCCTCGTCCGCGCATAGCAAGACAGGCACCACCGCCGGTAAATGACCGTTCATTCCCGGCCTTATATGTTAGGAAGCCCCGTCAGGGCGTATCTCAGCCGTCTCAGGGCTTTGCACGACCCCCTCAGGGTCCCCCGAGACCACCGCAGGCACCGCTTAGGCCACCACCGGGCTTCTCCAAGCCTATGCAGGCTCCAGTTTTTGCCTGGGGCCCCAAAAAGGTAGATCCACCGCCACAGGTATTTTCTGCTCCGCAGCAGAAACAGTCGACAATTGGCGATGACTTTAACACGGTTTACGCCGCGATAAGGAACATCGACATTAACGAAATCTCGGTTTTAGCGAGTAAACTGCGCGCCGCCCGGTCCCCTCAGGACCGGCTTTTGGCTCTCGCAGAACACAGTAATTTATTGCGTTCGTTGTAAGCTAAGTTAACTTAATTAACTTAGCTTATAATGACAGAGCCTTCTGCTCTGCCTAGAAGTCACGGTCGTATCAAGCCCAAAGGGCTATCGCTTATTTCATTTAATATTCGCGGATTGCGTAATAATCTCCCAGAGCTTAAGCTCTTCCTTAAAGATCGCGAAGCTGATTTTCTCCTCTTACAGGAAACCAATCTTAAACACACAGACAATAAAGGCTTATCCATTAAAAATTATTCTCTTCTTCGTAATGATAGGCACGACCGCCGAGGCGGCGGCACGGCCATTTATTACAAGAAGACACTACATTGCTCTCTTATTGATACTCCACAGCTTACCAATATGGAAGCTACGTTATGCAGGATATCTATGACGGGACATCAGTCTTTAGTCATAGCCTCCTGTTACATTCCCCCTAAAAACCTCCCCCTCAAAGATGATTTTGAGGCAATCTTATCTCAAAGTAATTCAGTCATTATGTTTGGAGATCTCAACTCTAAACATACTGAATGGACATGCCGTACGATTAATACTAATGGTAGGATACTGCGTGATATAACGCAGTCTCTTGACTTAACCGTTTTCAGCCCGCTCGGTGCAACGCACTATCCCGATAATACCGATTATAACCCAGATGTACTAGATTTTGCGTTACTCAAAGGAGTTTCACTCAACCTCAGGTCTATTGAGACACTAGACGATATAGGATCCGATCACCGACCGGTCTCTCTTATTCTTGGCCATCAGCCACCCCCTATTATAACTACGAAAACCTTCACTAACTGGAAGGGTTTCAAGGACTCACTAGCAAAAGCTATGGACTCGCAGGACTCCCCTAATTACCTATCGTCGGACTTAGACTTAGACAGTCCTGTAAAAATCGACACCGCGGTCGAATCACTTTCAACCCTAATTAAATCCTCCCTTAAGGAGAATGAAAGGGTCGTTCCGGTTGCTAATACTAATGGGCTTCCCCTATATATTAGCAACATATTAAAAGCTAAAAAAGCTGCTTTCCGGAGAGCAGCTAAATATCCCACCCCCGAATATAGGCATACGGCTAATCGTCTTCAACGAAAACTCCGTTCGCACCTTTATGAATTTCGAGAGCTCCAAAGGAGTGAACTCATGGAGAATATATCTCCCTCACATACAGCGTACTATCAGATGGCTAGAGCCCTCCGTATAGACGCTACAACTCACACTCCCCCTCTCTCCCGCCCCGACGGTACGGTTGCCTTCGAGGACGACGAGAAGGCTGAGTGCTTTGCAGACAGCATTGCCGCACAATGCTCTCCTAGCTCTCAACCTGTCGACCCCTCACATATTCAGGAAGTGGAGGATGAGGTCCGCCGCCGGAACTCACCCCCCACAACCTCTGACCCTATCACTGTGTCCAATGATGAGATCTCGTCCCTCATCAAAGGACTTAAGCCCAAAAAATCTCCGGGCGCGGATGGCATATCCAACCAAGCCCTTAAATACTTTCCAGAGCAGGTGTTAACCCTCTTAGCTATTATCTTTAACGCCTGTTTTAATCTTAGTTACTTTCCCACTTCTTGGAAAGAGGCAATTGTCATTGGTATTCCCAAGCCAGGCAAGCCTCTTAACCTCCCCTCCAGTCATCGTCCCATTAGCCTCCTAAAGGCCATGGGCAAACTCTTTGAAAGAGTCATTCAAAATCGAATGAGGCGCCATCTGTTTCCCACAGACGGTGACCCCATTGTCATCCCACACCAATTTGGTTTCCGCGCAAAACACTCGTGTCCACAACAGGTACACCGCATTGTGGAATATATCCTCAGCGGTTTTTATCCACGTCGACTAAAGACAATCGCGGTCTTTTTCGACATTGCCAAAGCCTTCGACCGAGTCTGGCATGAAGGCCTTATTTTCAAATTATATAGGATAGGACTCTCCGATCGTCTAGTACGTCTCGTAGCCTCTTATTTACAACATCGTACCTTTCGTTTTAGACACGAAGGCACGTTATCCTCTCAGCGCCCCATTAAAGCTGGTGTTCCTCAAGGATCAGTACTAGCTCCCCTCCTGTACATCTTGTACACCAACGACATTCCTATCCCGTCGAATGGTGTACAGCTCTCACTCTTCGCAGATGACACTGCACTATACTTCAAAAGTCCTAGAATATCTTCAGCAAGGAACAAGATCCAAAAGTCAGTCGATGACCTAGGAGACTGGTTCCAAAAATGGCGTATCGATGTGAACCCGGAGAAGAGCTCCGCAGTTCAATTCGATATTAAAAGACGCCGTAATAAAAACAAGAAAAATACTCCACCTATACGAATGCTAGGGACCCCTGTCCCATGGCACATGTCAGCAAAATATTTAGGCGTCACCCTTGACTATAGGCTTACTTTTGAGTCTCATGTCAAAAGAGTAACGCGTCTAGCACGTTTCTATTTAGGTCGGCTTAACAGTATGTTAGGCAGACATAGCAAAATGTCATTACGAAATAAGCGAACCCTCTATAAGGTTTGTATACGACCGGTTATGACTTACTCGGCTCCTATTTTTGCACACGCTAACGATAAAATTATTAACGAACTCCAAGTAGTTCAAAACCTCTTCTGTCGTCGAGCTACGAACGCACCTTGGTACGTCCGTAATGCCGACCTTCACCGGGATTTAGAAATCCCAACAATCCAGCAATGTCTTAAAAAATTCTCTGAAAACTTCTTTAAAGTATCAGAGTCGCATACTAACACACTTATTCGTGAGGCAGTTACTTATACCGCCCCACTCCCTTCTCGCTATAGCGTCCGCAGGCCGAGAAACACTCTCTTGGACCCGCCAAATAAGTTGTCAAACGACCTGAACTGCCTCCTGGCGGCTCAGGCCAATCCTAATTAAATTAAAAATTAGTTAAAATTAATAATATGCCTTCGTAGGCAGTCCCTAAACGGCACTTTGCCGTCTGCGCCCTCTTTTCCCAAAAGAGGGTCGCTTTAGATACGGCATATGCAGCTTTAATAGAGCTAGTTGCCAGTCCCCAAAGGCGGTTTTTAGTGGGTATCACTTAGGTCCCCCGGTAGGCAGTGAGTCCCACATAACCAGGACAGACCGGCTGTCGTGGTATGCATAATGCATTTTCCGCCTCCCTCAGTGGTAGCCCTTTTCCAATTGCTTCGGGCGCAAAAAAAAAAAAAAAAAAAAAACTAGGGTCAGCAGTCGCTCTCCAGCCACCGAAAAGGCACCAGCAAGAAAAGAAAAAGTACAAGTTCCTCCTCACCGCCGCTTGCCTCCAGTTAAAAGCAAGACCAGCGCGTTTTATTCCATTTTTCGCACGGCATTACGGCGATCCGTAATATTAATGGTCCTTCGAGAAGCCGGATTACTAGAAGAAAAAGACAATATCGGTCTTGGTATTGCCGGAAGAAAGAAGCAAACCGCAAGAACGAAAAAATATTATTGTGAAGAAAAATGGTGATTACGCGTAGTAACAACGGAGAATCATCGAAGCGTCGCAAGGATGAACAAACAACCCAGGGGGCCACAGAAGAGGCCTCCGGGGGCGACTCAGCCGCTAGTGGTTCAACAAACACCACTAGCGAAACCACAACGGTCAGCGATACGACCGCTACCTCTGCAACCGATAGAACAACCGCAACGGAAGAAACCCAGCAAGAGGGTGATCAAAGATCGCAGTGCACATTGAAGCCCGGCGAGACTAGGTCACGCCGCTCCGTAGCCTCACGCAAGAGACTCCTCGCGGAGTTAGAGGCGAAAGAGCGGTTAGCCGAACTCAAGCTCGAGCAGGCTCAGTTGCAAGCAAGAACAGAAATGCAAGAAATACGCGTGCAGCGACTACAAGCAGAAGCCGGATCAACCGATGAAGATGAAGAAATAGAAGACGATTTGGCATCAGTGCGCATTAGTACATGGTTGCAAGAAAAACCTACATCGCAACCCGCGCCTCAGCCCACGCCACAACCCGCGCCGCAGCCTGCGCCGCAACCCACGTCGTACTTCACGCCGCAACCAGCACTGCAGATCGCACCACCCGTACTTCAACAGTGTGCGCCGCAATACGCTCCGCAACATACCACGCCGCAGAAAGAAGACTATGGACAGGCGCAGCAGCAAATCGACGTCGCTACCTTAGCCGCTGCTCTATCACAAGCAGTACGAAGCACAAGGGAGCCGCCGAAATATATACAAGAGCTGCCCTCATTCAATGGTAGCAGCAAGGAGTGGCTCAGCTTCAAGACAATGTACGAAGAATCTTCAAAGTACTTCACGGCGAACGAAAACATAGCGAGAATACGCCGAAGCTTAAAAGGGACAGCAAAAGAAGCCGCAGGTTGCCTACTTATAAGCCAACCAGATCCCAGAATTATAATAGAAGCTTTGGAAAGGAGATTCGGACGACCAGAAGCGTTAATTCACTTGGAAATAGAGAAGCTGAAGCTGCTGAACAAAGTTACGGACAATCCCAGGGAGCTATGCATATTCGCAAATCGCATAGCGAACGTAGTGGGCACCGTGGAAGCACTCAAGAAAGCACACTATCTGCATAGTCCAGAAATGACGCGAGTTATCACAGACAAACTCACGCCCATATTGAAAAGCAAATGGTACGACTATGCAGCCAGAAAGAAAGAAGATATCCCAGAGCTTAAGAAGATATCAATGTTCTTAAACGAAGAAGCGGATAAATGCAGCGCGTATGCCTTGCCGGAGTTCATCGCAGAGGACAGCGAAACGAGAGAGCGAAGACCGAGAAAAATAGAACGTGCCTTCGCCACAAGCAAGAAACCATATGAAGAACGCTGCCCTCAATGCAAACAAGAACACAAACTGCCCGATTGCAAGTCATACGCCGCTCTGTCCACAAATGACAGATGGGAAGTAGCAAAGAAGTACAATACCTGCTACCGCTGTCTGCGAGGCAAACATCGTCGATTACTGTGCAAAGCTCCACCGTGCGGAAAAGGCGGATGCATGATGAAACACCATAAATTGTTGCATCACGACAGAACAGCAGTAATGGAAAAAGAACCCGCTATGGAAACCGCAACATCGGCAAAGGAGGTCAACACAGCGACTCGACCGTACAAGCACCGCCGCGCTTACCTAAAGATTGCGCCCGTAACAATAAGGGGGCCGCTAAGCTGCGTCGAAACATACGCATTATTGGATGAAGGAAGCACGGTCACCTTAGTCGATGCCTCAATCGCCGACGTCATCGGCGCCGACGGCCCAGCCCACACAATGTGGATACAAGGGGTCGGCTCGGAGGTGAAACACGAGAAGAGCAAGATCGTCAGCTTTAAAATAAGAGGAACGTACGCGCAAGAAGAACACAACATAGAAGCAGCGCGTACTGTAGAGCGGTTGGACTTCGCGCCAGAATCCGTGAATGAAGATCACTTGGGGAATTGCCCACATCTGTTGGATATCAAAGAGGATATCACCTACGAACGCGCCTCACCGAAAGTACTAATCGGGCAAGATAACTGGCACCTCATAGTGTCTAGAAAACTGCGCGTCGGCCGTCGAGACCAACCAGTCGCCTCATACACCAACCTGGGCTGGGTTCTGCATGGCTGTCATAGCTCATTGACGTCGACGGTCACCTTCTGCGGCAGACTACATCAGAGGGAAGATGCACCACCGATAGAAGAAGAAATAAAAAATTATTTCAAATTGGAGTCGCTGTGCATCGAGCCGAGAAGACCGAAAGAAGATCCCGAGCAGCGAGCCATGCAAATATTGGACGAAACCAGCCAGAGGTCAGCGGACGGCAGATTCGAGACAGGGTTGTTGTGGAAACAAAAGGACTTCCAAATACCAAATAATTATAAGGAAGCGGAAAGGCGCCTGCACACCTTAGAGAAGAGGCTCGACCGAGACAGCAATCTCAAGCTACAGTACGAAGAACGCATCGAGAACCTCTTCAACTCGGGTTACGCAGAGCGCGCGCCAATGCCACCGCCGCAAGGAAGGACATGGTATCTGCCACACTTCCCAGTCATCAACCCTGCGAAACCGAACAAGCCGCCGAGATTGGTACACGACGCCGCAGCGAAGACAGCCGGAATATGTCTCAACGATATGCTTCACTCGGGGCCCGACTTATTACAATCACTGCCCGGAGTGATCATGAGGTTCCGACAGTATCCGTATGCAGTGAGCGCCGATATAAAAGAAATGTTCATGCAGATTAAAGTGCGCAAAGAAGATAGAGACGTTTTACGTTTCTTGTGGAGAGGCAAGCGGCGGGAGGACCAACCGGAGGAATATAGGATGACGTCAATCATCTTTGGAGCGACATCATCACCATGCACAGCATTATACATCAAAAATAAAAATGCTGAAGAACATGCAGAAGCGTACCCAGAAGCTGCGGTCGCCATAAAAAGAAACCATTATATGGACGACTACTTGCAGAGCTTCCACTCTGTCACGGAAGCTCAGCAAACAGTAAAAGCAGTCGATCACGTCCACAAACAAGCGGGATTCGTACTCAGCGGGTGGACATCGAACGAAGAAAAAACAATAGAAGAAATAACGACAGAGCATAGACAACACGACGCGACCGTGTGCCTGGGCGGAAAAGAAACTGAGAAGACGCTAGGGCTGCTCTGGCATGTACAAAGCGATCATATTGGATTCAATACTAACAATATGAAGATGCCTGCCGACGTAAAAGAAAAACAACGCTTGCCAACTAAACGAGAAGCGTTGAGCGTCATAATGGCATTATTTGATCCGCTGGGGTTAATATCACCGGTGACCACCCCAGCGAAGAGAATATTTCAAGACACATGGCGTTACAAGGCGGACTGGGACGACCCTCTGCCAACAGAATTAAAAGAAAAATGGGAAGGCTGGATTACTTCACTTAACGCCATAGAACAACTAAGAATACCGCGATGCTACGATTACAACCCGGTGTCGACGCGCCAACTACACACATTCGTCGACGCAAGCGAGGAGGCCTACGCAGCAGCAGTGTATTGGAGAACGGAGCGAGCAGACGGCAGCGTTAACATATCATTGGCCGCCGCCAAGAGCCGCGTAACACCACTGAAACCAGTTTCCATACCACGGCTCGAGTTACAAGCGGCACTGCTGGGAGCTCGTCTTGCGCAGACCGTGATCGATGAACACGATGGCGACATAGCAGGCAAGACATACTGGTGCGACTCCCGTACTGCACTGGTGTGGATAAGATCGGAGCCTCGCGCGTACAAAGCTTTCGTCGCTCATCGCCTGGCGGAGATAGAAGATACGACCAAAAAGAACGAATGGCGTTGGCTACCGTCTAAAGAAAACGTGGCAGACGACGCAACCCGAGCCACACCAGAAGGGTTCGACGAGTCGCACCGATGGTTCCGAGGGCCCCCGTTTCTGCAGCGTCCACCGGCAGAATGGCCGCAGGAAGAGAAAACGACACAATATGACACCGGGGAAGAGCGAGAAATATGTAACATCGCTGTTAAAAGGGAAGACTCGACAACAACACATCTTCCACAGATAGGAAGATTTTCTAAATGGATTCGCCTCATAAGGGCGACAGCGAGAGTCCTCCTATTCATCGACATGTGCAGACCAAACAAGCACGTAGTGAAGGCTGGGCGTAAACGCAACAAAGCAAGACAAGGTAGCGACCCTGGCTGGCAGAGAACAAACAAACGCAACACCCCCGCCAAGGAGAAAAAGGCGACTCCTACTGCCTCATCGCTTGTAGGAATACCGGCCGCTTATCATATGAGAGCCGAACAACTGTGGGTGCAAGCCAGTCAGCGGGAAAGCTTCACGAAGGAGCTCAAGAGAATCACCAGCGGAAGTGTTCCGGGAGGCGACGACAAACTAGGCCACCTGAGCACATACATTGATGAAGAGGGGACCCTACGCCTCAGAGGTCGAATAAAAGCGGCATCAGAAGTGGAGGACGACATGTACGACCCTCCCATATTAGACGGGAAGCACGCATACACTCGCCTGTACATAGCACACGTACACGAGAGGCTGCATCACGGAGGCGTAGAAACAGTTGTGAATGAATTAAGACAGAGATTGTACGTAAGAAAAATACGTCCAGTAGTGAAAACTGTCGTCAAAGGATGCCTGCCGTGCCGTCTAAGAAAAGCCAAGCCTGCATCACCGTCTACAGGAAACCTGCCGTCCGCACGCCTCGCTCATCACGCACGTCCGTTCACATACACCGGACTAGACTACTTCGGGCCAATAGAAGTCACAGTGGGACGACATCGCGAAAAGCGCTATGGCGCGTTATTTACCTGCATGACGTCGCGAGCAATACACATAGAAGTAGCCCACTCGTTGAGCGCAGACTCAGCCGTGTCGGCACTTAGGCGTTTTATGAGCAGAAGAGGATGCCCAAAAGAAATATGGAGTGACAACGCTACGTGCTTCAAGGCAGCAGACAAGGAGATGGCCGAAGCAGCACTTGCAGCCCTCGAGCACGAAACCACGTGTCAACAGATTGTGTGGAAGTACATACCGCCATCAGCACCGTTCATGGGCGGCGTATGGGAGCGAATGGTTCGCTCCGTAAAAGAAGCCCTACGCGTCACCCTCAACGAGCGCTATCCCAGCGACGAAACATTGGGGACCCTGCTCGCCGAGGTCGAAAATACTGTAAACTCCAGACCTCTCACACACGTCTCAGTCGACCCAGGAGACCCTGAAGCCATCACGCCGAATCACATCCTCATCGGTCCCAACTCGCACGTACCTGCGCCGGGACACTTCAGCAAGAATGACGTGACGGCCCGCCAGCAATGGAAACGAGCTCAAGCCCTAGCCGACGTGTTTTGGAGAAGATGGGTTAAAGAATACCTGCCCCTACTCCAACACCGGCGGGAGCCCAGCAGCATAGGAGTATCGCCGAAGATTGGAGACCTAGTCATCATTTGTGACTCCAATCTACCACGCAACACCTGGCCCAGAGGGAAAATAAGTAAGGTATATCCTGGCGTCGACGGAGAGGTACGAGTAGTGGACGTAACCACCGGCAGTGGGCACATACTAAGAAGACCAACGAAGAAGATCGTCGTGCTACCAGAGGGATCGCAGCGTGGCGACGGCGGGAGAATGTGCACGACGCAACAATATTAAACAAACGAAAGAAAATGCTTATTGTAACCGGCGCTAGTTGAACAACCTAGGAGCGGTGGGCGGAGCCATGACGACGGTGTAATTATCAGGCCACGCCTCTGGTTCGACAACTAGCAAGGGTTATACGGCGGAACTAGCGCAACCTTATGTTGAATTTAAATTATAATTTGTGTAAATAATTGTATTACTTGTATCGAACGATAAAAAATAATGATTGTATTATAACTAAGTTTAAGGTTGAGTTGTAACTGTGCAATAACTCTCCCAAATAAAGGCACCGTATGAACAGGGAGAGTTAGCATAATCTTCTAATGAAAACTATAATTGTTAAATATAATAAATGTTTACTTTATTATATAATAAATATATTAGGCCGTTAGGCACATAAAAAAAATAGTAGTAGTGTAACCAAAGAGCATGTTATCGTGACGCGGCCGCGGAGCAAATGAAGCCACGCGCACCGCGCCACGACGTTTTATATTTATAGTGCTGAGGCGGGGGGAAGGATTCTCCGCCTAAAGCAGCTGAAAATTATAATGTAAACCTGTAAATAAGTAAAAATATTGATATGTACACCCTAGTCTAACAAGTAGTTATAAGAATATTATATAGTGAATTATGTTTATTAGTTTGTAAGGTTATTAAATAAATAAAGATAGGCGCGGGGGTGAGGCAAGGGTCCGCTGGCCAGCAGCGGCCAAATCATATAAAAGACGGGCCGGCCGCTAGGGTCAGCACACACATTCCGCCTGTGGCACCGCTCTCGAGCGGTCGTGTCCAGGTAGTCCGCGCATCCGTCCCCGTACGGTAGTGCTCTCTCGCTCTCGCGCCTCCGCTGTCCTGCTCGCGCTTACAGCGTCGACGCCTTGGTGAGTCATTTTACGCTAACTCCAGTTATTACCTCCCTGTCTCCGGGCGGGGCGGTTTGACTGTTGGTCTTGCTTGTTATTGTTATTTTTATTGTTAATTCTTTTGTTAACTATTTCTAATTTTGTTTTCGTTATTTATTTGTATAACGTGTACGTGTATATACTGTTTCTAGGGAGTTACTTGCTCTTTTCAGAGCAAGGCCCTGCTCTTTTGAGAGCAGGGGCACTTACTCCTAGAATTAAAAACGTCCCGTTCTTCTCAGAACGGTGATCCCGCCCTTACTGTTTAGGTACATAACGTCTCTGTTCTTTTCAGAACAGCACCCACTAGCCCCTTCCGTATCAAATACGTTTCGTAAAACAACTACTGCCCTCAACATGTCCACAATTACCCAAATTAAGTCCCTCGTCGCCGCCCTAAACCAAACTCTTGGTCTGGGCCTAAACCTCGATGAGACGGCCCTTGCCGCCATCGCCGCCCATGTTACTCCCCCTGCCCGTCAGGCACTCCAACCGCCGCCCGTACTTGCGGCCTACCTAGAGACAAAGAACTCTTTCGCCCCATTAGAAATGGAGTACGCATGCTCCGAGTCCTCTGCATCGGCCTCCCGGAAGAGGCCCGCCACCAATTCTGGCACCGGCTCATCGGAGTCCTGTGACTCCGACGGAACCGGGGATTCTTCGTTCACCACGGTGAACTCCAAGCGCAACGGTAAACGCGCCGCTAAAAAACGCACCCTCCCTGTCTCAGCGGCCCCTGCCGCTCCTTCAACCTCCGCAGCTCCCGCTGCCGCCTCTGCCCCCGCAGCCCCCGCCGCTGCCTCAGCCCCACTTATGTCACTAGACATTCCCGCTCCGACCAAGCCAGCCTCTCGCTGTGCTCCAGTCCTTGCCAAGAAGCAAGTCCCGCCCCCTGTCTTCCTAAGAGACAAGGCTAAATTCACAGAACTCTCCAAAACCTGCTACAACGCAGGCATAAAATATGACCACGCCATCAACCTCGGGGAGGCTATTAAGATCATCCCCCAATCAATCGACGACTTCCGGCGACTCACCAGGCTATTCACAGCCGAACGAGTTTCTTATCATACATACGCTCTTCCGGAAGAGCGCAAAGTCAGGGCCGTCATCCGCGGCGTCCCCTTCGAATTTTCAAACGAAGAAATCCTCGAGGACCTTAAGTCCCAAGGTTTCCCCGTAGAAGCCGTGCACAAAATGCACAGTAGAACAGGCCAGAGGTTCTCTCTTGCCCTAGTAATTTTAACCAACGTGCCGGAGGCGAAAGCCATCTTCCGGCAGGTACGCACAGTGTGCGGCCTGTCGAGAGTGAGGGTTGAGCCTCCACATAGGCGCGGGTTCCCGGCGCAGTGCCACCGCTGCCAGCTGTATGGTCATGCGGCGGCCAACTGCTCCGCCCCACCCAGGTGCGTTAAGTGCCTTGAACCCCACAACACTAAAGAGTGTCCTCGGCCCAAAGACGCCGAATCCCCACCCGCGTGTGTCCTGTGTAAACAAACGGGCCACCCGGCTAACTACAGAGGCTGCCCTTGCGCACCTCATCCTCGCCCCAGTAGGCAAGCTCCACCGCCGGTCAATGACCGCTCATTCCCAGCTCTTTACCAACGGATGCCCCGTCAGGGCCTTTCTCAGCCCACCCAGGGCTTCTCTCGACCCTCTCAGGGTCCTCCTAGGCCCCCTCAGGGCACTATTCGGCCCCCTCCGGGCTTCTCTCAGCCTATGCAGCCTCCAGTTTTTCCCTGGGGCCCCAAAAAGGCAGTACCACCGCGGACATCCTCCGCCCCTCAACCACAACAATCACAGCCCTCAATGGCTGATGACCTAAAAACGGTGTATTCCGCAATTAGGAACATCAACGTTGAGGAAATCGCTGTGTTAGCACGCAAATTGCGCGCTGCGAGGTCCCCTCAGGACCGTCTCCTCGCTCTTGCAGAGCATCATAATCTTTTGTGCTCATTGTAAGTTAAGTTAACTTAATTAACTTAACTCACAATGACAGAGCAGTTTGCTCTACCAAAATCCCACGGTCGTATCAAACCTAAGGGTTTATCGCTTGTATCCTTTAACATTCGCGGTTTGCGAAATAACCTCCCAGAGCTTAAGCTCTTTCTTCAAAATCATGAAACCGATTTCCTCCTCCTACAGGAAACTAATCTCAATACTAAGGACACTAAAGGCCTTTCCATCAAAAACTTCTCTCTTCTTCGTAATGATAGACCCGACCGCCGAGGCGGCGGTACGGCCATTTATTACAAGAAGACACTCCACTGTTCTCCCATTTCTACTCCGCAACTTTCCAACATGGAAGCCACGGTATGCAGGCTAGCTATGACTGGACATCAGTCCATCTTCATAGCCTCCTGTTACATCCCTTCTAAAACCCTTCCCCTCAAAAAAGATTTTGAGGCTATTTTATCTCTAGGCAATTCAGTCATTATGTTTGGAGATTTTAACTCCAAGCATACTGAATGGACATGCCGTACTACCACCCGTAGTGGCAAGTTACTGCTCGATATCACGCAGTCTCTTGATATTACCGTCCACAGTCCTCTCGGTGTTACTCACTTTCCCGATAACACCGACTATGCCCCCGATGTACTAGATTTTGCGTTACTCAAAGGAGTTTCTCTCAACCTTAGGGCAATCGAGACACTAGACGATCTAGGATCCGACCACCGACCGGTCTCTCTCATTCTTGGCCATCAGCCACCACTCCCAACACCCTCTACTAAAACCTTCACAAATTGGAAGGGCTTCAAGGAGTCCCTAGCGAAAGCTCTGGACTCACAGGACTCCCCCATCTCCCTATCTTCGGACTTAGACAGTCCTGAAAAAATCGACACCGCGGTCGATTCACTCTCCACCCTTATTAAAACCTCCCTTAAGGAGAATGAAAGGGTCGTCCCGGTTGCTAATAATAGTGGGCTTCCCCTGCATATTAGCAACCTATTAAAAGCCAAAAAAGCTGCTTTCCGGAGAGCAGCAAAATATCCCACGCCCGAATATAGGCGCACGGCCAATCGTCTTCAACGAGAACTCCGTTTCCGCCTCTCTGAATTTCGAGACCTCGAAAAGAGTAAGCTCATGGAGAATATCTCTCCCTCTCATACAGCGTACTATCAGATGGCAAGAGCCCTCCGCATAGACGCTATCTTCCACACTCCCCCTCTCTCCCGTCCCGACGGTACGGTAGCCTTCGAGGACGAGGAAAAGGCTGAGTGCTTTGCAGACAGCATTGCCGCTCAATGCTCTCCTAGCTCTCAACCCGTAGACCCCTCACACGTCCAGGCAGTGGAGGATGAGGTCCGCCGCCGGAACTCGCCCCCTACAGCCTCCGAACCTATCTCTGTGTCCAATGATGAGCTTTCATCCCTCATCAAAGGACTTAAGCCTAAAAAGGCTCCGGGCGCGGATGGCATCTCCAACCAAGCCCTAAAAAACTTTCCTGAGCAGGTGCTAACCCTTTTATCTATTATCTTCAATGCCTGCTTCAACCTTAGTTACTTTCCCACTACGTGGAAAGAGGCAACTGTGATTGGTATTCCCAAGCCAGGCAAGCCTCTTAATCTCCCCTCCAGTCATCGTCCCATTAGCCTCCTCAAGGCCATGGGCAAGCTCTTTGAAAGAGTCATTCAAAATCGCATGAGGCGCCATCTGTTTCCCACAGACGGTGACCCTCTTATCATTCCCCATCAATTCGGTTTCCGAGCGAAACACTCCTGCCCCCAACAAGTTCACCGTATTGTGGAATATATCCTCAGCGGTTTTTATCCCCGTCGTCATAAGACTATCGCGGTCTTTTTCGACATTGCCAAAGCCTTCGATAGAGTCTGGCATACAGGCCTTATCTACAAACTATACAAAATAGGTCTCCCCGATCGTCTAGTACGTCTCGTGGCCTCTTATCTTAATCATCGTACCTTTCGTTTTAGACACGAAGGCACGCTATCTTCACAACGCCCCATCAAAGCTGGTGTCCCTCAGGGCTCAGTTCTTGCTCCTCTGCTGTACATACTGTTCACCAACGACATTCCCATTCCGCAGAAAGGTGTTCAGCTCTCCCTCTTCGCAGACGACACTGCTCTCTACTGTAAAGGTATCTCACTACCTTTCATACGGAACAAGGTCCAAAAGTCAGTTGATGACCTAGGAGCTTGGTTCAAAAAATGGCGCATCGATGTGAACCCGGAGAAGAGCTCCGCCGTTCACTTCGATTATAAACGACGCCGTCTCAAAAACACTCCACCAATACGTATGCTAGGGACCCCTGTCCCCTGGCATACGTCTGCCAAATATTTAGGTGTCACTCTAGACACAGGGCTAACTTTCAGGCCCCACGTCAAAAGAGTAACCCGTCACGCACGTTTTTACCTGAATAGGCTCAACAGTATGTTGGGCCGACACAGTAAAATGTCCCTCAGAAACAAGCGTACCCTTTATAAGGTCTGTATACGACCAGTCATGTCCTACGCGGGCCCCATTTTCGCCCACTCTAACCCTAAAATTATTAATGAACTCCAAGTAGTTCAAAACCTTTTCTGTCGTCGAGCTGCGAACGCACCTTGGTACGTCCGCAATGCCGACCTTCATCGGGACCTAGAGCTCCCTACAATTCAACAATTCCTTAAAAAACTCTCTGAGAACTTCTTCAAAGCCTCAGAGTCACATTCCAATCATTTTATTCGTGAGGCTGCTAATTATGCAGCCCCACTCCCCTCCCGCTATAGCGTCCGCAGGCCGAGGAACTCCCTCTCGGACCCGCCTAATAAACTTTCAAACGACCTGAACTGCCTCCTGGCGGCTCAGGCCAACTCTAATTAAGTTATTCATAATTAATTTGCCTTCCCAGGCACTCCCTCAGCGGCTTATAGCCGCCTGCGCCCTCTTTTCCCAAAAGAGGGTCGCTTTACGATACGGCATGTGAAGCTTTCAACAGCTGGTTGCCAGTCCCCAAAGGCAGTTTTTAGAGGGTATCACTTAGGTTCCCCTTGTAGGTAGTGAGTCCCTCATAACCACGATGGACCGGCCATCGTGGTATGCGTAATGCATTTTCTGCCTCCCTTCGGGGTAGCCCATTTCCAATTGCTTCGGGCGCAAAAAAAAAAAAAAAAAAAAAACTAGGGTCAGCAGTCGCTCTCCAGCCACCGAAAAGGCACCAGCAAGAAAAGAAAAAGTACAAGTTCCTCCTCACCGCCGCTTGCCTCCAGTTAAAAGCAAGACCAGCGCGTTTTATTCCATTTTTCGCACGGCATTACGGCGATCCGTAATAATTACAGTAGTAGTAACGCCAGCTAAGGAACTGTACAGAAAAACCAAAGTTTTAAACATTAAACAACTATATAGGTACAACACATGCCTTATTAAAAAAAATATACATTCAACAATACCTTTCACAATAAAGTAAACTGTACATCATTTTAGACACAAAAAAACAAAAAAGATCTTGTGGCAAATAAAAATATAATGTGTGAAGGTGTACTTTTATATAGTCATCTATTAACAATATTAAGCATTTTAAGAATAAGCTAAAATCATATGTTATAGATGAAATTATATAAATACAGAGGATAAATATAGTTGTCTATGGGCCGCAGCAACCACTTACCATCAGGTGGACTGTGTGCTCATTTGTCACCCTATCCTATATAAAAAAAAACATACAATGTACTAATACAAATTCATATTCTTAAAACATATTCGTTTTATTTGTTTAAATTAAGTAAAATAAAGGTGTAACAAATTAATTAAGTACATATATATAAGAATAAAGCAGCGTAAACTATATAATGCATGCTACCGTGTAAATACTGTTAATATTATTTTTTAATAATACCTAATCTCTTTATAAGTGTACAGAGTGTTCTTTAAGAGAAATAAATGTTTTTTTGCCCGCAATAATTTTGCATCCTAAAGTCGGTGCAAGAACATTGTGTATAATAAAATATTTAAAGCTCCGACGTGGTTAAAGTTACGTAGGAATTATTTTATCAATTTTAGGTCTTCGAAGTTGGCTTTTGTTAAGATCTACTTCAGATAGTCAGTATGTGCTAGCTAACAATGTTTTTAGGATGAACATAGTAAATAAAATACTAAGCTCGTGTTCACGAGTGGTTTAAGGCTAACCGAGGTAAATCTCACTTACAGACGGTGTTCGTTTGGGACGATGCCAGCCCCGTGTATTTTAATATCGATATAACATCTCAGTATATTTACGAAAATTAAATTTATATTCACAAAAACAAAGATAGTTTTAGTAAAAAAAGTGATATACATTCTGTAAACACTAGGAACAAACACAAGCTAGTGATGCCAGTTTCTCGACTCCACAGATTCAGTAATTCATTCTTGGGGTAATGTATACGCTATTACAACAAGGTCCCGGAAAGTGTACAGGTTCTCTCTATTACCAAGTTTAAACGTTTTATTAAGCTGAAACTGTATAAAAAAAGGTTATTATAGTATAAATGAATACATGGTTGATAATAACCCCTGGGAATGAGGTGGTCGCTTCCAAGCAGTTTCTAAAATAAATTTTGTAAATAGTTCGTAATCACTAATATTGTAAAATTTACTTAAAAAAAGTCCCGCTGGGTTTCTTGCTGGTTCTTCCCAGGACAGAGGGTTTTTTTTCGAACCATTGGTAAAGTAAAAACTTACTTTCAATAAGAATTACACATGTAATGTATATTGAATAAAAATTATTCTATTCTATTGTATTCATCAAAACGGTACTGTACCAAGACTATTTGATATAATTACTTGGAACTTAAAATTTGAAAATTTAAAACAATTTCATTATCCTTTTATCATTCGAAATAATGATTCTTACTTATTTATTGTCTTACATTGACTTAACAAAATAAAATATTACAGCGACATAGACCAAGGAAACCCCTCCTTCGACGCTCGAAATCATTACCTCCCACCTTCCCCAACTACTGAAGAATCCGAAGGTTACGTGTTCTTATCACATCGGGTGTATTATAAGGAAGATTTTATGCATATTAAATAAATCAAATATTGAAGATGCAAACATTTTGATAATACTCGTATCCTCTTGTCTTTTCAAATAATCGTTCTTACAATGTCATAGGTTCACTATTTTGGAAGAACAAAATAAAAATACATGTATAAACTTATATTTACGATGTGTCATCTTTTTATTTTGCTTTTTAGGCTTAATATAAATTCTAAATTTCTAATTGAAGTGAAATTTTTCGAAGTAGTGAAGAAGTATAGTACGGTATTTATTAAAAACAAAAATGTCACGTTTTCTTGTAACGTTTTACCGCCGGGGCTGCATGAATATACAATTATTTAACCTACTTGTGTAAAATGTAAGAAGAATTTTATGTTATGTAAAGTTTCACTTCGTACGTGTGTATATGTACATAACTAAAATTCCGTTTCGGAACGCACTCGTGGTGATACAAGTTATTTGTTAAAATTTTTGTTGTTTATTTAGTTACTGTTATTTTGTTTTGTTGATAACTGTTTTTTACCGGGCACACAGTTGTTAGGCAAGCGATTTTCGGAAACATTATTATTATTCTCGTTATTTAATTTAAATCTACCGTATACAATAATTCAAGTTATAACAAATTTTATAAAAAGTAATTTTTTTTGGTTTGCTAGATATTTTTTAAAACTATATTGTCTACTTAAATATATAATCTAACTGTCAAAAAGTTACGCACAATTTTTTGTTATTATGTCGACGCTGGTGCCTATCTCCTGGTTTGTTTCTCTCTGTAGCATTTTACAACGACCATGTACGATATGGTGTAATGGATGTTCTTACACCGCAACTGTGATTGAATATTTTTATATATTTTTTCCAAAAACATCTATAAATATTTTTATACTTATTATTTATTTATAAAAAGAAATAAAAATATCACCAAACATAACTAAATCTCATTCTCTTCTTTAATATACATTGCATAAAGACGTGAAAGAATTCACCACCCAATTTCGTCCCATGTGTTACTTCAGAGGCGAATTCGGGAATTCCAATAAAGTTGTCATGGCTTTCGAGAGATGATGTAATAAACCAGCTGGTTTACTGGAGTCGTAAAAAGACGTGAAATATTTAGAGTAGCGTCAAAGGTCCGAGACGTCTGGTACTGCAATATTCAATCTGTATGCCAAGCGTGGCGATTGAGGCAAGTCCTCCCGACTGGAGAAGATGCTCACATCCAGCATTGGAACTTTATGGGCTAATGAAAAAGATATGTTAAATTTCTTTTCTAGCTTTGAAGAGGTCATACGTGATGCTTAACTATATTTTAAGTTATATTAATATGAAAGTGTATTATTATATTGTTAAAAATGAGGATAGAATGAAAAAGAAATACGAAGCAGTAAGTGTAGAACTGTAATCTCCCACTTGTATTAACAGCATAAACAATCGCGCAGGCGACTGAGAGGGGTATGTCAGTAATTTTCTAAGTCTCACTGTCGTTATTGTGCCAGTTGAGGTAATATTTTTGATTAACGTAAAGAAAGTTATATTGCAGAGACGCTGTTCTGCATCACATCGTGATAGGCGGCTAGTGTTGCTGTTGTTTTGCATACTTTATCTATTTTAATGTCAATTTGTATTTAATTCTACCTGCTAACTGTGTTACATGTTTATGTGCCATTTGTGATATAACATGAAGTTGTTATGGAGTTATATTCTTTTATTAAATATTTTGGAGAGTAATTTCTAACGTCAGAAATATATATTTTTTTTTGATTAAATAATTTATTTTAATATAGACATTAAAACATATTACTCTACAGGCAATCTCTGTAGACAATGACGCCGATATAAACACTATAATGCTTTTAAAATAAGGGGTTGTAATGTTAGGGTTGTCACTAAAGCCTGCGCTACGCGGCTACGTGGCCATCGGCGGCAGTCTGTTGCTACGACGCGCGGCCTACAGTCGCTCGCGGCCGATTGTGAAATTAACTTTGAACGATCTTCGAACTTTTAAGTTTATAGAGTAATTTAGTTTCACATTATTTATATTAAGGTAGTTAGGTATTGTTTTCAACTTCAAAGGCAGATGAAAGCTAATTTGAACATCAAGTAAGTAAGATAATATGGTAGTTTTGTAGAATTATTTGCCATAGACGAAAGGATGACAAACACGCACGCAGTCTATCTGATGGTAAGTGGATGCTGTATGTAGGCCATAAAGATCTATATCTATTTCACTCCTGAGGACTAAGCTCAAATGTTTTGTAGTATTAGAGGTTTTGTTACTCACCATATGGCAGCCATAGAGCCGTGATAGCTCAGGGGCTTAACGCTCACTGTAAATTTCACAGTTTGCGAGCAACCCGGGTTCGATCCCCTCTGGCACCAATGAAATTGTTAATTGCAATTTTAAGCGCCGATATATAACGTTCTCAGCGATGAAGGAAAACATCGTGAGAAAACTTGCATGTACTGAGAAATAGAAATATTTCAAAGATATATGAAGCCCGCCAACACACATTAGGGCAGCGCGACGGATACTTCCTTGGCCCAAAACCCTCTCAGACGTCAGATTAGGCCTGTGCTCGGCATTGGATGTATATAGGTTGTAATTTTATATGGTACACACAGTAGTATTACACTGCTATTTCACGCTGTTATTCTGTGCGAGCGTAGTCCTACGAGACTATTTCTAAAACTCATCTCACCACCTATCGGAAACGAACAACCTTTGCCTGTATACTAGTCCTACTAATATTATAAACGCGAAAGTTTGTGAGGATCTATGGATGTATGGATTTTTGTTACTCTTCTAAGCAAAAACTACTGAATGTATTTTAAAGAAACTTTATAATAATATAGCTCATACATCAAAATAACACATAGGCTATAATTAAAAAAATATTGTGTAAATTGGTCAAAATATAACGATAAGTGTTAACTAAGTCGGAAAAAATCTGTCATCTGCGAGCTATTTTGGCGTGCGGCGCAAAAACTGTAAAGTATAATATCTACGCGGACGAAGTCGCGGGCAAAAGCTAGTATATCATAAATTCTTTGGAGTTATATCCTTTTCTTATTTATATCCTGCGTGCATACTCGCAATGTGTTTGAAAGTAGTTTACTTACGTTTGTTGAGAGTTGATGTTCTGGTTGATTTAGAACACGCAACTTTTTCTAAATATTTTTGGAAGTTTTCAACTGCTCAGAATTTCGGTGCCATGATTTCACGACACGAAACTTCACTTATACGAAAACCTCAAAGTTAAGTTCGTTTGTTTTTTAAACACTAGCAATGAAATTAACACTACCAATACTTTAAAACAAGGCTTATAATTCTTGTGCAGTAGGCCATTAGAAAGAAAAAAAATGAAAAAACTATTTATTTAACATATTTTTTGTTATTATTATTATATAACTAGCGGGCCGCCACAGTTTCGCACGTGTGATTTCTGGATCTCGATAACGTCTCGACCTGCCCGGTCCAATAGTGAATATAAGCCATCCAAGGACCCAATCAAACTCACACACAAAAAAAACGGTCGGAATCGTTTGAGTTTCGAGTTTTAGCTCGACTAACGGACAGTAATTGTTTTTTTATATTTAGGGATAGTACTAGGTAGGTTTATAATCTAACATTAACTCGCTTTAAGAACTCCAACTACTTAACTGTCTTGTGGATCATATATTAACATTTCATTTGTTTAACTATTGTGCGTTTTACGAGGACAGGGAAACTTAAAATGCTTGTCCTAGGATTCACCGAAGAAGAATAGCGGATTCGTACCCACGACTTCCCATATTTGCAATCGCGCCCTATCTGCTATCACTTTAACGACATTGACTAACATTAAACATCGTACGTATTAAAACATTTTCGTACGTTGGCAACAATTGTGTGATATCAAAAAAGATCGCGCCTCAGTGATAATTTGTTGGGGGATAATTTAATTATTTATTTATTCGTGTAGTGGCGGTGTAAGAATATCCACTACCCAATATCAGGGAAGTCAGGAGATGAAGGGAAGCAGCATCTTAATGACTAAAAATAAAAAAACGTGGCGCTATGGCTTATATCCCCCCTATGAGGTAATCTATGCGGAGGCCTATGTTCAGCAGTGGACTTTAATAGGCTGTGACGATAACAGTTATCCTATATGGTAAACACCTTCAATTATAGGTAAATAAAAGCCGGCCAAGTGCGAGTCGGACTCGCGCATGAATGGTTCCGTAGCATCGTAAATTATGTTTCTAGTAGGGGAGCCCCCTTCAATTTTAATTTTTATTATTTGTTGTTATATCGGTAACAGAAATATATAGTCTGTTAAAATTTCCATTGTCTACCTATTACGGATCATGAGATATAGCCCGCTGACAGACAGACGGACGGACAGATAGACGGACGGACGGACAGAGATAGGGTCCCGTTGGTTACCTTTTGCGTACGGAACCCTAAAAAGGGTGAACTTGATATCTTATGTCTTTTTCTACCATTCAAGTCGTAGCACTGGTTTCCCGATGGGATGTTAATTTCCTCCTCCAATAACCAGTTTACTAGGTGGTAAGAGACTTCTTTCTAATAAAGAGGTAATATAAAAAATAGTAGGAAGCGTTGTATCTAGGTAGATACAACCCTTTCACCTATTACTTACGCGAAGCAGCAGTAAGTGGACGGTTATGTTCCAGTCTAAAGGGTAAAAAGAGTCAGTATATTTACACATGGTAGAGCCATGTTGCAGCTATATTAGTAGTATAGTTGTAACACGAATGGGTCGGCTCGATCGGGAAGGACCATGCTCTCACAGAATACCAGCGTAAAATAGCAGCTTAATGCTGCTGTGTTGTGTCGTATGGTAAGTGTAGGCAACCGGAGAACCTTTTTACTGGAAAAGAGGCATTCCATATTAGTCCTCACGGGTGACAACGCATCTGCATTTTGATTCTTTATTGAGGATAGATGTAGATGTCTATGGGTCACAGTAACCACTTACCATCAGGTGGACTGTGTGCTCGTTTGTCTCACCCTATCCTATACAAAAAAAGCTGATCTGAGTAGTGTAACGTAGCTATTGCTGATATTAGTTAGGTATTTATTTGTTTCACAATTAATTTTGAAGAATAGTTCTCAACTATAAAAAGTACTGGGCAATACTCAGTAATATGAAAAAGTACGTACATGAACTTCATACTTTTGATCATTATTTTATTATTCAGTTGTTCACTTAGTGCATTTGTGTATAGCATATGATTTTCAATTATTAAGTAATTATTAGAAAGTTAAGGTAAATAACAAGAATATTAATATATTTATTTTTATAACATTCCATCTAAGTTGCTATGAAAATCAGGTACCAATTTTAGGTTTTAAATGTCAATTCCCTATCATTGTAAAACACTTAAAGTTTTTGTGAATTTCAATACTCATAGATAACGTGGTTTGAAGCTACTTAATACATTTTGTCATTTTGTGTCATTGGTAGATAAGCGACTTTTGATTATTTTGTCTCGTGCCTCATGTTTCTTATTACAAATGTACAGCTTCGATTTGGATCGATAGTGACGAAATTATGGTTTTCTGATAAGTGCAGAAGATGCAGCCTATTCATTTAGAATGTTCGGCATTAAAAAGTAAAAACCGCTAAATTTTGCATTTAGCACGTTTGTCTTTTAGATATATATATAAAAAAACTGTTACTATGATAATTCTACTAATTTATTAAGTAGGTGTTCTAGAGGGGATTTGATTATGGCAATGAGAGTTTCCAAGTAATTACCACCCTAAAACTAACGATGTACTAAAGAAACAAATGAACGTGTATTTACGAAAACTCATATGCGCGCAAATTTTCAACGCTATCCATTACAGTATCTATTTCCGTCAAAGTGTTGGAACCAAAATATCCCTAACTCCCATAAAACATAACTTGACTCTTTGTATAAATCTCGTACGGTGACGGACGGATAAAGATGGAAAACGCGACAAAATTATTTCTACAAACCACAAACACCTTAAAGCGTTAGTATAAAGTTCTATTTCGCGAGTCAGATAAGCGTTCGAGTATTTGCGTGGTTGAACTTGCGAGTCTGTTATTGCGTAACTTTCCCCATTGCGACGCGTCACCAGCCTGCTCCCGTGGTCCCCACTCCATTTAACCTGGTCTCAGAGTAATTAAACCTCCAAGGACGTTAAGATACCAACCAATGTAACAAGCTCTAGTAAATGTTGTCGTATTTGAATAGAGATATTCAGGCATCATTCCACAAACTCTTTGTAACAAAGAGCACATGCACCCTTATTCTATAAAAAAAATATAATTCGCAAAAATTTGAGAGTTATATTGAAAAATCAAATCATTCAGTAATATGTACATTTTAAAGTTTTCCTAAAGCCAGTAAACAAAAAATACGAGTGCGAGCAATTACGCCCGTTTAGGGAAAACTTTATACAAATTATTTCTTAATTAGTATAAAGTATAATATTTATTTGTCGGAGATTCAACAGAGGATTCCATTTGTAGTCTCGGAAATACATCAGGATAGCATTAATTTGATAAAATAATAAAAGTCTAAAACGCATTGTTTTATTGTTAAAAACCTATTCACTCTTGTCTTAAAAACGTCTAGATTGAAATCTAACGAAAAGATACAAATTAGTAGCATTCTATTGTGAGTACTTTAACGTCCGGAATAAATGTATGTAATATTGAATAAAACTATTTTTTTCACGAGGGGGATGACAATCGGTTGCTGTAAAGCACCCGAAACGTCGGGAAATAAAATAGTAAATTAAGCGCAATAAAATCCGTAAAAAAAATAGTTTTATTCAATGTATAGTGTTCACGTAAATATAAGAGATCAGTATGTTATATATTTGCCACTATGTCTGGCGTATGTGGACTATGAGAAAGCCTTTGATTCCGTCGAAATTTGGGCGGTGCTGCAGTCCCTTCAGCGGTGCCAAGTTGACTGTCGGTATATCGAAGTGTTGAAGTGCTTGTACAGTAGGGCTACGATGGCTATCCGAGTACAGAACCAGAGTACGAAACCTATCCAACTGCAGAAAGGTGTAAGACAGGGTGACGTCATATCCCCGAAACTCTTCACCGCTGCATTGGAAGACGTTTTCAAGCTTCTGGACTGGAAAGGATACGGTATCAACATCAATGGCGAGTACATCACTCACCTTCGATTTGCCGACGATATAGTCCTTATGGCAGAATCGCTGGAGGACCTAAGCACTATGCTCAATGACCTCAATAGTGTTTCCCAACGAATAGGTCTTAAGATGAACATGGACAAAACAAAGATCATGTTTAATGTCCATGTCACACCTATGCCGGTAGTTGTTGGGAGCACTAAGCTCGAAGTTGTTGACGAGTATGTTTACCTGGGACAAATAGTCCGACTAGGTAAGTCCAACTTCGACCGAGAGGTCAATCGACGGATTGAACTCGGCTGGGCAGCGTTCGGGAAGCTACGACACATCTTCTCGTCAGACATACCTCAAAACCTTAAAACGAAATTTTACAACCAGTGCGTGTTGCCAGTGATGACTTACGGAACTGAGACGTGGTCCTTCACTGCTGGCCGTATGAGAAAGCTCAAGGTCGCTCAGCTAGCTATGGAGAGGGCTATGCTCGGAGTTTCTCTGCGTGATAAACTTAGGAATGAGGATATCCGCAGTAGAGCCAGAGTAACCGACATAGCCCAACGGATTAGTAAGCTGAAGTGGCAGTGGGCCGGCCATATAGCTCGAAGAACCGACAACCGATGGGGAAGAAAGGTTCTCGAGTGGCGGCCTCGTACCGGTAGGCGAAGTGTAGGGCGTCCCCCCACGAGATGAAGTGACGACCTGGTAAGACATGCAGGAAGTCGATGGATGCAGGTGGCTCAGGACCGTGCTTTGTGGAATTCTTTGGGGGAGGCCTATGTTCATCAGTGGACTTGTGAAGGGCTGTAATGATGATGATGATGTTATATATAAAGAATAAAAGTATATAAAATAAAATAAAAGTATGTACCGAAATAAATGTATGTATTTTATTTTAGAAGAAAAGCGAATTGTAGGAAGAGGGTTACTAAATACAGAAGTACTAATCACTAAAAGCTAGTTCTTACAGGTTTTTACTAATGAAAAGTTTTAAATCAGTATCCTGAAGGCTAAAATAATTTAAGCCAGCCATATCGGTTACTATACTACTGAGATAGTGATTCACATATTTAAAGCAAATGTAACGATAGTTCTTATATATCATGTGGTATTTTGTGAAAAAAACCTCAAAAATATAATAGTCCGCAATGGTATTTCATGAACATATTTATTTTAATTTTGTTATCACAGATCACAGAAAAAATCTTTCCTCTAAGATCTTTTATTATTATTTATTTTATAAGTGATTTTTGTATTTTATCCTTTTAAGTAAAGAAACTTTTCTGAAAAAAGAATTCTTAAAATAGGTATTCCACGAGTTTGTTATTTAGGATGCTGGCCATTTTGCCTGGAGACAAATTGACTGAGTAATGAGGTAATTAGCCGGCAAGTTTCAAACAAATTACAAATATAAATTTAAATTTTATTAAATGACATAAGTATTTTTCAAATAATTAATTAACGAAAATTTGAATTTTCACATTACTTAAGAACTTTGAAGTTGGTACTAAGACAAAGTGTATCTGAGAATTAAGGCCGCGACTTCAGAGGCTGGAGCTATAAAACAATGTAAAATTTAATGGTTTATGTTTTTTGAAGTTGCTTTTTACTTTATGAGGTTTTTTAATTTAATTTTTATAGAATAACGCTGACTTACAAGCATACAGTATTTGATGGTAAGTGAATGAATGCTGTGGTGACCCATAGACATCTACATTTATTCTCAATTAAGAATCAAAATGCAGATGCGTTGTAACTTTTGAGAACTAAGGTGGAATACCTCGTTTCCAGTACAAATAGTATCAAGATTTGCACTCACTATACGAAACACAGCAGCATCAAGCTGTGAGAGTGTGGTCATTTCAAGGTCGAGCCAACCTTTTTTTTATATAGGATAAGGGTGACAAACGAGCACTCAGTCCACCTGATGGTAAGTGGTTGCTGTGGCCCATAGACATCTACATCTGTCTTCGATTACGAATCAAAATGCAGATGCGTTGTCACCCGTGAGGACTAAGATGGAATGCCTCATTTCCAGTAAAAAGGGCCTCCGGTCACCTGCAGTCACCAAGCGAAACGCAGAGGTAAATCTCTACTTCACGCTGGTTTTCTGTGAGGTCGTGGTACCACCCCGGTTCGAGCCGGCCCATCCGTGTGACAGCAAAAGCTGCCGCGTGGCTCTACCACTGTTAAAACAACAACCCTTCCTACTATTTTTTATATTACCTCTTTAGCAGAAAGAAGTCTCTTACCACCTAGTAAACTGGTTATTGGAGAAGGAAATTAACATCCCATCGGGAAACCAGTGCTACGACTTGAATGGTAGAATAAGACATAAGATATCAAGTTCAATCAAGTATTCGTTGCATAATATCTTTAACTAATAGGTATATAACAATATGATATGTTTACATTAAATTATACGAAACACCGCAGCGTTAAGCTGCAATTTGACGCTGGTATTCTGTGAGAGCGTGGTCTTTCCCCGGTCGAGCCGATCCATTCGTGCTACAACCATAATATAGCTGCAGCGTGTCTCTACCATGTAAAAGATCACCTGCTGCAACTACGAGTATATTCTATATTATCTTTTAATTCGGCTAAAAATAATGTTTAAAATATCAACTGACACTATTCCCTTTTTAATAAGATAGGGTGACAAACGAGCACACAGTCCACCTAATGGTAAGTGGTTGCTGTGGCCCATAGACATCTACATTTATTCTCGTTTGCGAATCAAAATGCAGATGCGATGTCACCCGTGAGGACTAAGATAGAATGCCTCTTTTCCAGTAAAAAGGGTCTCCGGTTCTCTACACTCACCATACGAAACATAGCAGCATGAAACTGCTATTTGACGCTGGTATTCTGTGAGAGCTTGGTTCTTCCCCGGTCGAGCCGACCCATTCGTGCTACAACTATACAACTAATATAGCTGCAGCATGGCTCTACCACGTCTTAAATCACACATCAACCGTGACTGTGACCATGGTAATGATTGAGTAATAATCAACAAAGGGCAGTATGTATGCGACTTCGTCAGCATTGTTCTGTACACTGTCCGGCAAACAAAGCGCCCACCGGATATGCGGCGAGAGTCAACCTTGAAAACGTCTGTAAGTTACTTTAATGTTTTGTTAGTGTTTAATTTCTTATATTTACGCAAATATCACACATAGATTATTTCCCAACGTTTCAGTTGTTTTAAAAACATACCACTGCAAGACTTCAAGACACTTTAAGCTCTTTCTGCGTTGATCGGACCAAAAATTAATAATTAAAACCTGAAGCCTGTTTTGAGTATTAAAAATAAGTTAAAAATAAAACCGACGAAGGCGACGGTGGGAAACAAGCCAGGAGATGGCCACCAGTATCTTTATAATAATAACAAAAGAAAATGGGGTTGCCAAGCGTAACTACTATGGAATTTATTCCCTGTGAGTTAATCTATAGAGAGGCTTATATTCAACAGTAACCGTTTGACAAACTGTAACGGTAAAAGAACGAAATCAAACGCGAGAATATCTTTAAATTTAGTTTTATTCATAATATCAAAAGTTTGAAAAGTTTATGTACGCGTGTGTTTATTTTTTATTATTGTGTTATATACCTGTTTTTTTTTTTAATTCAGCCTGTTATATGTTTGCAAAGGAACCCCTTAATTTCCACTCTTCACAGTTGAGGACTTTTTGGGTTTAGGCGCTGCAGAAGGTGTCCAGTATATGCCGCCATCTCTCTGGGTTTGCTGAGTGTCTTTCCATACATAATTATATAAATAAAATTTAAGTCTGTACGCGATAGTCCGTAAAAATATACTGCTCTATAGCGCTATAATTAGGCCTATAGCAACGGGTTCCCGCACGGACCAAGCAATTGTTTAGCTTTCAAGTAATTAGACTGGATCTGGGTTTGTCCTTAAGCAATTATTTATACGTTGAATGTTGAACGCACTCATGATGCTTCTTATGCGATTTTTCTTATTTTGGGAGTAAAGGTTTTCTAAAATATACAATAGGTAAAACAATTTCCATAAGGATTTATATAAATAAATGCTCGTAAAAATTCACTGCTGGAAACTCACACTGCTCTCACGTTATAAGTGTGTAGGATTTCCTTAAATCGTCATTTTTGGTAGGCAGATTGACGATAGCAGTACCACACGGCTTAAGTCTTTAACGATACTAACCGTCTCCGGTCTAGATACTTTACGTCTGACGTAAACGATACGTTATGATTTGAACGTGGTAGAGCCATGCTGCAGCTATATTAGTAGTATAGTTGCAGCACAAACGGGTCGGCTCGACCGGTGAAGGACCACCCTCTCACAGAATACCAGCGTAAAATAGAAGCTTAACGCTGCTCTGTTTCATATGGTGAGTGTAAAGATCCGGAGACCCTTTTTACTGAAACCGAGGTATTCTATCTTAGTCATCACGGGTGACAACGTATCTACATTTTGATTTGTAATAAAGGATAGATGTAGATGTTTATGGGCTGCAGCAACCACTTACCATCAGGTGGAATGTGTGCTTGTTTGTCACCCTTATCCTATAAAAAAATGACATGAAACCATCATCTATCGGAATCTATAAGATTTTGGCATTTTCTGTCGCCTCTAACGATACCCTCGGAAAATAATAGATGGATCAACCTGAGCCATCACAAAAGTGCGTATTTATTACTTTAGCTTTTTTATCGCTGAACGACTATCGACTACGTAAGACATGCAACGGACTATAATATCCATAACTTATAAATTAATGATGGAAATATGAGTTGCTGTAGTGGTCGTATAAGAATATCCAATACACCATGTCTCACTATAGGTGTGATAAGAGGGGACATAGGAATGAAATAGGAGATGGACAACAGCTTCTTTCTGATAACAATCGAAAATGTAAAAACTGCTTGCCCAACCGCCTAGCATGCTAAGGCAACTATGGTGAAATCGGTCATATGCGGCAATTGATGGTGCTTTAAGAGGGAAAAGAGAGAAACTAGTCAGGAGATGCGCAGCAGCGTGTTGTTAATAATAACTAAATAATAAAGCCTGCGGTTGCTAACTACGGTGTGGCAGATAGGGAAATATCCCCCATATGAGGCAATTAATGAGGAGTACAGCTGAGGAGTTTTGATAGACTATAATAAAAAAGTGATTGCACCCAGAGTGTATTTTATGGGGCATCGACTTCCTGCAAGTCATCACTCTATCTAGTGGAGGCCGCCCTATACTTTCGGTCGGTTGACGGTTCTTTGAGCTATATTGTCGGCCCATTGCCACTTCAGCTTACTAATCCGTTAGGCAATGTCGGTTTAATTGCATCTTAATTTCACACTAATATAAAACAAGATAATGTCAAACATAAATCATATTTATGCATATGATAAATGAAGTGGCCTGCCTATATAGACAGGCCACTTCATTTAAATACAAGCGCTTTAAAATTTTTCAGTGCAGGTAATTGATTTGTTTCTGCAAATACTTATTCGTACGGACTCTAGTGTCCGATGTATTTACTCGCACTTATGTTCATAGCTCACTTTAGAATTGAGAATTTGAGTTCAAATTTACTCTCTTTTATTTTCCATTTTATTTTTGTTATTTTCTTAAGCTTGTAAATTTTTAATGAGGTGACATACAACTCATTGTTTACAGTGTAAAAGTAACCGTGTAGTGGCGGTGTAAGAATATCCACTACCTCATTTCATCCCATGGGTGTCGGAAGAGGTGACATAGGGAAATAAACTTGGAGATTGGCAGGAGAGTATTCTTAAGAAAAAAATACTACGGTTGCCAATCCGCCTGCCAAACGCGGCAACTATATATGCAACACAATATCTCCTCTATGAGGCAATCTTTAGGTAGGCCTATGTTCTGCAGTGAACTTTTATACTGTAATGGAGAGAGTAATAATATAAACTATATTGAAAAAAAATCATTAGTGCCCGCAGATAGAACCCAGATTTTTCGGTTACTGGGAACTTACGCTACCACGGATTACACTTACAGTTATATATATATCAATATAAAGTGTATACTTAAAGTTCACCGTCCCCTCATTTGTCAACGGTCTTGTTGACGACAATACAGGGGGATTCCATCTTTATATTGTTCACATCCCGCATTCTTATAAAGCAATTCATACTAACGCGCCATTTAGTTCAATGTGCTTTTGAGAGGTCCAATTTACTATTGTTCAGTATTTTAAACGTGTGATTATTAATTTGTAACGTGTATTTTTTTATAGAAGAGGGGACAAACAAGCATACGGCTGTATATCGAATAGTGTGCAGTTTCGTGGTCACTTGGAAGGGAAGGCCAATTGGCCTCTAAAAAGCTTGGCGTGCTCAGCAGAGCGAGACAGTATTTCATGCCGGCACATCGCTTGCTAATTTACAAAGAGCAAGTTCAGCCTCACATGAAATACTGTTATCATCACAGGGCCGGGGCACCCCAGTGCCAGCTCCTTCCACTTGATCGCATCCAGCGCAAAGCGGTTCGAATAGTCGACGACCGAGTTCTTTCCGATCGGCTTGACTCACTGGCACTGCGTAGAGATGTTGCATCTCTTTACGTATTTTATCGCATCTATCACGGGGAGTGCTCTGAGGAATTGTTCGAATTGATTCCAGCCGCTCAATTTCACCATCGCACATCGCGACAAAACTCGCATTACCATACATACCATCAGAATGATTGGCGGTTCACCACTGTGCGATTTAGAAGAAGTTTTCTTCCTCGCACAACTTCCTTGTGGAATCGATTACCAACAGCGATTTTTCCGGACCGATACGACTTAGGGACCTTCAAGAAAAGAGCCTACTCCTTTTTAAAAGGCCGGCAACGCAGCTGCAATTCCCCTGGTGTTGCAGTTGTTCATGGGCGGCGGTAGTCACTTACCATCAGGTGAGCCGCATGCTCGTTTGCCCCCTCTCCTATAAAATAAAAAAAAAATACATTCCGACTATGAGGCAATCTATCGGACAAGCCTATATTCGGCAGTGGACTTTAAGAGTCTGTAACGCTAACGGTAACGGTAATTAATTGTACTAAAAATTAAACTATCATCTTACACTGCGTATTTACTGAATAATTAAAAATTAAAAATTTTGTGCAGCGGACTTCAATATATATTATTAAGGATAACTCAAAAACTATTGGTCAGACCTTGATGATCAATTTATATGGGAACACATGAGAAGCTCCAGCTTTGAAATAAATAAAGAAACATCGAAATCGGTTCACGTAGAACAAAGTTATGAGGTAGCACACATAAAAAACATACAGTCGAATTGAGTACCTCCACCTTTTTGAAGTCGGTAGAAACATATGCATAGCGTTGGAATAAATGTTAATAAGGACCAATGTAATCACGATTGATTGTGTATTAGCAGTGTAAGAATATCTACTACCTCATGTCGTCCCGTAGGTGACGTAAGAGACGGAGGGATACAAGTCCGAAAACGGGTGAAAGTGTTTATCAAATCTATACAAATAAATAAAATTGAAGTGTAAGTTTGTAATGTCAAAATTACAGCTTTTTACTAATTACATATGAAAGTATATACGGTACTTATAACAAAAACACAATTTTTAAAATTTTTGTCTGTCTGTCTGTCTGTTTGTTCAGGCTAATCTCCGAAACGGCTGGACCGATTTTGACAAGACTTTCACTGGCAGGTAGCCGATTTCATAAGGAGTAACTTAGACTTCTTTTATTTTAGAAAAAGAATAAGGGTTCCGTGCAAAAACATAAAAACCCTAACACGCGAGCGAAGTCGCGGGAAACAGCTAGTAAGAAATAAAAACATTAAAAAAACACCGGTCCCCAACTCGCTTGCCTAGCGTAGCAACTTAAGCAAAAATCCCTCCTATGAGGTAGTCTATACGAGGCCTTTGTTCAGCAGACTGGTTGTAAACTCTTATTTTATAGGTCTGAGGTATACCTAACGAGAAGATGTGTAGTAATCTCCCAAATAGTAACCAGCCAAGGTGGATCTTTTGATTGACCTTGCGATCGAAGTTTGACTTGCCTAGTCGTACAATTTCTTCTAGTTAAACACACTCCTCAACAACTTGGAGAGTAGTTCTCCCAACAACTACCATTTACACGATACACGTGACCGTTGTCTTGTCCGTGTTCATTTTATGGTTGTTTTGAGACGATATTGAGATCATTGAGCACAGTGTTGAGGTTCTCCAGCACTTCTATCAGACTGACGTCCGGAATATCATTGGATGTGATTTGCTTTTGGATCATTACTAACACTTGCGTGTGTCTCCAACATTAATGTGCACAACTATAAGAATATTACGGATAGCGGTAGAACTGCCCAATCTCGCCCTAAATTCAGGTATCCCGGTGCATTATTACGTCGCTATATTCTGTTTTCAACTTTGACATATAACTCTTTCCAGCAGACAGAGCCTTGTTTCTGCTTAATCACTTCTTCAATACGACCAGTATTGAAGTTGCGTAAGTATCACCGCAGAATTTATATAAATTTATAATAATTAATAATAATTTATTAAAATAAAAAAATCTTGGAGGCCTATCTGTTCTGTTCCCTGAATGCTGTTCTGCAGATAGCTGCAGCTTTATTTTCCATCCAAAAGCTATGACATAAAGAGTGTGACAAAGAGTTGTTGGTTTCTTCTCCGACGGATATTGCAGAAATTATCCCCGACCGCACGGACATTTTCCAAAAGGTTTTTATTTATATCGTGGTCTGCATTTAAATCTTCTAGGCACTGAAAACGATTTTGTAATTTGAAATTAAAATTTTCGGATCTTTGGTTAGAGCACGAGGAAGACGAAGTGTTGACTTCATTAGGCCTCTCCAGCTTTATATTAAGGCTCAGTGTTCCTCTCACCATTCGGTGACCGCTACTAGTTTTCACCCTCGCCATTAGAACAGTTGGTACTGAATAAGAAGAAGCATCTATATGTTTCAAAAGGATTTCCAAAAACGAACAATATCATCAGGGTTATCTTTATATAATATATCAATAAGGTTTTCCCTAACATTAGACGTAACCTGTCTTATAAGGGAAAAAAAAGATTTCAACAGAGTTGACGCCATTTAAAAACAAATAAAGCAAAATCAATTTAATCCCTAAATGAAGTAAAACAAATTAGGTAAAATAAATTATCATAACATTTCTAAATCAATTCTTATTAAATAATTATCTTTTTATAAAAAATAGTGAAATATATGCGACTAAAGGTTGTGCTTTCATGTAAATTTCAATCACTGGCGTTTTAAACTACAGCCGAGTAAAGGGAATGGCTCGGTCTATACGCTTTCATCGGTTAGATCATAAGCTTGTATCGCGTGCAACTTGAACGTTGCGAGAAACACTAATGGACTCCTACAGTTATGATTTGTTCCGTGTTAGTAGCGTGGAGCGGGTGATTGTTTTAAATTATTAATAATGATGTAATAAATATTTAAGCATGATAGAGCCATGCTACAGCTATATTATAGTTTTATTACGGATGGGTCGGCTCGACCGGTGAAAGACCACCCTCTCACAGAATACCAGCGTAAAATAGCAGCATAATGCCGCTGTGTTTCGTATGGTGAGTGTAGAAAGCTGGAGATTCTTTTTAAAAGGGCAATTAAATATTATATCACAATTACGTCCCTATATTAAGAGTTAACAAGCGCTAAGTGAACTCGTGTCACGAACGCACACATTTACATCAGGCATCAGGCCGCAGCCGCCTCTGTCGGTACACAGTAGTTTAGGTATACATGTGTACGTATTATGTTCACAAATAATAATGTGCAAAAAAAGAAATGTAATTGTCGGTCTTTAAAATTCCGGTTGGATCGAGAGTGAACGAGAACTCGCGTCATGTCAATAGCAGCAAGGTGGAATTGAGGGTAAATTGAGAAACCCCCACTCGTTTGTGTAGTATAAAGTTCACTGTAGGCACCGTGCGCGAGTGATTCTACTTAAGTCATTCTACGAGTGAAGTCATTCTACGAGCGCTAAGATAGTTTCGTGGTTCTGGTTTGTCTGATATATATTTAATTTACTTAGCTGTTTGCACTTTGCATCCACATCATCTTCTCTGCTTAGCCTGAAGGTAGACTGGTAGAGAATGCCCTGTTGCATAAAGTCCGCCTCGGTGTGCAAATAAAGCATAAATAAATAAATAAAGATACATAGTTTCGAGCATGGTTATTTCATAAACACTCGGGGATATTTTATACTTTTGCTCAGAGGCTATAAGGGTTGGTCTTTGCTTACGTTCATTAAAGGCACGGCAACGATTTCAAATAATTAAACTCAAAATTGTAGCCTTCCCTTGGACTTTCCTCATTCCACTTTGATCATTTCCAGGCGTCTATCAAATTACACTTGTACATAATTACTTAAAGCTTGTTTTACAATAGACTTAGTTATTGAGGTCGATCACAAAACGTTGCAGGAAGGATTTGACAAAGAATATTTATATAGATTTAATATAATTGATAACTACGATGCCCTTGCGATAGTTAAACTTAACTGTAAGCATACTAAGTAAGTAATGTAAGTAATATGCTAGAGCTGAATCTGAATGACAGGGTGAGAAATAGTGTGATAAGAGAAAAGTGTGGTTTGCAAGATGACGTTGTGACAAGGATTAAGAAAGGAATGCTTCGGTGGTTTGGTCATGTAGAAAGAATGAACGAGGAAAGAGTGACAAAGCAAATTTATGTTGCAGAAGTGAACGGTAGGGTCGGGAAGGGACGGCCTAGACGAAGGTTTATCGACCAAATCGGCGATACATTAAAAATGGGCCAGATTAGGAGTACCCTTAACCGACGAGCGTGTATGCGTAGATATATGGATGTAAAAGAGGCGAGAGAGGTGTGTCAGGATCGCGCCAAATGGAAGTCCGTAGTCTCTGCCTACCCCTCTGGGTGACAGGCGTGAGTGAGTTTATGTACTTACTTACTTGCGATAGTCAATCAAACACCTTATCATTGAATGTTCAAAATTCAATCATAAAATTGCTTCATCATTGCTTGAAATTATATTTTTTTTATTATAAAAATATATACTGAGTATTATCTGCTCGCTGAATAATCTTAATTACTTCAATTTATAACTATGGAATACAACTCTCTTTTTGGTCTATCTTAAATATAATCTCAAAATTATATCATAAAAAAATATTGATTTGAATTTTATTTTTATAGGATAGGAAGACACACACAGTCCACCTGGTGGTAAGTGGTTGCTGTGGCCCATAGACATCTACATCTATCCTCGTTTGCGAATCAAAATGCATGCGATTAATATGGAATGCCTCATTTCCACTAGATAGGGTCTCCAGTTCTCTACACTCATCATACGAAATACAGCAGTGTTAAGCTGCTATTTTACGCTGGTATTCTGTGAGAGAGCGTGGTCCTTTCCCAGTTGAGCCGACCCATTCGTGCTACAACTATATCTCGTAACTGCAGCATGGCTCTACCACGTAGTAAATTTTATCAGAAAAAGTATCAAATCAACAAGCACTGTACACAAAAAATACCAATACCGTAAAATACCAATGACTACTCCCAAATTGAAATTTAAGACATTATATTTTTATAATAGTACTAGCAATCCGCCACGGCTTTGCTTGTGTAGGCTTCAATTAATGTGGCGTTATGTTGATTTAAGATAATTAATCAGCAAAACAATTTATTTTATCAACTTTTCAATTTAAAAAAACTATTCTCCAAGTTTTTCGTATAAAACATAGCCTAGATCACTCCTTGCACTGCGTTCTATTTGTTCGTCAAGTTTCATTACCATCGATTCAGCCATTCCGAAGATTAGTTTGGATTAGACAGACAGACGGACAAAACATTTTAAATGGTTGTTCTGTCTTGCATGTAAATTGTGAGGGGTTCCTCAGCTAAAACGCAGTTATTTCGATATATCAGACAATCAATTTTTATTTGTATATAAGGTTTTGTCATCGTCTTCTTTTTATAATGATTTCTTATATTAACACGAACACTACAAATTTAAATAAAACTAGTTTTACGGATTTTATCGCGTATACTAACTTATTTTATATTCCCGACGTTTCAAGTACTTTACAGCACCCATGGTCACGGGGGGACTGAGGTGTTTGACGTCCCAATGTCATAGTTAACCATGGCTACCTCCAGATTAAAAAATTATTCATTTTTGTCCCGATCTACGCAGTATGAACTTACCGTATCTTGAAGTTTTGCAGTTGTATGCTTGGGTTGGGTTTTAATTTTATTAATTATAGGATCCCAAGCAGATAGAAGCAGATACATAGAAGCAGAGGTAGCACTCAGCCATCTTCTCTATTGAAATTAGGATGGTTTTTTGATTTCAATAACCTCGCGAATAATCCTTGGAAGGAATCGGTGTTTTTTTAGCAAGGATTTGTAGTCTATGAAATTTAATGTAGTGACGGGGGCGATCCTGTACGTGTTCACAGACTGCAGACTTCCCAGAGCATCGATTATTCACATCAGCTATGTGTCCTTTAACGCGGGTTTTTATTGATCTTTTAGTTTTTCCTACATAAGAGAAACCACATTCACAATTAAGCCTCTACACTCCTGCATCTCGCAGAGAGACATTACACTTGACTGATGGTAAAAACTGACTAATCTTCTTCGGCAAAGAAAGACAAAATTTCTATTCTATTGTGAATCCTACATTGGAATAGGAATTTCACATCTCACTTTACAACACCCACGATATAATAAGTAATGAACGATTTGACCGTGTAGCGACAGTGTGAGAATATCCACTACCCCATTCCATCCCGTGGGTGTCGTAAGAGGCGACAGAGAAAAACAAATCAGGAGATGGGCGGCAGCATCTTCCTCATAACGACTAAAAATAAATATAAAATGTGGTTACTAATCAGCTTGCCAAGGTGGCAACTGTGGCAAATATCCCCATGAGGCCATCTGTGGGGGAAGTCTGTGTTCAGCAGTGAATTTTAATAGGCTGTAACGGTAACGGTAACGAACGATTTGAATGTAAGATAATCCATCTTTAGCAATGAGTCGCCGATGGTTCGCATTCCGCAAGGAACTAGTAACAAAAACAACTAGTATATGGCATACAAATAATTGTTCAATAAAATATTTTATTGTCTTTATGTTGCTTAAAATAGCATATAAATGCTGCTGTGTTTTGTTTGTTGAGTGAAGAGAACCACAGACGCTATAGTTAATTAAGTCCATAAGGTTGAATTTTGATTCTTAATCGAGGCTTGATTTATATGTCTATGGGCTTACAATCACTCAAAAAGGTACATTGAGTGCTCGCTTGTTACCCTTATTAAAAAAAATAGTAACAATAATAACTTTACTATTTTTAGGGTTCCGTACCTCAAAAAGAAAAAAACGGAACCGTTATAGGATCACTTTGTTGTCCGCCTGTCTGTCTGTCTGTCAAGACCCTTTTTCTCAGGAACGTGTGGAGGTATCAAGCTGAAATTCATATCAAATACTGAAGTCTACTGTACCTTAGAGCTGTGAAAAAATCGAACTTCTAAGCCAACGCAATCAAAAGATACAGCGGTTTATGCCGCAAATTTTCGACATTCGCAAGGGAATCAAAACCTACAGGGTATTTCCTTGAATTTTGAAATTTGGTACAAATCAACGTTTTATAGCTCAGATAAAGGTAAAATTGCGAAAAGCTTAAATTTTTGGTAACATCATATAATCAAAATATTTTTAATAATTTTAAACCTATATACCTACGGATTTTTTGGAACCCTCGGTGCGGGAGTCCAATTCGCACTTGGCCGGTTTTTATTAAGTAAGCTTAAATTGCTGGTAGTATGGGTTGTTTACAACAGTAGTCGAATGGCCGATTTCTACGTCTTCAAGTTCGTGGTTCCTAATCATTAGGCTACAATCGCTTTGTAATTTAAATATGTTAAAAAGTCGGAAACAGACACTAAATTTACTTTTTAATTGACTCTTGATTGCCCACATTCCCGCTCATATCTCACCGTTCGGACCGCAGTAATGGCGCTCTCGAAATGATGGTTACAATGTATAACGCTAAGAGTCAGCCTCAGCCGCAACCGCACGTTTGTTACTCGTTATAAGTGTCGCACTCATCTCTGATGGTGTGTACGCACTACAACATTCATGAGACTCATTAACTTTGTAAAGTTTAGGCCACTGGGAAACCGCTTAGCTGCGTGAAAAATTAACGAATGCCCGTCGGTTTTATCTTAAAATACTTTTAAATTTTAAAGTTATGTATGAAAGGTGCCAGAGTTTTATATATAATGACGAATAAAATAATAAACTTTAAGGGTTTCTTGTATATTGACTTCCTAAATTTAAACGAAAACTACACAATTATTTTAATGATTTCATTCTGAATATTTTCTTTTCATGGAATAAGAGCAACACACGAACACACAGTTCTAATGGTAAGTGGATGCTGTAGCCCGTACACATCTACATTTATCCTCGATTAAGAATTAAAACGCAGATGCGTTGTCACTCTTGAAGACTACGGTGGAATGCCTCGTTTCCAGTAAAAAGGGTCTCCGTTTCTCTACCCTCACCATACGAAACACAGCAGCATTAAGAGCGTAGTCGGTCTGCGGGGGAATTGAGAAATAGGTATTTTTTATAGGATAGGGTAACAAACGAGCACACAGTCCATCTGATGGGTAGTGGTTGCTGTGACCCATAGACATTTACATTTATCCTCAATAAAGAATAAAAATGCAGATGTGTCGTCACCCGAAGGACTAAGATGGAATGCCTCTTTACCAGTAAAATGGGTCTCCGGTTCTCTACACTCACCATACGAAACACAGCAGTGTCAAGCTTCCATTTTACGTTGGTATTCTGTGAGAGCGTGGTCCTGCAGCTTCAGCATGACTCTACCACTATGTAACTTGAATTTGAAAAAACTATTGCGGTCACGCTATATATGGTCTCCCCCCGTAGAGCGTAATTAGGACAACTGCAGCTCAGAACGATTTTACCTACAAAAACCATTAACGATCGACGTTTCGTATTCCCCTGTTTTCTCCTCGAAACCTAAGCTGATTAAATTGTTTTTTGTATCAAAATTTAAACGAATAATAGATCTATCGACGGCTCCTATCACTTGTTTTTAACTTAAAAACGTTTCAAATTTCTTTGGTAGTCGTCTGATTACGGAGGTAAATACGGGGCATTTTTTTAGGTTTTTGGAAAGTCATATTTATTTTTGTAATATTTTTTTGGAAAAAAATAAATGACCGGGACATGCCTTCAATATACCTAGATTTTTATAAACAAAAACGATTACTCTAGAGGCATTATCCAGGAAGAACATAGAGGAATGAATTTGTATGGAAAAATACAGCCCATCTACGCTCTTAAGCTGCTACTTTACGCTGGTATTCTGTGAGTACGTGTTCCTACCCCGGTCGAATTAAACCATTCGTGCTTCAACCATAATATAGCTGTAGGTTGGCTCTACCACGTTCCAAATTTTTTACATCTTTTACATCATATTTAATGTTTCATTTATTTTTATTTATCAGCACCTACAAATCCATAGCTTCCAAGCAAAATTGACCGCCTTTTTGGTGTAGTAGTCGTAAAGGTGGCTGCTGACCTTAAGATCCCGATACGGAACCCGAGGTCTGGCCAAAAAAATCAGTTATTGATTTTTTCTGTCAAGAAATGCTCAGTAGCATGAGAACCTGAAGTCATAAAGTTGTCCCGACGGAGAGTAGCTATCGAGCTATCGGCACAGCACAGTTGTACTCTCTATTCTCTAACTCTCATAGTCTGATGGGATGGCAATTTGATACGACCGGAGGGAGATCAGGTGTAGGACCTTTACGTGCTTTCCAAGGCACGAGGGTGAAACACCGCCAACTTCCTGACTCCGGGCTGCTACTGGAACTTCTTGATAGTAAAACTCATCCTTTAAGCCTGACTCAGGATACGAAATCAAGAGCTCATCATCAACAGTCGCGTTTACGATCACTAGACCAACGAGGTAGTCATTTATCTTTATATGTCAGGATCGTGTCAAATGGAAGTCCGTATATCTGCCTAACCCACTAGGTGGCGGGCGTGAAAGTTTATGTATTCTTAGAATAAAATAGAATATAATAATCTTTTATTCAATATAGATTAGAAGAAATTCTTATTGAAAGTCATTTTTCAACCGACTTCAAAAAAAGAAAGATTCTCAATTCGACTCTATTAATTTTTTATGTGTACTTCAGAAATTTTTTCTTTGTTAACCGATTTTGATGACTCTTTTTTTTATTTGAAAGCTGGTGTTTATTATGTAGTCCTATGTAAATTTGATCAAGATCTAATCAGTAGTTTTTGAGTTATCCTTAATAATGTGTATTTAATTGACTTCGACTACATTGCTGATGTTCTCATTTATATTTTTTTAATTTATTTATTAACGAATTTATGATACAGTGCTGTTACTTAATTCTAAACTTGCCAAACTTTTACGTTTGATGGCGAGGGACGCTCTTTTACAAAACAATGAACCACCTTATGTACTACTAATATTAGACACAATGTCACACAACTATATAATATAGTAATATATAAACTAATGACATCTTAATGTTATGTTAACTATATATCTTTATATACATGTTACTTTTATTATATGAATTAAATATCTAGTACTTATATATTATATTGTAGTTTAAATCTACTACAGTGTACTCGTATATAGATTTCTATTAGCAATCCTGTATAGTGTTTTTTAATTTTTTCTTAAGTGATCCTTTACTAATTTTTCTCTTCGTAGATATATTTTGTTAAACACTTTAGCTACCAAAAACTTAGATGTTCTCTTACCATTATAGTTCGTTATTTTTGGTAGAACCAGTTTGTTTTCTCTAACCCTATGTGTGTTATACTTGTTTTTAACATTTATTTTATATTTCTCATTATAATAATATTCCAGACCTATCAAATAATCTAATTTTTTATCTATTGGTATTATTTTACAAATGGAAAACAACTTATCATAGTCTTTTTTGCAATTATCTTTAACATTTTTACTAACTAAAAACTTCATCAGTCTTATTTTTATGTTTTGATATCTCTTAGATATGTAATAAAAGTTCGCCCGTATACAATAAGTCCATAACTCATTAGCGAGTCGGCAAGTGCAAAATATACTATTCTTAACTTTTGTTTGTTCAATACATTTTTTAATTGGTAAAACTTACTTAACACCGATCTTAGCCTACTGCAAATGTCATTTATATGTATTCTCCAGTTAAATATCTTGTCTATTGTTAGACCTAAATATTTAAATTTATCTACATAATCCAATCTTTTACAGTTACAGTTAAATTTATTTCTATGCATATATTCGTATGTATGTCCTATCACTGTTAGATCTTCATTTTTTACACATTTAGCATTTCGATTATATGGGGAGTGTATATGCATATATTTAGTTTTTGCAAGATGTAATATAATGCCATTGTCGTGTGCCCATTTGCTAATGTTTTCAAAATCAATTTGTATTCACTTTTGTACCTCAGTTATATCTTTGGATACATAAACAAGACACATATCATCAGCATACATGAACACCTTACAGTTATGCACGACATTTGACACAGTATTCACATACATTATATACCCCACAGGGCCATACACCGATCCAGTAGGCACACCCGAATCGACATCCGCCTCTTTCCCAACCACTTTCACACCCGCCGACAAACTGTTACGCAGTTTGGTGGTTGTGAAAAATGTACTAAAGGTTTGGTCCAGAATAAATGATTTATTATTATTTATTATTATTACTTGGGAGATAATTGTACTGATTTTTCTATTAGTAAGTTAGTTTTTAAACCAATTATTTGTGGGACCGCGTATTCCGCATTCGTCCTTTGCCTGTAATAAGAGCTCGTGGTCTAAAGTGTCAAACGCTTTTTTAAAATCAATAAAAAGTACTATAATTTGTTTACCAGAATCTAGGCAGTCATTAATATAATCTGAAAATTTTACCAAAGCAGAGACCGTGTTGTGCCTTTTCCGAAAACCGTACTGTGAGTCACACAGTATGTTATATTGTTCTAAGAAGTTGAAGTCGGTTGTACAAAATTTTTGTCACTTGTTTACTTTTACCACTGGTTCGGGAAAAACCTGTCCTGTGAAGAATCTAAAATTTCGTAGTACGCAAGCAATACGGGTTTGATTCTCGCCGGTACCAAAGAAAGTGTAATTGCTATTTGAAGTGCTAATTTACCACATACGCCTGTGCTCAGCTGTGGGACGTTTATATTTACATGGGCAGTGCAGGTCTACCACGTGTTATTTAGTGGATTTATATTATATCTAATAGCTGCTACAAGATTAAAGCTCAACTTACAATCTAATTCGTAAATTGACGGCTCCGTGAGATAGTGGCTTAGTAATAACACGCACACGCACACGCACACTGACACACAAACACGTTAGCCACTGCGCTTTATTAATTATCATTGCAATGCAAACGCTGACAAGAAATTTTCGTTTAAAGCAGAAAGAAAAACTATTATGTGTGAGTGGAATTCGAGGGGCAAAGATACGTACCTCCAATACCATACTATGTTTGGATTATATTAAGTTCCGTTACAGACGTTCCTTTTAGATGGGTGCAGACTCTTAAGATAAGTTTGTGCGATAGGTCGGGTATAGACAACGCGTTTAAAAATTCGTCAGATAACTTTATTGACAACCGCCAAAGAGTTCTACTCTCACGCTTACCTCTTTCTAGAAACTTTAACGGTTAAGCGTAATTTTGTTTATTATATTAGGTATAGCTCCAGAAATCACGACAATGATTCAATTGTATAAAAAAAAATATTAAAAATTTATTATAAAGTTCCGCGTAATAAAATAAAATGATTTATCTTGCCTAGTTTGAAGAGTACCTCACGCCCTCCCTCAATAGCGTGCTCTATCTATCTCTGTCACCAGTAATCCCAATACCAATACATTAGAGAAGACAAGCCACCATCGATAATTGATACTCGATATAGGTGATATAATAATAATAATAAAGCATTTAAATATATATCGAAGTATTTATAACCATTTTATTAAAGTAAAAACTTATTTAAAACGAGTACATTTACACCGTAGCTCTGGCAGCAGGCGCTATTAAGTCCGGCATCGTTGGTGAGATTGTCTCGCTCCCCGGCGCCCGTCGACATTTCCTCGTAGCTCTCGATTACACCCGCGGGACTGGCCGCAAAGCCGTGCACGCCTGGAATTAACTTTGCCTGTGTTATGTTACGTAAATTTAATTAACATTTTGGTAATATTATGTTGTATATTTAGAGTGTCTTAATAATTTCATCATCATTATCTTTATTATAGTCTCTCACAATCCCATTGCTATACAAACACCTCTCTCAGGGATTTAACTTTCCTAAATATACGGTCTTGAGCCACCAACATCCATCGTCTTTCTGAATCTCTTACCGGGACATCACTTCTCCTATTGGGAAGCTACCCCAGACTTAGGTAATCAATAGAAGTCTACCCCTAAACGCTTTCTTCCTCTTCAGCTTGCTGTTCCGTTTTATTGACGTTCTATCAATAATTTTGCGCTAATTTAGGCATTAATATACGTCAATATTCGTGCCGTAATATTGTGAGAGACGACTGAGGGAAATGCAAGAAAAAGCTAATTGCTTCGACAGGTGGTGATAGATGTATCCCGTTAACGACAGATGTAAAATACTCCGACAATAGACGGGGAGCAATCTCAAAGGTAGGAGTTATTCGGGAGTGATAGCGACAATCCGTCTGCTGTGTGGCGATAAAGGGAGATCCTTTCTGTAGCGGAAGATTCCCGTGTAAAGCAGTAACTTTTCATGTACTGAAGAAATATGTCATGAAGTGCAAACTATACATCTATACAAATAAATAAAATTGAAGTATCTGTTTGTAATGTCAAAATAACAGCTATTTACTGATTGTATTTAAAGGTATATACGTTGCTTATAACAAAAACACATTTTATTAAATTTTCGTCTATCTGTCTGTCTGTTTGTTCCGGCTAATCTCCAAAATGGCTGGACTGATTTTAACGGGACTTTAGCTGGCAAATAGCTGATTTTATAATAAGTAAATTAGGCTACTCTTGCTTTAGAAAAATAAAAAGAATTGGGGTTCCGTCGAAAAAAACTTATAACACTAAATTACACGCGCGCAAAGCCGCGGGGAACAGCTACCATTGGAACAGTACATAATATTTTTACACTGTTTTAACATAAATAACAGTTTGAAAATAATACGTACTCTCCTTATGTAGTAGGTAGACTGTGAATTCATTTGGCACTTCAGTTTAAAAAAAGTCACATATAAATTTCTAATGTAATAATCTCAGGCTGAGATGATATTTTGCTTACATTCTTCTTAATATTCTACATCATTAGCACCACATAAAGGTCCACTGCTGAACATGGACCTCTCTTATTATAGAAACTTTTGTCTCAATCTTCATGTTCAGCAGGTAGTTCAGTTTCAGTACCAAATATTTCGCACCTTTATGTTCCCTGTTGCCCTGTCACTTGACAATAATGTCATTGTTTCCGGCGGGGATCGCGTACTGTGAAATTTACGGGGAGCACCTAGCTTCTCAACTACCTTATACTTTTACATGTTCCAATAAACTATAACGTAAGTCATTATGACAAAATTAATTAAATTTTTACACGTCGTAGAGCCATAATGTAGTTGTAGCACGAATGGGTCGGCTCGACCGGGGAAGGACCACGTTCTCACAGAATACCAGCGTAATATAGGAGTTTAACACTGCTGTGTTTCGTATGGTGAGTGTAGAGAACCGGAGACCCTTTTTAGTGGAAAAGAGGCATTCCATCTTAGTCCTCACGGGTGACAATACATCTGCATTTTGATTCACAAACGGGGATAGATGTGACAACGCAACCACTTACCATTAGGTGGACTGTGTGCTCGTTTTTCACCCTATCCTATAAAAAAACATAGGGATTTACTCATATCTATAATAATTTTTTACCTTTCCTTACCTTTAATCAATTTTACATAGACTTCCATCAAAAACAAAACTTATTTTGCTTAATCGTCCATAGCAATTCTGACGTCCTTTTTAAATTTTCACCCTCTTACCCTCGCCATGTGTCCAGTGCTCGGGTCCCTTGGAATGGAAGCCGCTTATCCATACCCCAGTTTATTATTAATGGGTAAACCATTCGTGAACCCATAGAATTGATTAATTTAACATATGACGGACGTACTCAATGTGACCGCACACACATTTTACGGGGGTCTGTTTTATTATGTGTAAAACAAAACAAAGCAGTTTCGATTTTTGGAGTTAAACATTTAAATAATATATCGCCACGTTGTTGTTGTGACATTAGTCATTAGACTATTGTAAGTATAGAGACAGTGGTTATGAGAGACTGTTAATGTAAAAAAATTAAGTTAGAGACAGTAGTCATAAGAATGCTGCTCAGGTAAAGACAGTATGATTTTTTTTATAGAACAAGGGTGACAAACGAGCACATATTTAACCTGGCAGTAAGTGGATAATTTGGCCCATAGACATATACATTTACCCTCGATTAAGAATCAAAATACAGATGCGTTGTCACCCGTGAGGACTAAGATGGAATGCCTCTTTTCCAGTAAGAAGGGTCTCCGGTTCTCTACACTCACCACACGAAACACAACAGCATTGAGCTTTGTGTATTGTATTCTGTGAGAGCGTGGTCCTTCCCCGATCGAGCCGACCCATTCGTGCTACAACTATACTACTAATGTAGCTGCAGCATGGCTCTACCACGTTTTATCATATATGTCATCAGCAGTAACAATGCAGTTGCAGCCTTCTTTGTTTGATGTTGATTACTTACTGATATCCAGACTTCAGTATACCCTTACTACCAGGTGGACTTTAAGTTTCCTTATCACTTTAGTTTTATACAAGTGTCTGTCTTCAATTTAAATAAAATGAGAACATCAGCAACGTAGTCTAAGTCAATTAAATACGTATTATTAGGGATAACTCACAAACTACTAGATCTTGATCAAATTTAAATGAGACCATATGAGAAGTACCAGTTATCAAATAAAAAAAATCGCCGAAATCGGTTAAAATAGAAAAAAGTTGTAAGGTAAAACACACAAAAAAATATAGTCGAAGCACGAGTCGAGTACCTCCCCATTTTTTTTAAAGTCAGTTAAAAATAGCAATTGTTTGTCAGTACTACTTTTATGAAAAATGATCAACCATTGCGGTGCGATGAGCGGACGAGGTGAGGAATATAATACTCGAATACTACTGATGTATTTTATGATTAAACTTTTCAATATAATATTTGATGGATATTCGTTGCATAATATCTTTAACTAATAGGTATATAACAATATGTTATGATTAAATTAAATTCACCTTTCAGTGTCTTATTCTACACACCATCGCCTAATATGCATTACAATAGAATAGATGGCGTCTTTTTTATATAGGATAGGGTGACAAATGAGCACACAGTCCACCTGATGGTAGGTGGTTTCTGTGGCCCATAGACATATACATCTATCCTCGTTTGCGAATCAAAATGCAGATACGTTGTCACCCGTGAGGACTAAGATGGAACGCCTCTTTTCCAGTAAAAAGGGTCTCCGGTTCTCTACACTCACCATAGGAAACACAGCAGTGTTGAGCTGCCACTTTACGCTAGTATTCTGTAAGAGCGTGGTCCTTCACCGGTCGAGCCGACCCATTCGTGCTACAACTGTGCAGCATGGCTCTACCACGTGTAATGTATAAGTCTAATTAAAATGTAATATGTCCAATTACATATATAGTATCGTTTTGTTATGGGTAACACGTGTTGGATCTCATATTGCATTTAGATAACTACACGTTACTCTACAGCCTACAACCTCCCAAGAACGTTGACAGCCTCTTGGTGGCTTCTTCTACACTGTAGAATATACTAGTCGTAAGATTGTACACGGTACACTCTTTTTTTTTTTGCGAATTGAAAATCATCAAATGACGCCTTTCGCTCTGGGTGGAGCGGAAGGGAGTGTCAGACTTTTACTGACTAAAAACCATCCGTGTTCCTTCAGTGCCCTTACGTTCCGGAGCCGCGGTATCTCTTTCGAACAGCCCGCAGCCCCGGCAGGCGTCGGCCCTTGCGGGCCCCTTCACGCTGCTGACAGCTCTTTGAGGCGCGCGTGGAACAAAACGCGCCGTCGACACGGCCTGTCGTCGTTAGACGGACGGACGGCGAGCTACCCATTGCTCGCCGTCCACAGGCCCGCGCCTACGGTAGCCGGGGGCCACGACGTAGCCCCCGACGCCCGGGGCGTCTCCCGCGGCGGCCGGGAAGGAAGTTGGGGAAGAAGGGGAGTTGCTGCTCTCTCCTTCTCCCGCTCCGCCACCTCCTTCGCTAGCATCACTGCTTCGCAGAAGGTGGTGACGGCATCCCATTCCGTCTCGCTCCGGACCATGGCTTCGACCAGGGCCGGACGCGAGAGGTCGCCGCCGCCTATCGCCGCTACGAGGACACGGCGGTGCTCCGCCCAGGCAGGGCACACCTCCACGGTGTGCTCTACCGTGTCCTCCGGTCGATCCTCGCAGTGGGAGCACCCGGGCGTTTCCTCCCGCCCGATTCGGTGCAGGAACCTGCCGAACACGCCGTGTCCGGTGAGGACCTGCGTCAGGCGGAAGGTGAGGACGCCGTGGCGTCTCTCAAGCCACTCCTCAAAGAGGGGTCTTATCGCCGCTATAGTGGCGTGCCCAGCACGGGGTTGCGACAGTCGCTCTCTCCATGTCGCCATGAGATCATGCCGGAAGTCTGTCCGCTGCACGACAACTTGCCGCTGCAGCGGGGTTTCCCCCCGGCATAGTGCCTCCGCGCGCCATTCGTGCAGGCGCGCGAGGACTATCGCCTCCAGATCCCATGGCGGCAATCCAGCAAGGAGGCACGCTGCCTCGCGGGAGATCATGCGGTAGCCGCGAACCATTCTCACGGCAACCACCTTTTGGGGCGCGTTCAGGTGGTGGACGGCAAGCCGCGCCAAACCACGCGCCCACACCGGGGCCCCGTAAAGGGCCATGGACCGCACAATCCCCGCGTAGAGCCTCCGGCAGGAGGCGTTTGGCCTCCCCAGGTTCGACAGGAGCCGCCTGAAGGCAGCCCCGGTCCGTTCCAGTTTGGGAGCCAAACGTCGGAAGTGCTCAACGAAGTTCCATCGGCCGTCGAGGACGAGTCCTAGGTACTTCAACGTCGACTCGACGCCAATGAATACCCCTCCTACCATCGCTGAGGATCCCGGTGGTGGCCTGTTCCGAGGACCATGGAAGTGCATGGCCTCGCGTCGGTGTCGCGGCGGCGGCGGCGGCGACAGTGACAGCGGCGGCGGCGGCAGTTGCAGCTGCGGCGGTGGCCATAGAGGCGGTGGCGGCGGAGGAGGGCCCTCCCCTACCCGCGGCCTTGGCCTTGGCGGGTGACACGCAGGCCCTGCTTCCGGCCCAGTGATCGGCTGGCTTGCCGGTCGCCGCACATGCATCTCAGTGCGGCGTGGCGCAGCAGGTCGCCGATATGTGTCCGGGCTGACAACAGCGGAAGCAGAGGCCACTGCGGTCAACCTCCGAGGCGCATTTCACTGATACGTGATGCCCCACGAGACAGCGGTAGCACCTCAGAGGTCTGGGCTCCAGCAGCTTAACCTGCGCTGAGACCCAGCCCACCAGAAGCCTTCGGCCCTCCACTATGGTTTTGGCCGCCGTAACAGGGCAGCACACCGTAGCGGCATGCATACCCTGTTGATCCGGGCGTATGGCGCCTGACCTGACCTGGTCAGTAGTGCACCCCCCGGACCTGGCGACGGCGGCCACCAACTCCTCCTCCGATACCGAGTCATCCAGACCCATGATGCGCAGGTCTGCGCATCTGACGGGCCTGGACACTCGGGCCTCGTCCGCGTTCAGGGACGCTCTGAGCTTCGCAGCCAGAGCGTCCGCAGTGGCGTCACTGGATTCCCCGGGGATCTCCAGCATACGGGCCCCCGTCTGGGTGACTTTGAGCCGGAGGCCCCCAGTGGTCCCGAGCTCCCCGAGATCCACCGCCTCTTTCGCCTTCGCGAGCAGATCGCGGTAGGTAACGCCCTTCTTTTCCGCGTCCGGCTGTAGTGTAATCACTACAGCTGCGGGTCTTCGGGGCGCGGAGCCTAGCCGCGATCTTGCGCGCCCTGAACTGGCGCTGCCGCTCCTGCTCTTTGGCCTTTTTGGCTGCTTTCTTCCCCTTCTGTTTGTCCCCGACTTCCTGCCAACCGGCTTCTGCCGCGGGAGGTGTAGGGAGCTGGGGGGGCGGTGGCGGCGGAGGCAGCTGGCTTGCCGCTGGCGCTGGCCCATTCGCCGCAGGCACTGGGGCTGGCGCAGCCATCACCTGTGCTGCCGCCTTGCCCTTTTTCGCCTTCGCCTTGCCTCTCTTTCCCGTCGCCGGCTTAGCCGGAGCCGGTTCAGCCGGTATCGGTTTTGCCGGAGCCGGCTTTTCAGGGGGGGGGGAGGGGCAACTGCAGCCCCACCCGAGGGCTGGCTGGACGGCCCCGGCCTGGATGCGGCAGCCGTGGCCGTCGCGTAAGAAGCCGTTGCCGGCCTCGCCGCCGTCTTGTTTGCCCCTAGGGGGGGGGGCGCAGGACGATGCCCTCCAGCACGGAGAACCGGTGCTGGAAGGCAGCCAGCTCCTGCCGGACCAGGTTCAGAACCTGGTTCTCCACCGGCACGGGCTGGCTTGGGCGCTGCGTCTGGGGCGCCGCGCGAGAGGCAGGCTCATGTAGACTGGCCAGGTCTGCGCAGAGCTTCTCATTCTCCTTCTGGAGAGTCTCCATGGCGGACGTCAGGCGGGCCACGTCCGCCCGCAGCTTTGCCACCTTGTCCGCATTAGACCCAGCCCCAGCAAAGTTGGCCTCCGCAGCCGCCATGATGGAGGCGGAGGCCGCGGGAATGGCCTTGAATTTCGAGTAGGAATTTTGCTTGTTGACCACGACCTTGATCGCGGCCTCCACCTCCTTTACGAATATGGCCTTACGCTCCACCTCGGAGCCGCCAGTCGCATCTGTTTCTTCGTCTGATTCCCGAGCCGTATCGTCCGGGTGGCGCCCCTCCTCGGCAAGCTTTGCCGCTCGTTCGGCCCTCTGATTGGTAGAGAGCTCCCTCCCCTTGCCTCTCAGCCCGGCCCGCCTGTTGGTAGGAATTTTCCGGGCCGAAACCTCCTCTTCACCGGATGCCGACCCCTGGTCGCCATCCCGCCTGGACCGCTTGTGGAAGAACTTGCTGGTCTCCGCGGTCCCAGGCTCCACTTGTCGGGAGCTCTCTGAGCCTCCCTCGCTGCTCGATGCGGCGTCGGACTCTGTCCCCGCATCGTTCCTCCTCTCCTCTACGTTGCCGTTGCCGGCGGTTTTGGTTTTTTGTTTGTCTTGGTTTTCCATTTTTTTGTACCCACGAGTATGGGGGAATTAAAGGTCCACCTTGGCAGAGACCCCTTACCAAGGTAAGCAGATTTAGAGGATTTATTACTCGCCAGGGGGTCTGCAGGTACCCCGTCAGCCATCCATCCCCTCGCGGTGCGTCGCCGCTTGAGATTCGGGGTAACTTTTTATAGAGGTTTTCTCCCTCGCGGTCCGGGCGGTTAAGCCAAGACCTTCAGTCCCTATCAAAGCCGCGAGACGTGATCCACGACACTTCGATACTGGGACTACGAGACCGGCGGTGACAGCAAAGAATGAATCCTTCACTGTCTGCCCGGAGGCAGGGTAAGTGCACACCGAGCCCGCCCTCACTCCTCTGCTATGCCCTCTGCTGATCAGAGGGTCACGCAGTGGAACGCACCGTTGGTCCGGGACGGACCCCCCCCCCATGTCAGAATAATTAGCCGCGGCAGTACCATTCCCCAAGGAGTAAGAATTTCTTCTCATTTCTCGAGGAAGATTACTGCCGCGCCCAGGGTGCACCGGCCCAGTATCTGCTCTTCCCTCCAGACGTATCGAGAGGGACCCGCAACTACCAGGCACACGTGGAGGACTTCTGACTTCGCACCCCACACGGTACACTCTGGAGTAGTCCTTTTTAAGAGTTTTATGGAGAGATATTCACATCACGATAACACAATATATAATAGATATACACGCCTTCTAGCCTTTCTACCCTCTTCTTTTTCTTTTTTAACTCCACAGATTATCGCAGTGCGTTACGTAGTACTATTATTTATTCTGTGATTATGCGTCGCAATGTGACGACTAGGTAAGTATAACCGGCCTTCAGATCGCAGTATTTCATTGTGTCTCGGTATAAAATATGCGAGTTGCGCTTTATTACTAAACATAACATATAAATACATTTCTATATATTTCTTTATGCATTATTTCTATATAGGTATGCTATCAGTACAAGCACATCATGTTCTGCCCGAATTGACTTTGACTTAACTGATTAGTTTTTTTTTTGTACTAGCAAAAGAAGATTCTAGTTATTATGCTAAGGACGATTAACGACATCTTCCAGTAAATGGTTTAAGTTTTATAACTTCGAAAGTTTTCTTATTAAAAAACTTGCTTCCTTCATTTTTCATTAATTTTCACTTGGTCTCACTTTCGTCGAGTTCATAAGGAGGGTTTACACTTTGTTTCCATAATCCTATCCTCATAAATCCTATATTTCATCCTATCTATTTAGATACATAATGATTTCTTATATTTACTCGAAGACTACACATTAAATGAAACTAATTTTTACGGATTTTATCGCGTTTAATTTAACTTTTTTAATTCCCGACGTTTCGGGTGCTTTACAGCACCCGTAGTCACGGTGAGGAATGAGGTGTTTGAAGTCTCGATGTCATAGTGAGCCCGGCTACCTTCAGTTTTTGAATATTAATTTTTTCTATTTTTTTTTATCTTTGTAGATTTTTGTAGATCGGACCAAAAATGACATACTTATAAATAAAATTGAAGTTTCTTTCTATAACATTAACCACAGTTTAACAGTGGTAGAGCCACTCGGCAGCTTTTGCTGTCCCACGGATGGGCCGGCTCGAACCGGGGACGTACTACGACCTCATAGAATACCAGCGTGAAGTAGAGTTTTACCTCTGCGTTTCGCTTGGTGAGTGCAGGTGGCCGGAGGCCCTTTTTACTGGAAATGAGGCATTCCATCTTAGTCCTCACGGGTGACAACGCATCTGCATTTTGATTCGCAAACGAGGATAGATGTAGATGTCTATGGGCCGCAGCAACCACTTACCATCAGGTGGACTGTGTACTCGTTTGTCACCCTTATCCTATATAAAAAAAAAACAGCACCTAATATTCGGGATTAGCAGCACCTAACATTAGGGAGTCATTTGCATGCCATTAAGATAGATTTGTATATATTACTACTACATATTACTATATATACTTACTACTATATATTACTTTTGTTTCTTTACTTAATATGTAAGGGACAATAAAGTTTAAATAAATAAATAATCATTTTTTACCGTGCTAATCTTCGAAATAGCTGAACTGATTGAAATGAAACGGTCAGAGATTTTACAAACAGATGCAGAGCAATATAAAAAGGATCTAGGCTATACAAGAAAATCTTAAAGATTGTTCTTTTTAAATACAAAAAGTTGATGAAATGGCCCTGACCAGGAAAAGCCAGACCGGGTCGCTAGTAGAAAATAAAATACGCTTGATATATGATTGACACCCATATCAATCCAAGCAAGTTCAATTGGATGAACTCTCAATTTTGTAGCGTTATGAAGTAATTAGTGTTGCACTGTGTCGCTTCTATGCGTATCGACTTCATGTGTCCTCATTATGTTTTATTTCTCAGATTTTCTCACATTATTTTCATTTAACGTTCTCAATGTATTAAATCAAAATTTTAAAGCGCAATTAACAATTTAATTATTGCCGGCAGGGAATCCATTTCGAGTTTCTTGAGCTACCTTGGTCTTAATCTTTACTTCATTTTAAATTTTATTTCGAATGTCAGCCAATGTAATAGGTCCCTTAGCCTATAAATCACATTCACAGCGAGGCCGCAATCTCGGATCCAACTCCAAATAATTCACTATTAGCATACAAACTGTCTGTTGTTCCGCCACTCGCTTTTATCACGACCAACTTGACTCAAAACTGGGGATTTCTTCAACAGTTACGCTTCTTTATCTCTTGTTGTATGAATGTAAATTTAATTGAATTTTATGAAATTAAATTTTTAATAATAAAATATAAGCTACTGATAATAATAAAATTCAATAAAATTATTTTCTCACTAGCTGTTCCTCGCCACATCGCCTGCGTGGATTTTTACTATTGGATTTTATGGATTTTAATTTTTTTGCACGGAACCCTATATCCTTTTCTAAAATAAAAGTAGCCATTGTTACTCCTTGTAACATTATATATCTGCCAGTGAAAGACCCGTCAAAATCGGTCCAGCCATTTCGGAAATTAGCCGTAACAAACAGACAGACAGACAGACAAAAATTTTAAAAATTGTGTTTTTGTAATGCATTCATATGCATTAAGTTAAAAGCTGTTATTTTGACATTACAAACAGTCACTTCAATTTTATTTATTTGTATAGATAATTGCTTCTGAAGTCGATGATTGTGATTCTATCTGCAGCTGTATCACCACTTACTATGGGGTGGGTAGTCAAGTGCTGACTCTTATTATTTTAAACATAGACGAGTAGAGAGATGGCTTATCATTAATCTATGATTTTAAAATATTTGGAGATTATTATGTAAAGCACAAAAGGATTGTAACTACTACTTTACATAGTGGAGTCATGCTGCAGCTATATTAGTAGTACAATTGTAACACGAATGGATCATCTCGACTGGGGTAGGACCACGCTCTCACAGAATACCAGCGTAAAATAGAAGCTTAACACTGCTGTGTTTCGTATAGTGAGTATAGAGAACCGGAGATCCTTTTTACTGGAAAAGAGGCATTCCATCTTAATCCTCATAGGTGATAACGCATCTGCATTTTGAATCTTTATTGAGGGTAGATGTGGATGTCTGATGGGTCACAGCAATCACTTGATGGTAAATGGTTGCTGTGTGCTCGTTTGTCACCCTATCCTATAAAAAAATACTATGTGTACTGTGTGTGACTTCTAATATATATATATATATATATATATATATATGTGTGTCTGTGCGTGTGTGTGTGTGCGTGCGTGTGTGTGTGTGTGTGTGTGCGTGTGCGCGCGCGCGCGCGCGCGTGTGTGTGTGTGTGTGTGTGTGTGTGTGTGTGTGTGTGTGCGCGTGTGTGTGTGCGCGCGCGTGTGTGTGTGTGTGTGTGTGTGTGTACACATATTCACTTCATTTTTTCCGTTATTCCTTTTTTTTGTTAAGAGGTAATTTTTTTCTTTAACTGTTTGTAGATGTAAGTATTAGAATAAATGTCTTTATGTGTTGTTGTGTTTCACGTTGAATGTTAAAAGAATGATAATTTAAACAATAATAAAACAGAGAACAATATAAATTTTTCGACACAGCTATTTTGCGTAATCTTTTAAATCAAGGGATCAGGTAAATGATGGCCGGGTGTAGGGTGCCGGGGTGCGGACAGATCTCGGGCTTCTTAATTAAAATATCTAATGAGCGGCCCAGTGGGAGCCCTTGAGCACACGCCGTGTCCCGGGCCATCTGTCCTGGTGGTTTATATTACATTATTGGATAATTTGAAGAGATTTTCACACATTTAACTTTAGTTTACAGAATTAAAAAAATCTTAAGTGAAAGGTATCTATTACGCAACTATTGTACATTACTGAGTATGAAAATAGGAAAAAGCAAGTTAAACCAACATTAAAAATCTACTCCGTCGAAGATAAGCCGTGCTCCACAAAGACGCGAAAACAAAAGTGAAATCCCTCGATGAGTGAAAAATGGGGAAAAATCGCAGACTCATTAGAAGAGTGCGGCGTCCGAGTTTGTTTGTAATCCACACACTGCCGGCTCCGCAACGTCCGCGGCAATGGGAATGATTAAATCCGCCCCGGGCGGACTTTTGCGACTCCGACAATGCCGCTCAATGTAAATAAAACCCGACGAGCTTTTAACAGACTAGCACTCCCTTTTGTTTTGTTCGCAATTTATTACTACCTGTTGGGATTATCGCGACTCATTATGCGAAAGGCTTTAAAGCCTATGGAATTGAAAAAGATCCGTTTTCTAACTACCTGCAACCCCTTGTTGATTTTTTAAATTTATTATTTTTGAATAATACGCAGTACAATTTTAAAATTATCAGGTGCTTCGTTACTCGCTTAAAATCAATCTCACTTTTGCGTGAGTGCATGAACCACAAAGTTATTGTTACCGACAAATAGCAAATAATCTATTAGGCGAAAAGGTATCCGTGTTGCATGCTTAACTTAGTAACCGGTTCTGAGAATCATCATATCATCGTTACATAAATACAATAGCACCAGTCGGTTGCTTGAATTATACAGGTTTTGCAAAGTTAAAAATGAATTTTGTTCATTTAAAATTTATTTTGAATTTTGTACCATAATACATAGGCTGCAGCATGGCTCTACGGTAAAAGGATATGACGTCGCATAATGGAAGCAGTAATATCTTTCTGGCATTAATTACCTCTTGCTACACCTAAGAGATGAAACATAAAAAAAATGTAATTTATTTGAAAAACAGAACAACGATATAACTAGGACTAGTAGAAACATACATAAATTGTGTGTATCAAAGCAAAGAATACAACTATACTCAAAAAATATATATTGTAGGGCAATACATGTTTACAACAAATTGCCTGCTTGTTTCAAAAAAATTAATATAGGAATCAAAGATGTTTTATAGGTCCTATAAAACATCTTTGATAGGAATCTTTAAAAGTAAATTATTTCAATTTTTTTTAAATAAATGTTTTTACTCTATATATGACTTCTTGAATAATAAATTTCATTGGAATGGTAATTATTGAAATTAATCTGGACTTCATTTATTGATATGTTTTAACTAAAAAATATTATGAATTAATTGATTGACATTTTTGTTTTTATATAGATTCTATTTAGTTTCCTTAGGTACAGCTGAAAAAATATCTATATTCTAATTAATTTCTTTTTCGGTTTTCTCTTATGCGTAGGTAACTCAATAAGTTTTGAGATGCTCGAAATTTAAAAATGGAACTCGCCCGTGTTATATGTTTTTATAAAGAAAATTTATTTAAAAATAGAACTCCATAAGCCAATTGTTCAATATTTAAAAAAAAACAAAGTTCTATTAATTTTCATACAATGCTTCCCGCGCTTTTCATTTAAAACGATGGATCTTGACCGTGAACTTTTGCGCGCTTTAATATATTTTTTTTATAAGATAAGGGTGACAAACGAGTACACAGTTCACCTGATGGTAAGTGCTTGCTGCGGCCCATAGACATCTACATCTATCTAAAATGTAGATGAGTTGTCACCCGTGAGGACTAAGATGGAATGCCTCATTCCAGTAAAAAGGGCCTCCGGCCACCTGTACTCACCAAGCTAAACGCATAGGTAAACGTCTACTTCACGCTGGTTTTCTGTGAGGTCATGGTACCACCCCGGTTCGAGCCGGCCCATCCGTGCGACAGCAAAAGCTGCCGCGTGGCTCTACCGCTGTTTGATATATTATGATTTTAAATTTGGTTTAACCGAACAATTAAATTTACAACGGTTACAATCAGCATTAAGGGACTCAGCTCCATCACGCCCAACAATTTTTAGGTGGTTTGCTGAATTCCAAAGGGGTAAAATTAATCTTAACGATGACCAAGCAGCCTAAAACTGTTGTGTTTCGAATGGTGAGTGTAGAGAACCAGAGACCCAATTTACTGGAAATTATTCCATCCATTCATTCCATCTTAGTTCTCACGGGTGACAACGCATTTTGATTCTTTATTGAGGATAGATGTAGATGGCTATGGGTCACAGCAACCACTTACCATCAGGTGGCCTGTATGCTCGTTTGTTATCCTATCCTATAAAGAAAGCCGAAGAACCGGGGCGCCGCAAACAGCAGTAACGGCAGAAAATGTATGGAATACTGAATTGTTGGTGTAAGAAGACCTACGAGTCACATATACGGATATCGAAAAGATTGTAGACATTAGTTCGGGGAGCATTCATACTATCCTACATAAACATCTAGGAGTGAGGAAGCTTTGTTGTCGACGTTTGCTATCCAAAAGCGAAAAACAGACTCGTGTGGATTGGTGCCATGAAATGAGTCTACGTTTTGAAAACGGGGCATCTAGGCATATTTCAGAAATCGTTACTGGTGACGAGATATGGATATATCAATATGATCGGTATGGGTCTACTCAGAAGGACAGTTCCCGACAAAACTGCAAAGACCTCGCAACGTCGGCAAAAAAATGGTGGCTAGTTTTTTTCCGTGGAGCGGACATTTGTCGACTTCAATGCTGGAAAATTGTAGGTCAGTCAACTCTGAATGGTCATACTATAATTGCATTACCCAAAGGTTTTCAAGCTGTGCGGGAGAGAAGATGAAAAAACGGGCTTCGGGAAATCATGCTGCATCACGATAACGCCTCTTCACATACCTCCCTTAGAACAAAAGCATTTATTGAGAAATCTGGTGTTGAAGCTCTAAGTCACCTACCCTATAACCCTGACTTAGCTCTTTGTGATTTTTTTTGTTCTCAAGAGTCAAAAAAAATAAAAGGCAAGTTTTTTTCAAGCGCCGAAGAAGCCGTGGCTGCCTACGAAGAAGCGATTTCCGACCTGTCAGATCAAGACATGTAAAAGTGTTTGGAATCGGAACTTTGTATAGAGCATAATGGAGAATATTTTGAAAAGATGTAGAATAAATATTAATAGTATCAATACTGTTTGTTTATCTTAAAACTTATTGAGTGCCCTACGTATTCTAACATAATCTGTCTGAAAATATTTGTACGCCGGAAACGGCAGAATATTTAGGATCCATATTATTTTGTAACAACGTTAATGTACCATATACATATACAAATAAATCATCTTTTCTTATCCTATCTAACAAACCGATGCTGGGAATTCTCTAATAAAGCTAACACACAATTGAATTTAGTAAAGACATTTGTTTTATTTGTGTCAAACTAGGTTAACGTTTACTGTACCTCGTGCTAATATCATAGCTACATATAAATTAAATGTAAATTAAATTAATTAAATAATAAATAACGTCTTCTTTCTCAATATAATATAACAGAAAGACACTAACAGTCCTTTTGATGGTAACTGGCTACTGATACCAACAACTACTGGAAATAACTTCGAATAAAAAGAGCTAAAGATGCGTTTTCCATTTAAGGATTATCGTTATATTTTAATGTCTCACAGCGTGTTGTTGTTGTGGTAGTTGTTATTATTATATTACTTTAAAATTAGAAATAAAATACTAGCATAAAATACACTTAAATTGCTAATATTTTCGTTTATCCCTTCAAGTGCCTGCTTGTGCTAGGAATTTATTTCTCCTGCATAGAAATAGTACTTACAGGCAGTGAGGCAATCCATCTTAGTCCTCGGAGGTGACAACGCATCTGTAACCTTTTTTGTTTGAAGTCGGTTGTCGGTGTCCGTGGGATACAGTAGCCAGTAACTGTAAGTACGTTTGTCACTGCTATTTTATTAAAAAAAAAAGTAATTACGGCATTCGTTGTAGTCGAATGGTGGATTCGATCCTACGCCTTTTTAGTTTCGCAATTCGTATATTTAACGTTTAAGCTACCGTCGTTTATCTACTTTAACGTTGTTTTTTAAGTTTTTTTGTGTGTAAACCTTTATTGGTTCAATTCTTTCGCTATAAATCTATATTAAGAAGGCTTTCTACAAGCCAGAATAGTATTGGTGAATTGGAACATTCAAAGGTTTTATTTCCTGCAGGAAAGTGGGTGTGCGGTGCCAGTGTTGGTGGTGGTCGCCCTAACCGGGGTGAAAATATGCGACCCCGACGACCAGGTGAGTAAATATATATAAATATGTACATATATACAAATTATAAATATATAAATATTAATAAAATAATCACCTATTATTAATTAGAAATTCATTTAAACCATTGAAATCACGTGTTAAAAATATGCTTTGATGTCGTGTCAGATTTATTTTTATTGCGTATTGAACTCGTCTGGTTATACTTTTGCTAAAGTCAATTAAATGGATATTATTCTTTATAATATATTTAAAAAAAATCCCCATAATATTATGTTGATGGATAGCCGATAACTCAAACGAGCAGATAGTTGATGACGACATTATCTCAAGTTCTTAAGGTGCTTGAGCGCACACAATTAATTTGAGGTTTATTTCAACATCGGAAGACTTGTTTCATCGTCTTCACGAATAGTTCACATGCGCAGATAATTGATACTCAAAATCGCATCACTTTTACGTTTTAGGGTCCTGTTTAAAGCATTATTTAAAGGATAAAATCAGGGCAAAGGACAACAATCAAGTCAATTTGTTGATATAATATTGACTTGTAAGTAAATTATAAGGCAAAGGTAACTTATAAATATTTCTTTGCCATATTTTTATTTCCTTATCCTGACAAAGCGCTTTGATTCTGACTTTCCTCACTGGCCTATTAAATTCCATTACTAAATACGCTTTGATGACGAAAGACACAAAATTCCAAAAGACACATTTCAAGAAAGATCCCAATCGATGCGAATTAGTATCATCACATTTAATTATTGGCAACTTATATAGGTATATTGACGTCACAAGTCATCTTACCTAACCAAATATAACCACGTGAAAAGGACGTTCTATTGTGTGATCAAACCTCTCACTCTTTTTTTTGGAAGGACACCTTTATTTTTTTCTGAAAAGTTTTATAATATTACCTATATTATTTAATGTAAAACTTAAGCACTTAGCTGCAGTAGAACAATTTAAATCTCTAGAGTTTAAAACGGTTAAATCTTTACAATAAATATTAGAATTACTTCTCGAAATAAATACGTTGAGCATAGGGTAACAATTACTATGGCAAGAGGACAGGAAAATATCCAGTACCACGTATTTTTAAGTATTTTTTAAGATATTTTTAAGATATTTTAGTATTTTTAAGATATTTTCTGAATACGAATGTGAATAATTAATATATTTATTTATATCTTAAATGTTTAATTATACGTGTAATTATAGTTACATATTATCTAAATAAAAATAATAGTTTTAACTTATATTTATAACACGTGTAATTACATATTTTTTTTAAATAATGAAGTATGTAAATATCAACACTCGTATGTCGTAAGAGGCGACAAAAGGAAACTAAAACAGAAGATGGACAGCAGCATATTTCCAGCATTATGTGGCAGCCTATAGGAGACCTGTGTTCAGCAGTAGGCTTTGATATGCTGTTACATAAAGATAGATAGATATTAGGTTTCCTAAACTAAATGTGTGACATACCTTATGTTATTGGTTACGATCATACCAATAATGTCAGACATGTCGCTGCAGCTAAAATGTTTTTTAAGGTTTTTATAGAAGTAAATGTGAGGCGGGCACACAGTCCAAGGCGGGCAGACAGTCCAATCGATAATAATTGGACTCTATAGCCCAAAGTCACCTACATGCTCTTGAGTTGCCACTCCTGAAGACTGAAATGGAATGCCTCGTTACTAATAAAATGGCTGAAGGAACATAGCACCATTTAGTAGCTATATTACGCTGGAATTCTGTGGACAGGATTATAGTACCCGAGTATATGCGCAAGGAAAGGTACTCTCTGCATTCTTTCACTCTCAGAGTCGATGTTCAAATGACGGACCATAATTCAACATGACCAGAGAGAGATCAAGCGTAGGACCAACAGCTTTACGTTCTTTTCGAGGCAAGGTGGTGAAACATCGCCCACTTCCTGACTGCTGGCAGCTACTGAGAATTTTATGACAGAAGAACTCTATAACTAATTTAAACCCTACCCGAGACACTAACACCGCCAGTCAATAAATAAATATTATACAAGCTGTAACACCCTATTTTACCTCCTCAGGGGTTGAATTTTCCAAAATCCACTCTTAGTCTACGCCGGGAAGGAAGGAGTATAATGCCAAATTTTATGTCAATCACCCGATCACGAGGATGAGTGAGTGAGTCAGTGGTGTTTTGTTTATATATCTATATGTAACTATTTTTTTACGTCACACAGAGTGTGCGCATGTCGCACGCGCTGCGCCGCATCTCGTACGCAACTTGTGAGGCGGCCCGTACGTTGTTCGCGTTCGTCGCCCGAGAGCCACGCTCCGACCCCGCCGTCCAGTATTGCCACGCCTTCGAAACCGATACGCCGGAGCAGGTACACAGATATTTTTAATATTTTAGATCAATCATTAGTTAAGTTTTATTTGTAGAGAATAGTGGTGACAAACGAGCACACAGTCAACTTGATGGTAAGTGAGTAGTTTAGAGAAGTCTACATTTTAACCTCGATATTGAATCAAAATTCAAATGCGTTGTCAAACCTGAGGACTAAGAATAAATACCAGGAATAAGGGTCTTCAGATCTCTACACTCATCATACGAAACACAGTAGCATTAAGCTCCTAATTTACGCCCGATAATTTACCTCAGTCGAGCCGATTCAGTTGTGCTACAGCCATAATATAGCTGCAGCGTGCCTCTACTTTGTGGAAATCCATGATTAAAGATGTTAAAAATTTGTTAGTTGAGATAAAGTAAAATGATGTCTTTCCTTGTTTAACGTGGTAGAGCCATGCTGCAGCTATATTAGTAGTATAGTCGTTGCACAAATGGGTCAGCTCGACCGAGTAAGGACCACGCTCTCAACGAATACCAGCGTAAAATAGCAGCTGTGTTTCGTATGGTGAGTGTAGAGAACCGGAGACCCTTTTTACTGGAAAAGTGGCATCTTAGTCCTCACGGGTGACAACGCATCTGCATTTTGATTCGCAAACGAGGATAGATGTAGATTTCTATGGGCCACAGCAACCACTTACCATCACGTGGACTGTGTGCTCGTTTGTCACCCTATCCTATAAAAAAGCACCTCCCGCAAAATTCAAGATATTAAAGATATAAATTTATTTAGCATAGATCTTCGTAAAAAGTAGTCTCAGTCTAAATTTTTTATGCGGTTCTTAGCTATTCTAATATATTTAAGATAACTCATTGGTTAAGCATAGCTGATTTATGTGACTTTATCCCACGCACACATATGCATCTAACATAACATAAAATATTTGTGTCCAGCAACACACGTTTATGAGCTGATTAGAAAAGAAAGAAAAAAGATGTGTGCGTGAATGGGAGTCAAGAAGTTCAGCATGGTTTCCGTATCACTCCAAATGTACGCAAGGCTCTGTTCAACTTTCTTTGTTGAACTGAGCTGGTTGTACAAACTCGTAACTGTTTTTAAAGATAGGTGTGAGGTAACTAGCAGAAGAGAGAAGTGTATTAGGTATGCCTAATTGGCATAAAAAAATCTGAAAAACGGTTAACCCTGCAGGCCATCCCTAGAATTTCCCGATTATTTTCGAGCGCAACGCTCGAAATACTATAAAATTTTTGTTTTTTTTAGTTATTATTTTTTGAAAAGCTATGAAACATCTCGACCGATTGACTTGAAAATTTAGTCAGCTCGAAGTCTCAATGAACACTTTCGAACGCCGTGTCGCCATCTCGATCGGTTGATTCGTTCAAAAAAAAAAACACACGCGTACGCGCGGGCGTGCGCGCACACGCACACGCACTCGCACACGCATATACATACGCACACGCACACACACGCACAGGCACACGCACACGCACACGCACACGCACACGCACACGCACTTGCACACGCACACACACGCACAGGCACATGCACACGCACACGCACACGCACACGCACTCGCACACACACACACACACACACACACAATTTCTTCGGACAAAATATTCTGACTTCCTGGCGTGTCGAAGAAATTCCGAAGATAAGCCCGGATAGCCAAATAAACAAAAATTAAAAAAAATATATATTTATGTCTTATAAGCATGCAAATAACCCTCTGAGATTAACAGATGTTTTTAAAACGTTACCTACACACTAGGATTTCCTCCTGTGTCATGGAGGCAGTTTATAAACATAAATTGCGCAAGGATAAACATGCAGACCCGCAAAATTGTTTGTAGTGCATACAACTACATATTCCGTACGGGAATCGAAACCACGGCCCTTAGTCCCACAACTCAAGCCACTGCGCCACGGAGTCTTCAAAACCAGTTATTTAAATATTACAGATAGATACTTAAATTTTCTTAATATATATATATATTTAAGACCAGTGAATAATCTATTACAACATAGTCAACCAATAATAAAAACCAATACAAAGAAAACCTGTTTGTAATCTACTTTTGATTTCTTGAAGTCGAGGCCGCATATTTCTTGGCTTTATTTGTATCTTTATAACATTAGACTGCAACCACAAATATAGCTTCCGTTAATGATTGTGGTTCAATGGAATGTTATATCGGAGAACGATAATGATTTCGGCTGTAATCATTCTTTATTGCATGTATAACGTCCGTGTCACACATATGCCGGTAGTTGTTGGGAGCACTAAACTCGAAGTTGTTGACGAGCATATTTACATGGGACAAATAGTCCGATTATGTAAGTCCAACTTCGACCGAGAAGTCAATCGACGGATTCAACTCACCTGGGCAGCGGTCGGGAAATTACGACTCATCTTCTCGTCAGGTATACCTCAAAACCAGAAAATGAAACAACCAGTGCGTGTTGCCAGTGATGACTTATGGAATTGAGACGTGGTCCTTCACTGCTGGCCGGATGAGGAAGCTCTAGGTCGCTCAGCGGGCTCGTAGTTTCTCTGCGTATTAAACTTAGAAGTGAGGATATCCGCAGTAGAACCAGAGTGACCGACATAACCCAACGGATTAGTAAGCTGAAGTGGCAATGTGCCGGCCATATAGCTCGAAGAACCGACAATCGATGGGGAAAAAAGTTTCTCGAGTGGCGGCCTCGTACCGGCAGACAAAGTGTAGGGCGTGCCCCCACTAGATGGAGTGATGACCTGGTAAGGCATGCAGGAAGTCAATGAATGCAGGTGGCTTAGGAACGTGCTTTGTGGCATTAGTTAGGGGAGGCCTGTGTTCGGCAGTGGACTTGTGAAGGGCTGTAATGATGATAATGATTATTGCATTTATATATTGCACGGAAGAAAATTTAATAAATCAGAAAATTTAATAATTTAACAAATCCATTGATGTATGCCTCTTCCGCTGTAAGGAGAATTTGCCTTAATAGTCACATTTCAGGCAAATCACAATTAAACTAGCAATACCAGAAGTCTCGCACCTATGACGCTGCTTTTTCAATAAATGGGATTTGTGGGTTCTCAGTTTAATTTTTTTTTTTCATAGTTATCTAGACCTCGCAACAGAGTGTCCGCTCTGTTTAAAAAAGAAAAGGCCGACGAACCGGTAGTGTTTTAGGTTGAAACATTTAAACTTACCATTTCGAGTCACATTTGAACCTCTCGTAGCCTAAAAACTATTTTGAGTTTATTAATTAGATGAGACCTAGATAAAGTTACATACCTAATAAGGACCTCTTTCATGGATTGACGTGGGTTTCGTAAGAAGTGATAGAGGGAAACTAAAACAGGGGATGGCCAGCAGCATATTCCTGATAACAGTTCAAAATGATAAAAAACTGCAGTTGCCAACCTGCCTGCCAAACGTGGCAACTATGATAAAATCTATATGAGGCAATCTGTTAGAGAGGCCTCCATTCAGGGGTGGATTTTTATAGGCCGTAATCCATTATAAAGGTCTCAAAAGTGTCATTTGTATCTCACTCACTGACTGATTCGCCTACTCACTCATTAAAAACCTAGGCCTCTTCTAGATAAATTTCAGATTTGACTTCAAGGAAAATTATTAGGCACATATAAAGGAAAACATCTTAAAACTATTACTTATCCTTACTTATTACTTATACTTATCGCTATACGGTGTTGATATGGCTTAATCTTTATTTCTATATATAAAAATCAATTGATGTTCGTTATTCTTGCTAAAACTCGAAAACAGCGCGAACAATTTTGATGAAATTTTTCGTGTGTGTTTGAATGGGTCCTTAAATGGCTTAGATTCACATTTGTAAGCGGTAGGTAGAATTGTTGTTGAGACTCAGAAATCACCCGTGCGAAGTCAGGTGCCAAAAAAGAAAACGTGGAGCGCTAACGTAAGAAAAAAAAATTCGAAGGCAATGTATTTATTTATACAATAACATAATAAAAATTTATCTAAATTAATAGAATAGAATGAGTTTTTATTGATAATTACATAATACTTATTGAAAGTCATTTTTTTATTTACCACTGGTTCGACATATACCTCTGTCCTGGGAAGAACCAGTAAGAAACCCAGTGGGACTTTTTTTCAATGACATCCTATGCCCAATGTAATATAAAGGGTGTCAGCTTCGCCGACAAAAGAGTTGAGACCTAAACAAGCGCCAAGATCTATAGCAGTTGATTCAATAATAGGATATATATAGGAATCATGGAACTGCTATAATAGTAAGCGCCTTCAGATCTCATCTTTTCATAGGAGACACCAACAACGCGGAACGTCGTTTGTACTGAACTTAACCTTCTAGTCACATTTATATTTTTAATGGGATCATCTTACATCCAGCTTACCAGCATTAATAAATTAGCACGTTGCCCTCTTTCATCATACGATGCCTATTGTTTTTCTAGTCTGTGATCCGTTAAAAACATGAATAGGACACAGGCAAGTGCAAGTTCAAACACTTGCCTGTAATAGGTTTAGACAGGAGAGAAGTCAGCGAACGGCTAGATCTGCACTCAGACTTATTGGAGCGATCGCATCGACCAATATTGCTGTACAGCAGACGCCGCGGGTCTAATTGAAGAGAATATGACAATAATAAAATATTTTTCCAATCAAGTATAATAAATAACAAATAAACGTAGTTTCAAATGCAAAAACAATAGCTACTATAACAGTAATTACGAATACGTTATAAAATATACATTTTTCTTATTAAATTATTATGCCTTTATAAAACAAACTACGCATACACTTAAAGTGTATATACGTACATATATAAAGAGTAAAGCGTAATAGTATACATCATCATACGAGTAGATGTTTAACAGTTCAATTCTATATGTTGATTGTTTAATGGTTCTATGGATTTTAAATATAATAATTTTTACTGGTACGTAAGCGACACATAGACCGTGTGGTGTAGTGGTGATCTAAAATGATCCACGAGTATCACCCCGTGGGTCTCGTAAGTGGCGATAGAGGTAAGCAAACTAAGAAACTATTGGTGAATCCAATTGTGCATGCCTTAAGCGCCTTAAATAATAAAGTATAACATGATTGTACGTTAATTTTTAAACTAGTTTTCACTAAAAACTTTATAATCATTACTATTTACTATACGTCTAATTTTCCGATAATTAATCAAATTTCAATTTAAAAAAAAAACCTTGAAAAATCCAAATGTGCACGACTCATAATGCTCATATTGATCGTGAAAAAATTAAAAAAATGTAAATTGTAGCTCTATTCGTCAAAGAGTTCCAGTAGCGGTCACCGAAGTATACCTTCAAGTCACTCCGTCAAGTCCGGACGTAAGGTCTCATAACTAACAAAACCAGGCCAAGCTCTGCACATCTAGTTTTACTCTTCGAGGAGTTCCAGTAGCATTCACGGAAGTATACCTTCAGGTCATTCTGTCAAGTCCGGAGGTAAGGTCTCATTATAAATAACGTAAGGTCTCATTATAACTAACTAAAAGAGGCCAAACTCAGCACACCTAGTTCTACTTTTCGAGGAGTTCCAGTAGCATTCAGCGAATTACACTTTCAGGCCATTCTATTAAGTCCGGAGGTAAGTTTTCATCATAACTAACAAAACCAGGGCAAACTCGACACACCCAGTTCTACTCTTCGAGGTGTTCTGTAGCATTCACCGAAGTACACCTTCATATCACTCCAAAAAGTCCAAGACGTATCATCATTAAACTATTTTTTTAGTGAAAATAGCAATTAATCGATTTAAAAAAATATTAATATCTTTCACAATCATTTATATTTTTGACAATGTTCTTCTTATATAACTTATATGTTCAATATGATTGTTAGATACGATTTTATGCAACAAAACTTTGGAATCTTGATTTTTAGGTGCTAGTAGAACATACCTACGCGCTTTGCGCTTAAGGCATGCAATATGGGCAGTAGCGTCTGTATAATAGCTACGGTGGTCCATGACGACCCATAAACGGGTTGATGAGCCAACTTATAGGGAAGGCCTATGTTCAGCAGTGGACTTGATAGGTAAAACAGTGAGACATAACTCACTTTCATAACTTCTGCTTTTCCTATGTACGGTATTTTCTGCGTTTATTTGCCCGAAGTTTTTACTTTTATTTTCAAATAAAGGCACTTTTAAAAAAATAATATAGAAAAGATGAATAAGAATTAACACTTTTTTAAGAACCTGTTGTTACTACAATGACTGGCCGGCTGGACTCTACTTTCCTGACTCATTACGGCTGGTGGTGGCTGGTGCCATAAGAAATGGATGAATTCTTGGTGGTGATAAAAAATACAATACAATACAATACAATAACTTTATTTCAGGCATCAAGGACTTAAAAATTAAGAACATTGGCCCATAGCAATATATACCTTAATCTAAAAATATATATAAAATATAGACATAACTTAACACTATTTGGGGAACTTTTTTCTTTGGCGCGTCCCTGTATCGGCTGAAGACTACGCCAGAGGGCCAGAAATTGGGAGTGAGGAATGTCTCTTTATGTTTTGCAGGAATCTGGAGTACGTAGGATTTGAAGTTCGTTGACCTATTAGACTCCAGACGCTGTAAATGTAAAGAGATCGGATCCTCAATGCGACATCGGCTTCGTTCTTCCACGAAACGCAGGACGTCTTCTCCCGACGTACTTTTGTCCAAACGGGAGATGTAGAGGTGTATGGTTGGCTCCACAGCACGCAGAGTTGTACTCGCGTTTATTTTCGCGGTCCCACGCTGGTTACAGACGGGTCGCGACCGACGTCTCTTCTCAACAAGAGTAAACCCGTCCTTATCAATCTTGTCTTGGGTCACCACTGGAACTGATTTTATTTCCACATTCTTCCGCTTTCGACCACAAGAGGGTGCCGGTTGTAAAGATTTTCGGGCAACATCCGCAAACGTCTTCCCTTGTTTTGAGGTTGGCTTCGGCGGTGGTAGAGCCCTGCAGCAGTTTTTTGCTGTTGCACGTATGGGCCGGCTCGAGCCGGGTTGGTACCACGACCTCACAGAATACCGGCGTGAAGTAGAGGCTCTGCTTCTGCGTTTCGTCTGGTGAGTGCAGGTGGCCGGAGGCCCAATTCCCCCCCCCCCCCCATCAACATGGTAGCGGAATTAGACAATAGACTACCCCAGGAGGGTACCAGTACCCCTGGAGAATCCCTCGCTGAGCATCCACGACCATGTTATTCCAATCCTGAGCGTGGGTGCTCAGGCTGCCCCGCGTATTCTGGGGGGGGGCAAAATTCCGCTCAAAAACAAAACTGCTCGGGGCAAGCTGAGCAACAATACCAAGGCGACCCCTGCCACGCTATCCGTGAATTTCTGCAACATCAGGGGACTTCACTCTAACCTAAACGCCGTCCACTACCATCTCGAGACGGCGAAGCCGGCCTTGCTCTTTTTGACCGAGACGCAGGTTTCCTCTCCGACTGATATTTCGTATCTCTCCTACCCGGGGTACAAATTGGAGCACTCCTTTGTGCCTCGGGCTGGAGTTTGCGTGTATGTTAGAGAGGACATCTGTTCTCGACGCCTCGGCAGTCTTGAAGGTTCGGACCTGTCCATCCTTTGGCTACGCGTAGACAGCGACGACCATCCGCGCGTCTACGGGTGCCTCTATAGGTCCCATAGCGGTAATGCCGAAACAGACCGACTCATCGACCACGTCCAAATGGCTACAGATTCCTTGCTACAACAGGTCCCATCCGCAGAGATCGTGATCCTTGGCGATTTTAACGCCCTCCATGCCGAATGGCTCGGTTCACGTTTAACCGATCATGCGGGGAGATCTGTTTATGACTTTGCCTTGGCATATGGTCTGACACAACTGGTTACTTCGCCTACGCGGATTCCAGATGTGGAGGATCATACACCTTCCCTGTTGGACCTTCTGCTGACCTCTCATCCGGACGGATATCAGGTTTCCGTCGATGCCCCTCTCGGCTCTTCGGACCATTGTCTGATCCGGAGTATGGTGCCACTCACGCTCCCTTCGCGGTTGCGTTCTGCAGGTTGCCGCCGTGTTTGGCATTACAGGTCGGCGGATTGGGACGGAATGCGGTCTTTCTTTGCATCCTACCCATGGGGGCGGGTTTGCTTCTCGCCGGATGATCCCAGTGCTGTTGCTGACTCTGTCACTGATGTGGTGCTACAGGGAATGGAACTATTTATTCCATCATCTGTGGTACCCATCGGAGGCAGATCTCAGCCTTGGTTTGGTCGCTCCTGTAAGACTGCATTGCGCAGTAAGCAGGAGTGTTATCAAGCCTGGGCTGCAGCTTCGGTGACTCGGGATGTAAACACCAGCACACTTAAAAAGAAGTATAACTTCGCCTCCAGGTCCTTCAAAAGAGTTATTGCCAAGGCAAAGTCAGAGCACATAGGCAGAATTGGCGAGAAACTAGTTCGCCTTCCTTCGGAAACCCGTGCATTCTGGTCTCTCGCCAAGGCTGTCCAAGGGAATTTCTGTAAGCCATCACTACCATCTCTGCACAGGGAGGACGACTCACTGGCCCAAGACGCAAAAGACAAAGCCGACCTTTTAGGCTCCCTTTTTGCGTCCAACTCGACTCTTGATGACGGGGGGAAAATACCGCCGACCATCCCGCGGTGTGAGTGCTCCATGCCGGATGTGCTATTCTCACAGCGCTCAGTTCGCAAAGCACTTCTCTCCCTGGACATCCAGAAGTCGAGTGGGCCTGACGGAATCCCCCCAATTGTGCTGAGGACGTGTGCTCCGGAGTTGGCACCGGTCCCAACGCGTCTTTTCCGGTACTCCTACTCCCAAGGCGTAGTCCCGAATTCATGGAAGACAGCTTTTGTCCACCCGATCCCTAAAAAAGGCGACCGCTCAGACCCGTCCAACTATAGGCCTATCGCGATCACCTCCTTGTTCTCCAAAATAATGGAATCCATTATTAACTGCCAGCTCATCCGGTACCTTGAGGATCACCAGCTGATTAGTGACCGCCAATACGGTTTTCGTCGGTGTCGATCAGCTGGTGATCTTCTGGTCTACCTGACCCATAGATGGGCGGAGGCAGTAGAGTCCAAGGGGGAGGCGTTGGCCGTTAGTCTGGACATTGCGAAGGCCTTTGATCGGGTTTGGCACAAAGCGCTTCTTTCAAAGCTGCCTTCCTATGGGCTTCCCGAGAAATTGTGCAATTGGATCACCAGCTTTCTTGCAGATCGGAGCATCAAGGTAGTTGTAGACGGTGCATGTTCTGACTACAAGCCTATTAACGCTGGTGTTCCACAAGGCTGTGTGCTATCACCAACGCTGTTTCTTCTGCATATCAATGATATGTTGCTAACTGGTAACATTCATTGCTATGCGGATGACAGCACTGGTGATGCTCTATACACCGGCCGGGCCAATATTTCTCGGGAAAACGTCGCCGAGTACCGGAACAAACTTGTGTCTGAAGTCGAGTCTTTGCTGGACAAAGTCTCGGATTGGGGGCGACTAAATCTAGTCCAGTTTAATCCTCAGAAGACACAAGTTTGCGCGTTTACCGCTAAAAAGAACCCCTTTGTCGTATCTCCTCAGTTTCAAGGCACTCCCCTTCTTGCCTCAGCCAGTATCGGTATCCTCGGAGTCGACATATCGAGTGACGTGCAGTTTCGTGGTCACTTGGAAGAGGCCAAATTGGCCTCTAAAAAGCTTGGCGTGCTCAGCAGAGCGGGACAGTATTTCATGCCGGCACACCGCCTGCAACTTTACAAGGCGCAGGTTCGGCCTCACATGGAATACTGTTCCCATCTCTGGGCAGGGGCTCCCCAGTGCCAGCTCCTTCCACTTGACCGCATCCAGCGCAGAGCGACTCGAATCGTCGACGACCGAGCCCTTTCCGATCGGCTCGATTCATTGGCACTGCGAAGAGATGTTGCATCTCTTTGCATTTTCTTTCGCATCTACCATGGGGAGTGCTCTGAGGAATTGTTCGGATTAATCCCAGCCGCCAAATTTCACGAACGCACATCGCGGCAGAACTCCCGATACCATCCACACCATCTGGATGATTGGCGGTCCACCACTGTGCGATTTAGAAGATGTTTTCTTCCTCGCACAACTTCCTTGTGGAATAGTTTACCACCAGGGATTTTTCCGGACCGATACGACTTAGGGACCTTCAAGAAAAGAGCCTACTCCTTTTTAAAAGGCCGGCAACGCATCTGCAATTCCCCTGGTGTTGCGGTTGTTCATGGGCGGCGGTAGTCACTTACCATCAGGTGAGCCGCATGCTCGTTTGCCCCCTCTCCTATAAAAAAAAAAAAAAAAAAAAGGAGTACCAATGGGTTCAGTCAAGGGTTGAGGTGGTGATGCAATGACGACCGAGGTCGCCCTAGTTTCTCGGTCATCAACCCGCTGACAGACGGTATCCCGTGACGGAGTCTAACACCTTCTTCGCTTGGATGATCTCGTCCTCGGTGAAGCTTGTCATCAGTATCTGCTCCAGAGACACCTGGTCCATGACGTCCAATTTTTGTTGAACAAAGGCCAGCAACTCGTGGATTACGACAGTTTCGGAACCTTTAGGTTGACACGCCATTTCGAGTTATTTTTGCGCAGTAGGTATGCTTACGCTACAAAAATATTGTAAGTTCGGCATTAGAGCCGTCACGTCATTATGAAGCGACTGCACTAACCGGTAGTAAAATTGCGACTGAATGGATGTATTCTTCTACATACAGAGCAAGTACACAATTATATCGCCCAAAACCGCTGAGCTTATTCGGTGAGGACATTAAAAATCGCAGAGATCATAATAGTCGATTAATCGTAGTTGTTTCCCGAAGTAGAGTTCACTTTCGCGTTTTCAAAATTATTAATTATCAGATCGCGCGCACACACTTTTATACTCAATAAGATGAATATAGAACATCCTAGGTCAATCCAGTTTATTCCACTCTTTTAACCGGAAGGTACTAGAACACTCGCGATTACATAAAGATATCAATATGTCCAAAAAAAAGCTTTATACACGTAGATATAAGATTGAGTCTTGCTTGATTCTTTGAGCGTTATCAATTTTACGCCTAAACAATTAATTACTTGACTAAAGCATTATAATTGGGAACATTATCGTGCAAGGTGATGTAATACGCAACTGGCTGTCGTAATGATATAAAGATATGAAACACTAAAACGCCTTCGCTTGTGACTTGATGCAGCTTCAATAGTCTGTACTCTGTTCGCGTTGCACTTGCGATTATTGCGCCTAAACTTCTCTTAAGTACTCGCTCTGAATGCAAGCATCCAGCCTCCATTTCGATTCGACGCCTGCCAGTAGAGCGCTTAACGAAAGCTCTAATCTTTATCTTTAACAATACAAGTATTCCAAGTTTGTAGGCTATTAAATGTGTTTAGACGTATGGAGGAATTAACTTCATAAGTTAATTACTAGAAGTTAGGGATGGCAACTCTGCAAAGTTGGATCCCGTTGAATTGCGGAATCACGGAACAAAGTAACTAAGTAACTCGTCTCCGTATTATAAGATTATGCTCGGGAGATGAAAAGTTCATATATTAAGTATTTAAATTATTTTAATAACGGAAATATTTTTATATAGAACTAGCTGGTACTCGGCGCATTGCTACCGCAGAAGAAATAATTGTGGAAATATCGTTTTAATTTGGAAGATTTATATTGTTTAATTAGGAATGATAATGATGATTATATATGACTTTCAAATAAATTTATCGTTACGATACGCGCGCCACCTACTGTAAATTAATTGCATTATGCCTATAACCTTCCCGAAAGTGCGAGCAATAAGTTGACAAAGTTTTACCACAATCTGATAAACGGTACAAAATACGAAGAAACAAAAATTAATTTTTATATTTTCTACCGACTTCAAAAAGGAGTCGCTACTCAATTCGACTGTATTTTTTTATGTGTGTTACCTCATAACATTTCAGTGGGTGGACCGATTTCGATGATTCTTTTTTTATTTTAAGTGTGCTTCACATGTGGTGCCATATAAAATTGATCAAGTTATGAATAAACGTTTCTGAATTATTCTTAATAATTTATATTGAAGTCGGTTATACAAAATTTTAAATTTTAAATTATTTAAAATTTATAATTTTGTACAATATGTACATATTACTTGCTTTTAGGTATGTTCTATTAGCGCCTAAAATCAAGATTCCAATGTTTTGTCGCATAAAATCGTATCTAACAATAATATTGACAATGTTCTTTTTATATAACCTATAAATTATATAAATAGAACATTGTCATTAAGATAAATGATTGTTCAACTTATCAATAATTTTTTATAAATCGATTATTTGCTATTTTTTTACATAATAAAGTGGTTTTAGTGGCTTATGGTGTAGATTTATCAAGTCCGCATGGAGTGGTAAACACGATAAATTTTGAAAATATCAATTGTTTAACTCAATCGATTTTTTAATTTCTTCATATATCATGTAGGAAAGCCAAAGAATGTAATTGGTAGTTTAATTTTGTCTTGTATAGTTGTAACTAATTTTTTCCGGCTGCGAAATCTCGAAATTTTAAATATTTACAAGCACAGAGTCCACCTTATTGTAGGTGGATGCTGTGGCGCATAAAAATTTACGTTCAAGGATTAATATGCAGATGCGTTGTCACCCGTAAGGATTAGGATGGAGTGCCTCGTTTGAAATCAAAAGTGTTTTCGGTTCTCTTTACTCAGTATACAAAACACAGCAACATTAAGCTGCTATTTTATGCTGGTATTCTGTTGTCCTTCCCTGGTTGTGCATGGTTCGCATTCATGCTACAACTGTATTATATCTCCAACGTGGCTCTACCACGTATAAAATATTATTTATCTACTACATACATAATAAAATACTTATTTTTTTTAAATATTGTACTTAAACATTTTGCGACACGTTTTAAATTTAGCCTAGATTATGAATTAAAATGTAGATACGGCTACTAACCCTAAACCCTAAGGGCTAAGATGTAGAGTCCCGTTACCGTTAAAATGGTTTCTGGTTCATTACTCAGCATACGAAACAATATTATGATGTCGTTTTACGATGGCATTCAGTCCATTCTTGATGTAGCTATAATCTACTGTAGCGTGGTTTTATCTTGTTAATACGATTAAGACTTAGGTACAATATCATACGAACAGATATTGTATTTGTACACGCCCCTAGCTGCCCCAATAAAGGTTGACGGGACTAGGACCCATGAGTAATCCCATCGACGAGCAGCAGAAGGACGGGGCCCAACGGCCTATGGACAATTGACCTACACAATAGAGATAAGACTAGGTAAATAAATAGTACGTACCTGGTTCCGAAGCTAAGACCGCCCTAAGGCTCGGTCAGGCCGTAGGTAGGTGTAGGTACATGTAAGTGGTGTATAGTAGTGTGTATAATGTTTGACCTGACCTAACCGTTAGATCCAGCGTTGCTTCTCTCCAAAGGTGGTAGTTCATTTATCCGACCTCAAGTCTGACGTCACTTCACTATTTCAGTTTATCAACTTTATTGTTCACTATTTCAATCCATCAACTTTATTGTACATTTAATTAACTTCAAACTCAACTAAACCCCCGTTAATCGTAATCAAAAACGTAATACACGGCACGACTAATGAACGGTGCATCAAAGGTCACTTCCGTTTCACGTAGTAACAAGATTATAACCACGAGCAAGAACGCGATCCCTTCTCGAGTCACAACGTTCAGCGTTCCTAAGCACAAATCTATAATCTAATACGAATACTGTTTCTCGCGGGTCATAAATTTTGGCGTTTTAACCGACACAGGAAAATATCTCCGAGTTACATCCAATGCCACAAAGCAACTACTCGACGCAAGGTAATATTGTCAAGCACTTTAACCGGCAATCACTATACAATTTACGTAAATTACTTGCCAACAAATTTAGGTTAATCAATCAAATTATTACTGCTTCGTTATCGCGTGAACGCACTAAAGATAACCAAAACTAGAAGCGAAAAACTCCAATAGTAAATTCCACACGCATCAAAAAACCGGACGTTGGTCGCAATCAATATTAAATTCCAAATAATTAATCGACCCGGCGTCTATTTTTCTAGACTCAACAAACTCCTCGTCGTTGCATAAATTTGCTAACAAAAACCGACACTAATTAGAGGTTATACCGGATGACCACGCCGTTCTAGAGACCGCACTGCCTTGACCTCCGACGCGCCCTCCTCAAAGCCAACCGGATCTCGCGCGAACGTCAACCCGTAGGAAATCACCGCGCTGAGCGCCCCCTGGCATCGATTCTTTAAATTAGCGTTTGGCGCGAACAATATTGAATGTTTTAAGTTCTCGTAAGTGGCTGAACGAATGGTCAGCAATAGAAACGGTTATTACATGCACATTGTATGAAACATGTTTTTATAGAATAAGGATGACAAATGAGCACGCAGTCCATCTGAAGGTGATAAGATGCTATGGCCAATAAAAATCCACAACTTTCCTCGATCATGAAAGAAACATATAAAAAAAAACATACATAAACATAGACAACGACGTCTATCCCCGGTTAATCAAAATGTACATAGATGCTTTGTGAAACCTGCGGACTAAGATGGAATGCGTCGTAACCACAAAAGGGTATCCGGTTCTCTATATTCAACATACGAAACAAAGCAATAGGCTTCTATTTTACGCTGGTATTCTGTTAGTGTGTGGTCCTTCCCCGGTGGAGACGACCCAATTGTGATGCAACCATAATATATTTGCAGCGTAGAATATAACGTGGTACGTTATATTCTTTGAATAAGTGTAGAGAAAAGGTATACAGAGTTAATGTAATATTCCAAAAAGCCCTCATACGGGTATTGAAAAATTTTTAATACAAAATAAAACCAATATTTCATTTCTATATGTTTAAAATAACAAAAAGATTCAAACTATGTTGTCAGATTCATTTAACATTTTGTCGGCGAAATACTTCGTCATCACACGTAGAGTAGAGAAAATAAAGAAGAAAAAATGAATAAAGAATTAAAATAGGAATTAACATTGATTATTTTGAAAAAATTTATATTTTAAATACTGAGTAGTGGCGGTGTAAGAATATTCCTACACCATATTGCGGGCATCGTAAGAGTTGGCGGAGGAAAACAAACCGGGAGACGGGCAGCAGCGTTTTCGTAATAACGACTTAAAATTAAAAATAAACCTGGTTGCCAACCAGCCTGCCAAAGGTGGCAACTATGGAAAGTAGATTTACATTGATGCTACTCCCCCTTATGTGGCGAAGTTTGGGGAGGTCTGAGTTTTGCAGTGGACTTTGAGTGTAATGATGATGATGAAGCTTAAAAAAGGACGTAATTGTTGGTTTCAAATGATGTTTGTTTTAAAAATAGGAATTACAGCATAAGAGCTTTTTGGTTTAATATAATTAAACCTGTTTAATTCCACATAAAAGACATAAATATGATTCTTAACTACGGAACCTATGTCTCACATGCTCTACATAGGCTCTCGATTACAAGCGTCTTCTCGCTCGTAGATCACAAATTAATTTCCTGCGTTGCTTGCAACGGTACGGCTCACCAGGCAATCAATGGGTAGCCGGCGCCGGCGGCTCTCGCAGCCTCTTCGCTTCCTATCGTTTATCTTAATTCTATGCTAGCTTCTCTAAAACCATGACTTACTCCATTGAAATGTTGGTTTATCTTCGGAAATTGATGTAATTGTATTAAGATTATTTATTATTTTATATTTATTGTTTTATAAAATGAAGCTAATGAACCTTTTTCAAGTATTGGAGGTATTAAAATATGTATATTTCATCCATTATTGGATATCTATCCATCCATCCATCCATTACATAATCCCATTCAATTTAAATTTTGGATAGTATGTATACCTATTTTCTTCAATTTCGTCACTGTCTCTATTATAAGCTTGTCTTTGAAGTTTAAAAAATATTATGTTAAGCAAGATTTGCGATAGAAATATACATAATGACTAAGTTTTAATTGCGCAGTTGCTGAATTCAAAGTCAATTTAGTGGTTTGATGTGAGTCACAGGAGAACAGCATTATTTAAATTGCCTTATTTATCCTTTTCCTTATGGGTGATTGGTTGTGGTACCCACAATGCAGTAGTAGGGTCATACTACAACTACGACATCCGCTCACCTATACTGTGATAATGCTGTGAGACAAAACCGGTCGGTTTTTATGCTTAATAAATTAATTGTTTTAATAAGTATAGTGAAACAAGTAGATGTTGTGTACATCAAAATTACAAAAATTAAGCTTAAATTTCACAAAGTGACAAAACTCGCAAGTATAGATGTATTATAAATTTAAGGCATTTCATTTCATTGTTTAAATCTTTTTTCTTTTTTGTAAAAAAAATACTAGTAATGTTATTAAACATTACCAATATTCCCTTTAACCACATCTGCTAAGCTTAAAATGCTTGTGTTAGAAGTAGTTTACGACAGTATTCGAATGGCGGATTCGAACCCACGACCTTTCGAGTTCGCGGTCCGCGTCCTGCCATTAGGCTACTGACGCTTCATATAACTTTTTATTTGTTATATAACTTTGCTTACTTTAGACTTGTGTTAAGAGCATTTGTCCTCCTATAGGAGTTATAAAATCTTAAGTCAAATGAATCCGTTGCCAAAAGCATATCACAGATTTAAGATGATTCCGACTACCACATAGGTAGATTTATACTTGTTAGTATCATTTTTATAGAAAAAATGTGACAAACGAGCACACAGTTCACCTAATTGTAAGTGGGTGCAGATAATGAATGCTACCGCGTGTGCCATGTAATGAATGCTACCGCGTATGCCGCATATGCGTCTGTCTTTGATTGTGAACCATAACGTTAATGCGTTGTCGACCCTGAGGACTGAGATAGAAATGCCTAATTACCAGTAAAAAAGGATCTTCTGTTATTTACCCTTACCATACGATACGAAACACAGCAGCATTATGCTGCTATTTTGTGCTGGTATTCTGTGAGAACTTTCTTAGTTTAGTCGACACATTACGGCTGCAACGTGTGGCTCTACCATTAAGCAAACTTTGTATTTGCTTCATGGACTCTACCAATATTTAAAGTTTAAAACGCCTTTACTCGACACGTGATAATAATGGTGGTGCAGAATGAAATCTTAATTTATTATATACTTTTGAGTATTTAGTACCGATGATGATAGGTAAAATTTCTTCTAAACTCACGCAGCGTGCATTCAATAGGAAACGATTAGACGCGATCGATGAAAATGTCTTAGTCATGATGAAAGTAACAATGTAACAAGATAAGCTGACATCAATATCTTACATTATAAGGTAAGACTGCCTCGTAGGTTTAGTGGTTGTAAACGCGATTGTTGATCATGCGGTCCTGAGTTCGATGAATCCCAGGTCGGGCCGAAATCAGTTATCGGATTTTTCTGTCAAGAAATTCCCAGTAGCAGCCAGGAGTCGGGACTTTGGTAGTGTTTCACCCTCGTGTCTCGAAAAGTACCTGTATCCTGCGCCTGAACACACTCCGGTCGTCCGGATTACCGTCCCATCGGACTATGAGAGTAAGGGAATAGAGAGTGCACCTGTGCTTGATCATACACCCGGACACTATTGTCTTGTACTACAGAGATGGCTCGTCTCTGTTGAGAATGGCTACCGTGGCCGAAATTCGGTCTGAAGTACATTATTATAAGGTATTTGTTTTTTTAAAACTAGACTAATAATGTTATTCAGATACAAAGTTCAACAAAGTTCTTTATAAGCGGCAGTAGGCTAATGGCAGTGTGTAGACCGCGAACTCAATAGGTCGTGGGTTCAAATTTACTACAGTCGTGAACCACTCCTGGCACGAGCATTTTAAGCTTACCAAGAGTGGTTAAAGGGAATATTAGTAATGTTACTAGCATTGCTAGTATTTTCTACCGACTTCAAAAAGGAGATGGTACTCAATTCGACTGTATGTTTTTTAAGTGTGTTACCTCATTACTTTTTTCTGGGTGAACCAATTTCGATATTATTTTTTTATTTAGAAGCTGGTGCTTTTTATGTATTCTCATATAAATTTGATAAAGGTCTTATCAATAGTTTTTGAGTTATTCTTAATAATTTATATTAAAGTCGGTTGTACAAAATTTAATTAAATTTCAATTTTAATTTATTTTAAACTGACTAGAATAACTGGTTCATCTAACGACCAGCTGGTGTGAGATGGTGAGAGCTTGTAAACCAATTATGTTTGATTGTGCTTATTGCGAGTGATGTTAATTGTGTATGCAATAAAGTAAATTCTTGCGTGACACAATTATTTAGGTTAAAAAAAATCTTAAAGTTTTAATCTTTTAGCACAATATGTACGGAGTGAAATTATTATAACTACAGTCCGTCATAAGTACACAACTGAACATATGTCTCGCCCAAGGAATGCTACAAAGCACAAGCACACTTCACCTGATGGTTAGTGGATGCTCTGGCCCATAGACACTGGCCATAATATTTATTTACACACACATTCAAACTGGAGAAATTTTCTCCAAATTTATTTGGGACCAATCCTGAGGTACAACCTATTTAATAAAATATGAAATATATAAAACAATTTGCAAATGACGCAGATATCGCGTAACATATAAAAAATATATGCAGTCAAATTGTTTACCTCATCATTTTCTTGAAGTCGTCTAAAAATTATCTATGTAATGTTCACACTACGTCGATCGTGCTAAGTTTCATCGAAACCGGCCAATTAGTTTCATAAGAGATGATCACCACCATCATACATGATAATGATCCGTGCACTATTCACACTGCGTAGATTATCCGTGCTAAGTTTATTTAAAATCGGATAATTGAATCAAAGTTGATATTTGAAAATTGCATCGGAGTCACGGTAAGTATAAGAATAATCTACGACTAAAAATTAATATGCAGAGGACCCCTGAAATAATCTCCGGTTCTTTATACTCACTATACGAAACCCAGCAGAATGAAGCTGCTTTTTCATGTTGTTATTTTGCTAGGGCGTACTCCTTCCGCTGTCGAACCGACCCATTCGCGCATCAGCCATAATAAAGCTGCAGCGTGGCTCTACTGCGTAAAACTGTTTAGGATTATTTTATTCAGTCAGTCCAAAACTAGTTTTTATTACCATTATTATAAATAACTTTATAATTGTTGAAGTAATATACGCGATATAACCCTCAAACTTACTTTGTCTGTGCCATAAAAAGTTTTTTTTTTGGATTTTTTATAGAGGTGTCTGTTCTAGTACGTAGTACAAGTACATAGTTCAATAATTAACTTATTTTACCTCGGTATCTTAAATGGTAGGTACTATCTTTAATAATTATAATATTAATACATGAGTTTTAATTTTTTATATCATTCGAAAAGTACATATAAATGTACCATGGTCCATGGTACATCATTAACGAGCAGTGCGCATAAAACGTAAGAAATTATGAGTGTTTTATGTTTGATAATGTTTCTAAGCATTTTAATCACGCACATGGCTGCGTGCTTATTAAATAATTGGTCGAAATTTGACCACCAGTTATACTATATATATTCATATAATGTTCAAATATACTTGGTGCATTTTCTATTCTTAGCTTTGTAATTTTTGTGTTTCTGTTAAAAAAAATTACTATTTAAAAAAATTGTCAATGAGAGAGTTAACAGTAGTTACTTTTTATGACAGTAATAAAATAAAACAGAATTTTTATTGCGTGCTTTATCCGTGACGTGAATTTGGAAGATTCCAATCTTTTGTCTATTTTATTATTTGATTTTATCTATCTTACATTGAATGAAGAGTTCTCACGAAAATTTGAAGTTCGGGCTAAATAAATTATTGGAACATTGAAAATAACTTTATAGGTGTTACTACGTTACTCGTCTTCGTGTTTATAATTGTCATCAAAATATGTTAGTTTTACAGATATTGGGTCAAAAATCTTGACGCAAGGAAATATCAACATAAGTGTTGGAATTATTTTTTTAAAGTCATATATTAACACTTTAATTGTGATTTCCTAGTGGGATGAAGTGTAAAATAGTTTTCTAAAATAAGAAAAATTTAACTCAATACATCAACTTCTTATAACTTCAATAGGAAGTTAAACGTGTTAGAACATTTTTATTGTTAAAAAAATACGTTTATGATAATAAAGTTTTTTTTTTATTATATAGAATAAGGTTAGAAAAAAAGTACAGAGTCCACCACATGGTAATTCGATACTTTAGCCCATTGACATCTACATTTATACTCGATTAAGAATCAAAATTCAGATGCATTATCACTCCTGAGGAATAAGATGGTACACTCGTATTCAATAAAATGGGTCTCCGGTTCTCTACACTGACCTTAAGAAACACAGCAGCATCAAGCTGCTATTTGACGCTGGTATTCTGTGTCACTGTCATTCTCGTTTGAGCTGAACCTTTTGTGTTGTAATATATAGCTGCAGCATGGCTCTATCACGTAAGATGGATGGTAAGGGAGATTTTTGCCATAGTTGCCGCGCTTGATAAGGGGATTGGCAACCGTCGTTTTTAATTTTCTAATAGTTATGAGAAGACGCTGATGTCCATCTCATGGTTCGTTTCCCCTTGTCACCTCTTACATCACCTACTTACTATCATATATATATATATATGATAGTAAGTATAAAAAAATATTTATGTATATATATATATATATATATATATATATATATATACGATTTTTTTTTCTACGGATTCTAGGTGTTTTTATAGAGATTTTTACTGGCAGAGAGCTGATGTCACAAGGAGTAACTAAGGCTACTTTTATTTTAGAAGGGTTTAAAGTCCTCTAGGGTTCCTCGCAAAAAAATTAAAACCCCAAATAACACGAGGGCGAAGATTATATATATATATATATATATATATATATATATCATATATAATATCAGGTCTCTGTGATCATTTGTCACCCTTATTCTTAAAAAAAAAAAATTTGGAGGCCTATGTTCAGCAGTAGAATTTGAAAGGCTGTAATGAAAAAAATCAATCAACCACTCATAATTTTTAAGGAAAGCAACATTTGAGTTGCCAGAAAATAATAATAGTAATAATAAATGTTTTTATTGACATATAGATTTAACAAATTTAAGAACAGTGAGTTAAACATCTGAACAATGTTCAAGACAAGACAAACAAATATTTTCCATTGGACCCCAAACTAGGATAATCCTGTATCTTGGGGTCCGGAAAAAAAATAATACACACTCCCATTTTAATTTTATATCCAGATTTGTGATTTCTTTTGAATTTCATTCCTACGAAGTTATACCAATTTGAATCAATTACTAAACTTTAAGACAACAATGCATCAAATATTTTGCCGTGTAAATATTAGCTGGTAGGCTTCTTGTTGAATGTGTGTCAACGGCTGGTGGTCGCTTGTGCGCGTGCATTCCAAAGTGTGACCTTGCATAGAGGGCGGTAGGGGGCCACATTCCTTAACCCGCGGCGACTAATACCGCCGCAATCGAGCACAAGTCCAGTATTGTTCGCTTCTACTTCGATCAACCAGTAATAACTTAGCAACTACTATTCAGATGTCACCGCGCAAACCTTTACGCCGAGAAAAACAAAGCTTGATGAATTACCAGCGATCAAAGTAATATACAACGTCGTTTCTTGAAATGCACTTTCCAATTTAAAATGAATCGGTATTGAATGTAAATCTTCCTCGGCTGGTGGAGGTTCGTTAAATAATTTAAGAACAGTCTTGCGGGGGTCATCAACCGATCGGTGAGCGCGGAAAGTTCGTCGCCTCATAAAGGCAAAAATAAAAAAAGCGCAATATACGCCACAGGTGCGCGGGCGCTCGCGTTTTCCATTGTGCTTGCGCCACTTACCATGAAGGCTTTGCTAGTTGGATTCGGAACAAGTTCTGGTTCTGGGCGACGCTTTTAGTAACTTATGAACCGTCGACGCGAGTGGACGTATTTGTTGTTGGTTGAACCGGTCTCACGAGTGTCATGCAGTGACGTGTTTGAAATGATTGATTATTTTTTTCACGGTGCATCTTGAAGTGTTATTCCCTGTGTTATAAGGTGTGATTGACCGAGTGCCGTGAGAGATATTATACGTAATCGTGAGAGATTTCCTCTGGTATGTAAGTTCATGCTTTGAATGTCCGCTATGGAGACGAGACTTCTCGTTATATTGTCCTCGTTTTATTGATTTCAATAGTTAATAAACGATACAAATCATGTCCCGTATGTTTTCAATTATATTTATTTCCTGTAAGTGTTAATATTTCAATTTTATTAAAAGTATGCGTTTTTTAAATTACCGTACCTAAGCTGAAAGTTTTTTAACAAAAGCTTCATACTGTCGAACAATAAAATTTCATTATTCCCCGTCTACTTGACTGAACCGAATGAAACACAAAGCTATCGATCAACGGGTGGTCTTTTGAACAACAAATAGTGACTACCTGATCTTTTAATTATTCCTCTTTTGTTAGAACTTTGTAAGAAGTTATTTTTTGGGGTTCTTTTTTTGGAATTGTTTGGCCACTTAGTATTATTTTTGAAACCGTTTATTGTTCAACTTCTTCATAGTAATAACATTGTTGTTGTCTCTAACAAATTATTTCAAAGATATGATTTTAAATTTCGTGTTCATCATCATAACCACTATTAGAACACAACAACATATCACAAGTCAAGTAACTTTGGTTGGAACTGTAGTAGCGTACCTACTAGACCTTTGGGCTATATCGGTTAATATGGTTTCACTGTAAATATTAATGTTTTGATAACACGCAAACCTCTAAATATAAACATTCATATAAGACGAATGGCACATTGATCTTTCCCGCATGTCAACATTCCTTATTTATAAATAATTAAGAACTGCCTTCAATGATCAAGTCACTGAAAACACGTTTAATATTTGATAAAATAATATAACGGATCACTGCCCGTACACATTATACACCCGTATCTGAATTTTAGCGAGAGAAAAAACAAGTCAAATACACATATTATGTAAATTGAGATTAAAGTCTTATATGATATAGTCCTATTTAAGTCCACAGCTCAATATAGGCCTCACTATAGGATATTTTATAAGGGTAATATTTTTTTATTTTATATTATGACGGTGATCATTCATGATAAGAATCTATGAACTGTTCACACAGCGAAGATTATCTGTGCTAAGTTTAATTAAAATAGGACAAATAAAATCAACGTAAATAGCGGCGTTACCATGGCCGACCGAAAGCGAAACGAAGAGATTCGCAATATGGCAGGTTTGAAAGATGACCTTATCACAAAAATTGATAAGGGCGTGCTTCGATGGTTTGGGCACGTTGAGCGAATGAGTGAAGACCGAATGGTGAAGAAAATATATAGCGCGAAAGTAAATATTAAAAGGTGTCGAGGTAGACCGAGACTAACTTTCGAAGACCATGTGAGCAAATTGCTCGAAGAGGGGAGGGTCAAGAGTACTCGTATACCTAGACGTGCATGTGTGAAGAAGATAATGAATCAGAAAGAAGCGAAAGAGGTATGTAAGGATCGTGACACTTGGCGATCTGTTCTCTCTGGCTACCCCGTCAGGGATTGTGCGTGAAGATAAGTAATAGTAAATACTAAATAGCAATAACAAATTTGCATCGGAGTCATGGTTATGGGGACTACGCTTTACCCCTCCGCAAAAACTAAAGTAAACACAAAATAAAGCCAATCAAAATTCCTATTAGCATTACAATCACACAAATAATGTCAAGCGCATTGTTGTACTGTACACAAAAGCTGGCCAAGTAACAGGTGTGGTAACAACATCCAACTGAAATGGAAACGGAGACAACTGACAACTTTGATTAGTAGTAGGTACGAAGTTGCGACAGTTGAAAAGAAGCGAAAGTTTTGACCGCAAACCAAAAATAAAAACATTGTAACTGTATACTTCTACGTGTTTATGATGTAAAGTAGTTATGTTTTTTTTTTCAATTAAATTGTCATAATTTGAAGATTATCCCCGCTCACTCCTCGTCGCCACTGCTCCCAACACCTACACTAGGAAAGACACACCACCGACGATTATACATTATTAGGAGAAATTGCGATGGCTTTCTATTAAGCGAGCGGTCAGCCATCGCCGAGTCTGATATAAGGTGTGCAAAGTGCAAACTGCAAAGTAACGACTGATTATATTAATCATCTTAATATCAACTTAATATTTTGACAATAATTTAAAATAACTGAACAATTACGCTTAAATTTCAAAGGAATATATTCATAATTGGTGGTACTTTAGCAAATATCATTCGAGCTTAATTAAGCTTTTAAACTGAGCATTTATAATTATGAAGTGCACTTCGTGAGCGCACGTCAAAAATAATTTTTCCTTTATATTTCAATGGAGTACTCGAAAATATTTTTATGATGATTCTTAAACCAAGTACAATTTAAACGGATCAAATGTCGCGTCCTGTCCGAGGGTTGCCAATATAAAGTATAAAATATCAGGATAAATTAAATTCTCTTTAAATATAGGTAACGTCTTGTTTCATTATCATCATTACAGCCCTTCACAATTCCACTGCTGAATATAGGCCTCCTCCAAGGAATACCACAAAGCACGGTTCTGAGCCACCTGCATCCATCGACTTCCTGCTTGCCTTACCAGATCATCACTCCGTCTAGTGGGGGACGCCCTCACTTCACCTACCGTTACGAGGCGGCCACTCGAAAAACTTTCATCACCATCGATTGTCGGTTCTTCGAGCTATATGGTCGGCCCATTGCCACTTCAGCTTACTAATCCGTTGGGCTATCTCGGTTACTCTGGTTCTACTACGGATATACTCATTTGTAAGCCTATCACACAGAGACACTCCGAGTATAACCCTCTCCATAGCTCGCTGAGCGACCTTGAGGTTTCTCAAACGGCCAGCAGAGAAGAGCCAAGATTGTACAACGAATGCGTTTTGCCAGTGACAACGTATTGTTTACAGACAAAATATTTGATTGTTATCGGACTACGAGAGACATAGAAGAAGTACCGTAAAAATACATAGTAACTTCGTATAATAAGCGGCTTAAGAAATGTTTAAAACCACATCTAAAATATTCTGTGAATTTACAAATAGCGGAATAATTACCGCGCAATTAAGACGCAGGCTATCACATATTTCTGAGAAGTTTTACGCAAAGGAAATGTTCACTGCGCTGCCACAGAGCACGTTTGCGGACTATACATGTCTTTGCAATATTTTTTTAATTTCAGCGATATGCAAATTTCCTCACAATGTTCTTTCATTGCCGAGTACGTGGTAAATCAGCACTTAAAATCGCAATTACGAATTTCATTGGTGACGGGGGGGGGGGGGGATTATACCTGGGTTAAACCATAGCTCAAATTAAGGTTTGGAAGATATTTTTTTTAAACAGAAACAATTTTTTCCATCGTTATCGACCATCGCTATTCGTATATTATGCCTAACGAAGTGGCATTGTAAAAAAATGGCCAAGGTTTCTGATGATGTTAGTAATGTTAGTATTTTGGCTCTTAAAGCTTCATCGGACTCAGGGATCGTGGCCTAAAAGAAAAAAAAAACAATAATCTTGTGTTTTGTGATCACATCATGACATTGCGAAAGTTTATCGACCAAATTGGCGATATATTGAAAATGGGCCAAATTACGAGTACCTTTAACCGACGAGAGTATGCGTAGGTATATGGATGTGGAGGAAGCGAGAGAGGTGTATCAGGATCGTGCCAAATGGAAGTCCATACTCTCTGCCTACACCCCTGGGTAACAAGCGTGAGTGTTTATGTTGTAATGTTATTTTATTATGACATGGATGAGATGGCCAATTGAGTATTTGAACTTGCACAAAAACGACGTTCTGCTGAGCAGATTTTCTGCCTGCAGATGTTTTATTAGAAGCAGTTGTATGGATATTGACCAGATGTTTACTTGCATTATATAAGAAAACAAAAGAGGATACTAATTGCTAAAAGTGATTAATGGTACTTAAAAACAATTATTTTTAAAGACATAGTTTCATAGATAATAAACTTACCTCTAGGGGGTAGGGGCACTTTAGGCCACTATCAAAATATGCAGGGGCAGTATGAAAAAATTTAAATTAAGTAATACTTTCTATATTGAAATTGGGATCTGCAACGATTAGGAACTTCTAATTTTTAGCTAACTCTTTCAAAAATTCAACAAGGTAAGCGTCTTAGAACTATTAGAATAGATAAACTCAACGATTTTATTTTATGAGAGCGAATCTTAATTACTATTATTATTTAATATTTCGTTATGCATAGCGACGGGTAGTTAGCTTTCTACTAAACGTCCAGATAGCAAGAACGTCTAGACAATCCTCGAATATCCGTAACATCTGGCAACCCGAGTCCCGCCGCAGGGCCGCATGGCCGCACCGAGGGTCACACTGTTCACTTTTATATTTCATTCTCTTTGATGGGCCCGCTTTGTTTCCTCGTAATTCGCTTTTATTGCACATCTGTGTGCAGCCTGCTCACAATCATTGTCACGCTGTAGTCCTCTACGTCCTTGTTAAATCCAACATTATTAAATTTTGTGGCAGCTTCGGCAGTAGGTATATTACTTTTTTACTAATATTATCTTGTTTACGTAAGCTTTTTCTGGGTTTATTTTTAAGGAGTTTTAACTTTTTTATAGAATAAGGGTGACGAACGAGCACATAGTGCACCTGATGGTAAGTGGATGCTGTGGTTCAATTACAACATCTATCCTCGATTGAGATTCATATCTAGATGCTTTGTCAGCCCTGTGGACTAAGATGGAATGCCCTGTTTCCAAGTAAAAAGATCTCCGGTTATCTACACTCACCATACAATACAATGCAGAATTAAGTCTCTATTTAATACTGGTATTCTGTGAGAGTATGGTCCTTCTCGAGTTGAGCCGAGCCTTTCGTGCTTGACTCATTAATTTTTTATATAATACGAGCCGACCAGGCAGACGTTATTCTGCCCTTTCCAACGACCCTTCCTAATAAAAATCCTTAATATCGCAATAAAAAATTTTGAGGGTCATTTATCGGGATAAAAACTATACTATCTCTCAAGTTGGACCAAAATACACACAGTGTGCAAAATTTCATTGAAATCAGTTCAGTAGTTTAGGAGTCCATCGCGGACAAACAACGTGACACGTAATTTTTATATATAAAGATATTTAACACCGTGCAAGTTACAAATACCTCAAGTATTTGTAACTTAAGCATAATATTTGCATTTATATTAAGGATGGGATTAAAATATTAAAGGTACTTAAGCCGCGATCACCTTGCATATTTGATGTGAGTGTATTTTTTCGGATCATAGTATCGTGATATTTAGTGGGCACTTGGATTTTTTATTTAAACACTCGATAGGCATAAAGCTAAAAATTTTACTCCATCCAATACCAACTTAAACAAAGAAGGGTGCAGAATGCAGATACGTGATTTGTTACCCTTGTGGACTACGATAAAATGCCTTACAGCCTCTGATCCTATTACTTTGGCTGTAATAACTTTTGAATCAAAACTCAGCAGTTGATGCTCTGCCCTTTGATAGCGGAAAAGTATAGAGAATTGTGCTAGTTTTACACCAATTTTAACATGTTAAATCTGTTGGTAAAGGAAGATATTTTACTTGGTAAAGCCATGCTGTAACTATATTGTGGTTGTAACACGAATGGCTTAGCTGTACTGGGGAGGGACCAATCTCTATGTGGTGAATCCAGAAACGCAGACCTTTTTACTGGAAACAAGGCATTAAATCTTAGACATCAAGGGTGATAACGCATCTGCATTTTGATTAAGAGAACTAAATTACCATCTGGTGGGCTGTGTACTCGTTTGTCACCCTTATTCTTAAAAAAAGAACTAAGCTTTGTTTAAAACACTCGTATATGATGGTGGACATAAACGAACCACATTGTCACTTAAGTTACTAACAGCTAAATTAAGGCATATGAACAAAACTCAAAACTCACGACGCGAAGTAGCAAATGGGACTAATTTCACTTGGAATGAAAGCCTTATTATCACTGCAGTTATATGCAAAACCAGTCAAACTTTTTTTTTTAAAAAAGGTACCTAAAGAATGGCAATTACAAAAGCGCAGTACGCCATAAAAAGAATGTACGTTTTTTTATTAATGGTGAAAAGCCATCTCACATTGTCTAGCTTTATACTCTATACTGTATGCATGCTTGCAAGTTTTATTTATCTGCGCTGTGCATATGGGGCACTTTAAAGTTATTAGTTTCCGCGCAGTCCATTCACGTACGAAGCGTTTATTGTCTGTCCTTGCGAATGATCTGCATACAATTTTTTATTCACTGCTCATGAGAGATTGAGAGAGCTTCACAGTACTCGAGCAACCCGGGTTCGATCCCCGCCGGCACCAATTAAATTGTTAATTGCAATTTTAATTGCTGATTTACCACGTGCTCGGCGGTGAAGGAAAACATCGTGAGGAAACCTGTATGTCTGAGAAATAAGAAAAAAATATATTTCGAAGACTTCTGAAGTTCTCCAACACGCATTGGGGCAGCGCGGTGGACATTTCCTTGCCCTAAAACCCTCTCAGAAATGAGAGGAGGCCTGTGCCCAGCAGTGGGACGTAAATAGGCTGCAACTTTACTTTAATTTTACTTTCATGAGAGATTTATAGGTGGTAGAGCCATGCTGCAGCTATATTATGGTTGTAGTACAAATGGGTCGGCTTACCAGGGAAGGACCACACTCTCACAGAACATAAAATTTTATTGGATGTTACAAAATTCTATAATTCTTAAAACAATTTAAATTTCATCCACCGTGTAGTGGCAGCGTAAGAGAATCGTCTACACCATAGTATCTCGTGGGTGTTGTGAGAATCGACAGAATAAAATGGAACTGGAGATGAGCACCAGCATTTCTCTTATAAAAAACTGCAGTCGCCAACCCGTGTATTAAGAGTGAAACTACGATAATTATCCCACCCTATGACACAATTTACGGGGGAGTTCTATGTTCAGCATTGGACTTTTGATAGCCTGTATTGATGTTGATAATTCTGAATTGAGAATTCTTATCCCCATCTCGCACTATGGACGCTGTAGTCATTCTAAAGTAATAAAATAATTACTTATTTCAATACAAATGATTCAAATAATATTCCTACACATTTTAAAATGTTGTTGTTACAGGGCCAATCTATGAGTATTATTTTTAAACTAAACTATTTTGACTAAATTATTTTAGTGTTTTGTTTGATGAACGTATATCTCCTCTACGAAATTACTTAGAAATAATTTGTAATCGCTTTAATGTCTTTAATTAATATACGAAAAAATTATTACAGCGCCATCAGTTATCGACAAGAAACCTCCTTAGTTTTAGGAATTTCCATTTTATTATCTTATCGAAAAAGTCGTGGGTCCCACCCACGCTATTTTCACATTATATTGTTTTATTATCTCGTATTCTGTTTGTATTCGCTTATTATATTTTGTTAATCTGAATGCATTGGTAATCATAATTAATAGAATCAGGCGTTACTTTGCGGTAATAATCATATAATATTGTAATATCTTTATATATAAAAATTACGTGTCACGTTGTTTGTCCGCGATGGACTCCTAAACTACTGATTACTGAACTAATTTCAATGAAATTTTGCACACTGTGTGCATTTTGGTCCAACTTGAGAGATAGGATAGTATGTATCCCGCTAAATGACCTACAAAATTTTTATTGCCTATTTAAGGATTTTTTAATAGGACAAAGGGTCGTCGGTATGGGCAGAACAACGTCTGCCTGGCCTGGCCGTAATCAGACGAAATTTACATTTATTTTCAAAACCCATTCAAAATACCTATAAAGAATTAATAAAAATATTAATTTCAATTACTAATGCATCGATTAAGTCAAAATAATTATGGTAATTTATGTAATTAATATTCAATTGAAAATGTTTTTCGATAAAACAGTTTAAAATACTCTTATTATAGTTTCCTTTTACATAAATTATTGGAAAATGTGTAACTAGTTGTGTAAGCAACGCAGTATGGTGTCCATATTGGTGGTCGAAGTACCGATATTTTGTGGTCATTGAACAGTTGGAACTAACGGTCTAATATATTGAGATAGCCGGCCTGCGTATCTTTGGCGGGAAGAAATTATTATACACTATTTCGCAATCTTATTTTAAGATTTGGTTTTAATTTCAAGACAAATCATTTTTTATTTATCATGAAATTGGCTATTAGGCCTTCAGCCAAAATGAATAATTCTAATTCCATAATACATTTTTAAAGTACATAAATATATACATAAATATATTATGGTATATAGGTTAACATAAATATTTTAAGTGTTATATTACGCTATGCTCACTTAACTGACCTAAGGTAACCGCTTTAAGCCTTTAAAGGCAGATTTTGTACATTTTTGCAACAAAGTTTAAATAAATAAATTAATAGTCGTCAATAATTTATCAAGTTTTCATAGCAACTAAGCGAACAAAACTTGAGGTTTATATCACATACAAACATACTAAATGTGTGACAGAATTCTGACATTTGATTTTACCATTTATTCAGTTTATTTTTCAGAATGAATTTTCAGTCCTAGTGGCCGGGCTCAACGGAGATTAGCCTTCTGCGCAGGACAGGATTACAGTGCCCAAATGTATGCGCAAACACAGGTGCACTCTCTATTCTTTCTCATTACCACATAAAATGACAAAGTAAGCAAACAAGAGTTTCTATTCTTTTTAAATATACAAAAAATTAAATCACGTGTCGTTAAAATTATCGTGATATGTCTATAAATCTAACATCGATTAAACTTTAATCGGACACAGAAGCATAGAATCGATGAAAAAGCTATAACAATTATTTCTTGGTAACATTATCGCTAGATTTAGTGGTTAATTAACCGTCTAATGAGGAACGCGAGCCTGGCAGTATCGTGGGATTCTCGGAAACGATTTCGGATCGTTGGATAAGAGAAGCTCGACTGATTGGATTACACTGTAGATTCGCGTATTTTTATTGCCACCCGACCACCGTCGTTTAGGCGATTATTAGATCTTTTTTACGTGGTAGAGCCTGAACTTTGTGACAATGAATATCTCGTCTTTATTTAATGTAATTGATTTATTTGTTTTAATTAATGTAAAAATAAATAAATTAGGATTCTAGTACGAATGGGTCGGCTTGACCAGGGAAAGGCCACACTCTCACAGAATACCAGCATGGAATAACAGTTCAACGCTGCGGTATTTTGTATGGTGAGTATAAAAAACCGGAGTCCCTTTTCTACAGGAAACTAGGCATTCTATCATAGTCCTCAGAGGTGATAGCATCTGCATTTTGATTAATCGAATAAAGATGTAGATTGTAGATGTTTATGAGCCGTAGCTTACACTTACCATCAGGTGGACGTTTGTTTGTTTGTAACTCTAATACTATAAAAAAATCGAATTGATGAATTAAATAATAAATTTATGTATTATGTTTATAAACGAACTCGGCTGGAACTAAGCCATTTCGTCGCTACAACTGATCCGACGTTCTAAGTGATGAGAGTCCGATTTCGAATGCATTTTTACGCGCCTGCCGCAAAAGGACCCTATTTTTTGTTTTTCGAGTGTATGTATTTATGTCTATATTATATGTCTATTTATTTGGCATGCTCTCTAGCGTAATCAACTTGATGTATTTTCTACCGACTTCCAAAAAGGAGACGGTACTCAATACGACTGTATTTTTTTTATGTGTTACGTAATAACATTTTACTGGGTGAACCGATTTCGATGATTCTTTTTTTATTTGAAAGCTGATACTTCTCGCGTTTGTGATCAAGGTCAGACCATTAGTTTTTGAGTTATTCTTAATAACTTATATTGAAGTCATCAGTACAAAAATTTTAATTTTTAATTATAACATATTATGAGATGCCGTTAGATTCGTATCACATGCGGAAGTGACAAAGGATATAAAAATCTCTTTTCCATAAACTATTTATCGCAGTCGGGTTTCTTTTCAAATTATTATTTTAATAAATGAGCTTGTTTACTATTATGTTGGTTCACCACGCTTAGTTATGTTCTGTAATGTCTGTTCTTTTGTTTAAAGATGAATAATATTTATTGAATAATACCTCAAACTAGTATTTTATCTCGTGCCGTGGAAGCTTATTTACATAAATTGCACAAGGACAAACATTTAGACCTTGAAATTCTAATCCTAAGATTGGCTTATATATTTTATAGAAGAAGCGGCAAATGAGCTTGCGGTCTATCAAAATCAACTTAAAGCCTGACAAAGTCAACAGCTGAACATAGGTCTTCCTCTTGAACTACCTCATTAGGGGGATACTTGCCAAAGTTGCCACGCTTGGCAAGGGGCTTGACAAATGCGTTTTTTTATTTTTATATGTTATTAGGAAGACGCTGCTGCACATATCCTGATTTGTTTCCCACTGTCGCCTCTTACGCAACCACAGGATGATACGGGGTAGTGGATATTCTTACACCGCCACTACACGGTAGCTTGCGGCTCACCTGATGGAAACTGATGACCGCCCATAAACACTGGCAACACCGAAGGACTCGTAAGTGCAATGCCGGCCTTTAGAAAGGAGTAGTCTCTTTCCTGAAGATCTCTAGTCGTAACGTTGTATCGTAACGTTGGCGACAGTAAATTCCACGTAAATCGCACGGTAGTGTAATGCCAACCGTCAAGATGATGAAGATGGAGCTTTGAGTACTGTCGTAATGTACCATGGCTTTATCCAAAATTTACTATATATACAAAGAGTCTATATCCAAAAATGTTTTAAAATACTGTTAAAAATGCATACCTTATAGAAGTACACTCTAAGGTCAGCTGTTCTCAATGTCTATTAATATAATTTCACAACATTTCTACAGTTTCTTAATTATAACGTAAATATTACAAGGAACATCATTTCAGTTGCCTTAGTGGTATACACAAGTATTATTTATGAGCGGTCTTAATACAGGGTAGTGCGGCGTAACAAATGGATTTAATAACTCAATCGGATTGCATTGGAATGTAGACTTACATTACGCAGCCCTGGCTCCGCTATGGCTTACCACATTCACAAGTTCTAACACGGACTTACACTTTTTTATAAATATCTTACCGTGCGTGTAATCGTTGTTTCTTCGGATGTTTGTTTTAAGCCAATTATTTTTTTAGAAATTGGTCTGTCTGGGAAAGAATCAGACCCGCAATTAATATCTATGATCCATAGCAGCATATTGCTGCTTGCGTTTCATATGGTGAGTGATTAGAATCGAAGTTACTTATCATATTAACATTAGATCACCACATCTCCATGATTCTTATTCACTGATGGGTGACTGTATACACTATATGATAGATATTGACATTGTTAAAAAAAATATGTTCCATCTAATGAAACCACGGACTTCAGCGCGTCTAATTAATTTATTTTTAATGCGACAAAATTTGTAATGGAAATTAATTTCAGCAGGAAATGTGTCTGAGTGCTACCATCTGCTTGGGATCCTATAATTTATAAAATTAAATTTCAAGGCAAGCATATCACTAGAAAACAGTTTTTTTTTCAAAAAAACTGAAGTGATAAACGAACTTACGGTCCATATGATGTTTTAAGCAACCACTGCAGTCAATTGAAATCTGCGGCCAATTTCAAAGAAAGCTACAGATATGTTCTCACCTCTGTGACCTAAGATGGTTAGCCTCACGTCCTGTAATTCTAGTGGTTCTCTATACCGTTATTATTATTATATTGCGTTGTTATAACGAAGATGTTGCTGCCCACCTCCTGTATCAACAACCTCTTTCACCTCTTAAGACACCCACGGAACTATATGGGGCATTGGATATTCTTACACCGCCGTTACACGGTGATAGTTTCATTCTGTTACGGCCAACAGCTGCCCTGCCTCAACAGGAGTTGGATCCTTCGCGGCCCATAGACGAAGGAGCCACGGGCAGATGCAGGTCGGGCGTTCCTACGCCGAGGGTCAAAGGTTTCTAATGAACACACGAGGGGAAAGGTCACTAGAATAAATGCACTTACCTGCCCCAGGAGCGCAGACGGTTCTCCTCGACCGGCCCGGCTTATGAAAGTTGTGCTTGGTGTGTGCGGTGTTGTGAGTGTAGGTGTAATTGTGTGTGCTGGTATGTTGACGGGAACCGATCTGGATGACTCGACGACGTCCGGGAGAAGGCACGCGCTGGTATCCCCGGAACTTCACCCTTCTGGAGGCACTCGTAAGGGGTTGTCACCAAATGGGACGGCTACTCTGGTAGTCCTTCAGATGTAAATCACTTTGATAGTTGCGCGCGAATTTCACCGAGTTAGTACGTTCTAATAACGATACCGTTATTGCAACGATTTACGCGGATTGTTCCTTTAGCAAGTTTAGGCGCGAAAAAATACGTCCGTATAGTTCGCAAGAAAAATCCTACTACCTCGCGAGAAGAGCCACGCCGACCCGTCCGGCGGCCGGGGGGGCGGGGGAGAGGGAAGGTGCCCTTGATATCGAGGCCAAAAGCGCGCGTTAAATACTGCGTTTTTATTGCAAATTTTCCTGCCTAGACAACCCCCCGCCCCGGACATAAGACATTAAGTCCGCGAGTAGATTGGCAAACGGGACAAGGTCGCGACGGCCCGTTGCAAGACCGAATCTCCGACCAAAACCTCGGCCACTCTAGGCACCCCATCCGTTCCATACGACAATTTAACAATGCGCCCACGGCGCCAATACAAAGGTAGCGCGTTTGGTTCTTTAATCAACACGAGGTCTCCCACCCGAGGAGGCTCCGTCTTGTCAGACCACTTAACGCGCTGCTGCAAAAGATGTAGGTACTCCAGAGACCATCGGTGCCAAAAGCGTTGAGTCATCTGTTGCAGCAGGGCAAACCTGCTAAGCCGTGAAGCACTCGTTTCCCTGAAGGGATACTCGGGCAGAGCGTTAAGAGGCTGGCCAATCAGGAAGTGTCCCGGGGTCAGAACCTCCAAATCATTCGGGTCAGAGGAGAGGGGACAGAGGGGCCGAGAGTTGAGTACCGCCTCAATTTTACAGAATACAGTGGCGAGCTCCTCAAACGTCAAAATGGCTTCACCAATAACGCGACGGAGATGCGTTTTGGCAACCTTAACCACCGCCTCGAAAATACCGCCCCAGTGGGGACACGCCGGAGGGTCGAATTTCCACTGGATGCCCCTTTTCGACATAGCATTTCCTAAATAAGTCCGGTGGCTGGACAGAAATTCGACAACCTCCTTGAGATACCTATCCGTGCCCTTATAATTCGTCCCGCAGTCAGACCGGATCAAGTCCGGCAAGCCGCGCCGCGACACGAAACGGCCAAGCGTGGCCAAGAAGGCTTCCGTGCTGAGGGCGCTCACCAGTTCCAAGTGAACGGCTTTAGTGGAGAGGCACACGAAGACGCAAAGATAGGCCTTACATGAACGCGCGTTACGAAGGTTAGAGGACTTGACGAGGAAGGGGCCAGCGAAGTCTGTTCCGACCCCAGCGAATGGTCGGATGGCCCTGACGCGGTCGGGCGGCAAGTCACCCATAAGAGGCTGCGATATGGGGGCCTTCAGTTTATAACAGGGGATGCACTTAAAGATGACGCTCCGAATGGTGCGACGACCAGACAAAATCCAAAACTCCCGCTGCAAAATAGCCGACAGGGCGTTACACCCAGCGTGGGCATTCCTAACATGGTGGTGGGTTACCAGCAACCGGACAAGGGCGCCGTCCTTAGGGAGCAGCAACGGGTGTCGAGCCCCGCACGGCAGTTGAGAGTTTTTCAAACGTCCGCCCACGCGCAGCATCCCAGCGTCGTCCAGAAAGAGGTTCAGGCGGGCCAGAGCGCCCTTGATAACGGAGCCACGCTTCAAGTGTTCGATAACGGGCTCAAAATGCTCCGTCTGGACCATACGGATCCAATGCATCAGGGCTTCCCGACGCTCGCTAGGGGACAAAACGCAATCAGAGAGTCGGTTGGACGGATCTCTCGAATTGTGGACAAAGCGGCGCAGCCAAGCAGTCACTCCTAAGAGCTTATCGAGAGAGCTGTACCTTTCCAGAAGGGAGAGATCCCGAGTGGGCTTATCCTTGCCCACTCCTACTCGGGCCCGTAGGCCCGGCAACTCAGTAGGTTCGGAGTTATTACCCTGGGGCCAGAAGGATTGAGGATCAGATAACCAACCGGGACCCCACCACAATGAGTGGGCAACCAGCGCGGGGGCCTCACAGCCGCGGGAAGCGCAGTCGGCGGGATTAAACTCCCCGGGGACAAGTCTCCAGTGGAGAGAAGTCTCAGAACTCTGGATTTGAGACACGCGGTTCGCCACAAAGACCTCAAGATTGTGAGGTGCGGCTCGGAGCCAACAAAGTACTATCTCACTGTCAGACCATGCGTAGACGTCCGTAATGTCGATTACAGGCTTCAAGGACGAGTGAACGTGGTTGAGGAGCCGCGTGAGAAGAGCGGCTCCGGACAGTTCCAATTTAGGGATAGTTAAACGGGATCTAATGGGAGCAACCTTGCTTTTGGCGAGTACGAGATGAACTGCAGTATGCCCAGAGGAACTCACAGTCCGCAAATATACGACAGCAGCATAGCCCTTCTCAGAGGCGTCGCAAAACCCATGTAGGGTAGCCCTGCATTTCCCTGGAGGTAGGAAGCACCTTGGCATGGAAACCCGGTTGATGTCCGGAAGGGAGGAGAGCATGGAGAGCCACTCTCGCAAGAGGACCCCGCTAATAGGCTCGTCCCAACCCAACCCGGACATCCAGAGCTTTTGAAGAAAGCACTTAGCCAAAAAGATGACCGGGGTGATCCATCCATTCGGGTCGAAGGTGCGAGCTACTGTAGACGGCACGGAGCGCTTGGTCCATGCTTTGGGAGGTGGGTCAAGTTTTACTCTATACGTGAAGGTGTCCTGAACAGGCTGATATTGAATGCCCAGCACAGTCAGCAAATTAGGATTCTCAGGGTGCTCGAACAGATGAGGGTCTTGTTGATCCTCTCCTGGGAGGTCCCTCATAATGTGTGGGGAGTTCGACAGCCACTTGCGCAACTCATAGCCTCCAGACTTCAGGATGGCAATTAATTCGTCTCGCAAGACCAGAGCCTCCTCGACGGTGGAAGCGCCCGTACAAATGTCGTCCATGTAGACCGAAGTCTCTAAGATAGAAGCTCCCCGAGCGTATCTCAGGCGCTCTCTCTCAGCGAGTTCAAGGAGGGTTCGCATGGCGATATACGGGCTGGACCGGAGTCCATAAGTGGTGGTGTTCAACTCAAATACCTGTATGGGATCGCTGGGCTTCTCGCGCCACAATATCAGCTGATATCGGCGGTCATCACGATGTACCACCGATTGGCGAAACATCATCCGAATGTCCGCGACAAAAACCACTTGGTGTCGACGGAATTGGGTCAGGATGTCGGATATGTCCTTGATCAGTTTAGGACCCGAGTGAAGACACTGATTCAGGGACACACCGTTTGATGTGGGGGCGGAACCGTCAAAGACTACCCGAATCTTACTCTCAGGGGTCCTCAAGACCGCATGGTGAGGGAGGAAGTAGTGCTCATGTGAACGCCATTCGAAGTTGGACGGTGACATGTGACCCAGCTCCTGATACTCGCGCATGAACTTGACATATTTGTCGCGAAAGGCTGGGTCACGCCGCATGCGGCGCTCCATGGAAAGCAACCTCTTCTCGGCCAGAGCACGGGATTGACCCAAAGAGGGGCGGGAGTCCAGAAAGGGTAAGCGAGTGACGAAACGACCGTCAACCCGCCGGCCGGTATTGTTCTGGTAGAACAACTCGCACTCACGGTCCAGAGGGTCGACTCGAGCTGCATGGGGTGGTTCCTCAATGTCCCAGAATAGCTGGACAGCGTCCGATAGGGACACGCCCACGACGGAGAGAGGGTAGGCCGTCGGAGAGGGAGGAGACCACATAACCGGTCCAAAAAAGCTGTGCCCAAATATCGTGGAAATGGCTGACAGGCCATTGGGCTGCAGAGCTCGTATCTCACCTAACAAGAGGGCACCCAGCGTGTCGGCCCCCAGTAACAAATCTATCGGCCCCGGTTGGGCCCACCGAGGGTCTGCCGGTCTCAAAGCCGACGCACAGCGCACAGCGCTGTCATTTATACGAACGTTAGGGAGGAACCCTACAATGTCGTCGAGGACATTTACCTTGACTAAAATACGAAGGTGTTCGCTGTCAGGGCTGAACACCAACTCCGATTGTCCCCTAGGAGCAGGAGGCTCGGCACCTCCGATACCTACCATCGGACGTGATTCAGAGCTCCAGGGGAGCCCCAGTCTTCCCACCAACCGAGTAGAGGCCACACTACGCTGGGAACCCGAGTCCAATAGAGCTCGAACCGTTAAGTGGTCGCCGCTCGGGTTGTAAACCTTCACTGAGGCTGTCGGCAATAGAACAGTTTGACAGGTGGACTGCTGACGACTTATAGGCTCAGTGGAGGCGGCCATGGCGGGAGCTAGGGCGGCAGCCTCCTATCTGGAGCTGCCTCTGTTAGGCCGGCACCCGAATCGGGGGGCCCGAGCGCGGCACTCCGACGGCGTCTCGATGACCCCCGACTGGAATTCCCCGAACGGGCCGACCGAGGGAAACTCGGGGATCCTCGGCTCCAAGGCTCGGGGCCGATACGCAGTCTCCGGAACCCGGTAGTACCGGCACCGGGCAAAGGGGGGCGGGCGGCGTTCCAGTCGCGGCCACTCAGCCAACGGGGGTGAGAAAGGTCTAGCTGACCGCTGAGTGGCCGCGAATCCACTATCAACTCGGGGAGGGGGGGTGAAGACCCCCCCGCCCCTGGGGGAACGACTCCCCGACCGATCGGGGGAGGGGCTCCCTTCAGAAGGAGGGGCGCTGCGGTCCGCCGGTGAGCGCCGAGCGTCGCCCGACAGTGGGCGTGGCTGGGCGCCCCCGCCCGTGGGAGTCGGGGGGCTGGCAGGGCCCTGCGAGGACGAGCCGCGCGCACCCAGGCACAAGAGGACGTTGTGGTTGCCCTGGCAGTGCGTGCAGGGCCGCTGGTGCGGGCAGTCTCGTTGTAAATGCCTCTCCAGGCATGAGAAGCACCAGCGGCGCTCCCTGGCGATGGTTCGCCTCGCCTTAGCCGGCTTGCGCAACAACTTCGGGCACGACGCCGGCCGGTGGTCGGATGCTCGACAATAGGAGCAGGGAGGCGCCTCCCGGGCCGCTAGGCCACTATAGGAGGGTACGGGGGGGCGCCCTCCCGCGGGGGCTCCACTCGGCCTCAGGGGGGTGGGCGCCGCCTTGGCCGGCTGACGCCGCCTTTCCCTGGGCACCGCTCGGGAGGAGGCCGGGGGGCCCTCGACGGCGCCTGCTGCGTTCTCCAGCAGCCTGCACTGCTCTTCCAGGAACCGCAGCAGGTCCCTAAAGGGGGGCATATAAGAGGCGCCATCCCCTCCGAACCTCTCCTCAAAATGGAGCCGAAGGTCGAGGGGCAGGCGGGACAGCACTATATGAAGGAGCAGAAAAGACCACTCGTCCACAGGTAAATCCAGCCGCCGCAACGAGTTGCACGCTACGACGACTGGATTCACTATGTCTTCACGTAGTCTAGTCCGGTCCTTCAGCAGCGGGAGGTTCAGCAGCCTCCGAACATGATCGTCCGCAATCCGCCGGACGTTGGCGTACCTTCCAGCGTGGAGGTCCCTGGCGTTTTGGTAGGCGTCGTCCGACAACTTAAGGTGGCCGACGACGCTCAGGGCCTCCCCCTCTAGTGAAGCCAGGAGGTACCCCATTTTTTGGCAGGGGGTCAGGTCCCTCCGGGCGTCCACCAGGCTGTCAAACAGGCCGACGAAGGTCATCCACTCCGAGAGGACCCCGGAGAACCTTGGCAAGTCCAGCGTCGGAAGTCGTCCTAGCAGCTCTGGCTGAGCAGACGGCTTCCGCGGGGACTCGAGAAGGCTACTCAGCCGAGCTTCGCGCTCCCTCTCCGCATCCTTGGCCCCCGCCTCGATCAGGTCGTCCGTCAGTGCGAGGAACTGCTCGTAGTCCGCGCGGCAAGATTCCAGGACTCCCTTTTCCACCTCCAAGTCCTCGAGCTCAGAGTAAGCCTCCTCCACGGCCGCACTTCGAGCATCGACCTGCTCAAGCCTCTTCCTCAGATTGTAGACCCTGTCCGGTCGGCCTATCAACGCGTGTGCGCTGGTAGCCCAGCGCAGCTCAGTCCGCAGGCAACGGATTAGCATCTTGGGCGAGGACATCACTACTAAATTCAAATTACGACGCGGCTCGAGCACAATTACAACAATAACAAATAAAAAATACAAAAAAATTAACAGCTAACTAATGCAGTTCCTATCAGATCGAGTTGGATAGAATGTACACAAATAAGAACAGCTATTATTAAATCAAACACAAGTTAGTACAAAGGAAAAGGTAAATCAAATCAACAATAACAAATACTAGTACGATCAAATCAAGTTCCTTTAAATTACGTAAATACAAATTACCACTCTTTAGTTCAAATACAATTTACAATACGAAAGATATGTAACGAAGATACACATCAACAAAAATGCCTTGCTCGGAAATCAACCCTTCGATAAGTAACACACTACCATCCGACAACGACAATTAACCGATTACGTAAAAATAACCATCTACCTACACGACGCAATCTCCCGCTTGCGCGCGAACCGGGTGTGACCTTTCAATTTTACCCGCTAACAGTAAAGCAAGCTAACAAAGGAAGGAATTTTATTATTACGTATAATAATAAAAAGGTATTTTACGTATTACGGACGGGCGTGATTGTAGCCACAAATCCACCCAACGCTCCTGCCACCAAATTATTTAATTTTTATCAAATACTATGGTCGGTGGATCGACCGGGAATCGATCCCAGAACCACGCTCTGCTACCAAATGTTACGGCCAACAGCTGCCCTGCCTCAACAGGAGTTGGATCCTTCGCGGCCCATAGATGAAGGAGCCACGGGCAGATGCAGGTCGGGCGTTCCTACGCCGAGGGTCAAAGGTTTCTAATGAACACACGAGGGGAAAGGTCACTAGAATAAATGCACTTACCTGCCCCAGGAGCGCAGACGGTTCTCCTCGACCGGCCCGGCTGATGAAAGTTGTGCTTGGTGTGTGCGGTGTTGTGAGTGTAGGTGTAATTGTGTGTGCTGGTATGTTGACGGGAACCGATCTGGATGACTCGACGACGTCCGGGAGAAGGCACGCGCTGGTATCCCCGGAACTTCACCCTTCTGGAGGCACTCGTAAGGGGTTGTCACCAAATGGGACGGCTACTCTGGTAGTCCTTCAGATGTAAATCACTTTGATAGTTGCGCGCGAATTTCACCGAGTTAGTACGTTCTAATAACGATACCGTTATTGCAACGATTTACGCGGATTGTTCCTTTAGCAAGTTTAGGCGCGAAAAAATACGTCCGTATAGTTCGCAAGAAAAATCCTACTACCTCGCGAGAAGAGCCACGCCGACCCGTCCGGCGGCCGGGGGGGCGGGGGAGAGGGAAGGTGCCCTTGATATCGAGGCCAAAAGCGCGCGTTAAATACTGCGTTTTTATTGCAAATTTTCCTGCCTAGACACATTCAATGTCGCGTAAATACATCATTATATGATCCATTGTCCTGTTTTAAGCTTTTGTGGGATATCAACCCTACTTTATTTATTACTAACGCTGCGAGATAATTATCCACTACCTGCACGGCACTCTTAGCCCACCGATTATACACAAACACCGGTAATTATGTTATCTGCTAGCGTACCCCCCATTTAATACTTCCTGCGCAACTCTAGCTCGCTGCTTATTAAAACGTTTGCCTGTCATTTATTTACTATCTACACAAAGACGTCGATGCTGCAATTCTAGAACTAATAATTCACTATCATAAAGATTGAACTTCAATGTGAATTTTTATATAAGCAAATATGTGTATATTACATTAAATAAAACAATTTTACGGATTTTATCGCGTTTTTTTTACTTATTTTTAATTCCGGACGTTCGAATGAGGTGATTGACGTCCCGATGTCAAAGTTAACTCACAGTACCTATAGCTTATATATTTTTGTACGATCTACGCAGAGTGAGCTTGTACTATGTTTTGAAGTCTTGCAGTGGTATGCTTAAATTTACTTTCAATTTTATTAATCAATAGATCCCAAACACGTGATATCACCCAGCCTTCTTCTCTATTGTCTATTGACATTAAGATGTTTTTTTTTATTTCCATAGGCTCGTGTATTATCCTTGGTCGAAATCAGTGTTCTTTTTAATTATTATGATTAAAAATAAGTACAATTAATCGCGATAAAATCCATAAAAATAGTTTTATTCAATGTGTAGTGTTCGCTTAAATATAACAAACAAGCTGTAAGACCCTATTTTACCCCCCAGTGGTTGGATTTTCCAAATTAATTTGTAAGAAGGTACCTACGTCGAGAAAGAGTATGTATGCTAAATTTCAAGTCAATTGTGCGTATAACTATGGAGAGTGAGTGTCTGTGAGAGGTGAGTGAGTGAGTCGTTGGTATTTCGCTGATGTATAATTTAATTTAGCAAAGATAGTAAAGTCGCACTAGTTCAAGGGTGAAGCTTGCCATAAATTTCACAGTATGCGGCAAATCCGGGTTAGAGGTCTGCTGGCGTAATTGCAATTTTATGTGCTGGTTTACAACGAGCTTCGCGGTTAAGGAAAACATAAAATTAAAACCTGTGTATGTAAGAAATAAAATATAATAACGAATTATGAAGTCCGCCAACATGCATTTGGAGCAGCGCCTTAGACAAATTTTTCCATAACCCGCTCGGAATAAACAACTTTCTTTAAGTGGCAGAGTCAAGCTGCAGCAATGTTGTAGTTGTAGCACGAATAGGTTTGGCTTGACCGAGGTAGGACCATTCTCACACAGAATACCAGCTTAAAATAGTAGCTAAATGCTGCTGTGTTTCGTATGGTGAGTGTAGAGAACCGGAGACCCTTTTTACTGGAAACGAGTCATTCCTTCTTAATCCTCAGAGAAGATGACGTATCTGAATTTTGATTCTCAATGGAGAATAGATGTAGAGGTCTATGGGCCACAGCAGCATCTTACCATCAGGTGGAATGTGTGCTGGTTTGTCATTCTTATCCTATAAAAGAATAATATTAGTTGAAAATAAAATTGATTTTTGTCTAGAAATCAGCCTAGATTTTACTCCCCTTTTAAATATTTGTTTCGCCAAACAACAGCGGCGTAGTTTAAAGGGTAGCCGAAATAAAGCAGGTTGTGAGGGATATCATCTTAGTCTTTAAAAGTGATAACTCACTTGTGGCCTCTTTTATTGGTGTTATTTTCTAAATTTGTTACAATAAAATTATTTATTAAAATAATTCTATAACCTTACATAAAATTAAAGTCTAGTCTAAGAACTTTGGTTGCGTATCCCCGTTGAATGGCTCCATTTTAGAACCAGTCTCAAATACAGTTCCTTTTTAAATTTCACCACGCGTGGACACCGCCGACAGTCTTCAGCAAATAGCACAAATAATCAAGTTATCTTTTAGAGGGTCTTATTTGCTTATTTATGTCGTTCAAACACCTTTGATCAAGACTCCAAACAAGGTAATACTTAAGATGAGAGGCCGCCAAAATTACTACGTACTTATAAGTACCATCCTACTTACGGCTTTGCTTCTCTCTCTTGGGACCAAAGTTCTTTATTTGAAGTTGATCGCCATTCTGCAGTAACACATAATCATATAAAATAAACAATTTGAGCAGTTCATACGCAGTAGAATTGAAAAAGTTTCAATATTTCGTTTCGCAGCTGCAAATCAAAAGAATTCTAAGGAAGTTTTCTTCTTAAAATGACGTTTTCCCTGAATCTTAACTGTTGTGACAAATAAAGTGATAAATTTAAATGGATATTGTAACAGGAACCACTATGTTTATTTATCAGTGAGAGGAAGATATCTAATAAGACGATACGCTTACTCCCGGGATCAAAGAACGAACCTTTTAAAAATAGATTTTATTGCCTTGTAAATATCCGCCTATGGACTGATATTGGACATACTTCTAAACTGTTGTAAGTGTTACTAAGTGGAATCATTAATTATTTTTCATTAACTTTGAGTTTAGTAAAATTTAAATGTTTTTATCGCTGAAATTAATCTGACTTTCACTTAATTCCCCCAAATTCGCAATGTTCTCATTTTACAGCACTTTATTTTAATTACTTTAATTAATTGTTAATACTTTTTACTAAGTACCTATACACTTTTCCTTTGTGACTTGCTTATTTAAAGGATTACGAAACTTTTTCTACTTAAATTAAGGTAATGTACAATATTTTATTATATACAATATTAAAACTATAATAAAAAAAACTAAAACTATTAACTTAATTATAATATAGTCCTACTCCCCGCGGTATCGTGCCAAGAACGCTGCCAAGGCTATACTTAGCATTTGAGCGAGAAAGCAACCAGCCCTCATCACCAGCAGTTATGATTTATAATAATATAATAATAATAATATAACTTTATTTCAGACGTAATTAGTCCATATTAAGTGTAAGTATATTAGTAACAATTTTACTTAATAACTATGTTAGTGATGTTAGTATTTATGCCTACATAATAATAATATTTATACATAATTCATTATCTTTTTAATCCTATTGCCAGCTCTACCCAGTGTCGCTGAAAGCGGCAATCCGGTCTCGCCGCGATCATTTTTAAAATGCTGTTATTACTGTTTCGCAGACGCTGTAACATTGAGGCTGATTTCTTTCGCATAACAGCATGAAATCCATTAGTTCTAGTATCTGCGGACATTTTCGAAGCACTACAGCGCCATGGCAGTCCCAACAGCATTCTAAAAGCGTTATTGTATTGAATGCGAAGGGCGCTGTAAGCTCGTCGCCTGTATGATACCCACAGGCTACTCGAGTAAAAAGATTGGCAAAATGCTTTGAAAAGAGTGACTTTTACGTCATCTGTACATCGAGCAAACCTGCGGGCAAGCATATTGCTCCTAACTGCCAGCGCCCTACGCTCCCTCTCTATATCACAATCATCTCTTAAATCGCTCGTTATAATGTGACCAAGATACTTAAGAGTATTCACAATATTTAGGACTATACCATTGAGGTATACGGGAGGAACACGACGCGGTGGCTGTTTAAGTGCTCTAAAAACAAGAATTTCACTCTTTTTAGAGTTGTACTTCAAGCCGTGATCCTCCGCATATTTCTCGCAAATAGACAATAGTTTCTTTAATCCGCCCACAGATGGACTGAGCAGCACCATGTCGTCTGCATAGCTTATATTATTAACACATGTCTCGTCAATATGACAGCCGACATGTGTGCTAACCAGTTCCACGATAAGCTGGTTAATATATAAATTAAATAACAACGGTGAGCTTAAACCGCCTTGTCTGACACGAGATTTTAATCTATATTCATCTGATAGCGTACCCGCCCATCTCACCTGGTTTTTTTGATTACTGCACCAGTACTTGATCAGAGAAGTATAATCTGCCGGCACACCCGCGTTTCCCAACTTGCTCCATAGTACATCATAATTGACCAAGTCAAAAGCCTTGGATAAGTCGAGGAAACACGCGTATACCGGCGTCCTCCTAGCAGTGTAATACCCGACAGTATGCTTCAATGTAAGAATTGCACTTTCCATCGACAATCCTACCCTGAATCCGAACTGCGCGTCATGCACATCTACATATTTTATGAGACAACCATTTAACAAACTGTCAAGTACTTTCGCCGCGGTGGTAGCAAGTGAGATAGGCCGGTAGTTGCTAATATCAGAAGCATCACCTGTCTTGTTTTTAATAATTGGCACCACCATTGTTCGCATCAGCCCCTCAGGCAAATAAGAGTGAACTAGACACTGGGTAAAAAACATGGCAAGAACTCGTGGTAAATGGATCCCTGCGTATTTAAAATGTTCAATACTGAGACCATCGTGACCCGGGGACTTCCCACGCTGCATTCTCTCAATAATCTGAGCCACCATTTTAGCGGGTATCTTAACATTACGTTCCTTCACGATGGTCTCACTATCGCTCATCTCCTCACACATGGGACTTAAGAGTGACTGCATGGTGAACTGTTTCCTAAAAGCATCCGCAATTTCTTTATGGTCACAAGCACCACCGACGTCCACAGGGAGGCACGGCCTTATATTCATTTTATTTGTGTTTTTCCAGAAATTTTTAAACTTTTTCGAGGAGTGGTCGGAAGCAAGGCGGTCCATTTTAAGTTGCTCTTGCCTGTCCTGGCACCATTTAAGTTTCGCTTTAAAGAGCCTCCTTGCCTCCGCCATATCAATAAAAATTCGACCACTAGCTGGCCGCCCAGCTAAATTCCACAATTTAAATTTCAGCCTTGCCTCCCGGTGGGGGCCCGCGACATGCTTATTCCATCCAATAACATAGCCTCCCTTCTTTCGACACTTAACTTTGTGTGTTTGGATAGCGGCCTCAGACAATATATTTATTATATCTAAATACAACTTATCTAAGGCTGAGTGATGATTCTTGTTATTACAGAACTCATCACAACATGCACTTAGTTCCTGTGGAAATTCTATTTGTTTTAACTTAGCATGACAGAGGTCATGATACTGGTCAATTTGCTGCTGCTGTCTCTCTCCCCATATAACACGGCTCATAGGTTGTTCTATATCCAATTTGGCTACTTTTGGCTTAAGTTTACCCAGGTTACATACGACTACTAGTGGGTAGTGGTCAGACCAATACACGTCATATTTTACCGTTACGTTAACGATTGTATTCCGCGCTGACTCTGTGACAATGCAGTGATCCAACCATCTATTACAACCGTGAGCCTCACTACAATAGGTATATGTATTACTGACACACATATTTAAATCTACACAAATCCAATTAAGATCCACACAGAAGTCCAACATTACATTATAAAATAATTCATTAGGGTGTGCATTAAAGTCTCCTAAGATATAAAAAGCCGATACTCCATTATTCTCCTCTATTTCTATTATAGAGCGAATGGCTCCAAGACACGCAGTAAACTCGGAAAGGTTATCATATGAGTTTGTAGGCATATACACACTGAACATAACTACTGATCTATTACTCACGTTTAGCTTTATCGCGCAGATCCTCTCGTTATCACACTCAATCACATTCACTGACTCGAAGGCACACTTACGCCATAACAGCGCCACCCCGCCATACGGCCTCCCGCTGAGTAAGCCTGCCGCAGTATCGACTGCAGACGTACCGGTAGACCCAAAGTTGCTATCAATCGTGTTGAGTATAGGCAGATCATGTGGCAACAACCACGTCTCCTGGAGAGCTACCACATCAGCTGTCTGACATAAGGTCCTCACTCCTTCTATTGACCTTTTGATAGATTTACAATTTTTGTCGCGGATTTTTTTTTATAGAATTAGGGTGACAAACGAGCACACAGTCCACCTGATGGTAAGTGTTTGCTGTGGCCCATAGACATCTACATCTATCCTCGTTTGCGAATCAAAACGCAGATGCGTTGTCAGCCTTGAGGACTAAGCGTGGTTCCACCCCGGTTGAGCCGACTCATTCGTGCTACAACTAATATGGTAAATCGATAAAATGGTGCTAGTATAAACATGCTTATGTCTATTTAACTTCGTTTAATCTCCTCGGAGATCTTAAACTTCTAACCAAAGACATTTAATTAACGCCATAAAGCGGTCAAAATCATAATCCATTACTTGTTACCAAAAGGTAAAACAAGTAGCTTTAGTGTTGTGTGACATGAGACCACGAGAGTTCGTATTTGTGTGCAATAACTTTAAAATATACCGAGTATGCTGAATTTTGTTCTAATTATTTTAATACGTGCATTTACTATTTAAATCTAGATAACGTCACTGACGTACAGATCGTTAAGAAGTTACCCTTAAGTTAGTTAGCCCTATAAACATTTGAATATCTCTGCTTCAACTTACCAATTGAACTAAAGCTTTAAATCATGTGATAAAATCAGTAAAATTTATTTTATTCGATGTGTGGTAAGTATCCGCATATCAGGAGGTAAAGTACGATTAAATTCAGCTAACTGTATTATATTAAAAATATAAATATTTGGACGTTTGTAATTACTTAATAAGGAAAGTCGCTTTTAAGAATAGTAGCGTAAAGTTCTTTTCTTACAAACATGAAGTTACAGCCCATCTAATGGTAAGCTAATGGCTACTGAAGCCCATGCACACCTGCAACCAACTTTAAACAAATAAGGCTATAGATGATTTCTCACTGCCAGTAATTATATTAGCCCCATATAAATTTCAGACGAGAACACAACAGTGCAAGTGCACTGGTATTTGATATCTTAATCTTCGCAGGTGACAAAAATGTTGATGATGATCTTACATAAGTAACGATAATAATGAACGTCCATACGTATGGGCGATTGTGACCACTTGCTGTCCGTCTTGATGTCGTTGATGGCTAATTATTGTAGTGTCGAGGTTCACTAAACTATGTGAAACAATTCGGTACTAACATAGTTATAACTTATAAACATCCCGTTGCCAGGCATAAGGCACTTCTCATTTCTGAGAAGATAATGGAGCAGGGAATTGCCACAATAACAAAAGGTTTTGTACTACTTTACACCTAATATTACTTAGATTATTCAATAGCACGTAGTTTAGGGCTTGGGGGCTGGTAATCTGTCATAGACGGAATCCTAGTATAGACACCGGTCCCTCACAAATTGATTGTAGCATAGTAATAGTTAATCAAATATATATATATATTCAATAGTTTGACGGCTCCGTGGCCCAGTGGCTTAGAATGAGATGCAGGGATTCGAAAAAAAAAATCTATATTACATAGAATAATAATAAGAATAGTTTCTGATTTATGTTAAGTTTTATTACTGTTAAGTCACTTACGCAATAATAATTATTTATTTAAAATACAAGAATAACAATTTATTTTAAAATCAAATAAAAAATAAATAATTCAGCTTAGTAACGATTTCTTATATAAACGCGAATACTTCACATTAAATGTAACTAATTTTACGGATTATATCGCGTTTAATTTTTAATTAAATATATTAAGTAGTAACAGAAATAATTAAAATTAAACGCAATAAAATCCGTACAATTAGTTACATAAAATTAAGCTTAGTTATTAGATAAATATAAAAACTCACAACTTAATGCTACCGAAGCAATATCGTTACCCTTTCAAATGAATTATTTCGTGAATTCTTTCTAAGAGGCAAGCAAAAACTCAACTTATTAATAATGTAATCCTTTGTATTCGAGACGATTTTACATCAGACATCCACACAAAATATATTGGATTCAGGTTTGAATTCTGGCCGCGTCGCGCCCGTCCGGCGGCGTGCTGGGCCCACATTTCTTTATGTATTTTATTAAAGTCAATTCTGTTCGGAGAATTCCCAATTTGCAGCGTGGTTTTAAATTATTTGATGGTGTCACATTATTTTGCTTTGTACAAATAAGGTTGTGTGCGATTAAATATATTACCTGTAATGTTCTTTTAAAAATAATGTTAATATCATTATTTTCTTACACCTTAATTGCAAAATGTTGTTTCAACTGAAATTTTTTATTTAACATATTTGTAAATAAATACACTAAGATTAACCAATTTTTTATTTTAAGAAAGTATTTGTTATTTTTTTTATAGGATAAGGGTGAAAAGCAAGGACACAGTCCACCTGATGATAAGTGGTTGCTGTGGCCTGTAGACGTCTACATCTATCCTCTTTTCCATTAAATAGAGTCTCCGGTTCTCTATACTCACCAAACGAAATACAGCAGCATGAAGCTGCTATTTTACGCTGGTATTCTGTGAGAGCGCGGTCCTTCCTCGGTCGAGCCGACCCAATTGTGCTACAACTATACAACTAATATAGCTGTAATTTGGCTCTACCACGTACGAAATTATTGTAAGGAAATTTATATTTTGTTTTTATAAAAATACTAGTAATGCTATTAAACATTACTAGTATTCCCTTTAACCACTTCTGGTAAGCTTAAAATGCTTGTGTTAGAAGTGGTTCATGACAGTAGTCGAATGGCGGATTCGAACCCACGACCTTTCGAGTTCGTGGTCCGAGCCCTGCCATTAGGCTTACTTTCTGTGTAACTAATGCTTGCCTTATATACATTTTATGTTATCTTATATATTAACTTCAATATTGACTTCCTTAAAACTTAAAAATGGCACAAATTTCTATTTGCTAACAAAGTCTAAGAGAAATTTAGATCTTTCAAATGTAGGTCTGTTTAAGTATCTTTTACGTAGGTGGAATATTAACAACCAAATTTTGGGTAATTAATTAAAGATTATTGCGGTTGAGCGTGCAATAAATCTACACTTGAGGGCGATGAAGCAGCTGAAGTAAATTGCTTGTGGGTCCCTCATTGACAGCAGTGTAATTCTGAATCCACAAGAGAACACATCAAATGCCGAAGCTTATTCTCAGATACGTATTAACACAATGATGAGATCGCTGAGACCTCGATATCGATTCGTATTTCTTCTATTGCAAGTACAGCTATATTTTAGATTTATATATCCGATTTATTATAATTGGCAACATATACGTGTTCGGTTATGGAAGTAGTGGATGAGATTAATCCACGCGCTGATTTAATCAATATGTGTAAAATAAGTACATATTATTTTTAATATTTATTTAACTAGAAAAACATCTTTTGAAAAACGCATACTATTATTTATAAAATGTCACATACTTATATATTTATATTTTATTCTTTATTTTTTATAAATGTTGGATATGATCAATACTACAATTATAATATATAGTATATATATGTTAGTCATTAGAAATGGCAGGTCTTCAAATGTTTAATTCGTGTGAGATGAGAAACATTTTACGTATTTTTTCTGGGGCTATAAGTTTATCCAATGCATATTATTTTTATAAAACATAAAGTTACAAAATTCTGAATAAAGACACCTAATAAGGACTTACGTTTATTTCTCTACACGTATGTATGTAACTTGAGTTTTGCTCCGTGCTCTCGCCGTACAGGAAACAGATGCCCACTGCGGGCCACTCGCAGCTATAACACTAAGTTTACGACCCGGGGCAGACCACCAACGGTATGGATGCTGTTTCAAACATAGAAATAGAAAATCCAGTAAAAAGGAATGATCTATGTGTTTAGATACGCTTGCAGCGTATTTTGGTTAAATCGAATGTTAGAATCATTATATAATTTTAAGGAACATTACGTGTTGAAATTGGGATTTATGTGTCGAAATAAGGAAAGGAAACATTATGAAGAAAACCTACAAATCTAAGAAATTAAATTTGTTTTGACATGTGATTAAAATCAGTCGACATGCCGCACTGGGGCAGTATGGCGGATGACAAGTTGTTTGAGAGTAGGCTAGTGGCTACCAATAAAGAAAATCGAGACAATATAATCAATATAAAAATATATTAAAACTTTAAATTAATAAAAAGTAATAATGTTTGTACACGTCTTACTTTTGGGTACAGGTCCCTTCTCATTTCTGAGAGCATTTTAGGGCGAGAAAATGTCCGCGTCGCTGCTCCATTGGGTGTTTAATTTTAAAATTTTCAGTTATGAATGTTTCCCCACGATGTTTTCTTTAACCGCCGAGCATGTAGTAAATCAGGACCTCAAACTGTGATAAACAATGTTATTTTTGCTGTCGGGGATTGAAACCGTATTGCTCACGTAATATTATGTACCGTGAGCGCTAAGCCCTTTAGCTACCTCGGCTCTAAGTACTTTCTATGAAGGCATTCATTAAAACATAAGAAAACCAGGGTTAATTTTGACATCGGGGCATAAAGCATTTCAGCCACCCGCTTCAGGAAGCTGGTACAGGTACCAGGTGCTGTAAAGCATTCAAATTTAAAATAACAATAAAATATATAAGTAAAAAGACAAACGAAAGAAAAAAAAACTTTGGAACAACAAGGATTGAAAAAATTGGGACTACTAGTTGAACGTTACGAAATTATGGTATTTTTTTGAAAGTGCCTAAAAACTGTTAATAAAAATTCCATCAAATTAATGCAAAAATTCATAATTGGTACAACAATAATACTGAATTAATACAATACAACATATGTCTTCCCCATATTATGTTGTATAATTATTAATTACCATAGGTGACACAATCGTAATTTTTTATTATATTGACTTGAAATTGAACAAATGTTGCTGGCCATCACCTATTTGTTTTTCCTATATCGTCTCTTTGATACCAACGGAATGAATTTTAATGTCCCATAATAAAGTGCAATTCCACTGTTTTTTAAAGGAGGAATTCTCTGTATTGTGTGTGTTTTTTTAAGTACTTACAATCAGCTTTATAATAAAAAAGATAAATATTTAAAATAAAATAACATAACATAATAAAAAGGAAAGATAAAGTAAAAACATAGTTTGATTATAAGCCGGCTGTGTGGTGGTGGCATAGGAGAATCCATTACCTTTTTTTGTCTCGTGGTTGTCGTAACAAATGACTATAGAAAATAACAGAAATGTTTTACAGCTTTCGAAAAATCCTCTCCACAACGGAAGAGCCCCATGTTCATCATCGGTACATACATAATGTGAAACCTTATGTAAATTATTTACTTTTAGGGTCTGTACTGCAGACAATCACAGTGACTTTGCAATTGGCCAATTCGACCTATTTCGGGTTTGTCAAAATCTGAATTTTATAAATTTTAGATAACTTATTATTTTCTACCAGATTCAATTATTTGTCGGAATTCTAGCCAGAAAATCCCCAAAGACTTTTACGATATCCGTATTATTCTCATAAAATAAAGATCAACAGAAAATACACAGTGAATATAAATTATCATACAGTAACCTGGGTGGAGTGTTTGTTTATAAATGTCTAGAAATTTTCTTATTAAACTAGCGAAGCGACTGTTTTCAATAACGAGTTTCTGCGGCGCCTCGCATTTCATCAAACAAATACGAAACACGAATCTATTCCGATCACCGGGCCTCTAAAGCTGGCTAGCATTATAAGCGATTTCATGGCTTTCATAAATGTTGATTAGATTGTGATTGTTTCCGGTCTACGTTCGTTAATCTTAGACACTGACATTGAATCAAACAAATTTTACGGATTTCATCGCGTTTAATATACTTTTTTTTTAATTCCCGAAATTTTGGGTGCTTAACAGCACTTTGTTTGGTCGCCCAGCACTGATCATCGGAGGAACTGTGGACTATGGATTTTATCAATCGTACAGTTATATAATCAAAAATCAAAACGACAAAAAAATGGCAAATATAGAGGACATTATTGTAGGTTTTTCAGAATACTTGCCACATTATTCCCTCTCCTACATGATCCATTTGTCTCCAAATATATGGAACTGCAAATTGCAGTGTCAGTGTGACTCCCACACCGGTCATCTCCATTCTGCGGACAATTCTGCTGACCATTTCCCCTTTTGTCACTGTCACAAGACATTGTTTAAACGCTTACTCTGGAACTACTACCAACTACTACAGGAGTAGTCTGTGGTTTTCTTACTCTTATACAGCCGATGTTATTCCTTTTTGATAAAATTTTAAATGATTTGGATTATATTGTTTTGAATTTCTTTTGTTAGCTTCTTGGACACAATTAACTAGCAGGACGGGAGCTGATAATTCTATGGCACAATTCAAATCTGACCGGACGCCCTACCGGATTTCACTTCACAGTTATAAATGTTTGAATTAAGGATGACAGATAGGACGAGACTGATACGGTTGTAGGTCCATTTAGAAGCAGCAACAACATCCTCAATTTACTACTTCCGGGAATTATTTTTAAAAGTGTTTAAAACAGGAAGATGAAACTTAAAGTCAAATTTGTATAAGAATGATTATGGGTCAAGCTTATTGCATGACCTCTATAAAGGAAAACAAATTATTATATCACACATAAACAAATGCATTCCATCGAACAATCGTTTTTTTATAGGATAGGGTGACAAACGAGCACACAGTCTACCTGATGGTAAATGGTTACTGTGACCCATAGACATCTACATCTATCCTCAATAAAGACTCAAGATGCAGATGCGTTGTCACCCGTGAGGACTAAGATGGAATGCCTCTTTGCCAGTAAAAAGGGTTATCCGGTTATCCGGTTCTCTACACTCACCATACGAAACACAGCAGCGTTAAGCTGCTATTTTACGCTGGTTTTCTGTGAGAGCGTGGTACTTCCCCCGTCGAGCCGACCCATTTGTGCTAGAATTATACTACTAATATAGTTGCAGCATGGCTCTACCACGTAAAAATCGTACTAGGTGGAGTAATTACTTGGTAAGACATGCAGGAAGTCGATGAATGCATGTGGCTTACTGAGGCTTACTGACTGTATTTAGTGATATTCCTCGTGGAAAAATGTCAAAGATTTTAATTATGATGATTTGACAACTCGTACGATTGTATTTAACGTATAAAATAAGAGACATACACTTGAATTCGAATACAACTCAAAATCGATTTTGAATTCGGTTAAAAAGCCTTACAGGAGATAGGCCTTCCCTGATGACTTTAAAATAGCAGGCTCTTAGACCATCTAGGTGGATCTATATTTACTAGTACTAGACGTATTTCAAAGTTTAATGTGTGGGGGTGGTATAAGATTCCGTATACAATTATTTTACCTGAATTTCAATTTTACTCGCACCTGGTGAACCCTGCAGATTAAAAGAAAATATTATTTTGATTAAATGACGGAGGGAAATCTTTTTAAAATATTAGAAATAAATCATGTGGTAACGTCATTCATCACTTGTAAGAACAACGTTACCATAGGCGTGCAGGTACACCAGTTCTCTGTTCCCAAGTTCCAAGCGTATTGGTTGGATTACAAGCGTGATAAATAAGGTCTGCTTTAGCAGAAAAAGCATGGCGGGTATACATTAATGAGAAGGCCTCTATGTTCACATGATACCGGAATATAATATAATTAAAATTATATCGTAGAGCCATGCTGCAGCTATTTTATGAATGTAGTAACTATAGATGAGTCGGCTCAACAGGGGAAGAAAAATGCTCTCATAGAATACTAGCGTCATATAGCAGCTAAATATTGCTGTGATTCGTATGGTGAGTGTAGAGAACCGGAGACCCTTTTTACTGGACAGATGGCATTCCATTTGAATTGCTTAGTCCTCAAGAGTGCAATCGCATCTCTGTAATTTGATTATTAATTAAAATGGATGTGGATATTTATGCTGTGAGGATTCTCTTGCCATTAGATGGACTGTGTACTCGTTTTATTATCCTCATTCTAGAAAATTAAAAACTTCGTAAGAACATTATCTCGTTTTCTGCCTTGAATTCCGTTTGGACAGGTACCACCCTCGTACTTTATTATATCTCACCAATATTAATTACAAGCTATGAGGCATTCAGACATTGCAGGGGACCATGGGTTGGTTGTGACTATGGTACTGTACCTTCTTATTATCAAGTTAAATGAAAGTTAGTCGCTTTATAAAAAAAAAATTAAAACAATAGCTTTTATAATTAATTAAAAAACTTAGTAGAAGTCTTCTATGTTACCATAAAGTAATTAACAAAATCAGTTTTTTTTTATTTCATACAAAACTATACCGAGTGTTTACTGTACTTTGATTATAAGAAATTCGTTTACTATTGTTTCATAGCATAGCTTTACAGTGTGCGGACTACCTAAAGAGTGGTATCAATTCGTACGCGTTTCTCGCTCGCACACGATTGAATTACGGAGTGTTTGCGGCTTGGGGTTCGAATAAAATGTAAATGAAACGATCGCAATCCTGTTAGGGCGGGGAAACAATGCGACCGCGTGGGATGGCGCGCTGTCCTTCGATTTTACTAGTTTTTTATGGTATGTTTTACGTATACCGTCGAAACGTAAATACGAAAATAATTCATTTATTTATTTATTCATTCATTCATTCAAACGGATTCCAATTAATTCATTCACGCTGCATTTTTAATTCATTACCGTTACCGTTACACCCTACAAAAAATTCAACGTAGACCTCCAGTATAGATTGCCACATAGGGCGAATATTACCATAGCTTCCACACTTGTCAGGCGAGAATAAATTGTGATTGCCTAATCACAATTTATTTTTATTTTTTGGTTATAATTAGAAAAAACCGGCCAAGTGCGAGTCGGACTCTCGCACCGAGGGTTCCGAACAAATCCGTAGGTATATAAGTTTAAAACTATTTTTATTATATGATGTAACTAAAAATTTATGCTTTTCGCAATATTTTATCTGTGCTATAATATGTTGCTTCGTACCAAATTTTAAGATTCTGAGTCCACGGAAAGTACCCTGTAGGTTTTGATTCCCTTACGAATGTCGAAAATTTGCGGCATAAACACGGCTGTATCTTTTGATTGCGTTGGCTTAGAAGTTTTATTTTTTCACAGCTCCAAGGGACAGTAGACTTGAGTATTTGATATGAATTTCAGCTTGATATCTCCACGCGTTCTTGAGAAAAAGGTTCTTGACAGACAGACAGACGAACAACAAACTGATCCTATAAGGGTTCCGTCTTTTCCTTTTGAGGTACGGAACCCTAAAAAGGTGCTGCCCAGAAAAAGTATCAAAAGTTCACTGTTGAACATAGGCCTCCCCTATAGATTGCCTCATCGAGGGAATATTTCCACGCTTGGCGCTGGTTTGCAACCGTAGTTATTTTATTATTTCTAAGAAAAGAAGATAATCCACAAGAAAATGAAATAGGACACGGGACGAGCATCTTATTCCTGATAACTACTCAATACAATAAAAAACTACGGTGCCAGACCAACCCTGGCAACGATGGAAAATGCAGCAGTGGACTTTTAACTGGATCTAATGAAGGAAACTTAGTGACTGAACGTTGTCGAAGGCGTATATCTAATTTTTGTACATTTTTTATTTATTCTTATTCTGTTTGAGATATTATTGTTAACTGAGGCCTTTATTGTACTTATTAGGTCATAAAATTTGGATATGGTGCTGATTGCTGAGATACAGGTTCCTATTAAATGTAACTAATTTTACGGATTTTTTCAACTTTCATTTAACTATTTAATTCCTGACGTTTCGGGTGCTTTACAGCCCCCATGGTCACGGGGAGGATTGAGGTGTTTGACGTCCCGATGTCTTAGTTAGCATGGCTACCTTTAGTTTTTGAATATTAATTTTTGGTCCTATCTAAGCAGAATGAGCTTACAGTATCTTGAAGTCTTGCAGTGGTATGCTTGGGTTTGGATTTAATTTTATTAATTATAGGATCCCAAGCAGATGGCAGCACCCATCCATCTTCTCTATTGAAATTAGGATGTTTTTAATTTCAATAGCCTCGCGAATCATCCTTGATAGGAATCGGTGTTCTTTTGTGAGGATTTGTGGTCTATCAAATCTAATGTAATGACGGGGACGATCTTGAACATGTTCTCACACTGCAGACTTCCCGAAACGTCGGTGCTTAAACGTCGGGAATTTAAAAGTTAAATTAAACGCAAAAAATCTTTAAAAATTAGTTTCATTTAATGTGTAGTCTTCGCGTAAATATAAGAAATCATTACAGGTTCCTAGTTCAGCAGTCAGACTTTAAATATTTACTGTATATTTATCAATACTATTATGCTTATTGTATTTTCTTATCAACCCATGAGTATCTTTGTCGCGAAAGGCAACGCAGGGCACAAACCGAAAAAAAATCTACAACTTTAAAGATTTTCTGATCTGCACATTCTAATTTCTTCCCGGGGCATCAGGGCAAAACTGCCTTTATTTGGAAAGATGCCGTAACCTTTTCTCACTGCGTTAGATTAGCGATTAATCTTTAATATTTGTACTTGTGAATTAAATCATATTTCGTCGTTATCGTTTTTATATCAGTTTGGCAACACTGTAAGTAGATTTATAAGCCAGGCTTTTTGAACCTATATATTTTTGATAATTTGTAATTTAAATATTGGAGAAGATAGTTCCATATTTTCTCCTTCGCAGAGCTAAAAGAGTACAATTTACAGTCGAGGAAAAAAATTGAGGAGTATGTCTGTAATATAGAAAAATATTATATATATTTTTGTTTTTCTGTTTTGTAATCTTCCGAATCGCTGAACCGATAGTGATGTAACTTCAAAAACAGATAGGGGCAATACCAGGAATGATTTTGTCATATCTAAAAAGTGATGAAATTAACGGTTTCGATAATTATCACAAAAAGTATAAGGTATATAAAATAAGTTTTAAACAAAACTTTGGTTTGCAATTTTACAAAAGAAAGGTTTTTATTTCAATACTTTTTCACAACAAAATTTCGAGTGTTAAGGGATATAGAAATGTTTTTTTATAAAATTAATATGTCATCAATTTCTAATTTAACGTTTTTCCCATATCGCACATATCTTTCGAGATAATATCAAAACAATACCTCGATAAAAATGTTTTTTTTTTTCTATATTTTAACTACATGCCAAAACACCACTATCATAAATTTGCAGGTTTATTTAAAGTTCCACGCAAACGAAGTCTCGGGTAAACGCTAGTTGTTGAATAATATTCAATAAGACTAATATTATGAACGTTATACTTTCCTATAACGTAACCGCAAAACCGTTCAAGCTAGTAGCTTCGCAAACCGGTTAAATCAGTAGGATTTAGCAAATCTTCGAAAGATCTACTGAAGTAGCTCGGAATGTTTGAACTTAATGCTGGCTTATGCGGCTTTATATTCTACATATTTTTATGAAATAAAAGTATATCTTGTAAATTCTTAGAAATTTCTTTTTATATTTACTTTCGAGATTGACTCCGGAAAATCGAATTGGATTCAATTATGTAGATTTTTTTTATAGAATAAGGGTGACAAAGAGCACACAGTCCACCTAATGGTAAGTGGATGCTGTGACCCATAGACATCTACATTTATCCTCAACTAAGAATCAAAATGCAGATGCGGCGCCACCCCTGTGGACTGAGATGGAATACCTCGTTTCCAGTAAAAAGGGTCTCCGGTTCTCTACCCTCACCATATGAAATACAGCAGTATTTAGCTGCTATTTGACGCTGGTATTCTGTGAGAGCGTGGTCCTTCCCCGGTCGAGCCGACCCATTCGTGCTGCAACCATAATATAGCTACAGCATGGCCCTACCACGCAAAAAATATGATACAAAAAATATAATAGATAGTGGAATAGTAATTTTATGTACGCTTGCTCATTGTAGTTGAAGTGATGGTATAATAATATCTACTATCTCATATCACCCGTGTGTGTAGTATGAGGCGATAGGGTGAAACAAGTCAGGAGATGGACAGCAGCGTCTTCCTAATAACAACTAGAACATTATTAAAAAACTACAGTTGCCATCTCTTTATAGAATAAGCGTGACAAACGAGCACACAGTCCACCTGATGGTAAGTGGTTGCTGTGGCCCATAGACGTCTATATTTATCTTCGTTTGCGAATTGAAATGCAGATGCGTTGTCAGCCTAGAGGACTAAGATAGAATGCCTCTTTCCCAGTAAAAAGGGTATCCGGTTCTCTACACTCACCATACGATACACATTAAGCTGTTATTTTACACCGGTATCCTTCCCCAGTCGAGCCGACCCATTGTGCTACAATTATACAATTAATATAGCAAGAAATCATTACGAATATCTTGCACATCGGCTATATAATATATTCAACATAACAAAAGTTATACAGAAGCTGAGCAACTTTAAATTAAAAATCGTTTTGCTAGATTGGCTAAAAGAATTTGACTAGTATGCTTGTGAAAGACTTCTATAGCTAATAGGTAACACTCATACTAACACACACACTTGGTAGAAGAGGAATAACTTAGTTTTATTTAAAAAAATTGTTTTATAAAAAACTGCGTTAAAATTTAATATTGTAATAAATTGTATGGGAAGGTACTGATATCCTAAGATACAGGATTAATCCTAGTGTAGGAATCAGTGCAGCAATTTGTTTGTAGGTAACCTATATAAGTTTTAATAAAGATTATTATTATTATTAAACAAATAGCTGCAGAATGGCTCTACCACTTGTAAACATTGTGACGAACATCGGCCAATGAGGCAATTATGAGGCAGGCCTATGTTCAGCAGTGGACTTCTGATAGTCTGTAATGTACTGAATACGATAGGTTTGTAATATTTTGTACTGCGCTCACCAATGAGTGTATCCACAATTCAAAACTGAATCCACTTTTTTGCCACCAGGGTAGCGCCACATAAGATTGAGTTGAAGTATTTGATAGATTCCATTGTGGGGAAGTTAATATGTTAGTAAATATTAGTTATATTTCATATTAATTAGATTAGGAATTAATAAACCAAACTACAGATGCATTTAAAAGGAGAGAATTAAAAAAATATGAGAAATATTAAGGAGCAAACCACTGAGGCATTGTTTTGTGTATTTATAGAATATTCTAGAAACCTATGCAACCTGCGGCAGTTCACTGCTGGACAAAGGCTTCTCCCAAGTCGCGCCATCAGCCCGATCTTCAGCTTCTTGCATTCAGTTATTATTACTTATGTGTGTCTCCTCTCTGTGGCATGTGTATATCTGATTGCAACATATGTAATAATTATTATTTAATTATTTCTTGCCACAGATGAGATGGAAGATACATTAGTATTACATCTCTATTTCAGCATTATTACGTCATTCTTGAGGTACAACCCGTGTAGGTTCAAAGATATATGATAGTATGTGACAAGCCCATTGCCACTTCCAATTTCAGAACGGAAAGCATTCTCGGTGATCTTGATTCTCCGTCGGAAATTTTCCTTACGAAACCCATCCCCTAGAGTAACTCTGACCATAGCTTTTTCCATCGGTTGCTGAGTGAATTTGAAAAATTGTGGTAGTCCGAAATCATTGTTATAAAATTTTCTGCTATAGTTTTTATAATCATTACGAGTAATTTGTGTCAGAAATCCCTTACTGAAAAAGAGACGATCTAGGTTAATCTCTCTTCTATTTCTGCTACCAAGCAATACAGTACAGTCACTGCTGAGTTTAATAGTAAAGAGAGCTTGTATAATAAGAGGTTTTGAGGCATTTCATCTTATTCTTTAAGAATTACAAGGCCTTTGTGATCTTTATTGAGAAGGATCAAGTGTTTGTGGACTGCCGTAATCATTGAACATCAGCTGGGTTGTTAATTAACTTGCTACTTAAATATAAATAAAAAATGAATGTCTCAATAATCGTCATTGATTATCCAGTCAGTCTATTTTTTATTTTATTGTCTGTGGATACATCAGCATTTTGTAACATTATAAAGCTAGGTGAATATTTACATTTCTCACTGCCAATCACAGGTTCTTACTTCACAAATCTTATAACATATCGCTAGAACTGAAGTATAAATATTATTGGACCTGAACAAATCGGTCTGATCGAGAGGACAACAAATGAATAATCAATTCGGGCGCGCAATTACTTAATTCAATTAAAAACGAAATTCACGTGAACGAAATTTAAAAGGAAAAACAAAGAAAAATGTCGACGAAGCAAGCCAGGATTTGTTCATTATTCAATGAATCGAAATTAAATCCAATGAAGTGAAAACGTACCTTTTACCTTTTATTATTTTAAAGTATATTAAGGATTTTTCTCGCCCTTTCTTTTAAATTGAGCTGGCGATATGATGATGCTTAAGGTTACCCAGCGAGCTATGGAGAGGACTATGTTTCGAGTTTCATTTGTATATAGATTTCAGTTATTTTCGTATCGATAGAAATCAATTAGAAAAATATCCGTAATAGACTAATAGAGTATTCGACATAGCCCAAAAATGTGCCAACAACAAAGCTCGAAAAACTGACAAATGATAGAGAATAAAATAAATATTCTCTAACGGCAACCTTGTATCGGTTAGCGAAGAGTAGGGTGGCTCTTCACTAGATGGAATGATGATAACATACAAACCTAAAGTATTTTTAATACAATTGAGTATGTATTGATGTCTATTGTCAATTAAATAAACTGGAAACCAGAGTGGTGATTTCGTATATTTTTCGTAGGTATAAATTTACAAATTTGTTGTCTCTTTCTTTATAAGAGGAGATTGAGGGCGACAGAAATACGCGCATTATAAAACCTATTCTTCAAATATCTTGCCGTCCGCATTTCGTCTTAGCGCTGCTCTACACTTTTATTTACAACTTACTTTTTATTATTTTATTTTCTTTATTGCCTGTAACACTTCAGACGTATATGTAACTTGTGATAATAGATGAAGATTTTTAGCATCCGCATTTTAATCCACTGCTTTTTATATTTATTTTTTGGTTTAAAAACCAAACTTAAACTAACTAACGTTAGTTAACTATACATTTCTGTTTGTATATATTTCATCTAATCAATTAAATTGGTCGAGATATCAATACTAAACTATTTTGAATAATAACGAAAAAAAAAACTTATTCATTTAAAAAAATATTTAAAAATCGAACACTAGAACGTTCTATGCTAGATGATGGCACATCTTTAATACTTCTATAAAAAATTCCCGCGCTAGTAACGTAGTTCACAAGTAATTGAATTACTCATCGCAGAAGTGACGTCAACAGTTCTGTGTTTAGCAACGCTCATGTTCGCGTCAATCATTCCCGCCCATAGTGTACAATGGCTTAAAAAGCTCTGTTCCCATAACTGATACTCGTAGTGAGGCTGTTACTTGTCGGCGGCTTAGACAATTTATTGTTGTCAACGCTCTCATGTGAGACTAATGATTTTTTTAAAACTATTGTTGTTTTTTTTTTTAGAATAATAATTGTGAAAGACGATCATACAGTCCACTTGATGGTAAATGGATGTTGTAGCCCATAGACATCTACATTTATCCACGATTAAAAACCAATATGCAGATGTGTTGTCACTGCTGAGGACTAAAATGGTATCGTGTCCAATAATAATTTAAAATTAAAAAAAAAATTACAACCGACTTCTACATAAATTAATAAGAATAACTCCAAAACTATTCAAACCTTGGTCAAACCTTGATCAAATTTATATGAGACCATATGTGAAGTACTAGTTTTCAAATAAAAAAAGAATCATCGAAATCGGTTCACCCAGTAAAAAGTTATGAGGTAACACACATAAAAAAACATGCAGTCGAATTGAGTACCGTCTCCTTTTTGTAGTTGGTAGAAAAGAGTCTCCGGTTCTGTACACTCACCATACGAAACACAGCAGCATTGATCTGATATAATGGCATTCTTTGAGAGCGTGGTCCTTCCCCGGTCGAGCTGACCCATTCGTGCTACAACCATAATATGAGTGCAGCATGGCTCTACATGTTTTGGATTTTATTATTATCTATGTAATTGTCTCTATATGTCCCGGTGCTAGGCGCAGACTTCGTTTCATTTCATAGAGGCTTAATGATCGCTTAATACGCCTCATAGCTCAGTGCTTGTTGGTTGACTTTACTTACATATTACTTATTCATTCCTGTAGGTTTCATCACAATGATCTACACTGCTGAGCACGTGGTAAATCAGCACTAAATATTGCTATTAACACTTTTATTGGTGCTGGCGGGTTTCGAATCTTGGTTGCTCGCGTACTGTATTTACCTTTTACCTACCACTGCTGCAATATGCCGAAACATGTCAATAGAAGTTTCATTCAAACATTGATAATTATGAACGTTTTACTTTTTTTTTTTTACTTTTTAATAAAACTTCGAACTGATTATCTACCAAGTCGCAAATTAAAAAATAAAATGAAAATAAACTATACCTTTCATACGTGTCAAGATTATTAAACTCGGATGAGCGCATGCACGCACGTACATAAAAATGCGAAAGGTATACTAATAAACGCGTAATTGCTCACCGTACTGAGAGGATATATGGGCGGTAAGACATTAAAAGAATGTACCCGATCAACCGAGATACTACTCCAGTTTGGCCTGATTATACCTGTGAATAATTAACTAATTGATAATCACCATCATCGTCCCCTGCTTTTCTCCTGCAAAGCTAGACCGTAATTTTTTTTTTCGAGAGCAATAAAATTTGGTTTTAAATATTGTTTAAAAGAGGTTTGTTGCTGTATCTGTATCGTTACAATTTTTTTTCTGAATGTCTGATAAAGTCGGTGTAATTAGGCAAGTTTCTCAATTATGAAAAGTTTCTAATTTTTTTTTAAATAAATATATTACGAATACAAAACAAAACATTGGAACTTGGCAGTGTATATATATATATACTTAATAAATGCTTGAAAACTTTGTCATATATAATTACTGTGAGAGAGCCCCCTGTTACTGCGACCTATGAATGTGAACAAATGAATAATTGTTATAAAATGTATCTTATTCCACGATATAATCAATTTCTTTTGATTATATCGTGATTTAAAAACAAAAATACTTTCACAATTATAATATTAGTAAGCAACTCGTTTCCAGGGTAGAAGTCGGTCTAGGTAGCTACCACTCTCTTTCTTATTTTTTCTAAAACTTCAATGCTATTCGGCGGTCTTACACTGTCGTGGTATATCGACCAAATGCAACCCTCACGCTTTCACGGAAAATCAACGTAAAATAGTAGCATAGTACTGCTTGCTACATTTTTCTAGTATATAACGGCAACCATGGTCACAGAGGGAACTGAGGTGTTCGATGTCCAAATTTCACATTTAACCACGTCTACATTCAGTTAAAAATTATTGATTTTTGCTTCGATCCAAAGAACTTATTATATCTTGACGTCTTGCAGTAATATAATTGGGTTGCGATTTATTTATTAATTTATTTAAAAACCTTATTCCACTAACCATAAAGGCTTTCGCCACGTGGTAGAGCCACGCTGCAGCCGTATTATGGTTGTAGTACGAAAGTTGCCTGCACTGCTGTGTTCTTTTAACCCAGTATAATTACAGGCTGTGATTCTTTCGATCTTGGTTCTTAGCGGCGATAACACATCTGTATTCTTTTTTGTTTGAAATTAGTTATAATTATCCGTGACGGAGTAGCCACTCACGATCATGTGGACTGATAAGTGCGTCTCAATTTGATTTAAAAAAAACCGGCCAAGTGCAAGTCGGGCTCGCGCTCCGAGGGTTCCGAACAAATCCGTAGGTACATAAGTTCAAAATTATTAAAAAAAAATTATTATATGATGTGACTAAAAATTTATGCATTTCGCAATTTTTCCTTTATCTGTGCTATAATACGTTGCTTCGTACCAAATTTTAAGATTCTGAGTTCACGGGACGTACCCTGTAGGTTTTGATTCCCTTGCGAATGTCGAAAATTTGCGGCATAAACGGCTGTATCTTTTGATTGCGTTGACTTAGAAGATTGATTTTTTCACAGCTCCAAGGGACAGTAGACTTGAGTATTTAGTATGAATTTCAGCTTGATAACTCCACGCGTTCTTGAGAAAAAGGGTCTTGACAGACAGACAAACAGACAACAAAGTGATCCAATAAGGGTTCCATTTTTTCCGTTTGAGGTATGAACCCTAAAAATGGATATTAATGTAAAATATAGATACTTATTACTAACTAGCGACAGCCTCGGTTTTGTCTGGAAAATATGTTAGAATTTCTATTATTAATATAATCAAAGACCATTTACTTATTTTTAAATTTTTCAAATTATAAATTCTAGTTTTTCGGATAAAATATAGCCTAGATCCCTCCTGGCGTTGCTTTTTATCTATTCGTGAAGTTTTATCACAATCAGTTCAGCTATTCCGAAGAGGACAGGCAGAGTTTGCAATACAATACTCCTTTTTTGTAGGAGAGGGTGACAAACGAGCACACAGTTCACGTGATGGGAAGTGGTTGCTGTGGCCCATAGACATCTACATCTATCCTCGTTTGCCAATCAAAATGCAGATGCGTTGTCACCCGTAAGGACTAAGATAGAATGCCTCTTTTCCAGTAAAAAGGGTCTCTATATTGTAAACCAAGGAAAGATAATAATGGCAAAATCAAACGAATATTGAGTGAAAAAAAACAAAAGCCGGTCTTATTGTTACCTAGCAATCAATTACAGAAAACCCAGAAAAATAACTAAATAATAATATTTTTAAGGAATATTTACGTTTAATGCATGATATTGATAATCCAATTTAAGACGTAGGTTGGCATGCATAAAACGGCCTACTTCAGCGTGCATCGCCCACATGACACAAAGCAATAAAATTCACGGAGTCGAAGTTGTACGTGTGATGGACTCAACATTGTATTCCGACAGCCGCTTGCAGCGTGTAATTAACATACCAGTCTCGCTGTCGCCACTTCTAAAGACCGGAATATGAGTTATAAAAGTTTTTACAATTACAGCAACATTGTGGAATGCACAGAGTTTATTGTAATATATCAAAAAGTTATCAGACCGTAATTTTTATCTTAAAAACGAATTTTTTTTTTCAATAATGATTTAAAGTGGTTTTTGATATATAAAAGTGGTGGTGCTGTGTACTTAATGCTAAATATAATATGTAAACAAAACAAAGTGGAAACAATGAAACAAGTGTTCCCATGGGGTGAACTTCAAGTTAATAAGTTCGCCTTGAGATACTATCGTCATCGACTGTCTGCTGGCTCAAGTTGCCATTAAAATCTCTTTTGAAAAAAATTGTATAAAATAATTTCTTAGTACTTGACACTAGCAAAATTACAACCATACGAGTCCATTACCAAAGAAAGGAAGACATTCATTTGTTAAAATACTTTTGAAAATTAGCCAATAAAACATTATTTACTAAATAAAAATAAAATATATTAATTTCCTTGTGTTTGATATTACTCTGTATATTTCAATAATTTATTATATTTAAATACTGTGCGTGAACAATTTGAGGTGGAGAGTAATCAAAATGCAGAATTTCCAAAAAATCCAAAAAATCGATATTACTTAATTATTTCGAGAAGGTATTAAGTTAAAAAGTCTCCTATATTTTTACAATTAACCTTGTATTCAAATTTCATAACACATTTCCAATCAAGGTTTTATTTTTTATTTAATTCTTATTACTTTTTTACTGGCACGTTTACAGTAAACCTGTCAAATAATACTTCTTTCAACACTTGGGCCACCGCAAAAGTACGAGTATACGCGCGAACATTTTATAATGTATACCTACTGTGATCCACTTTAGTTTACCTCTCCCAAAGATTGCCACAATGTATGGTCACGTACGGTCCTGTCCTAAGGCCGTACTGGACTGTAATAATAATATTTAAATATACATTGAATATACTATATACGTATTATATTATCCTATTGGTATTATAATGATAATAACCATCTCCAATCGGCAACAAACATCGCATCGTTGTAACTGGCTAATAATAAATACCGTAAAATGGGGTGAATAGAAATCGCGGGTTGAATAGACACAAGTCAGGTTATTTGATAAAGTTGTCTCTAGTTTCTACAGCTCGGGAACGTCTGTTTGTTACTACTGTTTATTATTTGCCAACATTTTCCCTTTATTTTGGTAACGTTTAAATTAATGTCAATTTTGAGGACAGTAAAGAAAAGGGCGGTTATTATAAACGTAGAGAGTACAAGTGGTTTTATGCTGTGTAAAACTTTTAGTTGCACGCTTGGCGAGCGGGTTGGAAACCGCAGTTTTTTTTTATTGTTAGTTTGTTGTTATCAAGAAGATGCTGCTGCCCATCTCCTGCCTGTTTCCCTTTGTCGCCTTTTACGACACCCACGGGAGGATAATAATAATAATAAATAAAATAAATAAAAATCTTTATTGACATAAAAAATGTTACAATATTTTTTGTTGAACTCCCTGACTCCCGAGCTAGGTTAAAAACCTGATAGGGTAGTGGATATTCTTGACAGCCACTACACGGCATAATACCCCCCTATGAATGACAGTAACAAAGAAACGGCCCCCAGTCCCCGGCGGCCCCGCTATTCCTGGCTACGGTGGCGACCATGGTAACGGCGGGCAGGGGGTGCTAAGAATCTCCGGTGGAGGTTCGGTTGCCACCTACGACGACTCGACCTGGTAACGTATAACGCACGCACCCTGAGGACTGATTAAATAATGATTAATTAATGGTTAACAACGTTGTAAAGATCGGGAGTGTGTCGACAAGGGTTGCGTACCTTATACTCAGAATCACCAAACGGTATTCGCTGAAGGTCATACAGGTTTACGCACCAACCTCGGCACACCCCGATGAGGAGGTGGAGGAAATGTATGAGGATATCTCTAGAGCCATGCATTCCTCCAAAACCCAATATACGGTGTTAATGGGAGACTTTATTGCAAAACTAGGCACAAGAGAGAACGGTGAGCTGAAAGTAGGGAAATTTGGAATAGGGCAACGGAACCCAAGGGGCCAGCAGCTGGCTGACTTCATGGAGAAAGGGGGACTCTTTATGATGAACTCTTTCCTCCAGAAGCGGCCCCACAGGAAGTGGACCTGGTCGAGCCCCGACGGTTCGACAAAAAATGAGATTGACTTCATTATGACGACCAGACGACAACTGTTCAGTGATGTCTTCATGATCGCGAGGGTGAAAACTGGTAGCGATCACCGAATGGTTAGAGGCACACTGAACCTAAACGTTAAGTTGGAGAGGTCTCGTCTAATGAAGTCAACGCTCCGTCCCCCTCGTGCTCTAATCCAAAGTCCCGAAACCTTTCAGCTCGAGTTACAAAACCGTTTTCAGTGCCTAGAAGACTGCAATGAAGTGGACGATATGAATGACAAGCTCGTGGAAACTGTCCATGCGGTCGGAGTTAAGTTCTGCAAGACCCGCCGCAGAAGAACACAAAAACTCTCCGATCACACTCTTAATCTCATGGCTGTTAGACGGGAGATGAAGCTACATTCTTCAACAGACTTGACAGCATACAGGCATCTGAACAGACAGATCTCCAAATGCATGCGGCGGGACTTACGCAACTTCAATACAGCTCGTATTGAAGAAGCGATCGAGCGGAACCAAGGCTCCAAAGTCTTTGCCAGGGATCTGTCTGCCAGAAAGAGCCAACTGTCAAAGCTGAAGACAGGATGTGGCAGCATCGTTTCCGGGACACCTGAGATTTTGAGTGAGATTGAGAGGTTCTATGGGCAGTTGTACACGTCATCGTTGGAGCCACATGCAAGTGTGAGTAACATCCATACATCCATACATAACATCCAATCCAAGAGCGAGTCTCATCCGACACTATTCCGAGGATATCCCGGACGTCAGTCTGAGCGAGATTAGAATGGCTCTCCAGCACCTTAAAAACGGTAAGGCCCCAGGCGAGGATGGAATTACAGCGGAGCTTCTGAAAGCGGGTGGAAAACCGGTACTTGAAGTCCTTCAGAAGCTCTTTAATTCCGTCCTCCATGGTGGCATTACACCGAAAGCGTGGAGCAGAAGTGCGGTGGTCTTGTTCTTCAAGAAAGGTGACAACGCTCTCTTGAAGAACTATAGACCGATTTCCCTTCTGAGCCGCGTCTACGTGCTGTTTTCGAGAGTCATTACGAATCGTCTCGCGCGCAGTCTTGACGACTTCCAGCCTCCCGAACAAGCCGGTTTCCGAAAGGGCTTTAGCAACATAGACCACATACATACCCTTCGGCAAATTGTACAGAAGTCCGAAGAGTACAATTTGCCACTATGTCTGGCGTATGTGGACTATGAGAAAGCCTTTGATTCCGTCGAAATTTGGGCGGTGCTGCAGTCCCTTCAGCGGTGCCAAGTTGACTGTCGGTATATCGAAGTGTTGAAGTGCTTGTACAATAGGGCTACGATGGCTATCCGAGTACAGAACCAGAGTACGAAACCTATCCAATTGCAGAGAGGTGTAAGACAGGGTGACGTCATATCCCCGAAACTCTTCACCGCTGCATTGGAAGACGTTTTCAAGCTTCTGGACTGGAAAGGATACGGTATCAACATCAATGGCGAGTACAGCACTCACCTTCGATTTTCCGACGATATAGTCCTTATGGCAGAATCGCTGGAGGACCTAAGCACTATGCTCAATAACCTCAATAGTGTTTCCCAACGGATAGGTCTTAAGATGAACATGGACAAAACTAAGATCATGTTTAATGTACATGTCACACCTATGCCGGTAGTTGTTGGGAACACTAAGCTCGAAGTTGTTGACGAGTATGTTTACCTGGGACAAATAGTCCGACTAGGTAAGTCCAACTTCGACCGAGAGGTCAATCGACGGATTCAACTCGGTTGGGCAGCGTTCGGGAAATTACGGCACATCTTCTCGTCAGGTATACCTCAAACCTTGAAAACGAGACTGTACACCCAGTGCGTGTTGTCAGTGATGACATACGGAACTGAGACGTGGTCCTTCACTGCCTGGACTTCACTTCACTGGCTGGATAAGGAAGCTCAAGGTAGCTCAGCGAGCTATGGAGAGGGCTATGCTCGGAGTTTCTCTGCGTGATAAACTTAGGAATGAGTATATCCGCAGTAGAACCAAAGTAACCGACATAGCCCAACGGATTAGTAAGCTGAAGTGGCAATGGGCCGGGCTCGAAGAACCGACAACCGATGGGGAAGAAAGGTTCTCGAGTGGCAGCCTCGTACCGGTAGGCGAAGTGTAGGGCGTCCCCCCTCGAGATGGAGTGACGACCTGGTAAGACATGCAGGAAGTCGATAGATGCAGGTGGCTCAGAACCGTGCTTTGTGGATTCTTTGGGGGAGGCCTATATTCAGCAGTGGACTTGTGAAGGGCTGTAATGATGATGATGATGAAAAGTTTTAGTTAAACATCAAGTTCTTCAGTGTTTCCTTGTTGCAATTTTTTTTGTAGGGAGTTGAGTTTCTCATCTATTATTAATACAAATATGAATATTGATATTAAACGAGTTTATTCTTTTAAATAGTAAAATCAGGATACTGGTATTTTTCCCGAATTCGAGGTGAATAGATACGACTGATGTGTGAATAAATACGCCTTTGGGGTTAATAGAAATGAAGAAAGGGGTGAATAGATACGAATGAGGAGTTATTAGAAACGTAAAAGGGGTTAATAGAAACACGATTTTAAGGGTTGTTAAAAACTATTTGCACCATTTACTGCCTACATAAAATAATTTAAGTAGATAATTGAAACTAAAATTTAAAAAACGTTTACCATATTAAAGATATTTAAAGGTTTTCTATTATAAACGTTAAATTTTGATATTTGTTATACATTAAAATTCCAAATACTTGAGGTTTTACCATTACACCAGATAGAAGTTCCTGCAGTAATATACTTAGTGTGCTAATATGATTTAGTTCTATCTAGTAGGTAAATATATCATTCATTGCTTAACAGAGACGCTCGGTATACGAGTTGAAAATGTATCTAAACGGTACGGAATAGGTGTGACGCGAATTATCAGCTTCAAGTCCCGATATTATGTCAATTTAAATTTATGTTTAGTGTTAGTTCATTATGTTCAGTTATGTTCATTAGTATTAAATCTTCAGTTGTCATCTTTAAAATAAAACCGTCTTAATTAATAACACAGTAGCTGAGCTCGCAGGGAGTATTCGCAACCAAATTGGGACTCTAGTAGTAACATCATCCTCACATAACAGTTTAATGTCTGCCGACAAAATTAAGCCAGCTACAAATGCGAGTTTTAAATCAACACTGACGAGCTTCTTTATATGCTAGCGGCTCTGGCTTGTTTCTTAAATAATCTTTTTCCAGATAAGACACTTTTCGATACTTTGTTTTTTTTCTACTTTATTTTTATTAACTAAAAATATGACAAACGACATAGTCCACCTTATGTAAAGTGGATGCTGTGGCTCATAAACGCCTACATCTATCCTCGCTTAAAATCAGGCGAAATTCCTCTTACTTGATATTACGGGCTTGAAAATGTGTGGTGAAATTGAATATGTGCCATAATTTTTTTTTGTTTTTTTTTACGCCCTTCCCAATAGTATGTAATGTATTGGGAAGGATGTATGTTGTATAAATATAAAATACCTTAGCGTACAAGGTTATGCTCGGGGTTAACCTAGATTAACTTAGAAAGTAAAACATTACCGTTTTAAGTAACTTTTTTGACAAACTAATTAAAAATATACAAATGCATATAATTTATTTAAATATTGCTCACTTAGATATCGGAGAATCTAAGCGACAGAGCTTAGCTTGACGTGAATTTTTTTTTATGAATAAAGGTGACACACAGTCGCAGACTACCTGAAGTATATAGCAGATACTGTGGCCCTTAGACACCTACATATAGATGGTAGCAAGGATAGCCTTGATTAAGAAACAAAATGCCGACGCATTGTCACCCCTGAGGTCTAAGATAGACTGCCTCGTTTCCAGTAGAAATGGTCTCCGGGTATTAATACTCTCCATATGAAACACAGCAGTATTGTTTCAAAGAAAGAAAGAAACCAGTTACATAATATTATATATAATTATATAAAAGCAATAATAATGGCTCACTTTAAGTATAGGATATAATGACAAAATATAAAGACACATTTTATACATCTTAATGAATTCTTAATATATAATTAAGGGTAACAACGTTTTATATTAACTTTATATGGTTTAGGTCATTTTATAATACATCATCATTTCTCAGAAATCCTTGGATATAAAACAAAGTTAGGAAACAAGTTGTTTTATTGATATTCATTGCTGGAATCCCAAAGTTTTAAAGACTGCGATAAAGAAGGAAGAGTGGCACCTTTATGTCATGACGTTTGTATTACGAGTGTTGTGTGCTACACTGCGAACTAAATGTTAATCATTACTTATGAATATATTTTTATCATAACTTCATATTTGTTTCTTGCATTTTTACTAACCGACTTCAAGAACGGTGGGATCTAAATTGAACTGTATTTTTTGTATGTATGTTATCAACATCTTAACCGATTGTTAACTGATAAAGGGAAATGGGAATGAGATGATCGCCATTATGCTGGCTCTACAAAAAATCATTAAGAATTGTACAAAGTTATAGTAAAGTGATAATATATATTTATGAAAAATTCCATAAAAAAATGATTTTCAATAAGTATTATGTAATAAACAATATTGAATAAAAATCATTTTTTTCTCATCATTTTCATTACGGCCCTTCACAAGTCCATTGCTGAACATAGGCCTATGTACAGCATTCTGTTCTACTCTATTAAATTATATTGACTGTGAACTGATTTGTTGGTACCTTTTTATTAAGTAAATAAGATTGATAGAATTTGAACTGATATGGTAAATTAAACTGCGACAATAGCCTAATGGCAGGTCGCGGTCCGAGAATCCTTAAGGCCGTGGGTTCGAATACGCCATTCGAATACTGCTATGAATCACACTTAACACAATCATTATAAGAGGAGAGGTTAAAGGGAGTATTAGTAAAGTTAAAAGCATTGGTAGTGTTTTTCATATAAAAATAATCTTTTGAGTTATATTTTTATTTTAAAGATCTACCACCGGGAGTGGTAAAAGAAGGAATGTACGATAGATGACGTGTTTTTGTCACGTAGAGCTTGTGTTGTTGTTTTGGTCCACACCAAAGGGTTAAATAATTATTAGTAAATCAACCCATATATTCAACTTTGTTGATTTGATTAAATTTATTACATAAATTTATTACGTAAAAATATATGACTTATATTACATTATTTATATCGCGCTATGAGATGCGCGAGTGTGTTGCGCAGAGGAAAACTATAAAGGCTTTAATTTTTGTTAACGTTTGATGTTACTAACCTTAATTCTTGAGTAAACTCAAAAAAAAAAAAACAAAACTCCAAGAATAAAAAGTAAACACTGACATAAAAAAAACTATAGATAATAATATAATTACCGCATATTTTTATCATTTCCGAAGTCGGGGTGTTAATTTTTCTACATCCTTCTTTCGCGTTGACCTCAGGATCTACTTAATTTTGTAAATATTTTTATGTTTAGTACATTAAGTCCTTGGTAACTTTTTAAAGGTTCAATTGGTTTATCTTTATTCTTAAAAGCGTATGTTTTGTACAGTGGTAGAGCCACGCGGCAGCTTTTGCTGTCGCGCGGATGGGCCGGCTCGAACCGGGGTGGTACCACGACCTCACAGAAAACCAGCGTGAAGTAGAGGTTTACCTCTGCGTTTCGCTTGGTGAGTGCAGGTGGCCGGAGGCCCTTTTTACTGGAAATGAGGCATTCCATCTTAGTCCTCACGGGTGACAACGCATCTACATTTTGATTTGTAATAGAGGATAAATGTAGATGTCTATGGGCCACAGCAACCACTTACCATCAGGTGGACTGTGTGCTCGTTTGTCACCCATATCCTATAAAAAAAAAAAAAAAATGTTATATTAAAAAAAAATATTTTCAGGCGGAGGAGTTGAATACGTTGGTGGGAGATGCATTCCGAATGGCGTTCGCCTCGCAGTTACAGCCCTCTGCTCCACTGTGGGTGAGTACTTCGTCCTTTTACCTCATCTGTGGCACAATCTATACAAATAAATAAAATGGAAATGTCTGTTTGTAATGTTAAAATTACAGCTTTTTACTGAATGCGTATGTATGTATATACGGTAAAAATAACAAAAACACAATTTTTAAGTTTTTGTCTGTCTGTCTGTCCTTCTGTTTCTTCCGGCTAATCTCTGAAACGGCTGGACCAATTTCAACAGGATTTTCACTGGAAGACAGCTAATGTCACAAGGAGTAACTTATACTACTTTTATTTTAGAAAAGGAATTATGTTTCCGCGCAAAAAATGAAAACCCCTAATAACACGTGGGTGAAGTCGCGGTGAACAGCTAGTTACTAATAAATTATATCCGTACCAATCGATTCACCTTTTGAATACTTGACTGAACTGATTCACAATTTAGTTGTACCATATCAAAATATTCATTCTACTAATGTGTTCCCTCACAAGCACTTAAGCTTACTTAGTAGTTAACGGGAGTATTAGAAATGTTAATTGCGTTACTGATATTCTTTAAAAAAAAAGTAAAACGCAGATAGTAAAATGAATTTTTTTGTAGTTGAAATCTTACTTTCGAACTGATTTTCTTTCTACGGAGATACGATAACCACCGTCATTAAATCTTTAAAAATAAACAGTTAAATATTTAAAATCTTTACATCATCACCATCATCACAGCTCTTAACAAGCCCACTGCTGAACATATATAATTGATGAACTTATTATAATATACATCACCTTACATTGTCCAATAGTTCATATTTTCCCCTTTAAGTTAAGGTAGTCTGGAAGAAGTCACTCTTTAGCGATATAAGCGCCATATTGAGGATATACCTATCTTCTATGTCTTACTTCCTGTAATCCAACTTTTCTTCGTGTTTGTGGTGAACAATAAAGTATATAACAATAATTATAAAAGTATAACGGTCCTAAGCTACATGCCTCTTTTAAATTTCTTTATTGGGGCGACACGACACGGCGCTTATCGGAACTAGGTTACAACTCTAGAACCTTTCTTTCCCATTGGATTTCGCTGGCCTATTGCCACATCATTTTCCTAAATTAAATCTTTTAATATATGTTCAATTAAAACTTTTCAAGGATTGCCTTGATATATGTTTCGCTGCTTCCAGTAAAAATAATTTATATCCTTACTCAGTTTGGAACTAGGCCAGCCGAATTTTCATATAGGCATTCATTCATTTGCATCAAAGTAAAAAATCAAATTATAATAAGAACTAAAGCGGTATAGCACAAGGTGACCCCTTATCTCCATTATTATTTAATATCAATATCTGTAAAAATCTAAATCAAGTATTCATATCTCAACACGCTGATGATTTTGTACCTTACACTAGCCATAAAAATGTAATGAATGCGCTTTCTGTTACTCAAGATACTTTAGCGGCTTTAAACATGATGATAACGGATATCGGTTTCAAAATTTCTCATAGAAAAAACAAAGTTTGCATATTCACAAGAGGTCATTCGAGAAACTCAAACAGTAATAATATTACTTTAAATATCAGAAATGAACATATTGAAAGAGTCGATAATGTTAAGTATTTAGGTATGTGGCTGGACAGGAACTTAAAATGGGGTAGACACATAAATGAAACGAGGGAAAAATACTTAAATTTCTAAATATCTTTAAAGTGCTAGCAGGTTCCAAATGGGGTGTTCATCCAAAACATTTGAGACGTCTTTATATGACGTTACTTAGAAACAGATTAGACTACAGTTGTTTTTTATATGGCAGCAGTGTAAAAAGTCATTTATACAAACAAGATAAAGTACAGAATCAAGCTGTGAGAGTGATAGGCGGATTTATAAGAAGTACCCCTATCCACGTAATGGAACTGTATGATGTGAACTATGTCTACAACCACTGTCCATTCGTAGACGATACCTTGCTGCAAAATTTTACCTTAAGTCTAGGTCAATTAAAAACAATATAACTATACGTGTTATAGAAGAATTAAATAGTCAGTGCCAGAGCGTATACTGGAGGAGAAAGAAAGTTCCGTTACTGGTTCAAACTCATAATAAATATTGTAATTTTCCTATCCACTCTGACCCCAAACTATTGATTTCCTCTCTCAGCGATTGGATTAGTAAATATGAAATATTTTATCACATTAAGATAACCATTGATGGAATGGAACACCCATAGAGGCATGTCGATATAAATAGTTTATTTAATTTATGTTGCAACTTTCTGAATAGTAAATGCAACACAAACTATAACATTTACACAGATGGATCAAAAGATAAAACAGGATGCGGTGCAGCCTTTGTTGACAAGCAGATGAATATCTGTGTAAGATTCAAAAGTAGGGCTGACGTTTCTATAATGCACTGTGAACTAATCGCGATTTCCGAGGCTTTATCGTATGTTAAAACTTTGAATTACAATCAATTTGTAATATTATCCGATGCTAAAAGTGCCCTAAACATTTGGCTCGGCTACCCTCGAGTATTCGAGAATTTCCGATAGCCTACATTATCCTAGATTCCATTCGTAAGCTCAATTCATTAAATAAGGTGATAATCATACAATGGATACCTGCTGATACATACAATGTATTACCAGAACACAGCGAATTATTACGTGAGGTTAAAGTAGATTGTAGGCAGTTATGGCAAGAGTATTTTGATGAACGCTCACTTAATAAAGAAATATGGTACATGAAAATTCAGTGTCAACCTCCTTGTTACCCATGGTTTGAAAAAGATGAAATAAGCAGGAAGAATGTTGTAGCGCTTTTAAGACTTCGTTCAGGAGACATCCTGTCAAATAACTATTCCGATATCTGATGGCAATATCAGATTCCCCTAACTGCACAGAGTGTGATACTGTAGAAGATGTGCACCATGTTTTGACGGAGTGTGTACGGAACGAGGTACATAGGCAAGATAAGTCATTTTTGCATAACCACAATGTAGGCATTTGTAATTCTATTCTATCCTCCACACTTTGTCAAGAGGCCAAAATGCTAATCAAACTTTATTTATATGTAGTATAGTATGAGATTAGATAGATGTAATATTCTCCACCTATGAGGGTAATCATATCACCGGATTGAATTGCAACATATATATTTTTGTTGTTAAATTTATCTTGATTGTATGTAGTTGTATTACTGTCGATGTTACTGTGTGTTCATTCGTTAATTTCCTGTTATTATTTGTCTATACTTTACGGGGGTGACATAGTCACTGTGTGACAAAACCCCTTTTTTGAAATTAATGATTTAAAAAAAACTAGGTTGTAGGACAATTTGTCTGGCTAGGATTCCGTCTGAGTAGGTACAACACTCTTATCTATTTCTGCCACTAAAAAGCAGTTGAACTAAGTGGCGCAAATATGAGTCTCGAGTATATTTGTGCCATTTGCTGTAGAGACTATCGGTCCGTGGGGTCCAAGTGCGGTGGAGTTCCTAAATAACTCCATCCGCGGCTGGTCGTTGCTGCTGGTGATAAGAAGGCTCGTTCTTTTCTCGCTCAAAGGCTAAGTATATCCATTCAGCGGGGAAACGCAGCTAGGGTTCTTGGCACGATACCGCGGGGAGTAAGACTATATGAAAATTTAGTTTCTTGTTTTAGTTTTTTTAGTATTGTATATACTGTTAAAAATAAAATTCTAGCACTGCTGTGTTCCGTTCTGTGTGTCTTTCCGTTCTGGGTATAAAGAGCGTCAGTATAAATACAGACTGTGAAGCATTCTCTCTTAGTCTTCAGAAGTGCGAGTTATGAACTTGGCTGCAGGTGTCCATGGAATGGAGCCACTTACTATCACGTGAATTACAAGTTTATTTGACACTGCAGTTGCATCAGAAAGAATTTTTTCTTCTTTTTTTTTTACTATCATCGTTAACTGAAACATGTTTTATTTTATTGATTAAGATTAAGTTACACAAAAATACAGTAGTTATATACCGTTCTAAAACGAAAAGTAAAATGGTTTTGATCTAAACTACCGTCCAAAAAAGTAGTTACTGCAGCAGAGCCGTGGCAAAAAGTACATGTTTGAAGATTTACTGAAAATAGATACGGAGGGTAAGATAGTCAGCATACATTGTATGTAAGACATTTTATCTTAGTTTTTGGGGACGACAACGCCTTCGCAAAATACCTCATATGGGCCACAGCATATGGAGTATTGAAACTACGAATATAAGTATAAATATTAGAAGTATATATACACTACACTGGAAACATATAAGCATACGTGGTAGAGCCACGCTGCAGCTATGTTGTGATTGCAGCGCGACTAGTTCCGCTTAACCGAGGTAATGCCACGCTTACACAAAATAACAGTGTAAAATAGCAACTTCATGCTGCTGTGTTTTGTATGGTGCGCTTGGAGAACCGGAAACATTTTTTTCTGGAAACGAGCCGTGGGTTCGAATTCCGCACTAAACAAGTATTTGTATAGCCTACAAATAATTTTTCCGAGTCTGGATGTTTGCCTTTGTACAATTTATGTTTGTAAACTGCCTCTACGATACAGGAGAAAATCCTAGTGTGGGGTAAGTTTTTTTTTAAAGGTTATGAATATAATTTGGGTTAATAAATCATGGTAAAAATATATAAATATTAATTCTAGTTATAAAGCTATTAAGCAGCCCAGTCATTTATCTTCCTGTAAAAAGGGAGCACATAATGATAGCCCATGCGTACCATCCGTTCTCACATGCAGTAGCTGCCGGGTATAATCATAATCTATTATTTATTTTTAAGCAAAACATAATTGTGATGTTGGTAAAAGTTGTGAGCAGGGGGAAAGGTTTGTAATCATCGTGTCAATTACCATAATTTACGACCAATTTACAAAGAATATGAGTACTTGTTGAAAGGTAAAACACATTTTTTTATACTTTTAAATCAGTTCTTATGTCTATATTAAGTACTACAGTTAACGCGTGGGATAAAAATATGTCGTATGAGTATTTTGTATATGCTAATATACAAAGCAATTTAATTAGAACCAAAAAATCAAAACATTATACATATTAGTACTTTTTTTCTTTAATTATCACCGTTGACTACAACCCTACCTGGTGGTGAGTGGTGATAAAACTCTATATGGTAAATCACACTATCTTAGCGTAACAAAAGCCTATTAATTTTTGCCTTGAAAACACCCATATAATAATTTGACGCCAATACAGATGCTCGAAATTATGCCACTCCCTTGCCGTACGCATTGCAATAGAAGAAGCAAATCACTCAGAAAGCGTGGAGTGTCGGTAATAAAGGGGAGAAAACCCGCAGACAGCCTTGTATTCCGAAGTTGAAAAGGGGAGGGAGAAATTAAGGAATGTAACTTTTGCGCTTACTCCGTCTAGAGAAACCGATGTTACCGAAATAGATAACGATGTAGCATCATTAAAAATCTAAAAAATAAGCGATGATTGTTGGTGATGTAGCTGAATATAGTAAAGCGCACTGACTTGGCTTAACTTACTCTGTAATCAAAACCTATTTATTTCTGCCTTGAAGCAACCACATTGTAATTGGATTAAAAGACAACCTATGGCAAACTATTTCACTCCTTTTTACGTACGACGAAGAACGAGGCAAACTGTTTGATTCGAATGCGTGATAAGTTGACAAGAAAGGGGTTACCTTTTGATTCATGAAAAATTAGATTATATTATTTTAAACTAAAAGTGATGATGATGATAGTGGTTTAGAAACACTTCGACCAGTTAAATTCAAGTAGCACTGAAAAGAAGACTAGGAGAATAATGGTTATCTTTTTTTTATAGGATAAGGGTGAGAAAAGAGCACACAGTCCACCTGATGGTAAGTGTTTGCTGCGGCCCATAGACATCTACATCTATCCTCTATTACAAATCAAAATGTAGATGCGTTGTCACCCGTGAGGACTAAGATGGAATGCCTCATTTCCAGTATAAAGGGCCTCCGGCTACTTGCCCTCACCAAGCAAAACGCAGAGGTATACCTCTACTCCACGCTGGTATTCTGTGAGGTCGTGGTACCACCCCGGTTCGAGCCGGCCCATCCGTGCGACAGCAAAAGCTGCCGCGAGGCTCTACCACTGTTAAAATATCTAAAACAAGATAACGGTACTGTTAAGAGACTAAAGACTATCTTCATCTCTAATTTTACAAGATGCTCTCTTATCTATTTATATCGCTAACCAACGGTGCATCCACTATCGTGTTTTAGTTCAAAAGTTAAAGGGAGCCTATATAACTACAGGTTGTGAGGCATTGCATCTTAGTACCCAGTGGCGACAACACACGAGTAGCCTTCTTTATTTGAAATTGGTTGCATTTGTATGGCCCTTCAACATTTATTGAACATTTGTTACCATGTTGTTGACTCTAATGTTATGAAATTTATGATCATAACCTTCTTTTGAATTATAATACTCTTTTTAAAACACCATAACACGATGTATGGTTATAAAATTTCTATGTTCCACAAAACAAAACAAAAAAAAATCGTGTACATAGACGCTGGTTTTATAGCTTCGAGGGTCACAAGTTTTACGACCGAGATGAGAATCTGATCTCGACAATTTTTGCTTTCACCTTTTTATGTTATATTTGGTGTTTGAAAAGATTTTAGAGAATACATAATATTCAGTCTGAATTGGTGTACTTATTTGGAACAAAATTACGGCGTAGAATTATATGACAATATTTTCGAAATATACCGTGTGGTGGAGATATAGAAGAATCAAACACACTATTTTATCCCCTATTTTGTTATTTTGTACCGAAAGAATATATTATTAATATAATAATAGTATAATTGTAGCACGAATTAGTCAGCTTGACCGAGGAAAGACCACGCTCTCATAGAATACCAGCGTAAAATAGCAATTTAATGTGGCTGTCCTTCGTATGGTGAGTGTAGAGAACCGGAGACCTGTTTTACTTGAAAAGAGGCATTTTATCTTTGTCCTCACGGCTGACAACGCATCTGCATTTTAATTCGCAAACGAAGATAGATGTAAATGTCTATAGGCCACAGCAACCACTTACCATCAGGTGGACTGTGTGCCCGTTTGTTACCCTTATTCTATAAAGAAAAGAAAGACCTCATGGTCACAAATAGATTGCTGTATATATATTACGTGGTACAGCCAAGCTGCATTTATTATTATGGCTACAGCACGAATGGGTTGTCTCGACATGAAAATGGCAACGCTGTCACAAAATGCCAGAATAAAATATCAACATAAAGCTGCTGTTTCATGTGGTGAGTATAGAGATCAGTAAACCCATTTCACTGGTAACGAGTGAAAGTCAGAGTCAAAATATTTTTATTCAAGATTGGCCTTTACAAAATAAGAAAAGAAGTGATGGATATTTTCGACTACGATAATGTGTTACTAAAAAAATGCTCCCCACGCAATTGAGGGAGGGCGGGAGGTGCTCTTCATACTAGGTAAGACACATCATTTTATTTTAAAGCGCGGATGTTTGCGAAGTAATTTTTTTAATGCTTTATATAATGGATTTCCGCAAAATAACGCCTGATTCTATTAATTATAAAAAGATATATTCTCTTGGTTTTCTCAAAGCATTGACGTAAATTAATAAGGGCACGCTCCTAGGAAAACGAAGTGTGGGTCGAAGAAGAACATCTTGGCTGAAAAACCTACGCCAATGGTTTGGAAAGAGCACCCGTTCCTTATTCAGAGCCGCGGCATCAAAGATTCAAGTTGCCTTAATGATCGCCGACCTTCGAAAGAAGATGGCACTTTAAGAAGAAGAAGAATTGACGTAAATGTCTGCCCAGGACTGCGACACAAACTGATTGTTACAAACTCTAATGCCAAAGTAATTGTAGCACTGGTTATCATTACAGTCTATAAGTAGTATTATTATCCTTAATAAGGAGGATATTTGACACAATTGCTACGCTTGGCGGGCAAGTAGACAAACACAGTTTTTTTTAATTTATTTTTAGGAACACGCTGTTGCCCATATTTTCTTTTGTTTCTCTCTGTCGCCTTTAACGACACGCTAGTCCCCGTCTCAACATAATTACATGTCTTTAAATGTTTGTAAATAAAGGCTTTCCGGTAACATTTTCGTAATATTTTACGCTTCTCAAAATATATATTCGTGAATCATTTGTTGTAGCAAATTACTACTTTTATCGCATACAGTAACTGTCGAGTTAAAAGCGGGGGTAACTAAATATATATAAAGGGCTTCATGGCACGCAAAGTTACGGTACCACATATTTTCGTCGTTTCGATAACGAAAATCTTAAAGTATAATTTGAATACAATACGATCATTAAATAATTTAGAGGAGTAAATTAAAGAAATGTCTTTTTATAAACACCAAACCGGAATAATCACAAATGTTTTTGGGAAAAAATCACTACGTACTTTTGGCAACTGAAACGACCATTATTTTTTATATATTGGTATATTTGCGTGTTTTGTTTTTTGTAAGTATGTTTCTAATAAATGTCTCATTATGTCTTTCTTTTTGATAAATTACAACATTATATAATTTGAATTTGCTACTTTAAGTTCGAGGCGTAAGAATTCAACACAAAAATATCATCCTGTGAATGTAGTAAGTGACGATAGAGGGAAATGGAAAAGGAGATGTGCAGCATATCTTCCTGGTAACAATTCTAAATAATTTAAAAAAAAACGGCGGTTGCGAACGCGCTTCTCAATTGTGGCAACTACGACAATAGGTGACGCCTATGTCCAAAAGTGGAGATTTGATAAGCTGTAAGGAACGAAAGTATGATTTTCACAGTTTTCCACCACTTGCAGCGAAATGGTTTGCAGGAATTTCGACTGAAAATATATTAACTGTAAAGAGCCGTTTTGCAATAAAGTTCAATTTAGTCTCGTTCTAACCCCTAAAACCACATTCAGCCGGCTGCTCTCGTTAAATTCAATCTCGGCGTAATTCCAACTTACTCTGTTGCAGTTAACCGGTAATTTGTTGGATTTCTATACGAAAAAGGCAGAAAATAAAAAAGTAAATGAGAATGTGGATTGAACTTTGATTCAAAGTTCAATAGGCGTTGATTTAGACGTACTTGATCACGTGAATGTCCTAAGAGGCAACTATGGGATAATAATTATAATATCTTGCAGACAAAATTTCAAGGTAACGTGTCTCATTGCTCACGACATCCGCACAGGACAAGATTAGAGTTTACAAGTAAGCGCCAGCATGGTAGAGCCATGCTGCAGCTATATTAGTAGTATAGTTGTAGCACGAATGGGTCGGCTCGACCGGGGCAGGACCACGCTCTCACAGAATACCAGCGTAAAATAGTAGTTTAACACAGATGTGTTTTGTATGGTGGGTGTAGAGAAACGGAGACCCTTTTTACTGGAAAAGAGGCATTCCATCTTAGTCCTCACGGGTGACAACGCATATGCATTTTGATTCGCAAATGAGGATAGATGTAGATGTCTATGGGCCACAACAACCACTCACCATCAGGTGGACTGTGTCCTCCTTTGTCACCATATCTTATAAAAAAATGCTTTGGACACAGGGACGGAAATCTAGCACTATAGACAGTACTAAAGACTTTCATCTCGCTTGTCACTTCAATTTAATAAAATGAGATTAGCAATTTTACACGTGGTAGAGCCATGTTGTAGCTATATTATGGTTGTAGCACGAATGGGTCGGCTCGATCGGGTAAGGACCACGCTCTCACAGAATACCAACGTAGAATAGCAGCAGCTGCTGTTTCCTATGGTGAGGCCAAAACATCTACTTACCATCAAGTGGAAAACTGTGTTCTCGTTTCCCAAAAAAAAAAACTAATTTTAAACTCTTACAAATTTTAAAGTGTAACCAACTGGAACTTCTAATTCGGAACTATGTGCTTTCTACCCTTGCAATATTTCACTCGGCATGGGTTGTCTGTGGAGTTTCCACTTAATAAATGGGGCAGTTGGAGCTACGCAATTAGGGCGCGTCCTCACTGCTTGCGGACACGCTCCTCGTTAAATAACGGCTATTTGTTACCATCCATCGTTTGTGTTTTAGATCCCTGTTTTATTACATGTAGGGGACTTAATTTTTATATTTTTCTTAAACTGCTATTTTTTATAGTAGTAAATTATTATTTTTAAAGGTTTAAGGGTGACAAGTAAAGTCAAGTAAATGAGTGTGGCACGTGAATTTTCTCTTGTTTTTCAATTAAAGATGTTAAAAATTAATTAGCTATGACCCGCGTAAAAATAAAATGATGTACCTTACCTAGTTAAAGAAGACCTTAATGGCGTGCCCCGTCACCACTAATCCCAGCACCACTACTCCCAAGACCACTAAACTAGGAAAGACACACTATTGTCAATAATACGACACGTGTGACACGTGCACGCAATTAATAATAATAATAAAATAATCTTTATTCAGGCAAATTACACCCATATCCAGGAACATCAATGAATTTAAAATCAGTTTCCAAAATTTTTGCAATAAATAAATCAATGTCAATACAAAATAACATTTTTAAAATAATAAATCCAGTCAATGTAAATAGGCAGTAATGTCAGTATTTAAATAATATAATGAAATAAAATAAAATAAAATTAAAATAAATAAATAACAGAACTACACACATTTATCAGTCAAGAGAGGAGATCAATAATTAAAACTTTTTCTGAGACAACTGTGCTGCAATAAATTAATTTAAAATCAATCTACACAATTTTAGCAATACAATACATAATTTAAAATACAATCATAAATCAATGTCAACAAAATAACAATTTTAAAATAATAAATCCAGTCAATTTCAATGAGCACTTAATGTGAGTATATAAAATAATCAAATCAAAATAAAATTAATACATAATTAAGAGAGGGCGGGAAGTGTTCTTCAAAGGAGGTGGGACACATAATTTTTATTTTCTTAATTTTTAAAATCTAATTTTATTTTATTAATAAAATGGATTTCCGCAAAGTAACACCCGATACTATTAATTATATATTTTTCTCTTTTTTTTAAAAGTTACCTCTCCACTTCTCCTATATCGAGTGGGCACTTTAAATACATAAATTTCACAAGTACAAACAGCCAGACCCGAAATTGTCGGCCATACAAATACTTGTTCCTTGCAGGAATTGAACCTGCGGCACATAGCACTGAAGCTAAGCCATTGCGCCACGGAACTGCCAACTACCTTTGATTAGGAATCAAAATTCAGATGCGCTGTCACTCGTGAGTTTTAAAATAGAATGTCAGTTAGGAGGGAATCAGGATCTCGTCACACGTCATACTAAGCAGCTGGTATTGTTTGGGAGTTTCGGAGTGGTGTTCTGTGTTGTGTGATTTTCCAATCTTCCACTTTTAGTAATAACTAGCTGTTCCCGCGACTTTGACCGCCTGGTATTTATTGCGATTGGATTTTATAAGTTTTAATTTTTTTTCGCCTATTCCTTTTCTTAAATAAAAGTAGCCTAAGTTACTTGTTATAACATTAGCTATATGCCTGTATAATTCCTGTTAAAATCGGTTATTCAAAGTCTTTCAAACAGACAGACAGACAAAAATTTTAAAAATCTTTGTTCTTCTTTCTTTCTTCTTTGTTATAAGTACCGTATATATTTTCATGTGCATTAAGTAAAATGCTGCTATTTTGACATTAAAACAGATATTTCATTTGTGTAGATGGTTATAATACATCTTCATAAACCCTGTTACCAAACTTCTGCCGAGCATGGACCTTTATCATGCCAGGAAGGACTTGCAAGGGGATTCATTGTCGCGGGAGCTCGCGGGGGTCTCGAGCATTCAAATCTTCCACTCTAATCGGCTTATTTCTGCAAGTGAAATTATCGATTTTAAACTCTATCCATTCAAAACAAATGAGAATATCTTAAGTACTGATGTTTGATATGTTTAGGACTCAGGATTGACAATACAACTGCATTTTGATTCTTATCATTGCATCTTGAATTAGTGTCCATGGGTAAATCGCTATCATATCCTTGGGCTGCAGTATCCACATACCAACATAAGGGCTGTAATTAAATAAAAACTAAAGTGAGAAAAGAACATACAGTCTTCTTGATGGTAAGTGGCAGTTCACGAATGCCTGTAGACAACTTCATAAAAAGAAGGCAACAGATTTCACTCTTTTGTTTTTTCGTTGTCACTTTTGAAGACTAAGCACTCTCACAGCCTGCAATTATACTGACATTCTTTACCGCTAAGTAAGAGGCTGGTACCTACTCAAATTAACCTCTAGGCTGAAAAAGACTCGTACTACCTAATAAAATGTGTACCCGTATGTCAATGTTACTTTTTTCATAGGATAGGGTGACAAACGAGCACACAGTCCACCTGATGGTAAGTGGTTGCTGTGACCCATATACATCATCTATTCTCAATATAGAATCAATATGCAGATGCGTCGTCACCCGTGAGGACTAAGATGGAATGCCTCTTTTCTAGTAATATGGGTCTCAGGTTCTCTACACTTACCATACGAAACACAGCAGTTTTAAGCTGCTATTTTACGCTGGCATGCTACTATTTTACGCTGTTGTCGAGATCAAAAAATCATCAGTGCAAAGCCGGGGCGGATAGCTAGTTTACTATATAATATATTATTATGTTATATAGTAAACTATTATATAATAAATATATAATATATTATTATATTATATTTATTAGGAATTTCACGTTAACTTATTTAATATTTATTTATTAACACGTTATTATACTCACAAATATAGAGCGTTTCATACTCTCTCACGTTCCTCAGCGACCTACTCGTGGTGCTTGTAATTAAAATTTAAATGAGGTTCTACAATGTCACCCACACTTTATTACGTACGAGTATCATACGTGATGCTGTGAAGTCCGAAGTAATGAAAATCCCAGATGTAAATGAAAACATCGCAACGTAGCCGTAAAACGTATGGTTATAAAGTTTGGGTGTATTGTCAAAATAAAACAGTTTTATTTTATATCTTTCTCACGATTTTAATAAATAAAAATTATTATTAAATGGATTTGTAGTTTTATTAACATAACATTATATATTATGACACTTACATCAGAAAAAAATTAAGGCTTAACCTTACATCCACATAAATTGTTTTAAATTGAATTACATTTTTTTAAATGTATACCTACTTAGGTCAGTCAATAAGTTTTGAGATAAACAATAAGTATTCTAGATACTATTAATATTTATTTTACATCTTTTCAAAATATTTTCCATCATGCTCTATACAAAGTTCCATTAGGTGTGTTGGCCATTACCTAAACCAACTCTGAAAACACTTTCGCCAGTCTTGAACTGACAGGTCGGAAATCGCTTTTTCGTAGGCAGCCACGGCTTCTTCGGCGCTTGAAAAAAACTTGCCTTTTATTTTTTCTTAGACTCTTGGAACAACAAGAAATCACAACGAGCTAAGTCAGGGCTGTAGGGTGGGTAACATAGAGTTTCAACACCACATTCATCAATAAATGCTTTTGTTCTAAGGGAGGTATGTGAAGAGGCGTTATCGTGATGCAGCATCATTTTCCGAAGCCCGGTCTTTGGTATTCTCTCCCGCACAGCTTGAAAAGCTTTGGGTAATGCAGTTGTAGTATACCATTCAAAGTTGACTGACCTACAATTTTCCAACATTGACGTCGACAAAAATGTCCGCTCCGCGAAAAAAAATAGCCGCCATTTTTTTGCCGACGTTGCGTGGTCTTTGCAGTTTTGTCGGTAGCTGTCCTTCTGAGTAGATACATACCGATGATTGCCTTTTATTTTCCGGATCATATTGATAGATCCATGTGTCGTCACCAGTAACGATTTGTGAAACACACCTAGATGCCCTGTTTTCAAAACGTAGACGCATTTTATGGCACCAATCCACACGAGTCTATTTTTCGCTTTCAGAGAGCAAACGAAGGATCCATCGACAACAAAGCTTCCTCACTTCAAGATGTTGATGTAGGATGGTATGAATGCTCCCTGAACTAATGCCTGCAATCTTTTCTATGTTCGTATATGTAATTCGTAGGTTTTATCGCACCAAAATTTCAGTAGTTCATACATTTTCTGCGTTAATGCTGTTTGCGGGGCCCCGGTTCTTTGGTCATCTTTAAGATTAATTTTACCACTCTTGAGTTCAGCAAACCACCTAAAAATTGTTACGCGTGATGGAGCTGAGTCCCGTAATGCTGATTGTAACTGTTGTAAACTTAATTGTTCGGTTAAATCAAATTTAAAATCATACTATATAATAGCGCGCAAATGTTTACGGTTAAGATCCATCGCTTTAAAAGAAAAGCGCGCGAAGCGTTGCAGGAAAATTAATAGAACTTTGTGTTTTTTTTTAATATTGAACTATTTTTAAATAAATTTTCGTCTGAAAAATATATAACACAGGTGCGTTCCATTTTTAAATTTCGAGCATCTCAAAACTTATCGAGTGACCTACGTACGCTAACTAACCGTGTAGTGGCGGTGTAAGAACATACGCCTCTTTACACTACCCCATATCGTCCCGTGGGTCTCAGAAGAGGCGACAGAGGGAATCAAGTCAGGAGATGTCCAGCAGTGTCGTCCTAATAATAAATAAATACATTGAAAAAAAAAACCGGCCAAGCCCCTGCCAAGCGTTACAACTATGAGGTTTATGCTCAGCATTGGATTTTTACAGACCGTATAACAGATGGATACATGTTAACTGTCTTCTACTTCCTTGTATTAACTGGTACGATAAGTTTCACTACAATATCGCTTTGGACTTTTGACAGTATAAATACCGTAATATTTATTGATTACTAGATCACAGTGCCACCCATCAGATCCTGGCGTAGTTATGAACCATCATCTCGATAAAACTAATATATTGTGTGAAAATAACCTCTAGCGGTCAAGTCGTTTAGAAGCATACATGACCACTAACAGACGCGCATATTTTAATCTATACATCTATACATGTTAAAAAAAGTGTATGTCCCTAATATTGAAATTAATGACTTCTATTCAGCTCAGGGGGTTCTTTGCATGATATTAAGACATAACTATTTTTAAATTTTTTGCCTGTCTGTCTGTTTGTTTGTCCAGACTTTGGAAGGGTCCAATTGTGATGAAACTGTACGAAAATATAGGGATCAATGCCAGCAGGAATCTAAGCTATATTTTATGAAAGTTGAAGAATTTTTTGCCTTATAAAATAAATTGTCTTAGATTATCTTTAATTTAAACAACGCCATATTAGTAGATTTTATCCAGGCAAAACCGCGCGGGTCCCTAGTATTTTATAAAAATTAAATTTTAATCATAAACAACTTGTTCTCGATTAGTTGTAAAAAGCATGTTTTAATCCCTAATTGAAGTATAAGAATATGTTGAATATCAAATCGATTCGAATCGCTCGTTTTCTCTGTTCACGCCCAGAAAAATTAATCGAGCGGGCATAATTCGAGAGAGCCCGAGAAATTTGCGTGTCGACCATAAAAAGGTCAGGACGGCTATTACGAACGAAGGCCCGCGAGTCGTGTCTGGAGGCTCTAAAGCTCGTGCCGTGACGGGTAGCAATACGGAGTGGAACCAAAAGAACAATTCGTTGTAAAGCGATAAACGCGCGCCGCCGTTCGGAAGGACGTCATCAGTTCGAGTGCAATATCGAGGTTTAATTTAAGAGTTGGAGGCGTTTTATTCAACCCAAAAAATCATTTAACTAAAATCTGTGGCTTATTATCTAATTTCTCTTTTCTTAATTAAAAAAAAAAGATCAATAACTCCTACACTAGGAATTTCTCTTGTATTGTGTAGACAGTTTACATATATACAAGGACAAATATCTAAACCAGGAAATATTACTTATAGGCTATGCAAATACTTCTTCCGTGCGGGATTTGAACCATTGGCCCTCCGCGCTACAACTCATTGCTAAGCCACTGCACCACGGAACTTTCATCTTCAACTTATCTTTATTACTACATATATACGAGTATTTATGAAATAAATTGCCCTGCGTTAGTCTTGCACAATCTAAAAAATAATTCGACCGATTTTGATAAAAAAATTGTGCGTATTGGAGTGGGTTCTTTATATTTACAATTACAGCAGGAAGGTGGCGTAGGTGGTGATTTCTGGATCACCCGTGAGAAACTAAGGTAGGTCGCTAGTAGCTATCTATATACATATTTCTTTTGTACAGCTGGACCGTTTTTAATGAAATTTTTATGAGTTCAAGCAGGCCCTGGGCGAAGCCAGGGCGGATCGCTAGTTTATATTGTTCCGTTACCGTTACAGCCTACTAAAATTTTTCTACTGAACATACGCCTCTTTACAGCGGATATTTGTTATAGTTGCCACAATTGACAGGCGAGTTGGCAACCGCAGACTTTTTAATTTTTATTTATTAGTAAGACGCCGTGTAGTGGCGGGTTCTTACCCGTAGTGGTACTGTTAGTGGGTATTCTTATACCCACTACACCATATCTTCCCGGGTGTCGTAAAAGGCGACAGAGGGATACTGAGACAGACGATGGTCTACAGCATTTTTCTGAGGAATGCAAATTAAAATAAAAAAAACTGCGGTTTCCAACCCGCTCGCCAAGCGTGGCAATAATGACAAAAGTTACAAAAAGACGGCCCCCAGTCCCCGGCGGCTCCGCAATTCCTGGCTACGGTGACGAACATGGTAACGGCGGGCCAGGGGGTGCTAAGAATCTCCGGTGGATGTTTAGTTGCCACCTAAGACGACTCGACCTGACAACATACAACGCATGCACCATGAAGACTGACGATAAGGTCCTGGAGCTGGAAGAAGAGATAGACAAGCACAACTAGGCACAAGAGAGAACGGCGAACGAGCTGAGGAGAGCGAAATTTGGAATAGGGCAACGGAACCCAAGAGGCTAGCAGCTGGCCGTTTTCATTGAGAAAGAGTTGGTGCGTAAAAACGGTGCAGTTCGACAAAAAATGAGGTTGACTCCATTATGACGACTAGACGGCAAATGTTCAGTGATGTCTCAGTGATCGCGAGGGTGAAAACTGGTAGAGATCACCGAATGGTTAGATGCACACTGAATCTTAACGTAAAGTTGGAGAGGTGTCGTTGAATGAAGTCAACGCTCCGTCCCCCTCGTGCTCTAATCCAAAGTCCCGAAATCTTTCAGCTCGAGTTACAAAACCGTATTCAGTGCTTAGAATATTGCAACGCAGTGGACGATATGAATGAATGACTAGCTCGTGGAAACAAAAGCTTAAGACCAAATGTGGCAGCATAGTGTCCGTATTTTTCATATAGTATATGCCATATTTATTAATCCTACCATATTTCTAGCAATTCTCGATTACCTGGAAGAGAATGCCAAAAAGCATTAAGTCCGCTCTTTGTAATTATTTTTAGGTATACAATAAAGCGTAAATAAATAACTAAATATGAATTTGCGCCGACTGTTTAGCCCATACGCTGGCATGGTTCTTGATAATTCTTATTGATACTTAAATTTTGAAAGGAAGAAAGATCTATTTATTTGATCTTTTGGAATTGTTTACGCCCATATTTTGTGTAAATATACTGTACATTTTTTCCGATAGTTATGATATTTTCTGAAATATAATCAACGAAAGGCTATTCGATATTCCTCGCAAGCCCCTTTCGCATTATCGTATTATTTAAGTCGATTTATTCCATATCGGTCACATAATATCGAGGGCCTGTCGAGAAAAGAAGACATTGAAAGCTTATTCGAAGTCGATAATATATTATTATGTATTTATCAAATTATATTTAAGTAATTTACCCAGAATACATTTTTATTTCTTTACGTTGAAATCAAATGCTGTAAGAAATTCAAGTATACAAAAAAACCCATTATCGGGCAAATGAATAAAAAAAAATATGTAAATTTGTCGCATTATCGTTACGTTAAGTTCTATATTAATAATTTAAATTTCCTTATTAAACTACTATTTTAAATCAAGTTTCCTCACAAAACAAGGTTTCTTTTAAGAATAAACGATCAAAATAATTTTAAGGAACATATTTTATGTAATTTTTAATTTAAATTGTAAATCAAAAATTATTAAAAAATTGTAAGCGTGAAAAATGTATTATCATATCGTCTTTTGAAATGTAGGTACAAGTATTTGTTAAAAACATTTTCACCTAAAATAAAAGATGTATTACAAATCAAAAGTTACAGTTGTATGAATAAAAACAATTCAATCGTTTCACTTGACTTTTGAAAAATTTGACATTATACTAAGCTCAATATCATTTAAATATTATCAGACTTTGATTTAAACTCAAATTCAAAATATTTATTTCATTATACATTTAGTGTTAATTTATTTTTCAAAGTTGTTTTTCGACGTGTCTTACAACTAAACCTCCTTTTTCGGGTTAATACAATAATTTTTATATTTTATAGGCCTCTACCGAACATAAGTTACATACTGAACCAAAATTATCAAATAAAGTTGTTAGTTATATTACAATTAAACAAAATAATCAAAATTATATGTTTTTTTAAAATAAATAATTGAATTTATTTACTGTAGAGTATTCCATTTATGTAGATATTTATCCACATCGTAAAAACAGATTTGTATTTATTTTAAACATCTTATTAAAAATAAATTATCTTATAAATATCTTTGATTAAAGTGAAAGTATTCCAACCAAAACATAAAACTCCTCAACCTTGGTTATAAAAGAGTAAACTCTTTTTTTTTTTTTTTTTTTTTGAGATTTCGAAGGACGGGCTTTGCTCTTAAACGTTTACGAAATGGAATCTCAGCGTCCGTTTATTCGCTGATAGAAAACGTGCCCTGCGACTGATGGCTCGTACCCGCCATACTACGTAGGGTCGATAGAACATGATGATAAAATTCGGATAAGTTTCTCCCTCTTGAACGTTACTCACTTTTCTTGCTTGAACTACGATATTTTACCGTTATGTCTGTTCTTATCATGAACTATACGAGGCTGGCACTAGGTATACGGTAAAAATACATAATATGTATTTTATTTAAGTTTATTATATTAGTTATTTCTGGATATCGACATCAGCGCCACATTCCGGGTTCTATTATAAATGTAAACCGTCCAGGGACCTACTCAAAGACACACAAAAAAATTTTAGTCGGGTGCTTAGGAGTGCAATTAAGAGGTTATAAAGATTATTACTCTTAAACCAACAAACACACAGAAAGACGGCATGCTGTATTCATACAAGCCAAAAACATGCTCAACTTATTGTTAGAACGTGCATACGTACACATCATATGTATCTAAAATCATTTGTAGCCAACAACATTGTATTAGATGCATATGTGTGCGTCCAGAAGTGAACTTTTACGGGCTGTTAAAGAAAAAAAGAAGTTGGTTGTGTGTGAGTGCGTGTCGAGAAGTTGAGTATGGTTTTTGCATCACTTGAAATATACTCAGAGCTCCGTCTTTCTTTTTTGATTTTTCATTTTGATTCGTCATCAAGAATAGATGTAGATGTCTATGGGCTACAGAAACCACTTAACACCAAGTGGACTGTATGCTCGTTTGTTATTATTATTGTTTTTTGTAGGCTAGGATAAGCCTACAAAGAACAATAATAATAAGCGCTTGCCTTGAATTTGAAAACCCGTTCAGAAATGAGAGTAGGCTTGTTCGCAGCACTGCGACATAATATAAAGATTGTTATATTACATTACAGTGAAGTACTGAGTGCAATATTATAAATTTGTGATGTTTGCCAACCCTAACCATGGGACCGATAAAGAAAATTGTGTGTTGCGATAAACTTCCCGCTTTTATAAGCTATACTCGAGATAGTTTAGTTAGGAGGGCGTGCGTCGGACTTTACGAACTAGTGACAGTAAACTTGATGTAAAATAGAATGGAATAATATTTTATTCAATATATATTTTATATAACTCTTAATAAAAGTATTTTTTTACTTTTCTCGCAACTCTTTACAGGGCTGTGAAAAACGCTTAATTTACCTTTAAGAGACTGCCACGCGAGAACCACGAGAGAAAAGGGCAGGGAAAAATCCCCACCCTTTTGTTTAAAACTTCAAGAAATGAGATTGTAGTAGCTACTTATAATATATACAATAAGTGTAACTTAGCTGCAAATAAATAGTAAAAGTATACAATGAAATCAGTATATTATATTTAAATTATACTTTTTAATGTAAGTAAAAATTCAAAAGTAAAACGAATAAGAAATTTTTAAATGGCGGCTGTTAACTTATACATTTTCTTTTTCGATATAGGTATTTGTTACAAACGTCATACCAGAAAGTTCTAAAAGACAGATTTTCTCACTCAACTATCGCGTCAACGTGTTCGAGGATGTCCTACTTTCTTTGTTCTTTCAAAATATGCTAAGAATCTTTGTGACTCAGTGACAGACGTAAGACGTTTCGGTCCAGTGCTAATTACACCGGAATAAGAAAATCCCCTTTTCGTTAACAAAGTTCTGTGACCTTTTTACATAAATGAAGGTACCTAAAAGCCAAGAAATATAAATCGTAAACTGTAGAAAATACTAAATCAGAATGGGTTCTTTACTTTATGTTTAGAAGAATATTGCATATTTCATTGCTTGTTAAAACGTTACGATTTTACGCGAATACTATGCATACGGACTTTATCGCGTTTATTTTAAATTAATTTATTTTTAAATATGGAATAAAACAAATTTAACGCATTTTATCGCGTTACATTATCAGCTTGCGGCAGTCCGCTGTTGGACATAAGGGCTTATTACATTATTCAATTTTTAGGAAATCTAATTAGGAAATTGGAAAGTGTAATCATAGTTAGAACAGTTAGGATCCGATTTAAAGTTGGAGGTCCCGACCGCTCTACTTTCTAAATTGTCTACAATTTAGGACAGTGTAATCGCAACGTTACGATTTAGAATGACCAGTCGGCGCCCGCGCTTCGACCTGAGTGGATGTCTTGACTGCGCGTGCGACATTTTTTTGCGATGGCGAGTGAAGCGACAGAACTGAGCAGTGGTTCATGTGGCAGCATGTCCACAGAAAAAGAGGTGTTATTACAAATTATAGACCTGTATAGGGTAAATGCCCTATTTGTATAATAAAAATGATGAAAACTATTTAAAAAAAGCAATGCGTGAAGAGGGCTTCAAGGTGTTGTTAAATATTTACAAATACAATGACAAGTATTCTTTAACCCAGCATATTCTCTTTTTTCTTTTTTTAATATCCATTGTTCCCACCACGGCTAAGACAAGTCCTATTTTCTGCTGTTTTGATAAATACGGCGCCATCGATCAAACGTGCATCCCCGTCGATACTTCTTTTACGAATGTGCTTCGTCACGATTTAGAATTCAATTTAGTGTAATGTGATCACTAGCTTCCAATTTAGGTTCCTAATTAGATTTTCTAAAAATTGGATAATGTAATAAGCGCTATAGGCCTCTTCCAAGACGCACCACTTAGCTCGATCTTCGGCTTCACGCATCCAGTTTCTATAAGACAGCTTGCGCAGATTGTCACTCCATCTGGTCAGGAGGCGTTACACGCTGCGTTTTTTATAGAATATTGAATACAAACGAGCACACGGTCCATCTTATGGTAAGTGGATGCTGTGGCCCATAGACATATATGATTAAGAATCAAACTGCAGATGCGTTGTCACCACTAAAGACTAAGTTAGAATGCGTTCCCCGTTCGTTTCCCGTAAAACGGTCATTGGTTCTCTTCACTATATGAAACACAGCAGCATTAAGCTGCAGTTTTACGCTGGTTGTCTGTTAGAGCATGGTCCTACCCCAGTAGAGCCGAACCATTCATGTTACAACAATAATAATATAGCTGCAGCACAGTGGAGTAGCGTGCTTTAGAAGGGCCCTGTATTAAAATTTGTCAGGAGGACCAAATGAAGGGTAAAGATTTTTCACAAAAGGAACAAAAACTCTCGCATTGAATAAAATAATTATATATTGATTATTACTTACAATTAATACTCCTAGGAACTAAGCTAGCCAAACAATTTAAACCAACATCCTGTCCCATAGAAGTCCTTAGATTTTTTTGTAATGCGACTGATATTGAAGCTATATTTGTTTTGCAAAAGAGAGCCGTACGAGCGATTTATAATCTAAATTGTAAAGAGTCCCTCAGAGAAAAATTTAAAGAAATAAACATATTAACTTTGGCATCGCAATATATTTATGAAGATGTAATGTAGGTACATAAAAACATAAAAAGCTTAAATAAGAATAAGGATGTTCATACCTTAAACACTAGGAACAAACATAAGCTTGTAATGCCACTTACTAGACTCCACAGAATTAGTAATTCATTTATGGGGCAATGCATACGCTTTTCCAAAATCCCAGAACATGTTCAAAGTTTGTCAATAAACAAGTTTAAAAGTTTTATTAAAGAAAAACTGTACAAAAAGGGTTATTATAATATCAAGGAATATATGAATGAAAATAACCCCTGGGAATAAGGTGATCGCACTAATGCTGGTTCTATGAAAATTCATTTAAAATTGTATAAACAAAATTATTGTTAAGTGAAATTATGTTTAAAAAAAAAGTCTCGCTGGGTTTCTTGCTGGTTCTTCCCAGGACAGAGGTATTTTCCGAACCAGTGGTAAATAAAATAATGACTTTCAATAAGTATTATGTAATAATCCATATTGAATAAAAATCATTCTATTCTATTCTATTCTTTTGCTTACATACGTTCGGGGCCTCTGTAGCCCAGGGACCCCGTATCATTGATACGGCTGATACGGCGGTAGCTACGCCCCTGCTGCAGCATGACTCTACCACTTTCGCCAAGACGCGGTCTCCACTCCATAACACGTCTGCTCTACCGGTTTTTACTTCTGTGACAAACAAGACCAACCCATTGTCACTTCAGTTTACAAGCATGGAAGGCTATGTAACAATAATCTTGTCTCTCCAGTGGATTTCTTCATTTCGAATGTTTATCTATAACAAAAACTTCAAGCATAGCTCTTTCTACACCTCGCTGAGTGACTTTGAACTTGTGGAGTAGCACATTTAATTTAAAAAAAAATATTGCTGACATTTCGGGCATTGTACAACGATTTATCGCTGATGTGAAGCGCATTCCTACAGAATGATTCACGAGGCTATTGAAAAAAAAAACTTAATTTCAATAGAGAAAATGGCTGGGTGCTGCTATCTGTTTGTACCCCATAATTAATGAAATTAAATTCAAACACAAAAATTATTCTACTATAGTAATACTACTGCAAGACTTCAAGAAACTGTTAACTCATTTTATCTAGAATGAGCTTGTAGAATGCTCGAAATGACGGGAATTAAAAGTTAAAATTAAATGTGATAAAATTCGTAAAATGAGTTTTATTCCATGTGCGTAAATTTAAGAAACCATTACTTTAAATTACCGACGTTTTGAGTACATTAATTTAAGCACTCATGAACAATTCACATATATAATATTTTAGATTAAACAACTGTGAAAGCAAACAAAATTTATTATATTATCTAAATTTGTTATTGACATAAATGTACTTACGATTCTGTAAGAGCAGGGAATATGGTTTTCGAACTAGTGACATGTCTACGAAGTACTAACCAGCGCCTAGTGCCTCGTCTTTTTTAATTTTATGTTTAGTTTTTTATATGTATATCCATAAAATTATACAAGATATTTATTGTAACTACCAGGTCGTAATATGCGCATCAGCAACAAAGGCCTTTATTTCAGAATAAAAAAAAGATATTATTTATTACCTATTGGACATTCTTTATTACGTACAAAATCCATAACACATTTCAAAACACTATTTCGATGTCGAATGTGTATTGAGATTTAAAACTAATCTCCTTAACAATCCCTAGTTAGTTTGTTTAATAGAAATAAGGGTGACGAACGAGCACACAGCCTACCTGAAGGTTAGTAAATGCTGAGGCCTAACGACACCTGCATCTATAAAGAATCAAATGCAGATGCGTTGTCATCCTCTGAGAACTATGATGAAACACCGTTTTAACTGTAAAAGGGTTCTCCGTTTTTAGTCACTCTTTAATCAATCCATAAGAGTATTGATGCTACTTGACGCTGGTATTATGTGGAAAAAATCGTGTAGTAGCACTATAAGAATTTTGCTTACCCTATTACGTGCCATAAGTGCCGTAAGACACGACAAAGAGAAACTGCAACAGAAATTGGGCAGCACCACCTTACTGATAATCATTTAAAATTATTAAAAAAAAGAAACTACGGTTGCCAAACCTCCTGCCAAGCGTGGCAACTATAATAGCCAAAATTCAGCTGCAGCGAAGCTCTGCCACGCGCAAAGTTTACTTTGTGTTAGGTCACATTTCAACCTTGGCGGCAGTTAGGTTGTATCTAACCCCTTACTTTTTTCTGCCACCTAGTAGTAGTGCACCGTTGCCATGCCCCGGTTTGAGTGGTAAAAGAGTATTACTGAATAATGTGATGCAATTCATCACTGTCCTCAGGCTTGATAAAACACCTGTAAATTTCTACGTTTGGAAGTTTATTGCGGGTATACGTGGACTACTTTAGTTGAAATGTTAGCTTGTTTTGAACTTACTTTAAAAAGGAGGAGGTAATCAATTCGACTGTTTTTTTATGTGCCTTTTCTCTTTCCTCAGAACGTTTTTCTAGGTGAACCCATTTTGATCATTCTTTTATCATTTGAAAGCCGGTGCTTTTTATGTGATTTGACCAGTAGTTTTTGAATTAGCCTCAATAATGCGTATTTAATTGACTACAACTACATTGATGATGTTCTCATTATACGTGGTAGAGCCATGCTGCAGCTATATTATGATTGTAGCACGAATGGGTAGGCTCAACCGGGGATGGACCTCGCTTTCACATAATACCACCCTAAAATAGCAGCTTAACGCTGCTATGTTTCGTATGGTGAGTTTAGAGTACCGGAAACTTTTTTTACTGGAAACGAGGCGTTCCATCTTAGTCCTCACGGGTGACAACGCATCTGCATTTGGTTTCGTAATCGAAGATAGATGTAGATGTCTATGAGCCACAGCAACCACTTACTATCAGGTGGACTATGTAGTTTGTCACCTTTATCGTATAAAAAAAATTATATTGAAGTCGGTTGTACAAAATTATGATTTTACCACTTGAGTTTTGTTTGCAACCCTTATCTTTATATATGTATATAATTCTTCAGTCCGTGCGTATGTGACTGAACTCCTCCTAAATGGCTAGATTAATTATGAAGAAATTTTTGTGTGTGTTTATTGGGTCCCTGGATGGCTAAGATTTACAATTAGACCCGGTAGGTGGTGCCGTAGTCGTGTCCCAAAAATCACTAGTGCGTAACCAGGATGTATCGCTAGCATTATTAAAATATTTAAAAATTTTGTGCAACCAACTTCAACATAAATTATTAAGGATAACTCAAAAACTATTGGTCAGACCTTGATCAATAGTTTTTCAAATTTATATGGGACCACATGTGAAGCACCAGCTTTCAAATAAAAAAAATCATCGAAATCGGTTCACCCAGTAAAAAGTAATGAGGTAACACACATTAAAAAAAAACATACAGTCGAATTGAGTACCGGCTCCTTTTTGAAATCGGTAGAAAATGCATGGTGCCTACAAGCCTCCAACCAACCTCCTTCTCTATCTGGGAATCCGTCTGGGTACGTACCACCCTCTTACCTATTTGGACAAGTAGCAGGGTGTGCACAGCTGTGTTCATCATCACCCTATTATTAAGTTCATGTACACAGTAATAAATCATAAAAAGTTTAAGCTGTTCACAGACTAAGTTCAGCATTTTGCGTTCATATCAGAATAATGACAAATAAATCTTACAAAAGTTACTTTTCTCAATACTTGGGAGTTCGGAATGTTTGTATTTGTTAAATATATTAAATTGATCAAACATTCTATTTGTACTTTAATTCACTGGAATTTAAAAAAAAATTACAAACGAGATGCGCTTCTTGGAAAAAAGCTCAGGACATTATAGAGTCCGCCAACACACTTTGAAACAAACAGCAAACAACTTTTACTGTCCGAAGACTCTTTACTTTCCTTTAAAAAAATTATTTCCGATCAGCTGCTTATTTGAAGCAAAATATAATTAAAATAAAAAAAGATTATGGATTTTATTTTTTGTTTGGCGTTCAAAAGTGTTTATTGAGACTTCGAGCTGATTAGATTTTCATGTCAATGGGTTAAGCCGTTTTGAAGATTTTCAAAAAATAAAAACCAAAATAATAAAAATTTCATAGATTTTCGAGCGTTGCGCTCGAAAATAAGCGGGAAGTGCCAGGGACAGCCTGCAGGGTCAACCGTTTTTAGATTTTTTGCACAAAACTTAAGTGCTTAATATAAAACTGAAGTAACGGCTCCGTGGCGCTGGGGCCGCGGGTTAGAATCTCGCACAGAACTAGTATTTTTATGGCCTACAAATAATAGTTCCAAGTCTGGATCTTTGCCCTTGTGAAATTTATGTATGTATACTGCCCCCACGATACAGGAGTAAATACTAGTGTGGAGGTGACCTTTGTTAAAAGAAATATGAAAAAAGACAAGAAATGACAAAGTAATTTGCAGTCCACCTGACAGAATTATTAGCAGCAGCAGTATAAATTAGAATAGACTAGAATATAATAATTTTTATTCAGTATATATCAAAAGAGTACTAATTGAAAGTCTAAATGACTCTACCAATAGTTCGGGAAATACCTCTAACCTGGGGAGGACATTCCATAGACATCTGCAGCCATCTTTAAACAAAGAAATGTACAGTTGTCACCTCTGAGGACTAAGATAGAATTCCTCACAGCCTGTAATGTTATACCGGATAACTACAGCCTTTAGAACACACAGCATACTGCTATTTGGCGGCAGAATATACGGAATATACGGAAGGTACGAAAGGTAAGGACCACCTAAGAATACACGGACTCTAAGTCATCACCTAAAAATACACGGACTAAAAGTTTACACCTAAAAATACGCGGACACCAAGACTACACCTAAAAATACGCGAACTCTAAGGCATCAGTTAAGAATACACGGACTCTAAGCCATGACCTAAAAATACACGAACTATAAGTCTACACCTAAACTAAGTCATCACCTAAAATACATCACCTAAAAATACGCGGACACTAAGTCTACACCTAAAATACGCGAACTCTAAGGCATCAGTTAAGAATACACGGACTCTAAGTCATCACCTAAAAATACACGAACTATAAGTCGACACCTAACTAAGTCATCACCTAAAATACATCACCTAAAATACACGGACTCTGAGGCATCACCTAAAAATACATCACCTAATAATACACAGACTCTGAGGCATCACCTAAAAATGCACGGACTCTGAGGCATCACCTAAAAATACACGGACTCTGAGGCATTACCTAAAAATACACGGACTCTGAGGCATCACCTAAAAATACACGGACTCTGAGGCATTACCTAAAATTACACGGACTCTGAGGCATCACCTAAAAATACACGGACTCTAAGTCTACACCTAAACTAAGTCATCACCTAAAAATACACGGACTCTGAGGCATCACCTAAAATAACGGACTTTTCGTCTACACCTAAATTAAGTCATCAGCTAAAATACATCACCTAAAAATACACCGACTCTGAGGCATCACCTAAAATACACGGACTCTAAGTCTACACCTAAAAATACGCGGACTCGAAGTAATCACCTAAAAATACCCGAACTCTAAGGCATCAGCCATGTCGTCGGAAGCTATCCCCTCCCCGTGCTTGTCCTCGGGGACTTCAATGCCAAGAACTTGGCTTGGGATTCTCGTCGTACAGATGTGCGGGGTAGGATGGTGGAAGACTGGGCTCTGGAGACAGGCCTGGTCGTCCTAAATCGGGGTTCTGTCCCCACGTGTGTGCGGATGCGGGGCGAGTCGGTGGTGGACATTTCGTTCGCTAGCCCCGCTCTGTCGCGTCATGGAGGGGGTGGAGACCTACTCCGACCACCGGTACATCCGGTTTGACGTCTCCACCCAGCCCTCGAGCGCGCCAGTCCAATAGGCCCTGAGTGGTCCGCGTTGGGCGCTGAAGCAGCTGGACCGGGAGCTCCTCCTGGAAGCCTCGATCGTGCAGGCCTGGGTGTCATCACCGGATAGGCCTGCCGACGTCAATGATGAGGCAGGGTGGTTCCAGGAGGCCATGTCCGAGATATGTGACGTGGCAATGCCCCGCGTCCGGCCAGGAAGCGCCCGGCGTCAGGTGTATTGGTGGTCGCGTGAGCTGACGTCTCTGCGCGAGGCGTGAGTCGCCGCGCGGCACCTGTACGCCAGGCATCGCAGGCTCCGCATTCGTCCACCGAATGCGGCAGCCATTGAGGCGGAGCTGTACGAGGGATACAGAGCGGCGAAGACCGCCCTCCGGGAGGCTGTCATGCGGGCCCGGGATCGGGCCCGTGAGGAGATGCTGGAGACTCTCGGCAGAGATCCATGGGGGCGCCCTTACAAGATGGTGCGGGATAAACTCCGCACCTGGGCCCCCCTGCTGACGCAGAGTCTCCGGCCTCAGCTCGTGGAGGACGTGGTGAGCGCTCTGTTTCCTGCGCGAGGGGAACATCCGCCCCCGCCTATGGCTCCGCCACCTGCGGTGCCGGAAGCGGACCACCAGGACGACGACGACGGCATCCCGGAAGGGACCGGGGTAGACCTGAGAGTGGCGGTACGTAGGCTCAAGGCCAGGAATACCGCCCCAGGACCCGATGGCTTGCCTGGCAAAGCCTGGGTCCTGGCCTCGGAGGCTCTCGGGCCCCGACTGGAGGGGCTCCTAAGTGCATGCTTGGAGAGAGGCCAATTCCCGCTTCGTTGGAAGACGGGGAAGCTGGTCCTCATTCGGAAGCCGGGGGCGCCCTGCGGACTCTCCGTCTGCATACCGGCCTTAGGTGCTGCTCGACGAGGTGGGCAAGCTCTTTGAAAGAGTCATTGCAAACCGCCTCGCCGAGCACCTTGCGGGGACGGGGCCGGATCTTGCGGAACACCAGTTTGGTTTCCGCAAGAGGCGCTCTACGGTGGACACCATCATGCGCGTGAGAGCCCTCATGACGGGGGATGCAGTGGCCAGGGGGGGGGGCTGTTTTGGCGGTGTCTCTCGACATCGCCAACGCCTTCAACTCCATGCCCTGGAGCTGCATTAGGGAGGCACTCCGGTATCCGGTATCGTATAGTCGGGGACTATCTGACGGATAGGGCCGTCATCTACCCCGGTCGCAACGGTGAGTGGAACCGGCGAGAGATGTCGTGCGGTGTCCCACAGGGTTCGGTTCTGGGGCCGCCCCTGTGGAACATCGGTTACGACTGGGTGCTGCGCGCCGACCTCCCTACCGGCGTCAGCGTAGTTTGTTACGCTGACGACAAGCTGGTACTGGCACAGGGGGGGTCGTACGAGGCGGCGGCGGAAACTATAACACGCGGGGTTGCGATAGTCGTTGAGAGGATCCGGCAGCTGGGTCTTGAGGTGGCTCTGCACAAGTCCGAGGCCATGCACTTCCATGGTCCTCGGAAGAGGCCACCACCGGGATCCTCAGCGATGGTAGGAGGGGTATCCATCGGCGTCGAGTCGACGTTGAAGTACCTAGGACTCGTCCTCGACGGCCGATGGAACTTCGTTGAGCACTTCCGACGTTTGGCTCCCAAACTGGAACGGATCGGGGCTGCCTTCAGGCGGCTCCTGCCGAACCTGGGGGGGCCAAACGCCTCCTGCCGGAGGCTCTACGCGGAGATTGTGCGGTCCATGGCCCTTTACGGGGCCCCGGTGTGGGCGCGTGGTTTGGCGCGGCTTGCCGTCCACCACCTGAACGCGCCCCAAAAGGTGGTTGCCGTGAGAATGGTTCGCGGCTACCGCACGATCTCCCGCGAGGCAGCGTGCCTCCTTGCCGGATTGCCGCCATGGGATCTGGAGGCGATAGTCCTCGCGCGCCTGCACGAATGGCGCGCGGAGGCACTATGCCGGGGGGAAACCCCGCTGCCGCGGCAAGTTGTCGTGCAGCGGACAGACTTCCAGCATGATCTCATGGCGACATGGAGAGAGCGACTGTCGCAACCCCGTGTTGGGCACGCCACTATAGCGGCGATAAGACCCCTCTTTGAGGAGTGGCTTGAGAGACGCCACGGCGTCCTCACCTTCCACCTGATGCAGATCCTCACCGGACACGGTGTGTTCGGGAGGTTCCTGCACCGAATCGGGCGGGAGGAAATGCCCGGGTGCTCCCACTGCGAGGATCGACCGGAGGACACGGTGGAGCACACCGTGGAGGTGTGTCCTGCCTGGTCGGAGCACCGCCGTGTCCTCGTAGCGGCGATAGGCGGCGGCGACCTCTCGCGTCCGGCCCTGGTCGAAGCCATGGTCCGGAGCGAGACGGAATGGGATGCCGTCACCACCTTCTGCGAAGCAGTGATGCTAGCGAAGGAGGTGGCGGAGCGGGAGAAGGAGAGAGCAGCAGCTTTCCATTCCCGGCCGCCGCGGGAGACGCCCCGGGCGTCGGGGGCTACGTCGTGGCCACCGTAGGCGCGGGCCTGTGGACGGCGAGCAATGGGTAGCTCGCCGTCCGTCCGTCTAACGACAACAGGCCGTGTCGACGGCGCGTTTTGTTCCACGCGCGTCTCAAAGAGCTGTCAGCAGCGTGAAGGGGCCCGCAAGGGCCGACGCCTGCCGGGGCTGCGGGCTGTTCGAAAGAGATACCGCGGCTCCGGAACGTAAGGGCACTGATGGTTGAAGGAACACGGATGGTTTTTAGTCAGTAAAAGTCTGACACTCCCTTCCGCTCCACCCAGAGCGGTAGGCGTCATTTGATGATTTTCCATCCGCAAAAAAAAAGGCATCAGCCATAAAGTCCTCTAAGTCATCACCTAAATAAACGCGGACTCTAAGTCATCACCTAAAAATACACGGACTCTAAGGCATCACCTAAAAATGCACGGACTCTGAGGCATCACCTAAAAATACACGGACTCTGAGGCATTACCTAAAAATACACGGACTCTGAGGCATCACCTAAAAATACACGGACTATAAGTCATCACAAATAATACATGAACTCTAAGGCATCACCTAAAAATACACGAACTCTAAGGCATCACCTAAAAATACACGAACTCTGAGGCATCACCTAAAAATCCACGGACCAGAGTCCTCACCTAAAAATACACGAACTCTAAGTAACCACAAATAGTACACGAACTCTAAGTCATCACAAATAATACACGAACTCTAAGGCATCACCTAAAAATACACGAACTCTAAGGCATCACCTAAAATTCAACAGTGGTAGAGCCACGCGGCAGCTTTTGCTGTCGCACGGATGGGCCACCTCGAACCGTGGTGGTACCACGACCTCACAGAAAACCAGCGTGAAGTAGGGGTTTACCTTTGCGTTTCGCTTGGTGAGTGCAGGTGGCCGGAGGCCCTTTTTACTGGAAATGAGGCATTCCATCTTAGTCCTCACGAGTGACAACGCATCTACATTTTGATTTGTAATAGAGGATAGATGTAGATGTCTATGGGCCGCAGTAACCACTTACCATCAGGTGGACTGTGTGCTCGTTTGTAACTAAAAAAAAAACAAAAAAAACACGGACTCTGAGGTATCACCTAAAAATACACAGACTCTGAGGCATCACCTAAAAATACGCGGACCATAAGGCATCACTTAAAAATACACGGACTCTAAGGCATCACCTAAAAATACACGGACTCTAAGGCAGAAAGGGAGTTCTACCACCTAGTTGAAGAATATTTAGGCAAACAAAACGATCTATAAAACCCGCGTAAAAGAACACATAGCTGACGTGAAGCACCAACGTTCCGGGAAGTCTGCAGTTTGTGATCATATCCTAGACGGCCCCCGCCATTACATAAGATTTGATAAACCACAAATTCTAGCGAAAGAACATCGATTCCTGCCAAGGATGATACGTGAGGCTATTGAAATTAAAAAAAAACATCCTAATTTCAATAGAGAGTGAGGCTGGGTACTACCACCTGCTTGGGATCCTGTAATTCATAAAATTAAAACTAAACCCAAGTATACCACTGCAAGACTTCAAGACACAGTTAGTTCATTCTGCGTAGATCGGACCAAAATTATTAATTAAAAAAACTGAAGGTACTCCGGTTTAACTCTGACATCGGGACTTCAATCACCTCAGTCCCCCGTGACCACGGTTGCTGGAAAGCAACCGAAACGTCGGGAATATAAAATAAGTTAATAAAACGCGATAAAATCCGTAAAAATAGTTTTATTCAATGTGTAGTGTTCGCGTACATATAAGAAATCATTATGAGAATATTATGTCTTTACTTCCGACAAATGGCGGTATTACCATCGCGTTTAAGTCAGACGTAAAATACTAATAGACCCGTGACGGGTAGCAAAGTCGAAGGTGCGAGACGTCTGGTTCTGTGATCTTCAATTCCATAACCATGTCCAGCAGTTGATTTGACGGCTCCGTGGCGCAGTGGCTTAGTAATAAGTTGCGGCGTTGAGAGTCGCGAGTTCGAAACCTCGCGGAACTATTTGTATGACCTTTAAATAATTGTTCTGGATCTGGATGTTTGTCTTTGTGAAATTTATATTTGTAAGCTGCCTCCACAATACAAGAGAAAATCCCAGAAAAGACTGTGAAAACGTAAAGAAAAGAAAATAAAGATAAAGAAGAAGAATCTATACACCTCTAGACATCTATAATATATACAAATAAATAAAATTGAAGTGTCTGTTTTTGTAATGTCAAAATAACAGATTTTTATTAAATGCATATGAAATTTTAAACGGTACTAAGTATAACAGAAACACATTTTTTTTTTAAATTTTTGTCTAACTGTTTGTTCCGGCTCTTCTCCGAAACGGCTCGACCGATTTCGACGGGACCTTCATTGGCAGAAATATAAGGAGTAACTTAGGCTACTTATATTTTAGAAAAACAATTAAGGTTCCGTGATACGTAATTAAAACCTTAAATTACACACGGGCGACGTCACTGCTGGCCGGATGAGGAAGCTCAAGGTCGCTCAGCGAGCTATGGAGAGGGCTATGCTCGGAGTTTCTCTGCGTGATAAACTCAGAAATGAGGATATCCGCAGTAGAACCAGAGTGACCGACATAGCCCAACGGATTAGTAAGCTGAAGTGGCAATGGGCCGGCCATATAGCTCGAAGAACCGACAACCGATGGGGAAGAAAGGTTCTCGAGTGGCAGCCTCGTACCGGCAGGCGAAGTGTAGGGCGTCCCCCCACTAGATGGAGTGACGACCTTGTAAGATATGCAGGAAGTCGATGGATGCAGGTGGCTCAGGACAGTGCTTTGTGGCATTCTTTGGGGGAGGCCTATGTTCAGCAGTGGACTTGTGAAGGGCTGTAATGATGATGATGATGATGATGACGTCGCGGAGAACAGCTAGCAAGAAATAAAATCACCCGTGTCAGGTCTTTAAGTTACCTAAACCTTTAACAGGTTCCATGCATTCGTTACAGTTCAGCTTTACTATTTATAATGCAAGTTATTCAATCACCTCTACTTTCTCTAAGCCGCTTATATTACAAGCAACAACGTCACTGGTATCTTAAAACGAAATATTTGTCACGTCCGTTTATCATTTAAAATACCTGTCGTCACGCAACGAGTCTTCAGATTATTTTTAAGTGTTATGGTTTGTCACTAACCAAATATATGCGTTTGGCTCCACAATTTGTATTCCTGTTAGCTGAATAAAAATAATCTTTACTGCAACAATTTAGAATTGAATTCCGATTAAATTAAAATGTACGGTCACCAAAATAATTTAGTTGTCGCATTGATTTTATTCCGTATTACCGTTGTTTCAAGTTTTCACTGGCTCGAATGCAGTGTAACAGAATGTGGCGGCGACTGATTTATCGTCCCGTTTAGCACCCGACCGTGCCGCATGCTTCTGTCCGGGAGTAGGGGACCAGTTAACACATTTAGGTACATCACGTTTGAAATATTCGAGCGTTTTAATTGCTTCTAAAGAAAACAGACAAAGCTTAAGTCTTTGTCACTACACATTATTGTATTTCTATATTGTAGTGTTTTTAACACAAAACGGCTGGTTTAATATTTATTAAACGTTTCTGTACTGTAAACTTTGATCCACTATACTTTAAAATTTATTATTCTCATTTTTTCATTTGTTTATTTACACAACAAAATACAGAAACAATCATATAGTGAGTTCGTACAAAGATTCTACTTATTCCATGGTTTAACTTACTTTAACTTACTCCTTTTGAATCAGCACAAAATCCACTGTAAATTTACTAGGAGTTAGAGCTTTTTGTTAATAAGTTCATGTAGGTTTTTTCCATATATCTGTCGCCAAGCAGAAGGATATACACTACTGTGTGCCAGTTTGAAGAGTAAGAGTAAGTCACTCTAATGTCTATATATAAAAATCAATTGCTGTCCGTTAGTATCGCTAAAACTCGAAAACGGCTCAAACGATTTTCGTGATTTTTTTTTGTGTGCATTATGCAAATTGCGTACTTACAAACATATGGAGAAACAGAGAACCTTCTTTTTGAATTCGGTCGGCTTTTTGCCTTTACGACTGCATTTCTGCTGAACTATGTACAGTTGCTTGATGTTCAGGTCAATGATCACATAACAAGATATCTTGCATTTGTTAGTGCAATAACAAAGTACACACAATAACCCCAATATGTTACACCTGTCATAATCAAGATGTTTATGCACCTGTTTACCAAGAGACCTTGGCATTTCCCATAGAAGACTTCTACAACACCCACGGATCGAAACAGGTTCATAGCAATAACATTATCCTGGCTAAGCGGTCAAGTGTACTTAGTACTTACCTACTTGGTCACGGGTCTTAAGTTTCAAACTTTGTCATAGTCGATATTTCATGAAAATCATATTAAGTTATTCTGACATGGGGTTTGGAGTTATGTCTCTGTTTTGTTATCTTTTTTGTGTAATATTACAGTTTTCTTTCATAGAAAAATATGAAAAACGAGCACACAGTCCACATGTTCGTAAGAAGATGCTGTGGCCCATAGACATTTACATTTATCCTCGATTAAGAATCAAAATGCAGATACATTGTCACCCTTGAAGACTAAGATGGAATGCCTCGTTTCGAGTAAAAAGGTTTCCCGGAGTGATAACAGAGGTAGAGGATATGATGATGATCTATAAAAGGCTAATGCAGTCTACAGATACCAGCAAAAACATCAAAGTTAAAGTCATTTTTGCATTCACAAGTAAACATAAGATAGCTTCAGATTGTAGGGTAAAATATATTAATAGTCGTTAGAGTATAGGGATGACAAAAATAAATAATAATATGAATTTAATTTAATTATATACACCGTTAACCTTTTTTATATTGAAGTGACAAACAAACTTACTGTCCAACGAATGGTAAGTGGCTACTGCAGTCCATGGACACTTGCAGCCAACTTCAAACAAAAAAGGCTACAGTTCGCCTCTAAAGACTAAAATCGAATGCCTCTCTACCTGTAACCATGCTGACTCTCTATACTCTTCAGATCGGAACACAGAGGTGCAACCACTGTCATTTAGTGGTACAAATAAGTAAAAGATGCTATCTTGTATCTACCCACACGTACTCAGACAGAAACGGGGTCCCAACACGTAGAAAAATTAAAATCTGTTGATATTTTAATATTTAAAATTTCTTAATATTTAAATTTTTACATACATACATAAACACTCACGTCTGTCACCCAGAGGGGTAGGCAGAGACTATGGACTTCCATTTGGCACGATCCTGACATACCTCTCTCGCTTTCTCCACATCCATATACCTACGCAAACACGCTCGTCGGTTAAAGGTGCTCTTGATTTGGCCCATTTTCAATATGTCGCCAATTTGGTCGATAAACTTTCGCCTAGGGCCTCCCTTCTCGACTCTGCCATTCACCTCTGCAACATAAATTTGCTTTGTCAGTTTTTCCTCATTCATTGACACTTTTTAATTTTTCTAAGTTAATAATTGTAAAAAAATGAATTGTAATGAAACGAAAAAAAAGGTTGTTTAATTGAATTTGATAAAATTTGGGCGCGTACCAGACAGGTCGAGTCTTCAGTTCTTATCTCACCTTTTCCATTTCAATACTCAGGGGTAATAAGTAGATCTTATTAAGATTAACCAGAGAAATTAATTAGAGAATGAGTTGGACTTCTTGGCCACTCCTATTTCTATAAAACGGTACAAATCTCTTAGTGATATAAATGATAATATATAGCGCATTTAGTTTAGATGTAAATATTTTCAACCCACGCAAAACAACGGCGACTTTTAGTGTTTTCTAAGTAGGTACCTATTTATAAATAAAATTCACACTGTCCTATGACAAGTCGCTGTTCAAATAGTAAAAAAAGGTGTGTGAGTCGGCTTGAAAAACGTGGGTGTCGCAATTGCTTTGGGCCTTACTTGGCCTTATTATTGTGGTATAAATATTTTTATTGCGCGATAAGTTACATAATTTTATTAATATTGTAATATAATATCATAAATATGTAGTGAGAATAATTATTTATTTACTAAAATGTTATTTATAATTAGTAAACTTATGACCGACATAGTCCAACGGATTAGTAAGCTGAAGTGGCAATGGGCCGGCCATATAGCTCAAAGAACCGACAACCAATGGGGAAGAAAGGTTCTCGAGTGGCAGCCTCGTACCGGCAGGAGAAGTGTAGGGCGTCCCCCCACTAGATGGAGTGACGACCTGGTAAGATATGCAGGAAGTCGATGGATGCAGGTGGCTCAGGACCGTGCTTTGTAGCATTCCTTGGGGGAGGCCTATGTTCAGCAGTGGACTTGTGAAGGGCTGTAATGATGATGATGATGATAATGAAACTTATGAAGATGGATCCGCCAATTCTCTTTACAATTGTTGCGATTATAGCATAATTTATAAATTGAGAGGGAATAGTTTATGTGGTGCTAGGAGATTTCGAAGGCTGATATAACTCAAATTTAAAATTAAAACAAAAACCATACACAAAAACAGCTGATAATCTTTAAACGGCTGTAAAGATTTTCCTGAATCATAACTAAGAACACTTTCGATCAAGTCATCTTTCAAACAAAACAAAAACGAAATCTAAATTGATTCACTCGATTGAGGGCTACAGCTACAGATATGTTATATATGTTATACAGCTATATAGCTACACAGATGCTCAGATACACACGCTAAACGGCTGACGGCTCCGTGGCGCAGTGGCTTAGCAATGAGTTGATGCGCTGGGGGCCGCGGGTTCGAATCACGCACGGAACAAGTATATATATGACCTGCAAATAATTGTTCCGGGTCTGGATATTTGTCCTTGTGCAATTTGTGTTGGTAAACTGCCTCTACGATACAGGAGAAAATACTAGTGTGGGGGTAACGTTTTTTTTAACAAAACAAACATAACATATAACACTCTTCTTCTTCGTCGGGGATTAAAAATTTTCTAAAGTCAAGATTGCTGTCAATATGGCGGGAAGTTCTTTTTTTATATTTTAAAGTTACAAACGAACTAATTGTCCACCTGATAGTAAGTGTCTACTGCAGCCCGTGATTGTAAACTCCAAATAAAAAATCTACAAATGCGTTCTCACCTCCTGAGGACTGCCTCAGGAGGTGAGAACGCATTCCATCTCAGTAGATGGAATGCCTCACAGCCTGTAGTTAGACTGACTCTCTTTACTCTTGAGACTAGCAAAAATAGGAAATAGTTTGGTATCTAAGCAGACGGTCTTCTTGGCAAAAAAATAGAAAAGTTGAAATAATCCTATCGCCTAGAAGTGAGCAATTTATAACAGAATAGCTGCTCCTTGTAATTTATTACGACTGAATTTTTTTTATAGTATAAGGGTGACAAACGAGCACACAGTCCACCTGACGGTAAGTGGTTGCTGTGGCCCATAGACATCTACATCTATCCTCGATTACGAATCAAAATGCAGATGCGTTGCCACCCGTGAGAACTAAAATGGAATGCCTCGTTTCCAGTAAAAAGGGTCTCCGGTTCTCTACACTCACCATACGAAACAGCAGCAATAACAGCGTAGTCGGGTTGCGCGGGAATTGAGAAATAGGTATTTGAAGAAACTATTGCGGTCGTTATATACTATACTTACCTACAATAACCATGAAAGATCGAAGTTTCGTATTCCCCTGTTTTCTCCTCGAAAACTAAGCCGATTAATTTATTTTTATATCAAAATTTAAAGGAAGACTAGATCTATACTCCTATCACTTGTTTTTATCTTAAAATAGTTTCAAACTTCTTTGGTAGTCGTCTGATTACGGAGGTAAAAACAGGACATTTTTATAGGTATTGGAAAGTCATATGGTATTCTGTGAGAGCGTGGTCCTTCCCCGGTCAAGCCGACCTATTCGTGCTACAGTTATATTACTAATATGCTGCAGCATGGCTCTACCACGTAAAATTTTCGTAGGTTAGGTCGTCGGATTTAATTGGTTTTAAAATTTTTGAGCGGAACCCTAATTATTTTTCTAAAATAAAAGTACACTACGTTACTCCTTATAATATCAGCTATCTGCCAACGAAAGCTGCGTCAAAATCGGTCCAGCCGTTTTGGAGATTAGCCGGACCAGTTTTGGAGACAGACAGACAGACAGACAGAAAGACAGACAAAAATTTTAAAAATTGTGTTTTTGTTATTAGCTCCGTATGTACTTTCATATGCTTATACTAAAAAGCTGTTACTTTAACATTACAAATAGACACTTCTATTTTATTTATTTGTATAGATATCTACCCGTAACTTTTTCAAACCTTAGAAAGATAAATTATTCAACACATGTGTTGTAAATAATTTCTGACGTTTGTCTGCTCGAAAAATATATGATAATTTAAAACGGACAAGGGTAACTCCAACATGACACCAGTTAGCCTCTAGGGAAAATTTTCGGGTTATGGAGTTATAAGACTAATGTGCAAAAGCTTTTGCCAGTTTTATGTCATTTGTAACAAGTTTATGAAAGTTTTATAATAAAATTTTAAAGTTTTTAATAAAATCTATGAATAATATTATGTGTAGAAATTTCATACCTATATAAATCGAGTTGCAGCCATTATATATAGCTGCAGTGTAGCTCTAACACGTAGTATATAACGAACCTCTAGGTTACGATTCAAAAGATTTGTTGGTAGAATTTGTTGAACTTCAAGGGTCAGCACATCCACTAATGATGAAAAATTCATCCGAAGTGATAAAGCAAAATTTAATAGTCTAGGTAGGAATCAATATTAACAGTGCGGTGTTTTCGGCTTACTTAATCTGCTACGCTGATAAGTATGGGGTAATCTTCTTAGGAATGCATTCTGAAAGCAGTTGTTCAGTAGTGAGCTTAAGAAGGCTCTTGATTTTTGGTACAGCCGATCAAAGTCCACTTCTGAATATAGGTTTACCCATATTGATTTTTTCTATAGGATAGGGTGACAAACGAGCACATAGTCAACCTGATGGTAAGTGGTTGCTGTGGCCCATAGACATCTACATCTATTCTCGTTTGCGAATCAAAATGCAGATGAGTTGTCACCCGTGAGGATTAAGATGGAATGCCTCTTTTCCAATAAAAAGGGTCTCCGGTTCTCTACACTCACCATACGAAACACGGCAGTGTTAAGCTGCTATTGAACGCTGGTATTCTTTGTCTCATACGAAGGATATTTGCCATAGCTGCCACGCTTGGCAGGTGGATTTGCAACCGCAGTTTTTTTATCTTCTTTTTGTTATTAGAAATACGCTGCTGCCCATTTCCTGGCAGGTTTCCCTATGTCGCCTCTTACGAAATCCACGGGACAAATATTTTTCTGTTCTTTATAATATTGTATCACTGTTGTCTGCTTTCGCTTGGTAAAGTGTTGGTGAAAGTGGAGAATAAAATCTTGGTTTACGTGGTATACTTCTCGGCATACTTTTACTTGACCAGGCAATAAATACTTTAATGATTCTTGTTGCTATCTTGCATTTTTATTTTACTTTTTATTACTTTTTAATGAAAGTTATAATAAGGCCAGTGACAATGGCTGAATATTATCGTACAGCTATTGTAAAACAGTCATAAGTGAACAATGGTCGCACTTTTTTGTAATTTTCTCCATTAGTAATATTTTAAAGAATGAAAAACCAGATGAATATTATAGAAAGACTTATTAGTAATTTTATTAATATAAGAAACTTGCAATACATTGAAAATATTATGCTAAAATGTGAATATTTATTTGTATTCAAATTTTATTTCATTATTTTTGTTGTTGTTTACGAGAATCGTGGTAGCTGAGGGGCTAAGCGCTTGATGCAAATTTCACAGTACGCGAGCAACCCGGGTTCCATCCCCGCCGGCGTCAATGAAATTGTTAATTGCAATTTTATTATTTTTGCAGCCGTGGGACGTATACAAACTGTAACTATCTATTTCTTGAAATTAGTTCGACCGTATATAAATTTTATAGTATTGTCAATTGATAGCCGATTTTAAATTTTGACGGCTCCGTGGCGCAGTGGCTTAGCAATGGGTTGCTGCGCTGGGGGGCGCGGGTTCGAACCCCGCACGGAACAAGTATTTGTATGGCGTACAAATAATTGTTCCGGGTCTGGATGTTTGTCCTTGTGCAATTTGTGTTTGTATACTGCCTCCACGGTACAGGAGAAAATCTTAGTGTGGGGGTAACGTTTTTTAAAGAAAAAAAATTTATTCTTTTTATTAAATAGATTATACTTCAGCGGTGGTCCCATAAAGCGTACAAAGATATGAAGCTTTTACTATAACTATTAAGACATTATTCATCATTCATCATCATGATAGAACTTCACAACTCTAAGACCAAAGAGATTTAAATATATCTACCTACTACTTAAATGTATTTGCCTAAGACGATATTGAAATTGTGATATACCTTAGACCACTAAAAATAGTAAAAAAATGAGGTTTTAATAATAAATAATAACTGATTTTAAAATAACTAAAATATTAAAATAACTTCACATTCTGTATTCTGGGCTTTAATTCTCCTATAATCTATGTTTTAGCACTGACGAATGTGAAAAAGTTATTTTCTATTTTATTCTTTGAAGCAAGCTTTTACATTTTATTGAAAGTTAATGTGTTAACCTTCATATATGATTTTGCATTATAAAACTGGACCTTGGTACAACGCTTGTGGTTAGAGGTGTAATGCGAGGTGACAATTATAATTACTCTGAACTGCAAAAAAGGATTTTGTGGTTTAGTAAAAAATATTATATATTTTTAATGCCACACGGGTCTTTTTTAAGTTGTACTTATCACCAGTCACCATCATACTGGTTAGCGGTTACTTGATCTTTTCTCAGTTTGTAATATAATAATTTTAATATGACCTATCACTGAGACACCGACTTCCTCTCGTTTCTATTAGGGTCGTTACTCCAGTAATTCCAGATGATACAATTCTACAAAATATTTTTTTCTCAGATATGCAGGTTTCGAGTGTCAGCTTCGTACCGATAGGCGAAGTGTAGGGCGACCCCCTACTAGATGGAGTGACGCCTTGGTAAAACATGCAGGCAGTAGATTGATGCAGGTGGCTCAGGACCGTGATTTGTGGCATTCCTTGGAGGAGGCCTATATTGCGCAGTGGACTTGTGAAGGGCTGTAATGATGATGACGATGCAGATTTCCTCGCGAGTTTTTCTTTATCGTTGAGCACTTAGTATGGAAGCGATTAAAAATTGCAATTTCGAATTTTACTGCTTCTTTGTATTTTTCATTGCAATTCTTACTGATCGAACTCATATTTCATACAATGTCCAACGTGACATCTACAATAATGTCATCTTTTTAGGTCGAGCGTCTCGCAATTTGGTATTCACAAGTCGAAGCAAAATTTTCAATTGCTGAGATAACATCGGATCAAATTCAATTTGACTACCATTAGTTATTGCCAACGTAGAAACCTGGATCATAGCAGAAGTAAAAAAACATACTCGATCAAACGTTCGATACAAATATTTTGAAGTGATTTTTTTTACAGGAGGGCTTTGAAATTCTGATTCGCAACCTTTTTGTGTGACGAAATGTGGTGGGGGTAAAAACTACGTACCGCGTTATTCGGGTCGATCATTTAAATCGCGGACGCAGGCCATTACATACCATAAAGTATATAGTACAATTACAATAATAAGTATAATCTTGTTACTAATCTATTAATTTTATTGAAGACAGTTACCAAGGTACACGTATTTATTTTAGAAAGAGTGATTGCATTTGTGTAATACCGCCATCTACTACATTATCTACGTACCACCATCATAGTTAATCAATTTTGGTTCGATAAAATGACTTTACTTATAAAATACAGTAGGTAGAAGGCGCGTTAAAAAATTAACAAGGTAGTGATTTTTGAATCACAATAGGGCAGAGCAGCGTTTATTTTAAATAATTTATAAATTTACATTTAAATACATTTTTGTTGACATTACATAAAAGTTTGGTTTAATTAAAATAAAATGACATAAAAAATTACATAAATAATAGATAATTACCTAATTAACACACGTTAATGAGTATTTTGTGTTACACTTTGATCTATAATAATTACTTCATTCACTGTGGTGAGTCCTAGTGTTTTTTTTTATAGGATAAGGGTGACAAACGAGTACACAGTGCCCCTGATGGTAAGTGGTTGCTGCGGCCCATAGACATCTACATCTATCCTCGTTTGCGAATCAAAATGCAGATGCGTTGCCACCCGTGAGGACTAAGATGGAATGCCTCATTTCCAGTAAAAAGGGCCTCCCGCCACCTGCACTCACCAAGCGAAACGCAGAGGTTAACCTCTACTTCACGCTGGTATTCTGTGAGGTCGTGGTACCACCCCGGTTCGAGCCGGCCCATCCGTGCGACAGAAAAAGCTGCCGCGTGACTCTACCACTGTTAAAAGTTGTGTTGCCTAAACCTATAATTTCTGTTCTTAAAATCGAAGAAGATGATGCACTGTGACACATTATATGTAAATATATAATTTTATGTAAATAAATGAATGATATACACAATTTATGCTATTCAAAAGTCATTGATGGATAATTGAAATGTTTCCATGTAATATAAAAGTTTAACTTCTATATTGTGTCTTCACGACACTCAGTTTTTTTTTGTATATAGGCATTCCATAGATTGCTCCGTAGAAAGGATTTACAGTTTAGTGACGGTGTAAAAATATTCACTACCCAATAATACCCATTTGTGTTAAAAGAGACGGTGGAGGGAAACTGAAACATGAGACTGTCAGCAATATATTCTTGTTCAAAGCTGAAAATAATTAAAAAGGTGGTTTCAAAGACAGATAGATTTTTAAAAAAATGCTTTATCCACACAAGAATTTTCTCCTGGGTCGTGAGGGCACTTTACATACATAAATTTCACAAAGACAAACATCCAGATCTGGAACAATCATTGTAGGCCATACAAATATTAGTTCCGTGCGGGATTCGAACCCGCAGCCCTTGGCGATTCAGCTCATTGCTAAGCTACTGCGCCATGGAGTCATCAAACAAGATAACTCTTTACTGCAGGTAACCTAAAGTTGTTACAATAACGGAAAACTTATGAACTACAAACGGTTTTAGCAACGTGCAATATAATAATTACTGAAAAAAAAAACTACTAATTTATTAAAATGTTCTCCGTTTCTGCGGAACAGAGTGTCCGTCGCTTAGTGAAAATGAGTAACTTTGAAAATAGAAAATGCGTCCTATGAGACACCACAAATAATAAAATAATATTGATTTATTGCAGAGTAAGGAGCTAAACGGCGGGACATGCACTCGCGCCCCTGATACACTGCCGGGACTTACGCATCACTACCCACACTGCTTGGACAGGTACGTTGAATTGAAACACCAAATTGAAATAAAACTAATTTTACGGATTGTATCGCGTATATTAACTCGCTCGACAGTGGCCGGCTTCACTTGTTCACTGTGACGTAGGCGCGGGACCTGAAGCTTATTGTCGTACAAAACTTGCTTGACGTGTTGGAGCTCGGCGAACAGGTGTTTACTGTGACAGATCTCTCGTGCTCTCTGAAACAAAGATTTACCCACGGTAGCTAACTGTGAAGGATGGTGATGAGAATCACAGTTTAAATATCTATCTGTATGGCTCTTTTTTCTATATACAGTGTGGCTCAAGGTGTTATCAGGATTCCGAATTACTAACGCATCTAGAAAAGCTAAAGATTTTTTTCCTCTAACTCCATTGTGAACTGAATTTTAGAATGTCATGAAGTGTTAAGCGGTACGTAGGCGACACTATCACAATTCTACCTTTAGATAAAGTAACTACATTTTTAGACCATCTTAACTCCATACATACATACATTAGAGATCGTCAAGCAAGTTTACATATGATACAATAGCTCGCCACGCTTCGGCTGACTGGCAGAGAATGCCGACAGACATTAAGTTCACCCTTAGTTGTAGGTGTAAAAAAAAATAATGTTGGGTCGTTGCTAGAGTTACCCGACGCAAAAATTGAGCATCCTGACAAATAAAAAGATTTCCATAGAAAAGTCCTTACATTTTGTTCCAAACGTAATTAACTACCTACTATGAAAAAAAATTGGTTTTGTATAGCGATCAATCCTTGTCGCAAATTCCATCCCACTAACACCCACTTAAAATATTATCTAGAAATATCGAAAAAGCTTGACATTTCTAAAACCTGACCGCAATTCTGATAAGTGCTTAAAATCCTGATATATGGTATCGTATCGTTGCAGATCGTCAGCGCAATGCGACGCGATGGGCGGGTCAAACCTTGCGAACGAGGCGAGTCCAAGCAGCTCGGAGGAATCGTCGCCGACGGAGCTGAGCTGCTACCGGAGGCTGGGCGAGCGGCCGCCGCTTATGAGACGCCTTGCGAGAGGACTCACGCTGCTCCAGCCATCTGACGACGACTCCACGCCGCTTGTCACCGATACTCCCACAACGTATGTTACTAATTTTATTGAATAAAGGTGATATTGCACAACTCTTATTTTGCTTTTAAAATCAAACATAATAATCATTTATTGTGGAATTTCTGATAAAAATTGTATTTTGCCTATTTGATCAGAATTGAATTTATTTTACAATTTTATAAGAAATGATCCTAAAGACAGTAGGTATAATAACAATTGATTCTGTTTTTCTGCCGACTTCCAAAAAGGAGACTCAATTCGACTGTATGTTTTTGTTTTGTTTTTATGTTTGTTACCTCATAACTTTTACTGGGTTTTATCAAGGTCAGATGAATAGTTTTTGAGTTATCTTAATAACTTATATTGAAGTCGGCTGTACAAAATTTTAAATTTTATATTATTTTTTATAGATTTTTTCTTATTTAGGCTAAAATGTTTTTAAAGTATTAGGTACATTATTTCACATTGTGTTGTATTGATTGGATGTTATTCCTACACCAAGTTAATCCGAAATTAAGTTGCATGACTCAATCTGTGAATGTTATGTACACTTGTAATCGATATGCATATTAGGGACTATAAAAATTTGTATGTTTTTGTGACAATGTCATATATGTGTGAGCTTCGTTGGTCTAGTGGTCACAAACGCGGGTTCTGATTACGAGAACACCGGTTTAAACCCCAGGCCTAGCCAAAAAAGTGGGGTTCGATCGGACCAAATATCTGTTATTGAGTTTTCCTGTCAAGACATTCTTGACAGCCGTGAGCCAGGAAATTGGTTGAGTTTCACGCCAATGCCTTGAAAAGCACGTAAAGCCGTTGTCTTGCGCTCGATCTCACCGGTTGTTTCAAATTACCGGTGCACGGGAATGTGAGAATGGGGGAATTGAGAGTGCACTTGTGGTTGCGAATACACTCGGCTACTATAATTCTGTCTTTCGTAGATGTGTAGTCTCCGTTGAGAATGGCCACCGTGACCAAAATTTGATTTGAAAGACTTTATTAATATTATCCCGTGTGGTGGCAGTGTAAGGGAATCCATCACTATATGTCGTTATTTTGACATCGTTGGAAATGATTTCGGGTAATGGCAGAAAAATCTTATGTCATTCGATAGATGGCGGTGTAAACATCAAATTTAAGCCAGTTGGAAAATACTCAGACCTACAATGGACAGCTGCGTGAAAGCGCGAAAAATTTGTACTACGATAGTCTATCTGCCTGCCAAGTTAAAACAAATCTGCACTACCACGGGAAAGTCCTATATCCAGTAGTGAACTTTTACGGGTTATTTCAACAAAAAATAAATATAAACTTAGTTTATAGGATGGAACATTTATATCAGTACCTGCATCAAAGACACAATCATGTACTCAGACAGACTCGTAGGCAGAAAAGGAGTCCTACCTCCTAGTATTTATGTTAGTTTAGTAAGACTGAGCGTAGGAAAGAGAATAGTACCTACCCAGATGGACTCGTAGGCAGCAAAGGAGTCCTAGCTCCTAGTATTTATGTTGGTTCAGTAAGACTGAGTGAAGGAAAGAGAGTAGTACTTACCCAGGCAAACTCTTAGGTAGAAAAGGATTCTTACCACTTAATTTTTAAGTAGATTGTAAACTGAATTATAGATAATGTGATGATGTTAAGTCGTAAAGATTGATAAAGCTTACATTCTGCCGCACTGTATGTGGCTACTGCAACTTACGGACAACTGAAATCAACTTTAGACAAAGAACAGATCAATTATCACAAAAGAACACCAATATATTTTATCTTTTACCCAGACCACACAGCCAGTAACTACTTTGGCCCTCTACAGGAAATTTACAGCATTTCTGATATAATCCGTTAAAATAAGTTTATTCCAAGTGAAATAATTGTGTAAATATAAAAATCGTTAATGAAAAGTTTGGACACTTCCAGACCCACAAACGTCCCGCTGTGTCTCAACAGCGGTTACATCAACGAGGCTTCGGAAGCTGAGGCGCGAACGCGGGAAAGCAACCGTGAACACGTGACCCGCGATCTGTCAACGCACTGTGACCTCGACTTTAGGAAATGCAATAATGTTGCCAATAGGTATGTACATACTATCAACTACATTGTAAGAGAATCTATCCGACATGCAGTATTTATTCATATATTTTATTCATTATTACACGAGTTTTCTGAAGAAAAGTTATTTCTATACATTTGAGTTCTGATTCTAATTACGCACTTAATAGGAGTGAGTGAATGAGTAAATTTCTTTATTTTGCAAATATGGGTGATACAAAATGTGGTGACAAATATATAGTATAGATTCCACCATATTTTACCAGAAGGCATGCAAAAATATTTTTTTATCAATTTACGAAGATATGTCATTCACGATACAATATAACATTAGATTAACAAAATTAAAAAAGTCTTCAAATTATATGTAAGTCTAGTCAATCGGTACATTATTATCACTATTATTTAATTATTCATTCCATCGTCAAATTAATTACATTAATAATAATACAATTTATTAATAAATATTCACGTACACATTTTAACACAACATTTTGTCCATTAAAAATTCATTGATATTATAGTACACCTTGTCTGCTAAAAAGTTTCGTAGCCTTGTCTTAAATAATGAAGTGTTGAGATCCCTCCAACACTTGGGTAATTTGTTGTAAACAGCCGGCCCCATACAGCAGACACTGTTGCGTATTAGTACTGTTTTTCCCTTAGGAATATAAACTCTACTATTGTCACGTCGGTTTCTTGGGGCAATGTCTGCCAGGCACTTAAAACGGTTCTGGTTCGACTTTACAAATACTGCTATCTCTAATATATATATACAAGTTAGAGTTAATATTTTATATTTTTTAAAATATGGCTTACAGCTATCGGTACTCTTCAGCTTAAACATGGAGCGTATACACCTTTTTTGGGCCGTAAATACCTTTCCTTTTTCACAAGAGTTACCCCAAAATATTACACCATATCGTAGGTATGTTTCTACCGTACCATAATACGCAGTAAGGAGTCCATCCGTACAAATTATAGAAGACAATATGCCTAGAGCATAAGCAGATTTACTTATATTTTTGCAAAGAGTCCTAATGTGCGATTTCCAATTCAATTTTTCATCAATTTCCAGCCCCAAAAATCTCGTGCTTTCGACTTCGGCAATGTTGTAGTTATTATATTGTATTATGAGTTTACTATTATTGTGTTTGCGTTGACTGAAATGTATAACCTTTGTTTTGCTTAAATTTATTATTAAATTATTGTGATCTAGCCATTTTATAATTGTTTTTAGGGAATTGTTTATGTCATATTCGTATGTATTTATATTTTTACAAGGTACTGTTATGGTGCTGTCATCTGCAAAAAGCGTCAAATTTTGTTTTGCGTATTTAGGTAGGTCATTAATATACAATATAAATAGTAACGGTCCCAGGACACTCCCTTGCGGAACTCCAAAGCTGACTTTACGTTCCGATGATCGAAATGTCTCTTCGTATTTATTAACTTTATTAAAATTCTTAATATTAGTTATTTGTATTCTATTCTTAAGGTAAGATTCTATAAGGTTAAGTACATTACCTCTGATGCCATAGGCGTGTAGTTTATATAAGAGTGTAGGGTAGTGAACATAATCAAACGCCTGGGTCATATCACAAAATATGGCACAAACTGGTGTTCTTGTGTCCATATTATTAAGAATATTGTGTACAAAGTCGTATATTGCCATATTTATTGTTTTACGCTGCCTAAATCCTTTCTGTTCCTCACACAATATGTTATGTTTTTCTACATATTTATATAATTTATTGTAAATGTACTTTTCAATTATTTTTGAAATTATGGGAATGAGTGAAATTGGTCTATAGTTTTCAATTAACTCTCTATTTTTTGTCTTAAATAATGGTTTTATTATAGAGATTTTTAAGGCATCTGGATATATGCCAGCACAAATGCAAAGATTAATTATATAAGTCAGGTGATCACATATCTCATTAGCAACATATTTAATTACCTTTGTACAAATGTCATCATAACCTACACTGCATGTGTTTTTCAAAGACATTATTATTTCCTTTACTTCATATGCTGTACTAGGCTCTAAAAACATAGAGTTAGGTATAGTGTTTATATTAATTGCTTTTGGTTTACTTTCAGCATGAAGTTTTGGCTGAATTTTATCGACAAAGTAGTTATTAAATACTTCACAAATTTTCGCTGGGTTCGATATAACTTGGCTATTTACCTCAATTTTATTTATATAATGTTTTGGAGTATTGCTTTTGTTTTGATTAATTATCTGCCAAGTCGTTTTTGACCTATTTTGGCAAGTTTTTATTTTATAGGTATTTTGTGCCTTTTGAGTTAGGTTTATAATTTTTTTGAATATAATAGAATAATTTTTAAAGTTTGTTTTATTGATATTGTTAGGTTGTAATCTCGTCAGCCACAAAAGTTTTCGTTTCTTTTTACCACATAATTTAACACTTCGAGATATCCACCTTGTTTTTTTTTAAAACATTGACTTTGTGTACGATAACCGGAAAACATAGATCATAAAATAGTTTAAAAGTATCGATAAAATTATTATATGCTACATTAGGATCATCTGTGCTGTAAATTTCTGAAAAGGAAAGGTTTTTTAGACAATCTTTAAACTTTAACATGTTTTCGTAATTATAATCCCTTCTAGTATTGTACCAGTAGTTAGTAACATAACATTTCTGAACTGGGTATTGTAAAATCTGTGCTGTATGATCTGATAATGCTAACTCTATCACATTAGACTTACACTGCTTATCAAAGCTGTACGCAAAGTTGTCGATGCATGTCATGCTGGCCATACGTGTCGGCTGTTTCAATGCTAATTTTAGGTTAAAATTAATAGCAGACACTCAAATGCTATTGTTTGACTATTACTTTTAAGTATATCAATGTTAAAATCTCCGGCGATAATAATATTCCTAAAGCGCATGTTTGATATATCTTGTAAAATAATTTCAAGTTTATTCATAGCGTCATTAAAATTGCTTACATTTGGTATTCTATATACACAGACGACTATTGTCTTATAATGAATCATTTCGACAGCACAACATTCAAGCACACCTGGCAATGATAGCTTCGCTATTGTTGGTAGCTCTTTCCATTGGTGTCCGTTTTTTATCAGGATACAAGTTCCACCTCTTTTTTCATCCTTTCTACAAAAATATGAAGCTAAAGAGTAATTCGGTACATATAGTTGATTTTCGTAGCCTTCCATTATAAAATGCTCGGTAATACACAAAACATCAACATTTAGTTGTTTTTCATATAGCTCACACAAAGGAACCACGGGGTTTCTATTACATATTTCATTCTTTAATAGTACTGTTACATTATGGCGAATAATGACGATAGAGCTCCTTAATTGTTACGTGAATACAAAAGTAATAAGTTTTTTAATTCTAGTTTAAGTTAAAAGAAAACTGTTGCCTGGTATATTGCACACTCTCTTAACACTCGACTCTACCCTTTTATTTTCTGATCTACATGTGAAAACTTTGTAATGGTTAATTTCAACATAAATTAATAGCAACAATTGATTTTAAATAACTTAGTTTTCGTAAAAACGATAAAATAAAAAAAATGTTACATATGTTTTTACGTGGTCGAGCCATTTGCTTTCACAGAATAGCAGATGAATGCCGCTGTGTTTCGTATGGTGAGGGTCTAAACTCACACTAGTTCTCTAGATCTGGAGACTCTTTTTACTGGAAACGAGGCATTTCATCGTAGTCCTCAGGGGTGACAACGCATCAGCATTTTATTTCTTAATCAAGGGGAGATGTAGACGTTTATTGATCACGGCATCCACTTACCATCAGGTGGACTGTGGGCTCATTAACCACCCTTATTCTATAAAAATGTGCTTTTGGGATAGTCGAGCAAATAATAAAAGTGTTTTGTTTCTTGTTCTACAGCAGTCCGGCGACAGGCAGCGGTGGGGCGTCGTCTTCTTCAGGAGCGTCCTCCTGTGGCACCTCGCTTGCTTCCGGCAACAACAACGCGCGCCCCGAGCCCGAGCTGCGACACGCGCCCTGGTTCCAGCAAGGCATTCCCAGAGAGGTGCTTATGTCATATGTCCAACAATCCACTACAGCCTTTAAAATTACCCCGCTGAACAGCCTGCGTACCTGATTTATTTGATTTATCTCAAATTTACATATTTATTAATAAACTTAGTGATTAGCTAACTAGTTAGTAAATATATAAGTGTACCATTATTATCAATAATAGTTTTATATAAGATAATAGTTTATATTTAATAGACCACAGCAAATAAATCATGTGTGTTTTCTGCTGTACGGCTAAAAACATTCACTTTGTTATTTATATTTTGAATAAATGAAAAAAAAATATAAAGTGCCATTTTGTATGTGTACGTAATTTAAGTTTCAGTTGCCAATCAATAAATCAGTGTATTATTAGCACTCAACTTTATTATTATATCATTTACCGTCCATGTCATTAAGCATTAAATATTACAGTGTTATGGAAATTCCCTACATTTTTTAGTCTTTCGAGCCGGATACGAACCAGCGATCTATCAATCGCCTAACATCCACTTATCAACAAGTAGCCCGTGTGCTAGTTTGTCACTATTATTGTATAAAAATCGTTGCAGATCGCACTGGAGGTGCTGGGAGCTCAGTCGGTGGGCGCGTTCCTGGTGCGTGGCTCCACGACTCAGGCGGGCTGCCTGGCGCTCTCGCTGCGCGTCCCGAGGGACTTCGCGCCTCATGGCATTGCGCACTACCTCATCCTGCGCACGCCCAAGGGATACAAGATTAAGGTACACACAACGCAACCTGAGTGATATGCTACATTCATGAAAAATATTGACTCACGTGTTACGGTCTGCTGGGGCCAGTATTATTAGGTATAGGTTTTGAGACATTCCATCTTAATTTTTTAAATTTTTACACGTGGTAGAGCCATGTTGCAGTTATATTATGGATGTAGTAAGAATGGGTCGGCGTCACTGGACCAATAACCAAGCTCTCATAGAATACAATCTAGTTAAATAGAAGTTCAACACCGCTGTGTTTCGTATAGTGAATGTAGAGAACCGGATACCCTAGGAGTATAGATATTATATATAGTGAAAACGCATCAGTATTTTAATTCTTAATCGAAGATAAATGTCGGTTTAGTGCCCGAATAATCGAACGCTGCCAAATTTTAAGAAGTCGTTAAGTTTCGTGCTGTCTCTATAATTTTAAGTCAATCTGACTGTGACACCACGAGACTTAACGACGTCTTAAAATTGAGTAGAGTTTAAGTATTTGCCCATATGGGCCCTAAGGTTAAATTACTAACAGGTTGACTGTGTGCGTGTTTGCCACCCTATTATCAATGACATGTTATTATACAACTATACTTTTATACAAAAGCAACGCTCCTCAAACAAAGCAACCGTTGCAGGGGTTCACGAAGGAGTTCGGTTCGCTGTCGGCGCTGGTGACGCACCACAGCGTGATGCCGGAGCTGCTGCCGGTGCCGCTGCGGCTGCCGCGCGCGCCGCGCCCGCCGCGCGCCGACCTCGAGCCGCTCGAGCGCCTCGCGCCCGCGCGCACCGCTCACCCCCCGCACCCGCCGCACCCACCGCACCGCGCGCAGCTTGACGTCTAGCTCCGCAGAGGTGGGCAGTTGACGACTTCTGAAATTATCTGTAGTACCCGCCCTGGAACTATTGGCATAATATGATTACCTTGCCTCGTGACCGCCCCCCCCCCCGCCTCCCCACCTAATAGACACAGCTAAATGTCTAAATGTGAGCCGTTGATGACACCCAGGGATGATATGGTGTAGCGGCTTTTTTACACCGCAGCAACAAAGCCAATCACATGTTAAAAAGGCTTCGTCAATTGTTTATCCGAACTGGTTCGTGTGGAACAAATGAATGCAACTATCACTCACGACTGATACATAACTAGTTCAATATACGAGTATTATTACAAACTTTAAAATTGTGTTTGTAATGAATGATCAGAATAAATTTTAAAAGCTCGACGCAACTTGGATTTAAAACCGGACAGATCATAACTGCATCCCCGCTGACAAACACACGGTCTTTATTTACAGTGTTCTGAGTGTCCGCTCGATTGTTCACCAAATGTGCTACGCTGCTCACTCCTCGGGCTTCAACACTGTGTGTGAGCGTTATACATCAAGTCACTTCGAATGAAAGACACAACGATGGACCCTTAGAACTGTCATCAAACTTGAAAAGCCGAAGATAATCAGCTATGGCCGAAAGCCTCTCGAAATTTACAACCGGGTACTGGAGTTAATTTCTTCAACTAATTTTAACCAATATAATATGAAGAAAGGATCCATATTTTGTGTTCTTTCGTTTAATTTTCTCCATTGGAACTAAGTCGTTGAATCTGCTATGAAAGTCAGTTGACATGAGATTAAAAAATTGACAATATGTGTAAGTAATTCTTGACATTATCGCCTTCCACTTTATCTAGCACATAATATGCTTACATGTAAGTGATTCGGGCTTGTTAAGTATTTTTATCTGCGGATTTGTGATTTGTTGTGCGTATAAGTGAAGTAAGTGTGACTTAAAATACTTTTAACTCCTAGCCTAGCCCGGCTTTATTTCGAGAATGTTCGGTCTGAAGCCGTTGTAATTATTAATATTTTATACCGTGAAAAAGAAAAATAAGTCCAGTATGTTATGTACAACTATGATATAAAAAAGTATAGACACGCTGCATTATAAAAATATACACTAAAAATTTCGCTACAGTCACAGACACATAATTAGTGATAGAACTGATACTGAACGAATTTTCAGAAATTTCTACGTTTTTTTTTCTACGAATTGGAGTTGTTTTACAGGCTCACTTGCTTTCCTGATTAGGTCTTCTTATCTTAATCTATACTTTTCAATATCATTAGTTAGAAATTGTTTTGTCATTGTCGATTATTATAATGACCCTCATCAAAATTTGTATTCACTCATAAGAAAAGTATGTCACAAACGTACGTAATTATAGATAAATGCAAAATAAAGATAAATACTTCACAATGTTGACATTTTGGAATCTAGGAAAATTAGAAAAAAAAATGAGAAGTATGGTTTGGCCAAGCCAGCGGAAACAAAGGATTGAAATGAAATTTATTGTTGTGGTTCCTCAACAAGCATAAACAAATAAAATTTATTAAAGCTTAAAAAGTGTTTAACGCAGGAGACCATAATTAGAGAATTCTTAACAATTTTGCTTGGAAACTAATGTATGTAGCTAATGACTTATTACGAAATGAATCACAGTATTATGCTTAAAAGCATATTGATTGAATTTAGTACGTTAGTGATTAGCACTGCTAAATATCGTTGGAAAATATATCAGTCGAAATCTTATAGTCATCGTTACAAAGTCACTAAATTATTGTATGTTATCTAGTTACTGTTTGCTAAGATAGCGTTTTTTACGTAATAAAATCATGTGATAAATATCCATTTAGGACGTGTAAAAATATGTAAAATAAATAAATGTGTATATGGATTGTAATGTAATAATAGAATGTTTGTGTCATTTTTCATAGTTTTGAGTATAGAAGGAATTGCTTAGATTATTTTAAAAGAGCTATCACACATTCGTATTGAGGGCACATTTGGATTTCTTTTACATAAAATATACTGCACTACTAATATAATAAATAATAAAAGTATTACGCATATACTTTGTCACTTCGCTCACAGAAACTAGCGTAAAATAGCAGCTTAACGCTGCTGTGTTTCGTATGGTGAGTGTAGAGAAACGGAGACCATTTTTACTGGCAAAGAGGCATTCCATCTTAGTCCTCACGGGTGACAACGCATCTGCATCTTGAGTCTTTATTGAGGATAGATGTAGATGCCTATGGGTCACAGTAACCACTTACCATCAGGTGGACTGTGTGCTCGTTTGTCACCCGATCCTATAAAAAAAAAACTTCGATATTATTTAAAGAAGTGTGAACTAATTCGATGAAACATTTATTAACATTATCCAGTTTGCTTGAAAATTTCTTTTCTATTAATCTTGTCAGAAAATTGCCATACCAACTAATAATATACGACTAATAATAGACGTGAATTCAAATCCTTTTGAATATAATTTTCTATTTGTAATCAAATTAAAAGGTATGTATCTAATTTATTTTTAAAAAGCAACTTTTATGAAAAAAAAAACTAAGTATCGCATTCTCTTTAATTAAAAAAAAATACCATTATGATAAATTTCTGTAGAAATATGTTTGTGTGTGATAGCTCTTTTGCTTATGTTTTATATTTGTAGGTATTTCTAGTCTTACAAACATTTTGTACAGCCACTGGTTTAAATCACACGAACTGAAAACTTTAATCACAAATAAGTGCTTAACTATAGAGAAATGTCTGTATGTAGGAAAGTAATCAGTAGTTATTAAGGCGATTGCTATATTAATATAGAAATGGAACAAGTTGTCTTTAGTGATAACATATTTTTGCTTCGATGGATGCCCAATATTACAAATGTTTGACCACGAGGATAACTAATCTCTAAAAACGTAAATTTCATTACTGACTCAGGGATAAAACTTTTCAAATGTCAGAGAAATGATACATGTAAAAAGAAACTTTCTAAAATTCTTCGTCCACCATTTTTGTAAAATTTATCTGATCGTGTGACTTAGTTGTATGAATTTTGTAAGTAATACTTTGAAGCCATTTTGAAAAATCCTGGCGATGTATCGATATACTGTTGCACTGTTGTAACTTTTCTATTTGATATGTATCATACGAAAACACATTTAAACTTCACGAGTCTTATATTACTACACCACTGGATGTGGGATTTAAGTTGAGATAGACTATCATAGATGCCTTGCTTAGCGGAAGTTGTCAGTACCAGACCTCTATCAGGCTGATTACTTAATAAAGAATTTTAAATATTTTAAAATACGTGATAATATGTTCAATATATAAAAAAAAATCTAATATCTAACAAAAATCACAAAAAGGTTTAAAATAGTAACATATTGATTCTACTATGCTACTTGCAAAATATGATTCATAATTAGTTGTTAAAGATGCTTAATAAGAGACGGCCATAATAATAAGACGATCAATTAAAGTTGCACTGTGAATACAGTGGATTCAACTAAAATATATATTCCAAGATAAATTTCCTCGACATCATGCAGTTTGTTATGTGGACTTCCATCGCTGTATAATTCTGAATGTAAAACACTGCCTTAGGATGATTGCGTATTTATATGATGTTACTATATTAGAACTAGTTTATATTAACGTTTCCATTACGCTGTCTTATCTGTATCAACTGCAACTTGTACGAATATACATACATTCATATTTAGAATGCTTTCTCTATACATACGTACATCTAAAATTTATATTCTCAAACCATTCTCAATTATCTCATAACATTGTAAAGGTTACGAAGTTCGTTAATTTTGTCACTTAACATGTTATATTGGGTATACATAGGATCGGTTTTAGAGAAAAGTCACGCTAGATTCATGAGGTTATATCTAAAACACTTGAGGTGTCCATTCCTTTTGTTTTCAGTAAATATACAACATAACAAAATAACATCATTTGTTAGAATTTAAATTACACAAAACGCTATATTTTTTTTAATTATTATTTAATAGAATCAGTGTTATTTTGCGAAATAGTATGACATTTAACTAATGGCCGATTTTTCAATCCTCAGGTAAAATTCATTCATAGAATAAATAGAATATACACAAATTAAAAATGGTAGTTGCATGAATAAAATAGTCCAATTGTTTAGCTTTTATATTCAGTCAGGTATTTATTCGGTATATATCTGTTTTCTGAAGGTTAAAAAATTGGCCCTTAACAAAAAAATAATTTGCTAGTATCCACTTTGTATATCAGTTTTACCATTGATGTTAATTAAATTACCCTTTGCGTGTAAACTAAATCATTTTCTTGAACAATTTGCTTTGTTCACTTACTTAGCCATTAAGATTTAAATTTAACTATTTATTTTTATATTCAGATTTGCAAAAATCTTCATCATACCTGTAAGTAGTTGTGAATTTCAAACAGTTTTGTTAAGTGACTAAATGTATCTTACAGGAACATAATCACAATCACACAACTTTACCTTTAATTTATTATCTTACAAATAAATAAATACGAATATGATAATATTAAATAATTTGTTTTATTTGAGTTCTTATTGGAGCGGCGTAAGAGAATCCATCATCCATTTTGTCCCATAGTTGCTTTAAGTAGGATGGTTCAAAAATACCTCGAGCCCTGCGAGCAGAGCCCGCATGACGGTAAGTAGATGTAAAAGAAAGAAATGAAGAAAAAATAATTTATTTATTCATTTCTGCAATTTATATAAAAAAAGAAAAACAACAAAATATATAAAAAATATATGGATCGCAGCAACAAAAAGGTCTCCAACTCAACTTAATGCTAAAGTAACAAAATTACCACAGCGCTGATATTTTCTCGAAAGCCACAGCCTATGTGATACATAAACACCTTTTTTGCTCACTGCGGAACGGAGAAGGTCTATACGTTTAGGATTAGAGGTTGTTTGTAACAACAGAATTTTTCATTAAGAGCGCTCGAACTTTTAAATTAAATAAAACAACCTGTGTAAGTGATATTGTCACAATTTTTATTATATTTAAAGAGACATTTGATGGCAATATGTCGTCATCATCATTATCATTACAGCCCTTCACAAGTCCACTGCTGAACATAGACCTCCCCCAAAGAATGCCACAAAGCACGGTCCTGAGCCACCTGCATCCATCGACTTCCTGCATGTCTTACCAGGTCGTCACTCCATCTCGTGGGGGGACGCCCTACACTTCGCCTACCGGTACGAGGTTGCCTGACATTATGTATGGAATATAATTTCAGTCAAATGGCTGTCGCGAATTCGCTGTAGGTGGTGTAACCTGGTGGACCAATTTTGAATGACATCTTCGCATAAATGTAAAAAGCTGTAAAAGTTTGAGCTTCCCTATTAAAAAAAACCCTTTATTATATTACTAGTCCCTGACTACTACCCCATCTAATGGTAAGTGTTGATATAGACAGAGAGATAGTAAAACGCATTGATTTAGATTAACATAAGTTAATTACAATGCGAGTGCCTTGAAGACACTTGCATTGTAATTGGATCATAAAATGGCAAATTATTCCATACATACATAAACATAAACACTCACGCCTGTCACCCAGAGGGGTAGGCAGAGACTACGGACTTCCATTTGGCGCGATCCTGACACACCTCCCTCGCCTCTTTTACATCCATATATCTACGCATACACGCTCGTCGGTTAAGGGTACTCCTAATCTGGCCCATTTTTAATGTATCGCCGATTTGGTCGATAAACCTTCGTCTAGGGCGTCCCTTCTCGACCCTGCCGTTCACTTCCGCAACATAAATTTGCTTTGTCACTCTTTCCTCGTTCATTCTTTCTACATGACCAAACCACCGAAGCATTCCTTTCTTAATCCTTGTCACAACGTCATCTTGCAAACCACACTTTTCTCTTATCACACTATTTCTCACCCTGTCATTCAGATTCAGCCTACTCATAGCATACTCCTTAAGGAACGCATTTCTACAGCATTTATTCTACTCTCATGCTTCTTCTGCCAGACCCAACTTTCACTACCATACATTAAAGTAGGGACTAACACAGCATTATGAATTGCCATACGTGCCTTAGTTGACACATTCTGACTCCTCATAATAGCGTGTAGAGCCCCATTCACTCTATTTCCTGCGTTCACTCGTCGTTCTATATCCTTATCATATCTACCATCCCTGCTAAATAAACATCCCAAATATACAAACTCATCCACTTGCTCAATCAACTCCCCTTCTATTCTTATTTCACATAAAGTTTTACTTTCTTCTCTTTCAAAAACCATCACTTTCGTCTTACTTGCGTTCACTTTCATACCCCTTTCTTTCAATGACCAATTCATTAAAGTAACCATCATTTGCAACTCGGCCGCCGACGATGCAAATATGACTTGATCATCGGCGTACAAAAGGCATTTGACGGTTGACTCACCCATTCTCAACCCACATTCTTCAACTTTCAAAGTTTGCAAACAACTGTCCATAAATAAGTTAAACAGCCACGGGGAAGCTACACATCCCTGTCTGACACCTTTATGAATGCCAAACCAGTCCGAGTAGACCCCGTTGATCCTGACACAAGCACTAGAGTCCCTATAAAGAGATCTTAATGCCTGTATCAAGCCAGCGCTCAACCCAAATGAGTTCAGTGTTTGCCATAACACATTCCTGTCCACTCTGTCATAAGCCTTTTCCAAGTCCATGAACGCACAAAAAACTTTCTGGTTTTTAGCCAAAAACTTCTCCGCTATCATGCGTATGGAAAAGACTTGATCCGTACACCCCATCCCCTTTCTAAATCCAGCTTGCACATCCCAAATTTTTCCATCAGTTTCTTCCATAACTCTTTCAATTAACACCTTAGCATACAGTTTACCCACAATGCTAAGCAAGCTGATACCACGGTAGTTTTTACAGTCCTGCTGCGACCCCTTTCCCTTATATATTGGGACTATAACGGCTTTGCACCAGTCTTCCGGTACCCGTTTCAGTTCCCAACACAAATTAAACAAGGTGTGCAGCAGGCCTGTAACCACACCCTCACCAGCCCTCAGCATTTCGAGTGATACTCTATCATATCCGGCTGCCTTACCTGCTTTCATGCTTTTCATTGCTTTCATTATTTCATCTACACTTATCTCCCTACCTCTCTCCACTTCTTCCGGAATTTCTATTTCACTTATTCCAGACGACTCTTCACTCTTAAACACGCTTTCAAAGTATTCCTTCCATCTCTTTAAATTCGAAACTTCATCATTCAGCATGCAGCCATTCTCGTCTCGTATAGCATTTATTCTAGGCTGTTTTGAATTTCCCCTGGCAGTTCTTACGAGCTTCCAGAACATTTTAATATTTGCCTGGAAGTTATCAGATATCCTTCTATCATTCTTATCTATCCTTTCTTGCTTTTTCCTTTCAACAACTTCTTTTAATCTCTTATTTATACGTCTAAAGTCTGCCTTTTTTCTTTCAATCTCATCATTCATACCGCCATAATTACCAGCTTTAGTTGCTAGTAATTCTAGCCATGCTCTCTTCTTTGCTTCAACTTCCATCCGTACCTCATCATCCCACCACAACGTATTACTTTTCCTTTCATTCGTTCTCTTACTTACACCGCATACTTCTGTGGCTGCATCCACCAAAACTTTCTTAATATTATTCCATACATTCTTCAATTCTAAATCATTCATACATAATTCATTCAACCCATTTATATTTTCCCTCAATCTGCATTTATACTTCTCTTTCACACCTTCATCTTGTAACCTCTCTATTCTTATACGCTGTAACGCAGTGGTAGACACCGATGTCCGATGCCGCCAACGTCTGAATAGACCATTAATTCGACATAAGACCAAGTAATGATCCGTCCCTACGTTGGACCCCCGGTAAACCCTTGTATCTACCACTGCGCTCCTCATTCTTTCATCCACAATTATAAAATCTATCATGCTTCTATCATCCCCTCTTTCCCATGTATACATGTGAATCCTCTTATGGCGAAAGAAAGTGTTCGCCACAAAAATATTCTTTTCCACACATACGGTGAGGAGGTCTTCACCATTCTCATTTATTCTTTCATCGCCAAACGTTCCTAATATCCTTTCATAACCAGACCTCTTCACTCCAACCCTTCCATTAAAATCTCCTAACATAATAATATTTTCATTTTTCTTACATTTCATCAACACCAGCCTTACCATGTCCCAAAACTGCTCTCGGATATAAGTGGGCTTAGACATATCTGGGGCGTACACCCCTAGCACAAACAACTTCTTTAAGCCCACTTTCATTCGCATCCACAGCAGCCTTGGGCTAACACATTCATACTCTTTCACGCATTGACCCATTCTTTCTGAAAGGATGACACCGACTCCTTGGCATGCCCGCTCGGTCTCGTCTACTCCAGACCAGTAAGCGGTATACATGCCATGTGCAGTGACATCTCTTCCCTTTCGTTTCGTCTCGTTTACACATAACACATCTATTCCTCTATCATTCATAATTTCGCATACTTCATCCATCTTATCATTCATTGCTCCACATACATTCAGCGTGGCCAGACGGGCCTCCGCAATCCACTTTTCGCCCCCCCGGGAGACAGGACGTGACGGGTGGCGAACCTCGTCGCCGGTTTTTCTCCCGGATTTTCCACTCTGTTTTTTATGCATATATGACGGACTATGTAACAAAGCATTTGGTTCGAATGCGTGGTATGTTCTACACCTACCTTGATTAAGAATCAAAATGAAGAAGCCTCGTCACCTTTGAGGACTAAGAATGCTTCGTTGCCAGTAAAACGGATCTCTTGTTCTTTACACTCATACGAAACAACAGTATTAAACTTTTATATCAGGCTGGTGTTCAGTGAGAGCGTAGTCATACCCCTTGTGGGCCAAACCAGAAAAAAAAGTGATATTCACTCTGTAAACACTAGGAACAAATACAAGTGATAGTGATACCAGTCTCTACTCCACAGAGTCAGTAATTCATTATTGGGGCAATGTACGAGTATACGCTATTACAACAAAGTGCCAGAAAATATACAAGGTCTCTCTCTTTTTTTATAGAATAAGGGTGACAAACGAGCACACAGTCCACCTGATGGTAAGAGGTTGCTGCGGCCCATAGACATCTACACTTCTAATCTCAATTAAGAATCAAAATGCAGATGCGTTGTCACCCGTGAGGACTAAGATGGAATGCCTCATTTCCAGTAAAAAGGGTCTATTACCAAGTTTAAATATTTAATTATACAATAACTGTATATAAAGAGATATTATAATATAAATGAATACATGTTTTATAATAACCCCTGGGAATGAGGTAGTCACTTCCAAGCTGTTACTAAAATAAATTTTGTAAATAGTTTGTAATCAATTATATTGTAAAATTTATTTTAAAAAAAAGTCCCGCTGTGTTTCATGCTGGTTCTTCCCAGGACAGAGGATTTATTTCGAACCAGTTGTAATGTAAAAAATGACTTTCGATAAGAATTACTTGTAATTAATATTAAATAAAAATTATACTATTCTATTCTATTCTAATAAGTATCTCGCCAAGACACAAAATTGATTAATACAAGTAAAAGTAGCAGTAGAAATACATTTTTTCTTGATCCGTTTTTAAGGTATGTATTTGTTTAAAAGGTTGTTATTTAACTGATGTTTTCAGATGATTATTTCTCATTGGTCATTAAGATAAAAAAAATTGGTAACATGATGTACATATGTATGACATTGCATTACTAATGTTGAACTTACATATGCAGGAGAACCGGGACGAACTATACAATGTTATAAGTGTTACTAAATCTCATGAATATAGTAGATATAAGTTACGTTAGTATTCTACAATTTTTCAGCCGATAGCAAGAAACTAGAGCAAAATGCGACCAAACGTTGTGTAATGTAGTATGTCTTGGCTGCGGCATGCTGATATACAGCTATTTTTTTTCAAGATTAAGTGTGACAAACGAGCACATAATCCACCTGATTATAGAGGGATGCTGCGGCCCGTGGACATATATATCTATTCCCAATTAAATTAAAAATGCAGATGCGTTCACCCCTGAGACTAAGATTGAATACCCCGTCTTCAGTAAAAAATCGTTTCCGGTTCTTATCATAAGAAACACACTCATCAACTCACCATACGGAATATAGCAGCATTAAGCTGCTATTTCTCGCTGGTATTCTGTGAGAGCGTGGTGTATCCACGGACGAGCGGACCCATTCGTGCTATAACTATAATAAAGCTGTAGCATGGCTTTGGTCACGTACATAAAGGCGCTGATCGTTTCCTGTTTTTTAGAAAAGCTACCAGAAGCTTTTCAGATGCAGTGAAGAACAATTTTATGACTATGCGGTCTGGGTTTAACTAAAAAATGAAATTGTATCTCGTGTTGAATCGAGCACTGAAATTTGAGGGCTACGTCTATGCTGTCTATGCATAATTTGGTCTTTTTTTAAATTGATTTAGATTTACGCCATCTACTGTTACTTCATGAAACCGACAATCGTCATAGAATACTTTACCTTTGCTAATCCTTCGATGAAATAGTTAGAGACAATAGTAATAGATGTGGTTAAAACATGTTAATTGTATCGTTTACATGAATTGCATTTTTGGTGGTTAAGGCGGCAAAATGCATATTTTAGGAACAATTATATTTTTTATAACATAAATTATTTGCTTTAGTATACGGCTTGCAGTTGCGAATTGCAGTGGGATGCTTAAAAACTTTTCACTTATTTTATATTCATCATCATCACCATTATAGTCCATTGTTGAACATAGGCCTCCTTAAGGAATAAAATAAAGGATGGCCCTTAGCCACCTGCATCCATACCCTTTCTGTATCTTTTACCAGGCAGACACTGTCTAGTTGGAGGTCACCCTACACTTCGCTTACCGGTACGAGGTTGCCACTAGATAACTTTTGTTTACTGTTGGATTTCGAGCTCTAAGTCAAGTTCGGTTTTTTATCTTTGAGGCCGGCCCATTACCACCAAAGATTACTGATCCCTTCGGCTATTTCATATTGGTAACATTGAAAAATGGCGGTATTTTACGAAATGTGGTTTAATTTATCTATCTATTTATATGTTTTTATTTACCAATTTTGTGAGTTTAAGAACTACTTGTTAAGTGAAACAATTAAACTATTTTAATCAGACGAGTGTAGTTTTTATTTTCTTTATGCTGAATTTTATCTTATCTACCTTTTATCTGATGAGTGAAATTCAGTCTAATACAAAAGTGAAACAATTGAATTACTATATTCATACCAACGTAATTGTTAATTACTTTATGATGGCACTGTCTTCGCGCAGTAAGCGAAACACACCGAAGCCTAAAGCTGCGTTTCCACCAGAGATATGTGAGGATGCGTAGCGAGGGATGTGTTTGTTAAGAAATGATAGAATCACTTCATGAGGTTTTTGTATATACAAAACAAGGGAAGGATTTGTGTGAGGGATGTTTTCTTTTTTTTATATTATTTAACAAAATTGTTTAAATTTACACTGTTAAAGTTTTACAGTCTGCCAAACTGCTCAGCAGTTTGTTGGCAGAAGAAAAATGCTCTCTTATTTCCTAACATGCAAAAAAAAGGAAAAAGCTTAATACAAATATACACTATAACAAATCTATAGTATCGATCACACATCACATACACATATACATTCGAGGTACACACCTATACATAATATCTACAGCTTATATTGTTGTAGAATGGATCATCACGCCAATATTTTCATAAATCTCATTTGAAATTACTTTAATTTATCTATATATGTTTTAAAAGTCCTTCCATATGCTACTAATCCATATTGCAACGTTGACTCAACTAGCGCGTAATAAACAACATACAGTACGGCTTTAGATGTTACTTTCTTCAAAAATGGAATTTACTTAATATGCCTCTTAATTTGTTACACACCTGTTCTATATGGCTACCCCAGTTCATATTTCTATCTATTGTTACGCCTAGATATTTGAAATGTTTTACAAATTCTATAATTGCACATTTACAATTAAGCATATTTTCGTGTATACATTGGTATGTGTGACCCACTATCTTATATTCTTTTGCATTTTTAATATTATGCGATGATGACTTATGCATTCCTTTAGTTTTTGCTGTGTTAATAATAATTCCATTATCATGAGACCAGTTAGTTATATTGGTGAAATCCATTTGTATCTTTTTCTCTATTTCATCTCGATTTTTGTCAGCATAAAGGATGCACATATCATCCACATACATAAATACAGCACAGTGTTCGATTACATTTTATATACTGTTGACGTGCATTATATAGCCCACTGGTCCATATACGGATCCTGTAGGAACACCTGACTTTACATTTTCCTCTTTTCCAGATATATTTTTAATAACAGTCACTATTTTCCTATTTTGCAAATAATTATTTAGCCAATTGTTTATTGGACCTCGTATACCACATTCATTCATTGATTTCAACAAAAGATTATGTCCTAAAGTGTCAAAAGCTTTTTTAAAATCAATAAATATGCCTACTACATGTTTCCTTTCATTTAATCTTTCATTTATTTAGTCTTTAAAGTTAGTTTTGGCTGTAGCTGTACTCCTATTTCTTCGAAATCCATGCTGATGATCCCCTAATATAAAATTATTCTCTAAGAAATCTGTTATTTGTTTAACAATTACTTTTTCGACTATCATGTTTATGACAGAAAGTATAGCAATAGGCCTGTAATTTTCATAATTTTTATGGCTTCCTTGTTTATAAATAGGTTGAATTTTTGCCTTTTTAAGCCTACCTGGATATATACCTTTTTCTACACATTTTTTTATTTATTTATTCAAAGAAACTTACAGCTTTTATATCACATTTGAATGTAAGATGAATGTTAACAATACATTAGCCAGAACAGTTTCCAACGTTGAGAATTACATTTCGAAAACTTTAAACATAATTAAATGAAGTACATATTTGAATTTAAGATTTTTGAAAGATATACTTACTGCATAACTAATAGCAATATTAGTAAAGGTAATTTTATAATTAGATAGGGGACAAGAAGTACACACACTACCTAAGCATGATCAACTTGCTTAATACATGTAATATAACCGTTTAGTTTGCAGTTAAATATGTCAATATGGTTATAACGCTCATTATGTGTGTTTCAAGCACGAACCAGATACCGGTTTTTCGAATACTTAGTTCTGCAAAAAGGAGTAGAGAAAACTGCGTTGGAGCGAGCACTCAACCTAGGGCACCTAAATGAAATATGACTTAGAAGGAAGGGGGACTCTATATAGTTATGTAAAAGTTTAAACAGAAACACCTGATCTCTATGTTCACGCCGTAATTCTAATGAATGATGTAGCGCATAATGATCTTTAAATTTGTAACTTAGTCTTTTCAAAAACTTATTTTGAATCCTTTCAACTTGTCCCACATAAGTAGCGTAAATAGGGTTCCATATCGTCGATGCGTATTCAAGATGACTTCTTACTAAAGAATTATACAGCATAACATACGTGTTTATGTTTTTGAAGTCTTTGCATTGTCGGAAGACAAAACCTAACATTCTATAAGCCTTGGCAGTAGCTTTGTCAATGTGAGACGCAAAGTCTAGTTTACTATCGAGATATACCCCCGATAAAATTAGCAGTTACAGGACTAATTTGATCTTTGACATATTTTAAATCTTGGACTCTTATTCCATCAACACCAGGAGCTTTTTCACACGAAAATTCATTAACTATTTTTTTATTTGGCATGGAGTCGTTTTTCTATATCTTATACTTACCAAGCTTTCATTAACACATTTATTTCTATCCAAAAATTTAATTTTATATTTATCTTATTTGTATCTATTTCTTGTGTAAATGTTTTAGAAAAACCTGTAAAAATCTAACATATATTACTAGTAAAATGTTGTAATACAAAATCATCTACATTTACTTTTTTTTACCTATTCATTGATTAATATACATCCATTTTTTTCTCAGGTCATTTCCGCACAAAAAGAGTTATAATTGACTCTTTTTTTATAGTTATTCTTAACTAAGTTAATACGCTTATTTAACTTATTTCTATATCTTGTATATTCTAACCAATAACACATATTTTGTGGAGCAGATTTCGATCATTTAAAAAGTTCATCCCTTTTTTTAATCATTAGAATTAGTTCGTTTGTAATCCACGATTTGTATCTTTTATCATTGATCACTGTTTTATGCTTACGTTTTAGGCTTATGTTTTATGGGGACTCCATTGAAGCTTTGCGTCTAGTGTGATTCCAAGAAAAATGGTGGTATCTACAAGATTCAGTTTCTCCCCATTTAAAATTACATTAGTATTTAATTGTTTGACATTTGGAGTCATGAATTTTATACATTTCGTTTTAGTGCCATTTAAATGCAAATTATTAACATTGAACCAATTTACTAATTTAGATATAGCATTATTTACTTCGTCATATTTTAGCATCGTTCTCACTAGCGACACTTGCAAGTGTATTACACCATGCATTTCCCACCGGCATCAAGGACACACCAGTAATCGGACTGCACTATCGACCTCCGGTCTGAGCAGGGGAGGGGAGTGATGTGGCGGCACTGTCGTCGCACCGTAAGCGTAATGCACCGAAGCCCAAATCACGCTGTCAAAGTTCTGAAGTCAACGCGCTATACATATATAGAGCAGTTCCGAAATAACACACGGAGCGTTGACCACTCTCGGGAAGAACACCTTGCCCGGCTGGATATTCACCCTTTTCCTCCAATGGCCCAATGTGAATGTTTTATTTTATCCTATGAATAACTTTTGTTACTTTAAATCTCTTGTCTGGTGAAATCCGTATCGATCATCTTTCCTCTGGATGACTGCTAGCGGGCATGAGGAGAGTAAGGCGATATGAGTTAGCAGACTGAGATGAGGTTTTTTTTTTCCATTCTACTGTGGCAGCAAAAGTGTTTTTCTTCGGATGAACCCACCGGCTCTGCCAATGCGGTTGCGGACGTGATACGGCAGGGAATGGAATAACTTCATTCTGTTTTCCGATATCCCGCTCGGTTACAAGGCCCTGGTATATTGTAGACTGTGCTCGTGTTGAGGCCCGAAAAAAGTCCGCCACCAGCCCTAGGTTCTAGCTACCGATCGCAATGTTAGGGCTAGGAGGGTTCGTGTAAAGAAGAGACCTTTTAATTCTGCTGCCAAGTCCTGAAAGCCGGTTCTCCGCAAGGAAAAATTCAACCATGTCAGTCGTATAGGGAGCAGACTTTCTTCCTACCCTTCTGGTAGTAAGCAATTTTGGTCCCTGTCGAAAGTTGTCGAGTCTAAACTCATTGCCACTTATACAGAAACCTGATGGAATACTGGCTCACACCGCAACTAAGAAATCACATTTATTTGAATCTCTGTTTGCGAGCAATAATTGTCTAGATTTTGGCTGTAAAAACCGCCCATACTACCTCGCTGGATTTTTTAGATGCCGAAGGTCACTATCCATACGAAAGAGGTACGTAGAGTTTTGCAAAACCTAGATGTGAACAAGGCCAGTTGACCTGATGGTATTCCTGCAAGGGAATTAAAGCATTGTGCACCTGAGTTGTCTTCTGTTCTGACGTTATCCGTCTCACTGTACAATTTCTCTGTTAAAACTCAAACGGTGCCCAAATCTTGGAAGTTGCTAACGTGCAACCAGAACCCAAAAATGGTAGTCGTTCCGATTCCTTTATTTATCGACTAATTGCCATCGCCACCATGGTCACTTTCAACGCCGCCATATCTGATCTGACTCCTAATTTCCGAGGTATATCTGTAGAGGTTCTTTTTTGTGTGCAAACAGCTATGCAGGTCTAGAGAAACCAGTATCACTGTGACCTATAAGATATATTGTGATTGTTGGTGTGGTTATAGTTCTTAAATCGCTTAGATTCATTTAGCTGCTAAGCTCTATATCTTCAATTAATTGAAAGTGTTGCTTATCTGTGAGCAATTTCAAGTGCAAAGTGCATAGTTTCCTAGATGATTGCTACGTTTGCGTAATAAGGGTTCACAATCAGTGATGATGTGCAGAGTGTGTTTCGTCGGTTAAAGAACAGAATCGGCATATCCTTGACTTGCTTAGTCCAAGGATGGATATGTGCTTTTTTAGACAACAGTTTATAGTCGGTATCCTTGCCAGAATACAGAGTTTATTCTTACGTAATCCCAGGGTTTCCGAAGCAAATTTACTTTTTATCCTGATGTATTAGACTGTAATATATCAGATCTGTAAAGGTCACTAACCATTACGAGTTTCCGGCATACAATTGAGTGCTAACCACAAATATGGCGCCAATATTGAGTTGAAAACACAAATTGCGGCCAAAAAACTGGATCTTGTAAACAAGGTGAAGCTATACTTCACGCTTGGACAGTTACTAACTTTATAAAAAGGTCAAGTCCGATCATGCATGGAGTATTGTAGTCACCTTTGCGATGAATCAGCAAAATATCAACTTGCCGCACTGAACAAAATGGAACGCAGAGCCAAGAGGCTTGAAACATTTTTATACGTGGTAGATCCATGCTGCAGCTATATTAGTAGTATAGTTGTAACACGAATAGGTCGGTTCGACCAGGGAAGGACCACGCTCTCACAAAATACCAACGTTAAATAGCAACTTAACGCTGCTGTGTTTCGTATGGTGCGTGTAGAGAACCAGAGACGCTTTTTATTGGAAAAGAGGCATTACATTTTAGTCCTCTCGGGTGACAACGCATGTGCATTTTGATTAGTGATCGAGAATAGATGTAGATGTCTATGGGCTGCAGCAACCACATACAATCAGGTGGACTGTGTACTCGGTTAACACCCTTATCCTATAAAAAAAGAATCAGATCAGATATGGCGGCGTTGAAAGTGACCAGATTGTCGCCACCCCAATGAGCGACAAAACTTAAGGTCTTATTTATCCGCTCTACCGTGGGCTCCCTGAATGAACGTATTACTGCCCCTACGTCTTTTTCAATGGATATGAATTTCTCTGTGGCTGTGCTGTCATCTGCATACCCAACAATACCTAGTAGAAGTAGGTCATTGATGTGCTACAGGAAAATAGTCTCAGAGAGAAGAGAACCTGACAAATCTCGGCATTAATATGCATTAAGTCAGATGAACAGTCATCTGACTGTGACTACCCTGATCGTTCGTATACTTAGAAAGCTAGATATCCAGTTGCGAAATTCGATAGGGATGCCGTAAACAGGAAGCTTACTCAGCATACTTGCGTGCCATACCCTGTTAAAGGCCTTCGAGATATAGAGTGAAACTGCTAGAGCTTCACCATTCATTTCAATTGCGTCGCCCTAGAATCGCATGATATACACAAAAAGATACCCAATGGACCGCCCTGGCAGAAGCCATATTGATGGTAACTGAGATGGTCATCAATTTCAAGGGTTTTCAGTATCTTACTGTTCAAAACCCTTTCCATAATTTTTGGTTGAGTTTGGAGGCGATGGCGATTTGTCGATAATTACAGGGATCGGCACGATTACCCTTCTTGGGTTCTGGTTGCATGTTAGCAACTTCCAAGATTTGGGCACCGTTTGAGTTTTAAGAGAGAAATGCTACAGTAAGATGGAATGCGTCAGAGCAGAAGACAACTCAGGCGCACAATGCTTTAGATCGAACCAACATTTATAATTAAAAAAGCTGAAGGTACTCCGGGTTAACTCTGACATCGGGACATCAATCACCTCAGTCCCCCGTGACCATGGGTGCTGGAAAGCAACCGAAACGTCGAAAATTAATAAGAATAAGAAAAATAAGTTTATTAAACGCGATTAATTCTCCAAGCATACAATAATTACTAACCAGGTGTCCTTTTAAACAGTTATTTACCACCCCAAATTTTTTCATATCACATAACAATACATAATAACTCTTTTTTTTAAATTATTTAAATTCCTTTTTAAGTTAATATTCTTTGTCATGGTACTGTCATAGAGTGTAGTTGAAAACAATGAGTACTTACTAGTATCATTGTTATTTACACATATTGTCCCCGATGAACCTGGTATAGAGCGCTGATACGCACTCTGATGTTTTATAAGGAATCAAAGCGCTCCTCATTACACTTACATGACTTTACGACATCATTCATGGCCAATATGTGTTCTTTTCTTTCACCTTGAGCCAATGCATATTTATTTGATATAATTTGTAGGAGTTTTAAGTGATAAAATTGTTGAATTTAGACACTCTATATCAGTACCATAACAGTTATTCATATTTTCTACCTAAATTGAATATAATTTATCTACCGAGGTACTCAGTTCGACTGTATGTTTTTTTTTTATGTCTGTTACCTCGTAACTTCTTTCTGGGTAAACCGATTTCTGAATTTATATGAAGCCACATGTGAAGCTGGTGCTTCACATGTGGCCCCATATAAATTTGATCAAGGTGTGACCAATTGTTTTTGAGTTATTCTTAGTAATTAATATTGAAGTCAGTGACAACGTATTTACATTTTGATCCTTAATTCAGTATAGATGTAAATGTCTTTGCGCCACAGCGTCCAAATATTTAAAACATAACTCTCTTATTCGATTACACGCATAGCCGCATCGCCTAATAATGAACAAGCATATACATGCCCCAAATTTGTAACGCTTCAACTTGACACTAATACGAATTCGTTTAGATAGTCATATTCACTCTACATCACAACGACATATGTAAACTGAACCGAAAATTGACTTAAACCTGCCTCGTAGCCTCCATTATTCGTTATTTAATATAGCCTACCAAAAGTCATCAGCATGTGAGTGTGTGTTGTGTGCTCGTTTGTTATCCTTATTCAATAAAATAAAAAATATTTTTAGAGCTAAATAAGGATGTTCATAATTTTACTGTGTTTTTTTTAAGTATGTTACGCAGTATTACCTCCACTCTAGGATTTTCTCCTGTGTCGTAAGGGCAGTTTATATACATAAAATTTACAAGGACCAACGTCCAGAACCGGAACAATTATTTGTAGGCAAATACTTGTTACGTGCGGGATTCAAACCCGCGGCCCTTAGCGCTGCAACTTATTGCTAATCCACTGCGCCACAGAGCCGTCAAACTCCTAATTATGGAAAAATAGAGAATGAAGTTTATAATGTAATTATACAGGCGCCATTGTGATAGTGAAATTCTTAATACACTCAAAAAGGATAAAAAAATAACTTAAAACAAAAGACAAAGCAAAAGATACGTAAACCAATATTAATTTCAAATTCAGAAGTCAAGTCTTTAATTCTCCTATACCCCTGTTTGACCCCTGCGCTTCCGAATGAACACTATGGCTTAGCACCGACTTCAGAACGTGAAATTATTTTATAATTTTAGTTCCTTAAAGTCAGCTTTTAAATTTTTGTTAAAACTTATTTTTTCGTTATAATACTATAAAGTACCGTGTAGTGGCGGTGTTAGAATATTCACTACCCCTTATCATGCCGTGGGTGTCGTAAGAGGCGACAGATGGAAACAAAACGAGAGATGCGCAGCAGCGTCTTCCTAATAACGACTAAAATTTAAAAATGGTAGTAGTCAACCCACTTGCCAAGCGTGGCAAATATGATAAGTACACTATGAGGCAATCTATTGAGGAGGCCTATGTTCAGTAGTGGACTTTAATAGACCATAACGGTAATTCTAAAATATTCTTCTTCTTCAGCTCCGTAAATTCCACAGCTAGATATGGGTCTCTTCCGTTGTAGGGAGGATTGGGCTTAATCGTCACACTTGGCAGGTGGATTCACAATCACAGTACCAGACGTCTTGTACCTTTGACGCTGCTGTTCGTCACCGGTCTGAGATTTTTTTGTCTGACGTTCTAAGTCTTAAGTCCAAGGTGTAATAATAATAATACGGTATTATACGTTATAATATTTATATATAAATCCTGCGTATTTTTAGAGAAACAAGATATTGTAATAAAAATCTGTGATAATAATAATATCTTACATTGGTCAAGTATGTATCAAATTTGGATTTTGGAATATTTTCTATTTCTACAGCGATCGATTTTTTTCAACACGAACCTCTGTAAAAAAACGACCACTCATGACGTAGGCTGAGCCCGGAGTAAAAAAACTAAAAAAGTACTCTGTGGCCCGGAGTGAGGCAAAGTGTATTTAGTAAAATAAATTAATACAAGGCTGCTCAAAACACCGAAAATTTAGCTATTTCTCAGCCAAAAAAAATATAATTATAACTAAACAAAACAAAACTAAACTGCCATTTACATTCCATGGCTTCCCACATAATAGATGAAGAGTTTAAAAATAGATTGAGTTGAACAACTGATATTTTCAAAAGTTATCGGGTTTACGCCTCCACGCGGACTTTATAAATCTACACCTTTTGCCACTAAAACCTCTCTTTTATGTACAAATAGCAATTGATCCATTTAAAAAAATAACTTCAACAATCATTTATCTTTCAGACAATTTGCTTTTTATATCATTTATATGTTCAATATGATTGTTAGTTACGATTTTGTGCAACAAAACATTGGAATCTTGATTTTCAGGCGCTAGTAAAACATACCTAGGCACTTTGCGCTTAGGCATGCAATATGGTGAAAAATTGTAAGACCCAAATAAATCAACTTGAAAAGAAAAGTTTTCTGTCACGGGACCCCCGGCAAATGTGAAACAACTTATTGATGATATATTAATTTATAATTAATGAAAACCAATAAAGAAGTATGTAGTGATGTGAAATAATTCGGGTGCCTTTCAGTACCAATGGTCACGGGGCGTAAGGTGTCCCGTCCCGATGTCAGAGTTAACCCGGAGTACCTTCAGCTTTTTAAATTATTAGTTAATTAAGCGTGATAGAATCCGTAAAAGCAGTTATATTCAATGTAGTTTTCGCGTAAATATAAAAATCCTCATACATACATAGTTTTGTTAGAGTTCTAATTATAATAATAATAACGTAATATGAATAATATAAAGATGTAAAAAATTAATTAGCTATGATCCGCGAAATAAAATAAAATGATGTGTCTCGGCCATGGTATCCACTTACCATCAGGTGGACTGTGTGCTCGCTTGTCACCCTTATCCTATAAAAAAGTGACTAAAGAAACCTATTCCAACTACAGCCATCTTCAAACAAAGGAGACTACATGAGGACTAAGATGGAATGCCCCATTACCTGTTATATTGGCTCTTTCTCTTCAGACCGAAACACAGCGCTGCAAGCATTGCTATTTAGCAGCAGGAATAAATAAAAGAGCGTGGTATATACTCAAGCTAAGTATAAAAGGAGTCTTAGTAAATAAGCTTTGTATACCATCGTCATTTAAAAAAAAACAAGTTGTATACACACATTTAAATTACACCCAACTAATCGTCCGAATGAACAAAGAGGCACTCGCCCGTGCTTAGTTACCCTTACCAGATAGAACGAGTGATCGATTCGATTGAAAGAGGTTTCCAATGCATTGGCATTTAATCTTTGAATGGTACAGAAAATAAGCAGAAATGCTCGTTCAACAAACCAACGGTAATCTTTTCATCTAATAAATCAGTAAATTGAATCAGACATTCTGTTTGCTTTAATATCTAAAGTATTGTACGTATGTATGCATATTACAAAGATGTTTTATTAATAGAGTACCTTTTAGGTATTCCGGGTATTCTATCCTAAAGCTAGATGTATTCCACAGAATACCTTCTAGGTATTCTATTTATCTAACACATAACAGAAAATACGAGTATAAGGCAATATTAATTCCTCGATAATAGGTTATGCCATTTTTGTGTGTACCTCAATGAAGAGATATAGCAGTGTAGTGAGTTACAATTCTGAATATAATAATAACGTCCAGACCTCATTTCAGTCACGGGAGCTAGTTTCAACGCAGACTTACCATTTGTGCAGGACTGAACTATTACAGTGCACGAGTGTATGCGCAAGAACAGGTGCATTTACAATACCTTCACTCTTATAGTTCTATGGGAAAGTAACCCGAAACGACCGGATAGGGATTAAATGTAGGACAACTACATTATGTGCTTAATGAGGCGCGAGGGTAAAACTCGATCATTACATGTTCATAAAGTTTATCAAATAATTTATTTAGTGAATATGTCGTAAATTAAAAAAGAGATAAGTTTCAAGCATATTTATTTATTTTTATGTATTAAATATATTTATTTATTTATTCGAATGCGCCGGTGTAACGATTCTATGTATTAAGTAAGTAAGAAGTGTTATAATTATAATATAATTAGTAATAAGTAAGAAGTGTTATAATAATTATCGAATTTTGTTGAATGTAGAGTTAAACGTAGTTCGGGTTTACAAACTTATATTAAAATTAAATAGATTCACTAATACTTTTTCAAAGGACTAGTAAGCTGAAGTAGCATTAAGCTAGCCATAAAAACAGAGAACCGATGGGAAATAAAGGCTCTGTAATGCCTTTAGTACTTGTAAGAGAAGAGAAAGGCAAGCCAAGGACAATGTTTTGTAGTATCCTTTAAGGGAGACCCATTTTTAGGACAGGATTTGTGAAGATCTTCTTTTTTTATAGGATGGGGTGACAAACAAGCACACAGTCCACCTGATGGTAAGTGGTTGCTGGAACCCATAGACATCTACGTTTATCCTCAATAAAGAATCAAAATGCAGATACGTCGTCACCTGTGAGGACTAAGATGGAATGCCTCTTTTCCAGTAAAATAGGTCTCCGGTTCTCTACACTCACTATACTAAACACAGCAGTATCAAGCTGCCATTTTACGCTTGTATTCTGTGAGAGCGTGGTCCTATCCCGGTCGAACCGAGCCGTGCTACAACTATACTACTAATATAGCTGCAGCATGGCCCTACCACGTATTTATAATGATGATGAACGTGTAGTGGCACTATAAGAATATTCATTACGCTATATTGTCCTGTGGGTGTCGTAAGAGTCAACAGAGGGAAACAAACTAGGAGATAGGCAGTCGTCTTTTTAATACCAATTAAAAATGAGGTTCCCTACCCACTTGCCGAACGTTACAACTATGGTAAGTATCCTTCATCATCATTATCATCATCATTACAGCCCTTCACAAGTCCACTGCTGAACATAGGCCTCCCCCAAAGAATGCCACAAAGCACGGTCCTGAGCCACCTGCATCCATCGACTTCCTGCATATCTTACCAGGTCGTCACTCCATCTAGAGGGGGGACGCCCTACACTTCGCCTGCCGGTACGAGGCTGCCACTCGAGAACCTTTCTTCCCCATCGGTTGTCGGTTCTTCGAGCTATATGGCCGGCCCACTGCCACTTCAGCGTACTAATCCGTTGGGCTATGTCGGTCACTCTAGTTCTACTGCGGATATCCTCATTTCTGAGTTTATCACGCAGAGAAACTCCGAGCATAGCCGTCTCCATAGCTCGCTGAGCGACCTTGAGCTTCCTCATCCGGCCAGCAGTGAAGGACCACGTCTCAGTTCCGTATGTCATCACTGGCAACACGCACTGGGTGTACAGTCTCGTTTTCAAGTTTTGAGGTATACCTGACGAGAAGATGTGCCGTAATTTCCCGAACGCTGCCCAACCGAGTTGAATCCGTCGATTGACCTCTCGGTCGAAGTTGGACTTACCTAGTCGGACTATTTGTCCCAGGTAAACATACTCGTCAACAACTTCGAGCTTAGTGCTCCCAACAAATACCGGCATAGGTGTGACATGGACATTAAACATGATCTTTGTTTTGTCCATGTTCATCTTAAGACCTATCCGTTGGGAAACACTATTGAGGTCATTGAGCATAGTGCTTAGGTCCTCCAGCGATTCTGCCATAAGGACTATATCGTCGGCAAATCGAAGGTGAGTGATGTACTCGCCATTGATGTTGATACCGTATCCTTTCCAGTCCAGAAGCTTGAAAACATCTTCCAATGCAGCGGTAAAGAGTTTCGGGGATATGACGTCACCCTGTCTTACACCTCTCTGCAATTGGATAGGTTTCGTACTCTGGTTCTGTACTCGGATAGCCATCGTAGCCCTACTGTACAAGCACTTCAACACTTCGATATACCGACAGTCAACTTGGCATCGCTGAAGGGACTGCAGCACCGCCCAAATTTCGACGGAATCAAAGGCTTTCTCATAGTCCACATACGCCAGACATAGTGGCCAATTGTACTCTTCGGACTTCTGTACAATTTGCCGAAGGGTATGTATGTGGTCTATGGTGCTAAAGCCTTTTCGGAAACCGGCTTGTTCGGGAGGCTGGAAGTCGTCAAGTCTGCGCGCGAGACGATTCGTAATGACTCTCGAAAACAGCACGTAGACGCGGCTCAGAAGGGAAATCGGTCTGTAGTTCTTCAATAGAGCGTTGTCGCCTTTCTTGAGGAACAAGACCACCGCACTTCTGCTCCACGCCTCCGGTGTAATGCCACCATGGAGGACGGAATTAAAGAGCTTCTGAAGGACTTCAAGTACCGGTTTTCCACCCGCTTTCAGAAGCTCCGCTGTAATTCCATCCTCGCCTGGGGCCTTGCCGTTTTTAAGGTGCTGGAGAGTCATTCTAATCTCGCTCAGACTGACGTCCGGGATATCATCGGAATAATGTCGGATAAGACTCGCTCTTGGATCGTTACTCACACTTGCGTGCGGCTCCAACGATGACGTGTACAGCTGCCCATAGAACCTCTCAATCTCACTCAAAATCTCAGGTGCCCCGGAAACGATGCTGCCACATTCTGTCTTCAGCTTTGACAGTTGGCGCTTTCTGGCAGACAGATCTCTGGCAAAGACTTTGGAGCCTTGGTTCCGCTCGATCGCTTCTTCAATACGAGCTGTATTGAATTTGCGTAAGTCCCGCCGCATGCATTTGGAGATCTGTCTGTTCAGTTGCCTGTATGCAGTTGAATCTGTTGAAGAATGTAGCTTCAACTCCCGTCTAACAGCCATGAGATTAAGAGTGTGATCGGAGAGTTTTTGTGTTCTTCTGCGGCGGGTCTTGCAGAACTTAGCTCCGACCGCATGGACAGTTTCCACGAGCTTGTCATTCAAATCGTCTACTTCATTGCAGTCTTCTAGGCACTGAAAACGGTTTTGTAACTCGAGCTGAAAGGTTTCGGGACTTTGGATTAAAGCACGAGGGGGACGGAGCGTTGACTTCATTAGACGAGACCTCTCCAACTTAACGTTTAGGTTTAGTGTGCCTCTAACCATTCGGTGATCGCTGCCGGTTTTCACCCTCGCGATCACTGAGACATCACTGAACAGTTGTCGTCTGGTCGTCATAATGAAGTCAATCTCATTTTTTGTCGAACCGTCGGGGCTCGACCAGGTCCACTTCCTGTGGGGCCGCTTCTGGAAGAAAGAGTTCATCATAAAGAGTCCCTCTTTCTCCATGAAGTCAGCCAACTGCTGGCCCCTTGGGTTCCGTTGCCCTATTCAAAATTTCCCTACTTTCAGCTCACCGTTCTCTCTTGTGCCTAGTTTTGCATTGAAGTCTCCCATTAACACCGTATATTGGGTTTTGGAGGAATGCATGGCCCTAGAGATATCCTCATACATTTCCTCCACCTCCTGATCGGGGTGTGCCGAGGTTGGTGCGTAAACCTGTATGACCTTCAGCGAATACCGTTTGGTGATTCTGAGTATAAGGTACGCAACCCTCGTCGACACACTCTCAATCTTTACAACGTTGTTAACGAGAGACTTGTGGACGATAAATCCGACACCTCCTTGGGACAGATGGTCGCCCTCCCGGTAATAGAGCAAGTTGCCGGATTTGAGGATTACCGTGTCCTCTCCCTCTCTTCGGACTTCGGATAATCCTATAATATGCCAGCGTAACTTGTCTATCTCTTCTTCCAGCTCCACAATCTTCTCGTCAGTCCTCAGGGTGCGTGCGTTGTATGTTGCCAGGTCGAGTCGTCGTAGGTGGCAACCGAACCTCCACCGGAGATTCTTAGCACCCCCTGCCCCGCCGTTACCATGGTCGTACCAAGTATCCTTCGTAAGAGGCAATCTACAAAGGAAACCCAAATTCAGCTATAGAATTTATGTAACCGTAACGGTAATGATGATGATGACTTCTATTTAATATTTGCAGCACACGTGAATATATATTTGACAATAACTCCTAGGAATGAGGTAATCGCTACAATGGCTGTTTCTAAATGTTTTAATACTCACTGATATGAAATATTATACTGTAAATTAATGCCTAAAGAAGGTCCCGTTGGGTTTTTTTGCTGGTTCTTCTCACGACAAAGGTATTTCCCAACTAGTGGTAAAGCTTAAATGACATTCAGTAAGTATCCTTGTAATGTATACTGAATAAAAATAATTCTATACTATTCTATTCTAAAAGTAACTGTCGCTGCCAGTATTTAGACCGCTTCCCAAGGCTAGGAACTGCTGTTGTAAATGCATTACAAAAACATAAATCTCATCATTACTCACCGCAAGGCGCGGCAACATCTCAATCTCATTTGCGTGTCGTTAGGCGGCTCATTTTGCTACATCATGTCGTTCTTCTATTTAAAAACAGTTATATGTAAGGAATAAGCATAAGATGGTATCCACTTCATACATAAAATTAAAAAAGACAGAATTTTTTTTATTTAAGATTAAATATATTTTATTGATTAAAATTTATATCATTATTTTATACACGTATGAGTAGTGCCAATACAATCAATTGTTAAATGATTCATTGTAAAAACTACTGGCTCTGATTTAAATAACACTGGGTTTTACGGATTTTATCCCGTATATTAATTGCTAGGTGATTGAGGTATTTGACGTCCTAATGCCAATTCCAATTAAAGAATTATATTATATTGTAGTGCGCACAGAATTGAATTCAAAATGAAATTTGATACCTTACGTAAAGCCCCCAGTAATGCTGTTACTTTTGATCGGACATGTTCGATGAGATTATTATTTATTATTATAAGCTTTTCATCTATCCACAGTCCAAAATATTTATATCGATTTGTGCGTTGTATTACACTTTACTAATTTCAGCCGTGAGGATTAAGTTGAAATACCACGTTTCCAGTAAAAAAATTCCGTTCTCTATACATAAGAAACATAACAGCATTAAACTGCTATTTTATGCTGTTCTCTGTGAGAGCATAGTCCCGGGTTTGATTACCGCTGGTACCAAATAAATCGTTAATTGCAATTTTAAGCACTGATTTACAACGTACTTGGCGACAAAGGCAAACATCGTGAACAAACCTGTATTTTCGCCGGCGTTTGTTTTCCTGAGGAACATATAACCTGAACCTCTTCAAGGCTTCTCCTGAGTAAACTCGCTCCATCATAGACCTCATCTTTGCCCTCGGGCTAGATGAAGGTTATAGGAAAGCCTATTTTGAATAAAAAAATATCTATTATAATAATATAAAATGTGGTTTTAAAAAACCACGTTTTTTTGTACAAAGTACCCATTTTGTTGTATTTTGTAATACCAACATAAGTTAAAAAAGTTACAGTCTAGATACGTCCCATTGCTGGGCACAGGCCTTCCTTCATTTCTGAGAGGGTTTAAGGACAAGGTTATGTCCGCCGCGCTGCCCTAATGCGTGTTGGCGAACTTCACATGTCTTCGAAATATTTTTTTTCTTATTTCTCAGACATGCAGGTTTCCTCACGATGTTTTCCTTCACCGCTGAGCACGTGGTAAATCAGCACTTAAAATTGCAATTAACAATTTAATTTGTGCCGGTGTGGATCGAACCCTTGAGCTACCACGGCTCTACTAACATAATTTAGTCAATATCTGTGTTTTAGTAAGACTCTTTCTGTAACGCATTGTAGAACCGAATTTTAAAAACATTTTTCGCTATACGTGGTAGAGCCATGCTGCAGCTGTATTAATAGTATAGTTGTGGTACGAATGGGTCGATTCGACCGGGGAAGGACCACGCTCTTTCAGAATACCAGCGTAGAAGGGCAGCTTAATGCAGCTGTGTTTCGTATGGGGAGTTTAGAGAACTGGAGACCCTTTTACTGGAAAAGAGGCAGTCTATCTTAGTCCTCCTGGCTGACAAAGCATCTGCATTTTAATTCGCAAGCGAAGATGGATGTAGATGTCTATGGGCCGCAGCGGCCACTTACCATCAGGTGGACTGTGTGCTCGTTTGTTATCCTCATTCTATAAAAAAATATATAATTTTATAATTTTTTCCTTTTACACTCTTTTATTAGTTATAGTTACTACGTTTAATACTTATTAAAAAATATAGAATATTAACGTATGTTTAAGAACACAATAGCATAGATTATAATAGAATATTTTTTCATTCAATACTAGCAATCCACACCGGCTTCATTTGATTTCTAGATCTCGCCAACAGCGCCACCTACAGAGCCCATATGAACAAATGAATCTAAACCATTTTCAAACACATACAAAAAAATATCAAAATCGAGCCGTTTTTGAGTTTTAGCGAGACTGACGGACGGTAATTGATTTATATATAGAGATAATCTACATTAGATAAAAATTTACTTTCAAAAACAATTAATTGTTATTGAAAGTATTTTTTTTCTTTTACCAGAACATAGGTCACAAGACTAATATTAGTGTCGGGCGCTAGAGTAATCTCCAAGGGAGTTAATAAAGGAAATCCTCTATAATTATTCGCAAAGGATTGACAAGGGTTTGCTGGGTTTATCGAAGATATTGACTTATTGCTGCCGAGATATACATAGAAAGAAGAAACGCTCGTTTATACTTAGTTATTATCCTTGTTAGTCCATACGTAAAATATAAAAGAAATCACTAGTGAAATCATTTTAATAAACTTAGTATTAAAAAATATATTCAGCTACATATATTAATCATGAGCTGTGATGATTCTAATGAGAATAACAGATCATAGTCATAGAAATTGCATAGTCATCGGTACTTACTACATCTTAAAAATTTTATTTTAATTTATCAGAAATACATGTTTGCTCACGATGTTTGCCTTTGTCGCCGAGTACTTACATTGTAAATCAGTCCTTATAGCTGCAATTGACAATTTCATTGGTGCCAGCGATAATCAAACACAGGACCATGCTCTCCCAGGAGAACAGCATAAAAGAAGAGCCGTGGTAGCTCAGATGGTTAGCACTCGCTGTAATCTTCACAGTACTCGAGAAACCTGGGTTCGATCCCCGCCGGCACCAATGAAATTGTTAATTGCAATTTTAAGTGCTGATTTACCACGTGCTCGGCGGTGAAGGAAAACATCGTGAGGAAACCTGCATGTCTGAGAAATAAGAAAAAAAATATATTACGAAGACATGTGAAGTTCGCCAACACACATTGGGGCAGCGCGGCGAATATTTCCTTGCCCTAAAACCCTCTCAGAAATGAGAGGAGGCCTGTGCCCAGCAGTGGGACGTAAATAGGTTGCAACTTTACTTTACTTTACTTTTTTACAATATAATACTTTAATTGAAATATGGCCTAAATAAACTTAGTTTTATTTAAATCAGAGGCAGTAGTTTTTAATAATGAGTCATTTAACAATTAATTGTACTGGCACTACTCACACGTGTATAAAATAATGATATAATTTCTTATCAATAAAATATATAAAATCTTAAAAAAATAAGTTTCTGTCTTTTTTAATTTAATGTATGAAGAGAATACCATCTTTTGTTACTAGACAAAGGTTAAGAAATTAAGAATGCTTATTGCTTACATAAAAGTGATTTTGAGTACAAGAACGACATGATGTAGCAAAATGAGCCGCCTAACGACACGCAAATGGGATTGAGATGTTGCCGCGCCTTGCGGTGAGTAATGATGAGATTTATGTTTTTGTAATGCATTTACAACAGCAGTTCCTCGCCTTGGGAAGCTGTCTAAATCCTGGTAGCGACAGTTACTTTTAGAATAGAATAGTTATTTTTATTCAGTATACATTACAAGGATACCTACTGAATGTCATTTAAGCTTTACCAATAGTTCGGAAACACCTTTGTCGTGAGAAGAACCAGCAAAAAAACCCAACATGACCTTCTTTAGGCATTAATTAACAATATAATATTTCATATCAGTGAGTATTAAAACATTAAGACACAGCCATTGTAGCGATTACCTCATTCCTAGGAGTTATTGTCAAGTATATATTCACGTGTGTTGTAAATATTAAATAGAAGTCATCATCATCATTACCGTTACGGTTACATAAATTCTATTACTGAATATGGGTTTCCCTTGTAGATTGCCTCTTACGAAGGATACTTACTATAGTTGTAACGTTTGGCCAGTGGGTAGGCTACCGCATTTTTAATTGATAATAAAAAGATGACTGCCTATCTGCTAGTTTGTTTCCCTCTGTTGACTGTTACGATACCCACAGGACAATATAGCGTAATGAATATTCTTATAGCGCCACAACACGTTCATCATCATTATAAATAAGTGGTAGAGCCATGCTGCAGCTATATTAGTAGTATAGTTGTAGCACAGCTCGGCTCGACCGAGAAAGGCCCACGCTCTCACAGAATACCAGCGTAAAATAGCAGTTTGACACTGCTGTGTTTCGTATGGTGATTGTAGAGAACCGGAGATCCATATTACTGGAAAAGAGGCATTCCATCTTAGTCCTCACAGGTGACGACGTATCTGCATTTTGATTCTTTATTGAGGATAAACGTAGATGTCTATGGGTCACAGCAACCACTTACCATCAGGTAGACTGTGTGCTTGTTTGTCACCCCATCCTATAAAAAAAAGATCTTCAAAAATCCTGTCCTAAAAATGGGTCTCCCTTACTACAAAACATTGTCCTTGGCTTGCCTTTCTCTTCTCTTACAAGTACGAGGCTTCCACTATAGAACCTTTATTTCCCATTGGTTTTCTGTTTTTCAAGCTATACGGATAGCTTATTGCAACTTCAGCTTACTAGTCCTTTGAAAAAGTATTAGTGAATTTATTTAATTTTAATATAAGTTCGTAATCCCGAACTACTTATAACTCTACATTCAACAAAATTCGATAATTATTGTAACACTTATTACTAATATGTAATACATAGAAGCGTTACACCGCTGCATTAGAATAAATAAATAAATATATTTAATACGTAAAAATAAATAAATATGCTTAAAACCTTTGTTTTTTTTTTTTCATTTACGACATTTTCACAAAGTAAATTACTTGATAAACTTTATGAACATGTAATGATCGAGTTCTACCCCTGCGCTTCAGAAAGCACGTAATGTCGTTATCCTACATTGAATCCCTATACGGTCATCTCGGGTATCCTTCTCATAGGACTATAAGAGTGAAGGAATTGCGAATGCACCTGTTCTTGGGCATACACTCGTGCAATATAATAATCCAGTTCTGCACAAATGGTAAGTCGTTGAGACTAGCTCCCGCGGCTGAAATTGGGTCTGGACGATAACGTTGTTATTAATAATATTATATTCAGAATTATAAGTTTCACTACACTGGTACATTTTTTTATAAGTACACACAACACACTTTTTTTTTATGGGATTAGGGTGATAAACGAGCACACAGTCCACCTGATGGTAAGTGGTTGCTGCGGCCCATAGACATCTACATCTATCCTCGTTTGCAAATCAAAATGCAGATGCGTTGTCACCCGTGAGGACTAAGATGGAATGCCTCATTTCCAGTAAAAAAGGCCTCCGGCCACCTGCACTCATCAAGCGAAACGCAGAGGTAAACCTTCACGCTGGTATTCTGTTTTATTGAGGACCTAAATTTGCCTTACATTCTCTGTTCTGTGTTAGATAAATAGAATACCTAGAAGACACTCTATAGAATAAATCTATCTTTAGAATAGAATACCTGAAATACCTAAAAGGTACTCCATTAATAAAACATCTTTATAATATGCATACATACGTACAATACTTTAGATATTAAAGCAAACAGAATGTCAGATTGAATTTACTGATTTATTAGATGAAAAGATTACCGTTGATTTGTTGAACGAGCAGTTCCTGTTTATTTTCTGTACCATACAGAGATTAAATGCCAATGCAGTGGGCATTGGAAACCTCTTTCAATCGAATTGATCACTCGTTCTATCTGGTAAGGGTAACTAAGCATGGGCGAGTGCCTCTTTGTTCATGCGGACGATTAGTTGAGTGTAATTTAAATGTGTGTATACAACTTGTTTTTTTTTTCAATAACGATGGTATAAAAAACCTATTTACTAAGACTACTTTTATATTTCGTTTGAGTAAATACCACGCTCTTTTATTTATTCCTGCCGCAAAATAGCAATGCTTGCAGCGCTGTGTTCCGGCTAAAGAGAGAGAGAGTCAGTATAACAGGTAATAAGGCATTCCATGTTAGTCCTTACGTAGTCTTCTTTGTTTGAAGATGGCTGTAGTCCATGGACTCAGCGATGACAATTAGCTTTATTTAATTAAGTTTCTTAAGTAACTTTTTTATAGGATAAGGGGGACAAGCGAGCGCACAGTCCACCTGATGGTAAGTGGATGCCATGGCCGAGACACATCATTTTATTTTTGATGATTTTATTTATGATCCGCGTAATAAAATAAATTTTTAATTTTATTTTAATTAATTTTTAACATCTTTATATTATCCATATTACGTAATTGTTATTATAATTAGAACACTAACAAAATTATGTAATGATTTCTTATATCTACGCGAAAACTACATTGAATATAACTACTTTTACGGATTCTATCACGCTTTATTAACTAATTATTTAAAAAGCTGAAGGTACTCCGGGTTAACTCTGACATCGAGACGTCAATCACCTCAGTCCCCCGTGACCATGGGTGCTAGAAAGCATCCGATACGTCGGGAATTAATAAAAATAAGAAAAATATGTTAAATAAACTATACTATAAATAAACTATGTAGAAAATTTTTATAAAAAATTAATCGAATGGTTTGTGCTATTTGTTCCTCTTGTACCCTCTTGTAATAATTATTACCCATGTTGGTACAGCCCTGCATTGATAAAAATTTTACGGGAGAAATCTAAAGTCCATAAAAAATGGAAAAAATGGAAGAATCCTCGTGATTATGAAGAGTTTAAATTGCTTAGAGATAGACAACATCGTATACAAAAGAAATGTTTCGAGCATTTCACGTGTAACACTGAAAAAAATTTGAAAACGTCGCCTAAGTTCTTTTGGAAATATGTTAAATCAAAGAGAGGGACATCCACTTATCCTCAAAATTTCTCTTTTAACAATAAGAATAACTCTGATGGGCAGGACATTTGCTCAGCATTTAATAACTATTTCAAAAGCGTATTTACTGATTCTGTTTTACCATCAAGTGAGTTTCATAACCATTCCGATATGAGCATAGATCAGATCTCTAGCATAAATATATCCCGAGAAGCTGTTCTTAAGTATCTTAAACACTTGGATTCAAATAAAGGGGCTGGTTATGATGGAGTGCCTCCTGTGTTCTTGAAGTCCTGCGCCGATAGCTTAAGTTACCCAATTTCTTTACTTTTTAAACTTTCTCTACAACATTCTGTTTTTCCATTGTTATGGAAAAGAGCGCATATAATTCCTATTCATAAAAAAGGCGCCAAATCTAAGATAGATAATTACCGTCCAATTTCGATTCTTAGCACTGTTGCGAAAATTTTTGAAAAACTAGTATTTAATAAAATTTATCCAATTATTATAAAAGGTATACCTAACTCACAACATGGTTTCTTGAAGAGACGCTCCACCACGTCTAATCTTGCCTGCTTCACTGAGTACGTTCTCAATCATATGGAAAACGGTGGTCAGGTTGACGTGATATACACGGATTTCGAAAAAGCTTTTGACCGTGTTAATCATGTTGTCTTGCTACAAAAGCTCCAGGCTCTCGGAATTCATGGAGATCTGCTTAGATGGGTAAAATCTTATCTAATGAATCGATCTCAGGCAGTTATTCTTGGAGGATACAGGTCAGATTTTATTACTATCCCATCTGGCGTGCCTCAAGGCTCTCATCTTGGCCCCCTATTCTACAACGCATATATATTCGATATACATAAATTTATAAGTAACTGCCATCACTTACTGTATGCCGATGATAAGAAAATATTTCTCAGTGTTCGTACTATTGAAGACTGCGAATCTATTCAAAAAGATCTTGCCTCTTTATATAACTTTTACGTAGCTAACGGCATAAATGTAAGCATATCTAAATGTCAGTGTATATCTTTCACCAGGAAATTGAATCCAATAGTATTTCCCTATAATTTTAATGGAATTTTAATTAAGAGGGTCACAGTTGTTCGAGATTTAGGCGTACTCTTTGATGCCGGCATGACCATGCGTGATCATATCAATAGTATATGTAGTAAATCTTTTCGTAATCTTGGATTTGACATGCGCACATGTCTTCCATTTACGGAATTACTAAGTCTTAAAATAGTTTATTTTTCGTATGTAAGATCCACTCTTGAGTATGCATGCCAGGTTTGGTAACCGGTTTTTAAAATTTACATTAACAATATTGAAAGAATTCAACGTAAATTTATTTCACACCTGAACTATAAATTTAAACATAATAGCTCATCATATTTAGATGACTGCCGACACTATAACCTTCTTACGCTCGAAGAAAGACGAGGACTGTTAGATATGGGATTTCTATATGATATTTTACGCGAAGGTATTGACTGTCCGGATTTACTGAATAATGTCACCTTTAATGTGCAAAAAAAACGTACTAGAATCACCAAGGAAACTATGTTTTGTATTCCTCGTCACTCCACACTTTACGGTAAAAATAGTATCTTAACACGATTGTTATCAAATTATAACAAAACATTTAATACCATCGATCCCTTTATAGGCAGTAAAAGTGATTTTACAAACAAGGTACGTGCTTTCATTTTGAACACAGCTTCTGTTGTTTGAATTACCTGTATTTGTAACCATTTACGTAGGATGCAGGTAAGGTACATTATGAAGAACACTTTCTGTAGGTATCTATATTTAAATAATAAGTAAACTATGTAATATTTTAGAATATGTATGTATATGTATGTGTGTGTATGTATGTATGTATATGTATGTATATGTATATATATATATATATATGCATATGTATATATATATATATATATATATATATATATATATATATATATATATATATATGTATGTGTGTATGTATGTATATATGTATATGTATGATATATATAATATAATATGCCATGATATAAATAAATTAATAAAAAAAATACTCGAGAAGTAAATCGCATATCAATTTATCAGTAAGGCTTAATATGTAAGTGTTAGTAAACCTAAAATTACTTAATTTTTATTACTGTTATTTTATTAAGCTGTTTTAAATTGGTCTAATTTGCATTGTTTTTATTTATTATAATTGTACCTGGCTTACCTTTATATTTAATATGTGGATGACTGTTATTGGCATACTTGAAGTGAAATTGAAAATTGTATTTAGTGATATACGCTATTGTTATCCTTATTAGAATAAAAATAAATAAAATAAACGCGATAAAATCCGTAAAAGTAGTTTTGTTCAATGTGCAGTGTTCGCGTAAATATAAGAAATCATTATGATTGGAGAATCCTTTAGTCATATAATGAAAAGTTTAAACTGGTAAGTTGTGTCCCAATAGCCCATTAATAATTCTTGTGGGGACAAGAGGTAATTTAATCAAGACTCATTTATTAAAATACATTGATTATCTAAATAAATGTACATAAAAATTATCTTTTTGATATTGCCTTACATACAGGGTTGGCTACAGGAAAATAAAATAAGATAAAATTTAAATTTGTTAATGAATAACTTTTCGTGTAATAACAATTTAAACTTGACATTTAATTGTTATAATTATTATAATATAATTAATTTTATAGACATAAATCATTTAAGTAAGTTATTTTTGACTAGAGACATGTGCTATCTTATTGTTTACATATTAAATTAGCCAAGGTCTTGGCTACACAGACATCTGCTTCTATTGAGCACTATAATAACTTAATATGTAATTTGGATGTAGTTCCAAGTAATTTAAATAAGAAAATGAGAGAATAGAGGTAATCTCGAGCAGTTATAATAATTTAGAATGTAGCTTACAAATCCTTAATTGTATGACTTCATAAAGTTATAATAAAAATGGTATGATTCTGGTACATCAGAATATATAAGGCATGAGAGGCAAAGAGCTAGAGCTAGATCGAATAGTTTTAAAATAGCAACAATATTCATATTTTATGTATTACTGAACATTAGTTAAAAGCTTATATATATTTGTTTTTATATATGTTTAACTTCAGTAATCACCAGGTGGTCAGTTCGTTCAATAGAAAAACGGTTTTAAGAGGTGGCTCGTTAATATTAGCTAGTAAATAATTATCATGTAAAGAACGTAAAGATATTGTGAGCCTCTCTGTTGAGCAAACTGTAGAAATGGCATGCGTTGAGTTTGAGCACCTCATTGTTGTGAGGGTCTACAGACCCCCATGTTCTATATATGATACTTTTGAAAAAATTATGGAGGAAATTTTTGTTAAGCTTAATAAACAGAATTAATCTGTTGTAATATGTGGAGACTTTAATATCAATCTCCTAGAAGCTTCCTCCACCAATATTAAATTTAGGTCATTGTTTAAATCATATGGTCTTTTTAATTTATTTTTAGAGCCCACGCGTATCACTGAATGTAGTGCAACATGAATGGATAACATTTTTACAAATGTTGAGCCTTGTTGGCCTAGGTAGCCTTAGTTGTTCTAATCACTGTGACAGTTAGTCGCACGGATGGGCCGGCTCGAACCGCGGTGTTACCACAACCTCACAGAATATACGCGTGAAGTAGAGGTTTACCTCTGTGAGTGCAGGTGGCCGGAGGTCCAATCCCCCACTCCCCCATCAACACGGTAGCGAAATTAAACAAATACTACCCCAGGAGTGTACCAGCACCCCTGAAGAACTCCTTGGCTGAGCATCCACGACCAACACCAAGGCGAGCCCTGTCACGCTATCCGTGAATTTTTGCAACATCAGGGGTTTTCATTCCAACCTTAACGCTGTCCATTACTATTCAGAGACGGCAAAGCCGGCCTTGCTCTTTTTAACCAAGACTCAGGTGTCCTCTCCGGCTGAAACTTCATTTTTGTCCTACCAGGGGTACAAATTAGAACACTCCTTAGTGCTCCGGGCTGGTGTTTGCATATTCATCACTGAGGACATCTGTTTTCGACGCATCGGCAGTCTTGTAGGTCAGGTGACGGACCTGTCTATCATATGGCTGCGGGTAGCGACGACGATCCCCGGGTCTACGGGTGCCTCTATAGGTCCCACAGCGGTCATGCCGAAACATGCCGACTCATCGACCACGTCCAAATGGCTGCAGACTCCGTGCTACAACAGGTCCCATCCGCAGAGATCGTGATACTCTGTGATTTTAACGCCCACCACGCTGAATGGCTTGGTTCACGTTTAACCGATTATGCTAACACATCTGCTTACTTCGCTTACGCTGATCCAGAGTACGGTGCCATTCACGTTCCCATCGCAGTTGCGATCTGTAGCTTGCCGCCGTGTTTGGCACTATAAGTCGGCCAATTGGGACGGGATGCGGTCTTTTTTTGCATCATACCCTTGGGGGCGGGTTTGTTTCTCGCCAGAAAATCCCAGCGTTGTTGCCGATTCTGTTGCTGATGTGGTACTTCAGGGTATGGAAATTTTTATTCCATTCTCTGTGGTGCCTATCGGAGGCAGATCCCAGACATGGTTTGGTCGCTTCTGTAAAATAGCATCACGCTATAAGCAGGAGTGCTACCGGGCCTGGGCTGACGCATCAATGTCTCGAGATGTAAATGTACAATTCCGCCTCCAGGTCCTTCAAAAGCGTCATTGCCAAGAAAAGGTCTGAGCACATCAGCAGCATTGGCAAGAAGCTAGTTCACCTTCCTTCGGGAACCCGTGCATTCTGGTCTCTCGTCAAGGATGTGCAACTTCTGTCAGCCATCTCTTCCATCTCTGCACAGAGAGGACGACTCACTGGCCCATGTCGCAAAGGAGAAAGCCGATCTGTAAAGATCTCTGTTTGCGTCCAACTCGACTCTAGATAATGGGGGGAACACGCCGCCAATCATTCCGCTTTGTAAATGCTCCATGCCGGATGTGAGGTTTACACAGCGCTCGGTTCGCAAAGCACTCTTCTCCATGGACGTCAGCAAGTCGAATTGGCCCGGTGGAGTCCCTCCCATTGTGTTGAAGACGTGTGCTCTAAATCATCCATACATATATTAAACTAAGTTTGTATAAAAAGGGTTATAATAATATTAAGGAATTTATGGATGATAATAACCCCTTTTTTTTTTTTTGCGGATGGAAAATCATCAAATGACGCCTTTCGCTCTGGGTGGAGCGGAAGGGAGTGTCAGACTTTTACTGACTAAAAACCATCCGTGTTCCTTCAGTGCCCTTACGTTCCGGAGCCGCGGAATCTCTTTCGAACAGCCCGCAGCCCCGGCAGGCGTCGGCCCTTGCGGGCCCCTTCACGCTGCTGACAGCTCTTTGAGGCGCGCGTGGAACAAAACGCGCCGTCGACACGGCCTGTCGTCGTTAGACGGACGGACGGCGAGCTACCCATTGCTCGCCGTCCACAGGCCCGCGCCTACGGTGACCGGGGGCCACGACGTAGCCCCCGACGCCCGGGGCGTCTCCCGCGGCGGCCGGGAAGGAAAGCTGCTGCTCTCTCCTTCTCCCGCTCCGCCACCTCCTTCGCTAGCATCACTGCTTCGCAGAAGGTGGTGACGGCATCCCATTCCGTCTCGGTCCGGACCATGGCTTCGACCAGGGCCGGACGCGAGAGGTCGCCGCCGCCTATCGCCGCTACGAGGACACGGCGGTGCTCCGCCCAGGCAGGGCACACCTCCACGGTGTGCTCCACCGTGTCCTCCGGTCGATCCTCGCAGTGGGAGCACCCGGGCGTTTCCTCCCGCCCGATTCGGTGCAGGAACCTCCCGAACACACCGTGTCCGGTGAGGACCTGCGTCAGGCGGAAGGTGAGGACGCCGTGGCGTCTCTCAAGCCACTCCTCAAAGAGGGGTCTTATCGCCGCTATAGTGGCGTGCCCAGCACGGGGTTGCGACAGTCGCTCTCTCCATGTCGCCATGAGATCATGCCGGAAGTCTGTCCGCTGCACGACAACTTGCCGTGGCAGCGGGGTTTCCCCCCGGCATAGTGCCTCCGCGCGCCATTCGTGTAGGCGCGCGAGGACTATCGCCTCCAGATCCCATGGTGGCAATCCGGCAAGGAGGCACGCTGCCTCGCGGGAGATCGTGCGGTAGCCGCGAACCATTCTTACGGCAACCACCTTTTGGGGCGCGTTCAGGTGGTGGACGGCAAGCCGCGCCAAACCACGCGCCCACACCGGGGCCCCGTAAAGGGCCATGGACCGCACAATCCCCGCGTAGAGCCTCCGGCAGGAGGTGTTTGGCCCCCCCAGGTTCGGCAGGAGCCGCCTGAAGGCAGCCCCGGTCCGTTCCAGTTTGGGAGCCAAACGTCGGAAGTGCTCAACGAAGTTCCATCGGCCGTCGAGGACGAGTCCTAGGTACTTCAACGTCGACTCGACGCCGATGGATACCCCTCCTACCATCGCTGAGGATCCCGGTGGTGGCCTGTTCCGAGGACCATGGAAGTGCATGGCCTCGGACTTGTGCAGAGCCACCTCAAGACCCAGCTGCCGGATCCTCTCAACGACTATCGCAACCCCGCGTGTCATATTTTCCGCCGCCGCCTCGTACGACCCCCCCTGTGCCAGTACCAGCGTGTCGTCAGCGTAGCAAACTACGCTGACGCCGGTAGGGAGGTCGGCGCGCAGCACCCAGTCGTAACCGATGTTCCACAGGGGCGGCCCCAGAACCGAACCCTGTGGGACACCGCACGACATCTCTCGCCGGTTCCACTCACCGTTGCGACCGGGGTAGATGACGGCCCTATCCGTCAGATAGTCCCCGACTATACGACGGAGATAGGTCGGCACCCGGTGATACCGGAGTGCCTCCCTAATGCAGCTCCAGGGCATGGAGTTGAAGGCGTTGGCGATGTCGAGAGACACCGCCAAAACAACCCCCCCCCTGGCCACTGCACTGCGTCGTGAGGGCTCTTACGCGCATGATGGCGTCCACCGTAGAGCGCCTCTTGCGGAAACCAAACTGGTGTTCCGCAAGATCCGGCCCCGTCCCCGCAAGGTGCTCGGCGAGGCGGTTTGCAATGACTCTTTCAAAGAGCTTGCCCACCTCGTCGAGCAGCACCACGGGCCGGTATGCGGACGGAGAGTCCGCAGGGCATGATAATAACCCCTGGGAATGAAATAATCGCTACCAAGCTATTTCTAATTTGTTGTGTTGTTATTTGTGTAAAATTATTGTAAGCTGTTATTTAAAAACAAGTCCCACTGGGTTCTTTGCTGGTTCGTCCCAGGACAGAGGTTTTTTTTTGAACCAACATGATGTAACATTTAGCAATACCATTCCAATAACATTCAATTTTTTAAGCACATTTTAATTTTTTTTTCATTGAATAATATATTATATATTTTATATAACTATAGTGATAAACGAACTTAAAACATACCTTACATTAAGTGGCTATTGCAGTCCATGGACACATGCAGTGAACTTTAAGCACACACCCCTGACGACTAAGATGGAATACCTCACATCCTGAAATTACACTGGCTTTCTATACCCTTTGAGATTAGAACACAGTCATTCAAGCAGTGCTGTTTGATCACAGAAGTAGGTAAAAGGGTGGTATCTACTTAGACGGTCGACATGGTCAGTATGAAGTCTTATCACTTAATATTGTGTTCAATTAATTTTTCTGTTGTTTCTTATTCTTTTGACGCCAAGAGGTGGTGTTATAAAGAAAACATTTGACATAGTTGTCACAATCGGCAGACGGGCTGGCAACCATAGCTTTATATAATTTTGAGTTGTTGTCAAGAAAATGCTGCTGCCCATCTCGCGTTTCGGTTTTGCTCTGTTGCGTCTTACGGCACCGGGATGATATGGGGTAGCCGTGTAGTTGCAGTGTAATAATATTATTCCTAAAATCGATTGTAATAAGATAATTTTTATGTAATATTTAACATTCAAAATCGTAAATGTACTGGTAAATATTTATTTGCTGCATGCGCAAATACTTGAGATGCGAGCAGCCACACGGAGTTACGATTGTGGATGGTTCAAGTGCTACGTCGTTGTATGCTACGTGACCTCATACTGTGAGCTCGTGACTTGAATTTAATAGCGTTAATTTAGGGTATGAGCTAACTATTCAACTTAATATAAACCATTGTAATATATAACACATTGAAAGAACTATAATAAAATAACTAATACTAAAAACTTAAATATCATACAGCCCTTCTCCCTATGGTATCGTGCCAAGAACGCTGGCTGCGTTTCCACGGCGATAGCTAACTAACCATTGAGCGAGAAAAGAACCAGCCCTTTCATCACCAGTGAATAAAGTTCCTTTACGAACTTCGTCGCACGTGGACTCCACGGACCGATAGTCTCTACAGCAAATGGTACAATTATGTCGTCATCTATGAAAGACTCATATTTGCGCCACTTACTTAGTGCAGCTGCCTTTGATGTAACCCGGTTCAAAATGAGGTACACCTGAGATGAGATGCTGATAAAGTGTCTACGAAAGTAGCAGCCCACACTAGGGTTTTACTTCTCTCCCAAGGGACCTAAGTCATACGTTGAATCTCATCAAAATATTACACAAGACTTGAAAATAGAGGGAACAGTTATAGAGACAAGAACTCCTCGAATGACATCGTTTAAAGATCCGTGACGAGAAAACGTATCAGCACTTTTCTTTCATGAAAGCCAGAACTCATCGTCGCTGCTACCACGGGAGCACTGATGAGGTTTGCTACTAATAAAAATTATGACTCATAAAAAATGCATATGAATATAAAACATAAAATAACATAACTATCTAGATTGTTAGCGGGAATTTGCCCGCCTGCTGAATGTATAAATAAGTTTGAAGTGGATTTTGATACGAAAAAGTGATACAATTTTGTGTATTAAGTCCTGCTCATTTGGGCTATTGCTTATAGTTAAAACGAAAAAACAAGCACTCCGATATGTATATTTTAAGTTACTTTGTCCACTAAGACGCCTTAAGAAACTGAGATACTGTCGTCATCGACTAACCGTTGGGGTTAAACTGTCGTGGAAATCTTACAAATTCATCTCAATGCTTCGATCAACAATGTTGATCGAAGTCTCAATATGACGCAACAGCATATTGTGAAGAAGTAAAACTATTACAAAACAATACACACACCACAAGCTACTATGATGGATAATTTCTTATAACTAGACACTTGCAAAGGTACATACAAAGTTTCAAAGAAAAAATCGGTTGTCTGTAAGTCGGTTTACTGACGATAGTTGAACGTCACAACGTCATAAGAAAATGTTGCTATGAACAATTGACACCACATTCACTTTTCACTGCACTTCATACTTGATGAAAACATGTAAATGTATCATTGTATAGCAGCTGTCCATGCGGACGCATCGCTCACTCAAGTAGGAGAGAGACAGATGTCGAACGCTGCCGAACGCGGAGGCCGATTGTGCCTCTTTGTCGCTCGTTTTGCGCTCTCGCTTGCACTTCAAGCCTTAAATGGAACGCCTCAGAGCGAGGTAATGCCGCATGAGTCATATTTTTTCGTGCGTGCAGCCAGCTTCATCGAATTATAAGACGTTCTCACGTCAAAAATAACATACCAGGGCTGTGTAGTAGCGGCTTTTAATTCTTAATCGAAAATAAATGTAGATATCAATGGGCCACAGCATCCACTTACCATCTGGTGGACTGTGTACTCGTTTGTCATCATCTCATCTATTCATCATTCTATAAAAAAAATCCCTCAGACAATCTATCTGCTAAATGTGACAAATAACTATAATAAGTTTACTATATAGTAAACATATTTCTCACACTATATTAAGGCCTAAGAGCGGGTGAACTGCCTAAATTCTTGGATATTAAGGTAAAAAAAAATCACAATAACTGTTCATTTAATCCGAGAGGAAAAGTACAAAAATACAGGGTGACAGAAGAGGATTTAATAAATGTTTTTAATTGAATAAATTGTATTATTGTCTACACGTTAGAAAATATCCCCAAAAAGTACCTCTTTGTTATATTTTGCAAAATTTCTTTAAAACGGCACAAGCTCTTTAAATAGTTTTATTACTTAAAAAAAGGTTTTAAAAATATTAATATTTTTATTTGTGAGTTTTCTTTTTATTCCCGGTTGTAATGTGTCATCTAATTCGCGCGGAGACAAGTAGGGGGTGCATGAATAGTCCGCGCGGCTGACGAGTGACCCCAGTGTGACCGTGAAGGCACGACTCGCCTAAATGCATTTCTGGATCTATATTAAATAATCAAAAACGCATACGTTATGCAAATTATAGCTAATATCTTTTCATAAGTTTGTTAATAATTATTAAATGTTAACGGTTGTTCCCCTTTTATTGGGTAAGTGTGAGCAAATTTATAATATATTACAATAGTATATAACAAATATGTTAGTTTGATTTTTGAAATTTAAAAAATTGATACTTAGTGTGTAACTTAATTTTATGTCACATGCTAGTTATTTTATCACGTAATTATGTATGTCTTTTCATAGTAGATGCTTAGTTGATATAACTTTATTTTCTTGCCTCCGTTCTGGTAGCATGTACTGCCACACCAAACTTATCAGTTTTACTCGTCCAGTTGATTCTGGCGGGGGGCGTATAATATTACCTACTTTGGTGGCAAGGCTCATGAAAGATTTCGACTGTGTATTCCAGGAAACCTCGCTAGGGCTGTGACATCCTTTTTATTATTAGTCAGCTTAGTATTTTTTCTTAGAAGTATTTATATTAGTTCTTTTTTATAAGTAGTGTTATTAAATATCTCTTTATAAGTACTTATATTTGTCTAATTTTATATGTAGTGTTATTAAATATTTAATAACGTGACACGGTTTTACTCGAGAAAATATAATTTTTTCCCGAAATTAAATATATATTCGGACGAACGTGCTTGCTTCGTTGCCCTGTATTCACCCGCGAGTGCCCGCGAGTTCAGTTGCAGACTCGCAGTCCGTTTTCAGACATTGTCTGGGTTGAACCGTGCGTAGGTGTTGGACCGACGTCGATCAAATATATTTTAGTTTTGTTAAGAGTTACTAGTATACACAATTATAAATATTTAATGAATAGAAATACTTATTAATATCTGTAACTTTAAATATTGTTTTCTAAATAAACTAATTTTTAAAGTGCCCAAAGAAGAAGATATTTTCGCGGCGAAGTTGATCAGTGAAATTGAAAACTGCATTTTTATATAACTTACTATGACTGGAACGACCAACATGCTCTCGTTACTTAAATTTTTATAGTTTTTAATACCTATTTAATTTTATTGTAGAATATTTTTATTCATTAGATGATACTGAATTTTAAAATTATGTGTTACAATAAAACACTGTTATAATGAGGATGAATATATTTAGGTACACTATTAAAAGTAAAGTTGCAGCCTGTTTATGTCCCACTGCTGGGCACAGGCCTCCTCTCATTTCTGAAAGATTTTAGGGCAAGGGATTGTCCACCGCGCTGCCTTTACATGTCTTCGAAATATTGTTTTATTTGTCAGACATGCAGATTTCCTCACAATGTTTTCCTTCACCGCCGAGCACGTGGTAAATCAGCATTAATTTCATTGGTGCCGGCGGGGATCGAACCCGGTTTGCTCGAGTACTGTGAAGCTTACAGCGAGCGCTAACCATCTGAGCTACCACGGCTCTATTATAAAATTAAATTAAACAATTGAAATAAAATAAAAAATGGTGCTTCCTTAAGTGCTATATAAAAACATTCTTGGATTTACGTCATCTTTAAATATTAGCAAACCATGATCTGAAAAACATAAAAAAATTAAATTGCGAGGGGTTTCTCTGCATAGAAATGAAGATATCCACTGAAAAACCAGAGCAAGTGACATATTCCAATGGCTTAATTAAGTAAAATGGCAATGACTGGCAATATAGCTTGAAAATCGATAAACAATAGGAAGAAAGGTTCTCGAGTAGCAATCTCGTACCGGTAAGCGAAGTGCGGGGCAGCCTACGACTACATGGAAGGACGACATGGTAAGATATGCAAGAAGTCGATAGATGCAGGTGACTTAGATCCATGCTATGTGGCAATCCTTGGGAAGGCCTATATCTTTATCTATATATAGGCCTTGTAAAGGGCTTTAATTATGATGATAATAAAGCCAAATATACTTACTACAAATACTAAAACTTTATTTCTCTTCACGTATGCTCATATGCTTTTTTACACACACATACACACACACATACACACACAGTCACACACACGCACACGCACACGCACACACGCACACACACACACACACACACACACACACACACACACACACACACACACATACACACACACACACACACACACACATACAAACACACACACACACAAACACGCGCACGCGCGCGCACGCACGCATCATCATTCATCATCATCATTACAGCCCTTCACAAGTCTACTGCTGAATATAGGCAAATCATCCCACAAGGAATTCCACAAAGCACGGTCCTGAGCCACCTGCATCCATCGACTTCCAGCATATTTTTTTTTTATATAGGAGAGGGGCCAAACGAGCATGCGGCTCACCTGATGGTAAGTGACTACCGCCGCCCATGAACAACCGCAACACCAGGGGAATTGCAGATGCGTTGCCGGCCTTTTAAAAAGGAGTAGGCTCTTTTCTTGAAGGTCCCTAAGTCGTATCGGTCCGGAAAAATCGCTGGTGGTAAACTATTCCACAAGGAAGTTGTGCGAGGAAGAAAACATCTTCTAAATCGCACAGTTATATAATCATCACTTTATTATCTTACCAGGTCGTCACTCCATCTAGTTGGGGGACGCCCTACACCTTGTCCGCCGGTACGAGGCCGCCTCTCGAGAACCTTTTTCCCCTATCGGTTGCCGGTTCTTCGAGCTATATGGCCGGCCCATTGCCACTTCAGTTTACTAATCCGTTGGGCTATGTCGGTCACTCTGTTTCTACTGCGGATATCCTCATTTCTAAGTTTATCACGCAGAGAAACTCCGCGCATAGTCCTCTCCATAGCTCGATGAGCGACCTTGAGCTTCCTCATACGGCCAGCAGTGAAGGACCACGTCTCAGTACCATAGGTCATCACTGACAACACGCACTGGTTGTACAGTTTCGTGTTCAAGTTTGAGGTATACCTGACGAGAAGATGTACCGTAATTTCCCGAACGCTGCCCAACCGAGTTGAATCCGCCGATTGACCTCTCGGTCGAAGCTGGACTTACTTAGTCGGACTATTTGTCCCAGGTAAACATACTCGTCAACAACTTCGAGCTTAGTGCTCCCAACACCTACCGGCATATGTGTGACATGGACATTAAACATGATCTTTGTTTAGTCCATGTACATCTTAGGACCTATCCGTTAGGACACACTATTGAGGTCATTGAGCATAGTGCTTATGTCCTTCAGCGATTCTGCCATAAGGAATATATCGTCGGCAAATCGAAGGTAAGTGATACACTCGCCATTGATGTTAATACCGTATCCTTTCCAGTACAGTAGCTTGAAAACGTCTTCCAATACAGCGGTGAAGAGTTTCGGGGATATAACGCCACCCAGTCTTTCACCTCCCTGCAATTGAATAAGTTTCGCACTCTGGTTCTGTACTCGGATAGCCGTCGTAGCCCTACTGTACAAGCACTTCAGTACTTCGATATACCGATAGTCAACTTGGCACTGCTGAAGGGACTGCAGCAGCGCCCAAATTTCGACGAAATCAAAGGCTTTCCCATAGTCCACAGACATAGTAGCAAATTGTACTCCTCGGACTTCTGTACAATTTGCCGAAGGGGGTGTATGTGGTCTATGGTACTAAAGCATTTTCGGAAACCAGCTTTTTCGGGAAGCTGGAAGTCAAGTCTGCATCAGGACGATTCGTAATGACTCTCGAAAACAGCATCTAGACGCATCGCATGAAAACGCAATGTATCTCTCAAGTAATACATATTATATTAAATTAGATTGTTTAGTGCTATTGCCAAGTCAATTTATTTATTTAAAACATAAAAGATGTTTAATATTGATATGGTCACTATAAGATGTTGTTAGGTTAGCTAATGACGTAATAACTTAAGACAGAAGGACCCTTAAGTAGGGACTGAGTAAATTAACCGACTTGATATTACGTGGATCTTACAACTTTATACGGTAGAAGAACTGAGTTGCGAGACTTGGTTCTTTTTTACAAGTTATGTTTTTGATGGCATCTCATTTCTTTTTGTAGATAGTTATATCTAGGTACCTATTTACACCTATTATTCCATTATATTACAAATTTATAGGTACACTGATTCATTCACTGCAAATGTAACTTTGTAATCCTATATATTTAAATGGGATTACAAAGTTATTTATGCAGTTAGTATATCTCGAAAACTGGACCGAAATTACAAAATATTTTAATTTTCTTCTGATTTATATACTAAACAATAGTGTTTGCTAGAAGTGCCTCAGAGTTTTGATGATCGGTCAGTTATCATCATCATCATTCTCTAAACCATTTCCCATTATCTGGGGTCGGCGCAGTAAATCTTTTTATTCCATTCCTCTCTATCAGCCGTCATTTCCATACTTACTCCTTTCATTCTCATATCACTCTTCACACAATCGATCCATCTTTTATTCGGCCTTCCTCTGCCCGTGTGTCCCTCCACCTTCATATTCAACACTCGTTTTGTGACATGACTTTCATTCCTCCGCATCACATGCCCAAACCATGCCAATCTGCTTCCTCTCACCTTTTCTACCACTGGCGCTACTTTCAGGCTTCCTCTTATATACTCATTCCTTATCTTATCCATCCTTGTCACACCACACATCCATCGTAACATTCTCATTTCATTCGCATGCAGTCTATTTTCATCCTTCTTCTTGACGGCCCAGCATTCACTTCCATACATGACGACAGGTCGGATGATCGATTTGTAAATTTTCCCCTTCAGCCTTATTGGCATTCGGGGATCGCACGTTGTGGCTGTGACCTGTCGCCATTTCATCCACCCTGCGTTAATCCTATGCTGCACAGCTCTATCTATTCCGCCGTCGCCTTGAATGAGGGAACCGAGGTACTTGACATCTGAGCAGATAGGCAGTATAGCGCCATCCAACGACATGGGTACAGGACTGGAAAGACCGCCGAAATCACAGCACAGATATTCGGTTTTGGATCTGCTGATCTTCAAGCCAACACTTTCCAGCCTCCGTTGCCACCCCGTCAGTCTGCTCTGTACCTCGATGCCTTCTTCCCCGACAAGCACGATGTCATCGGCAAAGAGCATGCACCAGGGTGCCTCATCCTGCAGGTCCGACGTCAAAGCGTCCATAATCAGTAGGAAGAGGTAAGGGCTCAGTGCCGACCCTTGGTGCAGCCCTACCGCCACATCGATACTGCCCGTAGTTCCCGCGGCAGATCGTACACATGTACGGGATGCTCTGTACATAGCACGGACCAACCTCACATACTTCCCAGGCATACCTTTCATCTTCAACGCCCACCACAAGACCTCACGGGGAACCCGATCGTACGCCTTTTCAAGGTCGACAAAAACCATGTGCAGATCTTTATGCACGCGCTTGTACTTTTCGCACAATTGGCGTAATGCGAAAATGGCATCTGTCGTACCTCGACCGGGCATGAATCCGAACTGGTTTTGTGTTATCTCACACTCTTCTCTCATTCTTCTCTCTATTATTCTTTCCCAGACTTTCATCGTATGTGACATGAGCTTTATTCCCCGGTAACTGCTGCAGTTTTGAACGTCTCCTTTGTTTTTAAAAATGGGAACCAGTATACTACTGCACCATTCCTCAGGTATTTGTTCTTCCTGCAACAATTTACCGAAAAATAAACTCAACCACTTCCATCCATCCGCCCTCAGCAACTTCCACACTTCTACTGGTATTCCATCTGGGCCGACCGCCTTCCCATTCTTCATATTCCTAACAGCCATTTTTACTTCTTCCACACTAATTTCTCTCACTAAGCCCATATTCACTGGTGGGTTTTCAAGCATACCATTCCATTCATTCTCCTCATTCATCAATTTCTCAAAATACTCCTTCCATCGCTTCTTTATACTTTCATCGTCAGTCAAAATCCTTCCAGAATCATCTTTTATACATTTTACATGTGAAACATCTCTTCCATTCCTTTCTCTCGCTCTTGCAATTTGAAAAAGTCGTTTTTGACCTTCGGGGCTTTCAAGGGACCGATATAATTTATCGTGCGCCTCTGCCCTACAAATAGCAACTTCCTTCTTCGCTCTCTTCTTACATTCTTTATACGCCCTTCTCTTACTTTCTTTTATGGATTCATTCTGGTCTTCTACGCTCTGCCATTCTTTAAAGGCATTTTTCTTTTCTCTCAAAACTTCTCTAATACTTTCACTCCACCACCACCCATCCTTATCTATCATACGCTTCCCTTTTGTTTCTCCTAACACCTTCCTTGCCACACTTCGGATACAATCAGCCATTTCCTTCCAGCACTCATTCACACTCATTCCTTCCATATCACCCATCTCTATCATCTTGTTTACAACTAGCTCTCTAAATTCACTTGCATACCCCTCCTTATGCAGCAAATGCCACTTTATTTTGGGTGGGGGACGATCCTTATGTTTGTTGAGGCGAACAGTTAAGCAGATGTCAGCCAGCAGGATTCGGTGCTGGGATACTAAGTCTTCACCTGGAAGCACTTTGCAGTTTCTTACACTCTTGATTTGGTTCCGTCTTATCAGAAGATAGTCGATCTGTGTCGCGTGGTGGCCACTTTTATAAGTAACAAGATGCTGATCTCGTTTTTGGAACCACGTGTTTACTACAGCCAGGTCGAAAGCACATGCTGCTTGCAGAAGAACTTCCCCCTCACGGTTCCGCACTCCGTACCCCCATCCACCGTGTACTCTTTCATACCCGTCATTCACTCTCCCTACATGTCCATTAAAATCTCCTCCCATATAAACATCCTCACGCTCAGGTATTCCCATCATCATACAATCAAATTCCTCCCAAAACTTCTCTTTCACACTCTCTTCACAGCCTGTTTGCGGAGCGTACACACTTACAACATTCACTACTTTGTTTTCAATCATTAATTTAACAACTATCATTCTGTCATTTACTCTTTTCACATCTGTCACTCGTTCTTTCATTCCACTATCTAACACAACTCCTACTCCATTTCGCTTCCCATCACTTCCACAATAATAAAACTTATATCCCTCCCCAATCTCTCTTGCTTTATTGCCCTTCCATTTTGTTTCCTGCAAACAGGCAACATTCACTCTTCGTCGTTTCAAAACATCTGCTAACTCTCTTCCTCTTCCAGTCATCGTACCTATATTCCAGCTTGCAAACCTCACTCTGACATTCTTCTCTCTCCGGGCTCGCCTCTTACGTCGCACCCGCTCCGTAAGGTGCGACAACCCTTGCCCACTTCCCACAGGAGCCGGGTGCTGCCCCTGCGCGTCGCCTGCGGGGTACGCCCTAGCCCTGTCATATGTCCCACAACTCGTACTATACATTTACTGCATGGGATTTGGCAAAAGTTTTACAGTCGGCCGCCTGCCTGACACCAACCCTCTTTGGGTATGCTATTGCTGGTAGAGGAAGCTACCATTTTGGGAAAAGGAAAAAGATGTTTGGGGGTAGGAGCATAGGTGTAAGGATACTGTTATCTCGGCAGGAAAGGTATGAGAATAACAGTAGCTCGGGGAGCCGGGGTCGCGTACCCGTATTCCATAACAGGATCACCGGAAAGGTAGACCAGCATGAAAACCCCCTGACTACCGGTCAGTTAGTGAGTGACAAAATAAAGAAACTTTGACTAGTTATAATTCTTAACTACTAGTTCAAATTTAATGAAATTTGAAACATATCGAGATTATACAATGCCTACTTGGTTACTGAAAATTCAGGCTTCTAGTTTTATCCACAACGAAGTTATAGGGTTTTGAAAATGGCCTGAACAGCTGCGAGAAAAGGATGGTACGGCCGTGCCGCTTTTTTGCTCGACTTGGCGGTGGCACTGCCGTGCCCCCCGATACTTACAATTGAGCGTATTCCAGGTGGCGGTTTTCAAAACACGAAAACTTGTTTTGAAAATAATTGCAAAGGAGCTTCTAAAAATACTTATATTTTCAACTTTGTCAGATTTCCATAAAATTATGATGAGTATAATAAAAAAAAAATATTTGTACCTTTTAGTACAGCTATTGGGCTATTTTGATTTTTAATGAAGTGTTTTTAAATAATTTATTTAGCACTTCTATACAGATCTGAATCGCGCGCTGACCCGTCTGTTAAGATATTGCGAAAATAATCGAAAATATTTATTTTTACTTTCATGCACTTCTCAAGACTATCTTGTTCTATTTTATTACCGTTAAATGTAATCAATCAAGTATTTACAAATGTTTTCATAATTTTGTTATTAAATTGTCTACAGTTGTATTCACATTTCCGCTTACATTAGAAATTATTTGTGGGATATGATGTATAAATAAGTTTACCTTATTTTCGTCAACAACTATAATATATATATATATATATATATTATAGGATAGGGTAACAAACGAGCACACAGTCCACCTGATGGTAAGTGTTGCTGTGATCCATAGACATCTACATTTATCCTCAATAAAGAATCAAAATGCAGATGCGTTGTCACCCGTGAGGACTAAGGTGGAATGCCTCTTTTCAAGTAAAAAAGGGTCTCCGGTATTCTCTACACTCACCATACGAAACACAGCAGCATGAAGCTGCTATTTTACGCTGGTATTCTGTGAGAAAGAGTTCATAGTGTAGTGAGTGAGTTCATATTATATTTGGTTTTTTTTTACCACTAAAATTTCTTTATAAATAGGTGTAACATAGCAGGTATTATATCATCGGCCATCCATATTTGGAACAGCTTTCTGCAACAATACGCCTACCAATTATTTCAAATAAGAAATAAAGCCAGCATCATTTTATGTATAGAACCCGGCAAAGTGTTGCTCAAGGCACTATGAATAAAGCAGCTGATAAAATTACACTCATAACTATTAACAAAAATTGTTAGTGCAAATGGTCTGCAGTTGTGCATAAAATAAAAAATAGCTTTTGCCAAAGGTATAAAAAAGTATAAGCATAAAAAGTAAAATAAACTTTTTTTTATACTCATTTATTCAAAATATATAAAACAAAACAAAATGAATTTTTTTAGCCCTACAGCAGAAACCACACACGGTTTAGTTGCTGTGGTCTATTAATTATAAACTATAATCTATATTAAAACTATTATTGATAATAATGGTAAATTTATATCTTTATTAACTTATCAGCTAATCACTAAGTATATTATTAATATGTAAATTTGAGATAAATCAGGTATAAACACATTAGATCAGGAAATTTACAGTAATTATGTTATAATTTAAGATACTATTAATATATTATACTAACTTATAATAATACAAATACACATACCATACCGACCATCTAGTTATTTAATTAGAAACTCTTTTAGTGTTCTTTTAGCTATTTTTACTTTATAATATTTTACTTTATTTAAGATAGTGAGAGGAAGTTCGTTGAGTAAAGAGGGGAGCAGGTATTCCCATGTGCGCTTACCATAAATATTTTTGTAAGTTGGAATCTTATATGTAGGTAACCTATTCAACTTACGTAGGGTTACAGGTCTACTATATTTTTTTAATTTACTCAACTGTTCCCATTCTTCACATATGACTGCCAATTTAGTTCCTTCATATACATTTAACGTTTTACAATATTTAAATAAGTTTGAATCATCATGTCTGTATAGTTGCTTAACATAGCTAGTAACTATTGCTTTTAAGATGTTTAGTTGTATTTTATAAATTTCTTGTATATAAGTTTTAAATGTTCTACCATAGCTACTCAGTCCATAGTTTATTATTGAATTTGCTAATGCCAAATATAAAAGTCTCAACGTTTGATAACGAATTTTATGCTTAAGTATTGTTAAATTACAAAGTATTACTCTTAGTTTGTTACAAATGTGAATAACATGAGGTGTCCAGTTAAATTTACTATCTGTTATTAGGCTAAAATACATATGCTGATCAACCATTTCCAGGGGGTTACAGTTGCATTTGGTGTATTGCTGATGCAGACAGCTGTGCTCATGTGCAATGATAGTGGGTTGTGTATCATATTTTATGTAGCTTGAGTGTATATGCATCAGTTTGGTTTTTTGAGTATTGATTACCAGCCCAACATCATGTGCCCATTTGCACAGCTGGTCATAGTTATGTTGCATCAATTCTTGTGCTTTAAATAGGTTGTTATGTGCAGTTATTAGACATGTGTCGTCTGCGAACTGGTAAATGGAACAATCTTTAAAGATATTACACATATCATTCACATATAACAAATATTCGGACGGACCAATAATGGAGCCCTGGGCTGTACCCTGACAAGTAAATATTTTATTACTATATTCACCTGCGACCTTTACTACTGTATGACGGTTTGTGTGATAGCTTTTGAACCAATTCAGGGCCGGACCCTCAATTTCGTTTTGTTCTGATTTTAAAAAAAGTATATTATAATTTAAAACATCAAATGCCTTACTAAAATCAATAAAGACACCAATAACATGTCTCCTCTCATTTAGGTGCAAGTTGACTTCGTTAGTAAACTTTGCAAGTAACTGTGAAGTGCTTTTATTTTTTTGAAATCCAAATTGTTTAGAGTTCATTATTTTATTCTGAGCAAGGTATTTGCTTAACGTATCTCCAATGTACCTCTCAATCACTTTCTCAAACTGACAACCTATATACGTCCCACTGCTGGAAACAGGCCTTCTCTTATTTCTGAGAGGATTTTAGGGCTTAAAAATGTAATTGGTGCTGCTAGGGATTGAATCCGGGCGATATTATAGCGAGCGCTTAAACCCAGAGCAACTAATGCGACATAAATAAATACGATTCAACAAATATAATAAAAACTCTTACGTACTTAAAACTTAATCAGGTAGCACGTGATGCCTACTGGACGAAGCTACAGCACCACACCGTGCAATGTAATTAAAGATGCTTAATCGCAACATAACTCCTAGTGGTGCGCAAGTATAATAGTCAGTATATCACTTATATACTTGTCACCACTTAATCTTTGCACTTTTCTAAGTAATAGAGAACGAAGATGCTAGACGGTGTTGACGTCGGCTAAAATCTATGCAATCGCCATTTTGTCAAGGTCATTTAGGATTCTTAAAGCCTTAATCATTATTATAAGGCCCATAATCAGCAGTAAAATTTCACTGGTTAATGAAGGATGACGGATTCCTAAATGAATAAAGCTAACCTTATGGCATGCATTAATATGATAAGAAAATATAGCAAAAATTATGACATAACCCGTATTTAGTCACTTGTAATATTTCCTTTTTATGAGCAACGATAAAATTTTAGTGATCATAAATAAGTAGTTTTATTAAGAAAATAAAGCTACGCAATAAAAATTATTGCTACCAGGTTTCTTGATGTGGCTTGCTTGATGTTATTTTTTTAATTATCGTTCAAGTCGCTTCCAAACATCAAGTCACACATGATCTTAAACACACTCTCGTGACATAAGCGGTGTGATCTTTTCCACGGTAAAAAATTGGCTAAATACTTCCAAATGATGTATGGTTTTTGTTATAGCATAAGGGTGATAAACGAGCACACAGTCCACCTGATGGTAAGTGCATGTTGTGGCCCATAGACATTTACATTTATCCTCGATTTCGAATCAAAATGTAGATGCGTTGTTACCCGTGAGGACTAAGATGGAATACCTCGTTTCCAGTAAAAAGGGTCTCCGGTTCTCTACACTCACCATACGAAACACAGCTGCTGCTTATTAAGCTGCTATTTTACGCTGGTATTATGTGAGAGCGTAGTTCTTCCCCTGTCGAGACGACCCATTCGTGTTACAACTACACCAAAAATATAGCTGCAGCATGGCTCTACCACGTTCAAAAATGTGGTATTTCAACTGCCAGTAATCAAAACACAGCCATGCTAATCACCAATAGTTTGTGTTGTGTTCCAACTGGAAATCGAACCCTGGATTGACGACAACAGCAGAAATTTAAAATATGAAGGTAATTAAACTACCTTGTAATAATTATTATTTTATTAAATATCTATGTACCTTGTATGTTCTTCACAAGGTGAAATAGTAAAAGATGTGCTATTTTCCTGTTACTAGTTTCTAATTTGTTATTTATATTCCTGGTTGAAAATTGCACTAGTGTTTAGCAACATAGTAGCTGCTACGTTATCATATACTGCTCAGTTTTGTTAGTTCCCAAGCTAAATTACGCATAATATTTTAAGCTTGCTGGAAAGTCAAAGCTAAACTTTAACTTTTTGAATAAACTAAATCGAATTGAACAAATCCTGTATGTGGTCTAATTTTTTTAGCTCACTATGCAGATGGAAAACAAGTAACCTCGACTTTGAAAAATACAGCTAAAATTATATCATTCTTCGAAGAACTTTTTAACTCAGTTATTGGAACTTCATTAAAAAAAACATCCAAAAGAAAAGCTTTAAGACAGGCAGTAACGGAAAAATCTCACATCACGAATTTCGGAGAGAAACAATCCTAAAACTGCAAAGCATAAAATTTATAGATAATCAAGGCAAAGAAACATCTGTGCCTTCATTAAAAACTAGACAACAACGCTCAAAAGCTACCAAAGATTATGGCAATTATGTGCAAAAATATTAAAGTTTTGCGCCTGAGGTATTAAAATTCTGATCCTATTGAAAACTTTTTTGGACACATGCGGGCGTTTGTACGCATTTAAGAAATACGAATCCAAATTGCCAAACATTCAAAAGTACTTTTATATCACTGTTAATCAAAAGGTCTCAGATAGGTTTCTTTCTTTCTTTTTATCATGTAGATGTAATAAATACTTAACTAAAGTAAGCGGCCATATAAAATCTAAGTTATAGCCTTACAGGTATCACTGCTGGACACAAATCTCTAATTTCGAGTGTGTCATGGAGCCTTTGGGCCACTACGCTTGTTGTATATAGACTTCACATCTTCTCGAAATATTTTTATTCCTCAGACATTATTTTTTCGTTTCCTCATGACGTTTTCCTTCACCACGGAGCACGTGGCGATTTTTTTTCATCAAAACGCAGTGCTTGACTACAATCAAACCTAATGGTTAGTGGTGATGCAGTCTAAGATGATGAAGCAATCTGATTTGGCTTTGCCTATTCCTCACTCTTCACTCTTGTTTTAAAGGCACCCATATTATGATCAGATGGAAAATGGATACTGGCAAGTTTATAGGACTTCCTTACCTTACGCATTATGAACGATTTAAAATTTCATGCAACGATTTTCTATAAAGAATAAGTGTGACAAACGAGCACACAACCCACCTCATGGTTTTTCTTTATAGGGTAGGGTGACAAACGAGCACACAGTCCACCTGATGGTAAGTGGTTGCTGCGGCCCATAGACATCTACATCTATCCTAGATAAAGATTCAAATGCAGATGCGTTGTCACCCGTGAGGACTAAGATGGAATGCCTCATTTCCAGTAAAAAGGGTCTCCAGTTCTCTACACTCACCATACGAAACATAGCAGTGTTAAGCTGTTATTTTACGCTGGTATTCTGTGAGAACGTGGTCCTTCTCCGGTCGAGCTGACCAATTCGTGCTACAACTATACTACTAAAATAGCTGCAGCATGGCTCTACCACTTAATCTATAGAGAAAACCAATGTTCAGTAGTAGACTTTCGATGGAGTGTAATAAATGAATGAAAAGGAGTATATCTGTTGAACTAATATCTAGTATTAGTTTTAAAATAAAGCGGTATAACATTACAAAATAGTGGTTGCATTCGAGGTCAAAAATGCCTGTCCATTGTTTGGCAACGCTGTCATGTGTGAAATTTGCTTTTCTATGTGGCTATTTCAGTATTAGGTAAACAGTAACCCAATTAAAAAATAACACTGGTGGCTCGACTCCACAGATTAGGGCAATGTTTATTAAAAAAAAAAAAACAGAAAATATGCATATGACTCGAGTTATCGAAATATATCTAAAATTATTTTTGATTAATAAACCAGGAAACTGATTCGAGAGATTTTTCCGATATCAAATCATAATAATTAAAAAACTGCAGCTGTTAATCCGCCTGCCTAGCGGAACCCAAGGGGCCAGCAGCTGGCCGACTTCATGGAGAAAGAGGGACTCTTTATGATGAACTCTTTCTTCCAGAAGCGGCCCCACAGGAAGTGGACCTGGATGAGCCCCGACGGTTCGACAAAAAATGAGTTTGACTTCATTATGACGACCAGACGACAACTGTTCAGTGATGTCTCCGTGATTGCGAGGGTGAAAACTGGTAGCGATCACCGAATGGTTAGAGGCACACTGAACCTAAACGTTAAGTTGGAGAGGTCTCGTCTAATGAAGTCTACGCTCCGTCCCCCTCGTGCTTTGTTCCAAAGTCCCGAAACCTTTCAGCTCGAGCTACGAAACCGTTTTCAGTGCCTAGAAGACTGCAATGAAGTGGACGATATGAATGACAAGCTCGTGGAAACTGTCCATGCGGTCGGAGCTAAGTTCTGCAAGACCCGCCGCAGAAGAACACAAAAACTCTCCGATCACACTCTTAATCTCATGGCTGTTAGACGGGAGATGAAGCTAAATTCTTCAACAGACTTAACAGCATACAGGCATCTGAACAGACAGATCTCCAAATGCATGCGGCGGGACTTACGCAACTTCAATACAGCTCGTATTGAAGAAGCGATCGAGCGGAACCAAGGCTCCAAAGTCTTTGCCAGAGATCTGTCTACCAGAAAGAGCCAACTGCCAAAGCTGAAGACAGAATGTGGCAGCATCGTTTCCGGGACACCTGAGATTTTGAGTGAGATTGAGAGGTTCTAGGGGCAGTTGTACACGTCATCATTGGAGCCACACGCAAGTGTAAGTAACGATCGAAGAGCGAGTCTCATCCGACACTATTCCGAAGGTATCCCGGACGTCAGTCTGAGCGAGATTAGAATGGCTCTCCAGCACCTTAAAAACGGTAAGGCCCCAGGCGAGGATGGAATTACAGCGGAGCTTCTGAAAGCGGGTGGAAAACTGGTACTTAAAGTCCTTCAGAAGCTCTCTAATTCCGTCCTCCATGGTGGCATTACACCGGAGGCGTGGAGCAGAAGTGCGGTGGTCTTGTTCTTCAAGAAAGGTGACAACGCTCTCTTGAAGAACTACAGACCGATTTCCCTTCTGAGCCGCGTCTACGTGCTGTTTCCGAGAGTCATTACGAATCGTCTCGCGCGCAGACTTGACGACTTCCAGCCTCCCGAACAAGCCGGTTTCCGAAAGGGCTTTAGCACCATAGACCACATACATACCCTTCGGCAAATTGTACAGAAGTCCGAAGAGTACAATTTGCCACTATGTCTGGCGTATGTGGACTATGAGAAAGCCTTTGATTCCGTCGAAATTTGGGCGGTGCTGCAGTCCCTTCAGCGGTGCCAAGTTGACTGTCGGTATATCGAAGTGCTAAAGTGTTTGCACAGTATAACTACGATGGCTATCCGAGTACAGAATTAGATAAGGAAACCTATCCAATTGCAGAGAGATGTAAGACAGGGTGACGTCATATCCCCGAAACTCTTCACCGCTGTATTGGAAGACGTTTTCAAGCTTCTGGACTGGAAATGATATGGTATCAACATCAATGGCGAGTACATCACTCACCTTCGATTTGCCGACGATATAGTTCTTATGGCAGAATCGCTGGAGGACCTAAGCACTATGCTCAATGACCTCAATAGTGTTTCCCAACGGATAGGTCTTAAGATGAACATGGACAAAACAAAGATCATGTTTAATGTCCATGTCACACCTATGCCGGTAGTTGTTGGGAACACTAAGCTCGAAGTTGTTGACGAGTATGTTTACCTGAGACAAATAGTCCGACTAGGTAAGTCGAACTTCGACCGAGAGGTCAATCGACGGATTCAACTCGGCTGGGCAGCGTTCGGGAAGCTACGACACATCTTTTCGTCAGACATACCTCAAAACCTTAAAACAAAATTGTACAACCAGTGCGTGTTGCCAGTGATGACTTACGGAACTGAGACGTGGTCCTTTACTGCTGGCCGTATGAGGAAGCTCAAGGTCGCTCAGCGAGCTATGGAGAGGGCTATGCTCGGAGTTTCTCTGCGTGATAAACTTAGGAATGAGGATATCCGCAGTAGAACCAGAGTAACCGACATAGCCCAACGGATTAGTAAGCTGAAGTGGCAGTGGGCCGGCCATATAGCTCGAAGAACCGACAACCGATGGGGAAGAAAGGTTCTCGAGTGGCGGCCTCGTACCGTTAGGCGAAGTGTAGGGCGTCCCCCCACGAGATGGAGTGACGACCTGGTAAGACATGCAGGAAGTCGATGGATGCAGGTGGCTCAGGACCGTGCTTTGTGGGATTCTTTGGGGGAGGCCTATGTTCAGCAGTGGACTTGTGAAGGGCTGTAATGATAATGATGAATCATCATCGTCATTATTATCATTACAGCCCTTCACATGTCTTGTGCCGGACATAGGCTTTTCCCAAGGAGTGCCACAAAGCACATTCCTGAACCACCTGCATCCATTGACTTCCTGCATGTCTTACGTGTTTGTCACTCCATCTAGTAGGGGCCCACCTCACCGTCTACCGATACAAGGCTGCTGTTTGTTGTACTGTTGGTTCTTCGAGCTACATATCTATGCAATATTAAATCTATGTAATATTTATAAGTTTTACTTATGTAAATAATGTTATATTAATTTTGAAATTTCCAGATCGGTAACGGGAAGCAGCGCCAAAGTGAAAAGTAATAATCAAATCATATGGCTAGAAATTACTTGCAAATGTAGTTACATTTTTATTCCTGGCAACTGACAATAGCAATGGTTCATAGCCAAAAGTGGACCACTTACGTGCTTCTTTATGTGTTAATAACATGCAAACAACGCCCTGAGCTTAATAGAAGCCAGTTATTTCAATATTACAGACAGACACTTCAATTTTATTTATATGTATAGATAATGATAAACTACATGTATACTTTCTCTTCTTTACAGCTGACCAACTCAGAACTGCCTTTTATACAGACTTGTTTTGGCTCACCGCTCACTTAACGGTCAGCCACCGTAGAGTCTACATTACCTGAGGATGCCTCGTGTAGAGGCGAAACACTAGTCGTATTTCCGTCAATGGTTTGTCTTGCCTAGTCTAGTGGTGTTGGGAGTAGCGGTGCTGGGATTAGTGGTGACGGGGATAGTGCACGCAATTGAGGGAGGGCGGGAGGTGCTTTTCATACTAGGTAAGACACATCATTTTATTTTATAGAGCGGATGTTTGCTAAGTAACTTCTTAAAAGATTTTATATAATGGATTTTCGCAAAGTAACGCCTCATTCTATTAATTAGATTTCTTATATTTAGGCGAACACTACACACTTTTATGAAACTAATTTTTTTTACGGAATTTTTCGCGTATATCAACTCAGCGTAAGTTAATATACGCAATAAAATCCGTAAAAATTAGTTTCAGATGTCAGTATTTTAAGTACATTTTGTGAAATCATTATACCATGATGTGGTGGCGGTTTATGAGAATCCGTCTACGTACCAACTTGTTAAAAGGATATACAAAGAGTTAATTATGTACACTTGGATGGCAAATAAATTATTTGATTTGACTTGAGAATACTTTTCTGATTATTTTTATGAGCTGGTGATAATTGAAAGAAAAACAAAAACTTTTTATTCAATATAGATAAATAATACTAATTAAAAGTCACTCTTATGTTTATGGAGTGTAGGGAGAAGGAGAACGATCTCTATACAATGAAAAGTGTCCCTAAAAACGTGTCCAATAAGGGTGGCGCTGCATTAGCATAGGATAAATTAAAAAAAAGCGCCAAAATTAATTAGAATAAGATGAAGAAATAAACAAGGACCGACCAATCTGCTTGGTTTTGTACTACGTAAATAGTTGAGATTTTGTATACTGGCATTTTACTAACTACTCTAATTATGATTTTTTTAAATATTTGAATTCAGCTGACTTCACTCCGTTCACAACAGCTATCTTCATATCGTAGTTTTTCAGACGCCAGCGCTATTGTGGTAGGTTTAGGAACCTCTATTTTCAGTAAATAGTAGGACACTTTTTCAACTTTCTCCCCTTATAAGATGGTTCTCCTTGTACTCTACACTCCATACTTATGTTTAATTACCACTGGGTCGAAAAAGAAACCTCTGTCTTGGGAAGAACCAGCAAGAAACCCAGCGTGACTTTAAAAAAAACAGCTTACAATAATGTATGTTACACAATCACAAAACAAAACAAATTAGAAATAGCCTAGTAGCGATCACCTCAATCCCAGGGGTTATTATCGTTCATAAATTCCTTAATATTGTAATAACCCTTTTTATTCAAACTTTGTTTAATAAAGTTTTGAACTTTGAGCTGACCTGCTTGAACTTTTATGTTTTCTGAGATTCTCTGGGATAAAAGAGAACACTTATGACTTATACGGCTGGATTGTCATGAAGTTGTCTAATTGTACTTAAATTAGAAGCAACAGAGCTTTGATATATTTCTTATTTTGTCATCATCTATGTAATTCAAATATTTTTTTTTATTGTGTACATGTCAAGTTGCACCAACTAACCAATGTCACCTTCGTGTATTGATTTGTTGAATTAAATATTGTGTATGGTGATACGCGCTCATTTTGCCTAAGTAAGATAACGAATATTCGTCGCTAGTTCATAATATCATGCACAACTATTTTTTACTTTATTTTATAGAATTAGGGCGACAAAAGGGCACAGAGTCTACCTGATTGTAAGTTGATGCTGTGACCCATTGACATACTTATTTATCTTCGATTAAGAATCAAAATGCAGATATTTTATAACCGCTGAGTTCTAAGATGGAATTCTTCATTTCCAGAACAAAGGGTTCTCCGGTTCTCAACACTTACATTACTATTCTGTGAGAGCATCATCGCCGGTCGAGCCGACTTATTCGTGCTACACCCATGCTATAGCTGCAGCGTGACTACACCACGTATAAACTACAATTATCACAAGTTTGTGCTTGACACTAATCCCATCTGGGTGGCCGTAAATTCATAGATGAATAAATACACTGTCTTAGCGAAATGAAAACCTATCCAATCTTGCTTTGAATATACCTAGACTGTAATCGGATGGAACGACAGACGCTGGCAAATAATTTCTCTCCTTTTTCGACATTAATTACCACAACAAAAGTGCTGATGCGTTATTTTGAGTGTTAGAGTCGATATACATTGCATTAAGTATAATTACTATACACAGCATTCTAGGAAATTTTTATGCACTGCAACTGCATGAAGTAAAAATATTAAGTTCCTTCATTAACTCCTTGGCAAAATGGTCATCATTAGGCAAACCTTATTCAGACCTTACATAATCTTCTCACGTAGCATTTTAAAAGTGCCACTTGAACCGTATAGAGTTTCGTGTATTCAAACAAAAGCTGCATTATTATCAAGGTTCTTGTTATCCCTATATCGCTTCTAATCGATCTGTTCTATCGAAATACGTTCTGAATACACAAGTTTTCGTCACGCACAGCAACGTCTACTTTATTTAATAAATGTTTACAGGAAAATGTATAAATAGTGTTGCCACTATGTGGCCAAACAAATATTTTCTTTCTTTCAAAATTAATTACGAGGGTCATACCAAAACAGAAGTTTCGCAGCCTTGAATTATTAAAAAGATATAAAGTAATCACCGGTCGACACTATAGGTAAGCAATTTTATATTTTGAAACTCGCACGGGATGTGATGTCATGATTAATAATTTATTGCTCACAAGAATGATTTTAAGAAAATACGCCAAGTTTGATAAGAAAAGTTTATAGTCACAGATGGAGACAAGAATTTCAAACTACGTACGAAGTAATAACTGTTTTATAAAAAGAAAAATGAGTATTTGGAGAAAGTTTAACTGAAAATAATTTGTTTATATTTTTTCGTAATAGGAAAATATTGAGGAAGTCACAATGATGATGATTCTGTGAAAAGCTGGAGTCTCACATAACAAGGAAAAGGTATTAGTACAAATTTCGTTGTAAAAAGGTATTATTTGGGTACGAGGCTCTTACTCGAGAACCACTTTTCTGAACGGTAGTCGGTTCTTCGAGCTATATGGCCTCCCATTGTCACTTCAGCTTACTAATCCGTTGGCATGTTGTTTACTCTGGTTCTACTGCGGATATCTTGATTTTAAAGTCTATCACGCAGAGAACGCCCGAGCATAGCTCTCTTCATTCGCTCACTGGGTGACCTTGAGTATCCTCATATGGCCAGCAGTAAAGGACCACGTCTCAGATCCATAAGTCATCACTGGTAACACGCACTGATTGTAAAATCTCAATCGTCAGGTTAAACTCAAAAGTTTTCATGTTATGAGGTATACCTGACGAGAAGATGGGATGTAATCCCCCGAACGCTGTCTAGCCGAGTTGAATCCGTCGATTGTCCTCTCGTTCTAAGCTTAACGTTTATTTGTCATAGGTATACATATTCGTCGACAACTTCGAGCATAGTGCTCCCAACAACTACCGGCATATTATGTAGGTGTGACATGAACGTTACACATGACCTTTGTTTTGACCATGTTCATCTTAAGACCTATCCGTAGGGAGACACTACTGAGATCATTGATCATAGTACTTAGATCCTTCAGCAATTCTGCGATAAGGACTATATCGTCGGCAAATCGAAGGTGAGTATTCTATTCTCCATTGATATTAATATCATATCCTTTCCAGTTCAGTAGCTGTGAAGTTGCTTAAGTCCTCCCGCATTCATTTGGAAATATATCTTTTTTTTATAAAGCATATAGGGTGACAAACGAGCACACAGTCCACCTGATGGTAAGTGGTAGCTGTGGCCCATAGACATCTACATCTATCCTCGTTTGCGAATCAAAATACAGATGCATTGTCACCCCTGATGGCTGAGATGGAATGCCTCTTTTCCAGTAACAAGGGTCTCCGGTTCACTACACTCACCATACGAAACACAGCGTTAAATAGTGTTAAGCTGCTATTTCACGTTGGTATTCCGTGAGAGCGTGGTCCTTCCCCGGTCGAGCCGACCCATTCGTGCTACGACTATACTACTAATATAACTGCAGCATGGCTCTACCACGTTAATTTTAGCAGTCATGTCCGACACTCGCGATCCACCCTTATGCTATGTCAAACAATAGATATATCTACTCGACTTGTCAAATTGGGTTACGAACGGGTGTGCAGTCACCTCAAAAATTGAGGGGGTACTGAATTTTTTTTCACGCGTGTTCTCTAATATAAAGCGAATTACGGAAACCTAATCGCTTCATACTAAAATGTATGGAAAGACGGGAACGATTTCTGATGAAAAATGAATGATATTTAGGCTTAAATTATTGCTTTTTGGTTCGAGTTTGTAGAAAAAATGAATGGTGTACATTCTTTTATTATTATATTCTTTTATTTCACGTTTTAACAAAAAATATTTTCTGAAATAATAACGAAATAGCCTAGAGACTTAAAATAGAAAAGGCCGTTTTAAGTGTTCTTACCGTTGTTGACGATTTTTTTCTGGAAATAATTTTTTTAATAAATATCACGTGGTGAAAGTGAAGCCTCATCTATTAACTAATTGATTTTTTTTAGTGTCATTCAATGAAGCCAATTCTTTAATATTTTTAAAATCGTAACTGTCTATATGCGCGTTTCTTAAGAACCGCCTCTTAATTATTTCTTATATTTACGCGAACACTACACATTTAAATGAAACTAATTTTACGGATTTTATCGCGTATATTAACTTATTTTACATTCCCGACGTTTCATGCACTTTACAGCACCCATGGTCACGGGGGGGACTGAGGTGTATGACGAATCTACCTAAAGACGAATTCAAAGCGTTGACTAACCTACGCAATAAACCAGAACTCACGATTCTCCGCGCAGATAAGGGAAATGCCACGGTAGTTATGGATACGTCAGATTATAATTCTAAAATACAAGAACTTTTGTCGGATGCAAGTACGTATAAAAAGGTTAAAAATGACCCAACAAATAACACACTTAAAACAACTAGTGATCTCATAAAGAAACACTCCGAAAAATTAAATCTAGACGTAAAATCGATAATACCTACGTGTGCTAAACCACCGAAGTTGTATGGGTTACCAAAAATACACAAGCCCAATGCTCCACTACGTCCTATAGTGAGCCAAATCGATTCACCAACTTACAGATTGGCTCAACACTTAGCGAATATACTCTCACCGCTCAAGGGACATACAAGAGTACACACAAAGGATTCCTACCATTTTGTCAGCGAGATTAAAGACCTACATCTGGCAGACAATGAAACTATGGTGAGTTTTGATGTGCAGTCTCTGTTCACATGCCTACCTGTTGAAGACTGCATCTCGATTGTTACTAGAAGGCTAGAGGAAAATAACATGCCCGTAGAATATGCAGTATTACTCAGACACTGCCTTACATCTGGCTACCTATTGTGGAAGGAGGAGTTCTACAAGCAAGTAGATGGTGTGGCGATGGGCTCACCTGTATCTCCCATTGTTGCCGATATATTCATGGAGGACTTTGAGGAGAAAGCCCTGCTTACTTCTCCCATAAACCCAAGATTCTACAAGCGGTACGTAGACGACACTTTCACAATACTACCTTTAGATAAAGTAACTGCATTTTTAGACCATCTTAACTCCTTAAATTCTAAAATTCAGTTCACAATGGAGTTAGAGGCAAACAATTCTTTAGCTTTTCTAGATGTATTAGTAATTCGGAATCCTGATAACACCTTGAGCCACACTGTGTATAGAAAAAAGACCCATACAGATAGATATTTAAACGGTGATTCTCACCACCATCCTTCACAGTTAGCTACCGTGGGTAAATCTTTGTTTCAGAGAGCACGAGGGATCTGTGACAGTAAACACCTGGCCGCCGAGCTCCAACCCGTCAAGCAAGTTTTGCACGACAATAAGCTTCGGGTCCCGCGCCTACGTCACAGTGAACGAGTGAAGCCGGCCACAGTCGAGCGAGTGCCTGCTGTACTGCCATATGTCAGAGGTGTCACTGACAAGATTGGCTACATCTTGAAGCGTGCTTCCGTTAAAACATATTTCAAGCCGCCGAAGAAGATTAGTCAGTTTTTACCATCAGTCAAGTGTAATATTCCTCTGCAAGATGCAGGAGTGTACAAGCTGGATTGTGAATGTGGTCTCTCTTATATAGGACAAACTAAAAGATCCATAAAAACTCGCGTTAAAGAACACATAGCTGATGTGAAGAATAGACGCTCCGGGAAGTCTGCAGTCTGTGAACATGTACAGGATCGCCCCCGTCACTACATTAGATTTGATAGACCACAAATCCTCGCTAAAGAACACCGATTCCTTCCAAGGATGATTCGCGAGGCTATTGAAATCAAAAAACATCCTAATTTCAATAGAGAAGATGGCTGGGTGCTACCATCTGCTTGGGATCCCATAATTAATAAAATTAAATCCCAACCCAAGCATACAACTGCAAGACTTCATGATACTGTAAGTTCATACTGCGTAGATTGGAACAAAAATTAATAATTTTTAATCTGGAGGTAGCCGTGGTTAACTATGACATTGGGACGTCATACACCTCAGTCTCCCCCGTGACCATGGGTGCTGTAAAGTCGGTAATGTAAAATAAGTTAATATACGCGATAAAATCCGTAAAATTAGTTTCATTTAAACCGCCTCTTAAATAAAAAAAATTATTCGTATTTTAAATTCGAACCAAAACCCTATAGCATTTCAAATTGGTCAGTATATTAAAACGGCAATTTTATAGACTAAGATGTAATATTGTACCTACACATTTCACGTTGTGAATAGCGTTATCTTTATATGAACATATTCATGTCAAATGACTAATTTAAAATTAAAAATTTTGTACAGCCGACTTCAATATAAGTTATTTAAGAATAACTTAAAAACTATTGGTCTGACCTTGATCAAATTCATATGGGACCACACGAGAAGTACCAGCTTTCAAATAAAAAAAGAATTATCGAAATCGGTTCACCCAGAAAAAAGTTCTGAGGTAACACACATAAAAAAAAAAACGAAAAAAAAAAAACATACAGTCGAATTGAGTACCGGCTCCTTTTTGGAAGTCGGCAGAACAAACACTAATAAAAGAGGTCGTGTCGAAAAATACAAACAATTCACCTTTATGGCAGACAAGGGTAAGGGGTGGTATCTTTATTTTTATGGGACGCAAACAAAATGTTTTATCTTGTAAACACGGCAAACAGAATTTTATGAAAGAAAGAAAGATAATTGTTTTTAGTAACTTTTTTATTTAATACAACTGGAAGGACATTTTTGATTTGGTAAATGGCTACTCGAAAGGTATTCAACTAAGTGTAATCTTGGTACTGCTATAGCACATTGACACTAATCTTGCTTGGGTGGCATTAAGTATTAGTATTTAGTATTATACAATGATATACGTGCGTATCTTTACTTGGTAAAGCCACGCTGCAGTTATATGATGGTTGTAGCACGAATGAGTCGGCTCGACCAAGGAAGGACCATGGTCTCACAGAATACCATCATAAAACAGCATGAGGCTGCTGTGTTTCTTATGGTTAGTGTTGATAAACTTTTACGGAAAACGAGGCATTATATCAAATTTTTATATTTTTACTACACATGCGGGAATGGGGAAGGAATGTCATTTTGTCAAGCTAATTCATGTCAAGTTACTGGTACGACTTTTAGCAAACAAAGAGAGTTACGAAGTAGGGTTTGCTGTTTGGAAGATTCTTTGACGTATCATGTCTTCATCGTCGGCTTACTGTGACAGATAAGATGCTGGGCTCTTCGAGGCTAAAACAGGCTGACATAGTTAATGTTTTTAAATCTAAAACAAAACTGCGGTTGCAAACCCGTGTGTGACCATTATGGCAAATATCCCTGCGTATGAGTCAATATATTGGGGAGGTTATGATAGGCTGTCACGGTAATGATAACAGTAGTGGAATCCTCAGATCGCGAGTTCTACTCAAAATTGTTCGCTTTTTAAGTAGCTGTTGGACATAGGTCTTTTCAAGTATGCGTTAGCTGCATTAGTGCAAAGCCGATATTCCTGCTACTAATGTAATTCTGTTTCCCATCACCTAGTCCCTAGAATTAGATACAGTGATCATGAATGGATTTTTAGCCATCAATTGGTCACTAGTGTAAACCGTGTAGTGGTGGTGTAAGAATATTCACCACCCCATTTCGCTACGGGGGTGTAGTAAGAGGTGACAGAGGGATAATAATAAACAAGATAGGCAGCAGCATCTTCCTGAAAAGAACTCAAAATTATATTTTTATTTAATTTATTTATCAGATCAAAAACAATAATACAGATATAGGTCTAATTAACATCTTCAAATCACGGAGGTTTGACTTGATGTTAAATAATTAAGTTTAAGTCAGCATATTATTTACAAAACACAGTCTAAGTAAGTAGTTAGGTATGCGAGTAGGTAATAGGTACAGTAAGAATATGAAGACTAAGAAGGTTAGTTAATAACTTAGTTAAGTTAAAGAAAATATACACTACGCGAAGTTAAGGTCAGTAGTAGCAAAGTAAAAGTAAGAACTAGGAAGGTAGGTACGTATTTATTAAGTAAGTAGATATAGTAGGTAATTATAATTAAGATATGGAAAAGCTTTTGAGTTTAGTTTTAATGTGATATTTTTTGTGATATTTATATATATAAAACTGCAGTTGCCTGCCAAGCGTGACAACTATAGCAGTTATTTCCCTTATAAAGGGAAAGGCTCTGTTACGAAAGGCTGTTATGGAGAATAAAAAACAAAAAAATTAATTGATACTAGGTGGTAAGATTCCATATCTGCGTAGGTGTCCGTCTGGGTTTGTGCCAATCTTTTACCTATTTCTGACGCCAATTATCTCGGTACGACTTTCCATTGACGTCCGTCGAGTTCGGGGTTGATATTTTTTCTTACACAAAGCTTATATTATTATAAGCACACACCCTAAGTTTCAACATGCGTAATTGCGTACTTTTTGAGAAAAAATCATTGAAAATCAATTATTTTTGCAATATTTATGTCAGTTTCTACCGTAAAACTGGCACTATTTTGTATTGTCATTGTCATCATCAGTAGATATGTCTATTCTTTCCGAAATAGATCGATTTTATAAATTGATACGAATCGTGACCTAATGTATCAATTCACAAAAAATTGATTTCTAAAATTTCGATATTTTTTCATGTTTGCATTTATATACTGTAAATAGAAATCCATTTTATGAAAAAAAAACCCCTTCATCAGAAAAAAATAGGGGGACTAATTAAGAGGGATTTCTGTATCTATTTTGAGACTGCAACGTCTCCGGCGCTGCGGGGAACAGCCTCTACGTCTTTGCGTAACAAAGCGCAGGCATCCCTCCTAGCCTCAGCCGCTCCGGTTCGTCTTTTAAGACTTAACTTAATATAAGACTTTTAAGCAAAAACTTTTAAGTATTTTTGGGACAGCTTTGGCCATAGACTTGATCGACCACTAAAAGAGGATTGAAGAAATCTCTGTCCCTAACTACTGCAAGTGATCTGTGTGTTCCAAAGAAAATAATACCCATTATGAGCGGGCTTCCCGAAATTCGTTTTATCATAGCTGCTGGCCTGATCCTGGCCATGGTATCTTACCAGCAATAGAAATCTGTAAACTTTCGTAGAGGAACCAGAACAGCAGTCAAAATGAAGGACGAGAACAAGTTTTTATAGAATAAGAGTGACAAGAGCACAGGTAACGAGCGTAGGCAAAATTATCATCTAGAACGATTTTATAAGCGATAAAAATATTAATGCTAATAAAAGATTCAGACTATATTTAAATGTCTCTAGTCTGAAGCCCAAGATCGCTCAGTAAGTTATAGATAAGGCAATGCTCGGAGTTTCTCTGGGTGATGTACTTAGCAATGACGATATTCAGAGTAGAAGCAGAGTAAGAAATTTTTTATAGGAGAGGGGGCAAACGAGCGGCTCACATGATGGTAAGTGACTACCGCCGCCCATGAGCAACTGCAACAGCAGGGGAATTGCAGATGCGTTGCCGGCCTTTTTAAAAAGAGTAGGCTCTTTTCTTGAAGGTCCCTAAGTCATATTGGTCCAGAAAAATCACTGGTGGTGATAGATTCCACAAGGAAGTTGTGCGAAGAAGAAAACTTCCTCTAAATCGCATAGTAGTGAACCGCGAATCATCCAGATAGTATGGGATGGTATCGCGAGTTTTGTCACAATGTGCGATGGTGAAATTAAAAGGTTGGAATTAGTCCGAACAGTTTCTCAGAGCACTCCCAATGGTAGATGCGATAAAATACACAAAGAGATACACCATCTCTTCGCAGCGACAGTGAATCGAACCGATCGGAAAAGACTCGATCGTCGACGATTCGAACCGCTGGATGCGGTCAAGTGGAAGGATCTGGCACTGGGGAGCCCCAGCCCAGATATGGGACCAGTATTCCATGTGAGGCCGAACCTGCGCCTTGTAAAGTTGCAGGTGGTGTGCTGGCATGAAATACTGTCCCAATTTGTTGAGCACGCCAAGCTTTTTAGAGGCCAATTTGGCCTTCCCTTCCGGGTGACCACGAAACTACACGTCACTCGATATGTCTACGCTGAGGATTCCGATACTGGCTGAGGCAACAAGAAGTGTGCCTTAAAACTGAGGAGATACGACAAAGAGGTTAAACTTGTGTCTTGCGAGTATTAAACTGTACTAGATTTAGTCGCCCCTAATTCGAGACTTTGTTCAGCAAAGACTCCACTTTCAGAAAGACGTTTTTCCGAGAAATATTGCCACGGCCGGTGTATAGAGCATCATTAGTGATATCATCCGCAAAGCAATGAACGTTATCGGTTTGCAACATACCATTCATGTTCGCGGCAAACGCTGTCAAGAATCGATGCCAGATGTCACTCGACTCGGCGCGATACCGGTTGAAGTTCGGCCGAGCGTGGCAATGGCGCGCGGGTCGCGAGCGAAAAAGCGGAGTCTTCTGTAAGCGGTGCTGAAGCTGTTGCTACGCGAAACGGTAGTGACCTTTGATCCAGAAACTCCGTTTGCGTTTTGTGCGTTAACCTTATACCCAGCGATTGTTAGTGGCTACTGTAAGTTAGTTAATCGTACGATAGAGTTAATTGACTGTCATCGTGACGAACAAGGAAAGTGACTGTGGACAACGCCTCGGAAGGCCCCCTCAAGTTGGAGCGGTGTCGACGCCCGGGCTGCTGCCGACGGCCAAGGTCTAGGTTCAATCACCATCAGTCACACCCAGATACACATCACATCACTTTATTTCCCTTGCACTACACAACCACATGCGACCTGACCGACTCCGGAGGGACCAATCGCCTTGGATATAGGTAAGTAAGCTACGTCCAAATTCCTCCCGGTCGACTGGCCGTAGTATAGAACGCTCCCCTATATATTTTAGTGTAATTAGAGAGATTCCACGTGGCCACATTGAGGCCCGACCTACGTCTGCTCGGGAAGTCTTCAGCTCATGGGCTCCTGAGGATTTGACCCTTTAAGGGAGCAGCCGTAGGCCGTAACAATTCATATGTAGAAGAAACAGCGTTGGCGATAGCAGGCAGCCTTGGGTAACACCAGCGTCTTTTTAGTGTCTTTCTAACTGCTGCTTTTTTCTAACATTTTAGACAGTTAAAAATGAAATTTAAAAAATCCACCACGTTTTTTTATTATATTCTTGCATTGTCATCCGAATTTGAGCTACATTAAAAATTTAAAGTTTCAGCTCATCGGGAAAGAAGTTTAAAATCAATTATTAAATTCCACCCGGAACGACAAACAGACAGATAAACAAGAAAGTGGTAAAATGAGTGTCGAATATTAATTATTATTGGAGGTATTTAAATTAAGCTAGTTTTTTAGATTTCATCGCGTATATTATCTGTTATGTGTAATGTTCACGTAAACATAAAAAAATATTTTGAAGTGGTATTGCTGAACGTAACCCTTATCAAAATACATGTAAATTTATGAACAAAGAGAGCCAAGATAACTATTGGTAAATCCAATTGAGCATGCCATAAACGCATTAAAATTACGTATAACATGATTATACAGATTTTTTTTTAAAGTAGTTAAAATATCCACAAGTTTTCGCTTATAACCTTATAACTTCCAATTTTCAAATGTCAAACTTCAATTAAAAAAATGTTTGGAAAATCCAAAACTGCACGACTCATAATGCTCATATGATCATCATTCATGTCACTTCATAAAGTTCAAGACGTATTGAAGTATGAATATTACATTATTTATTCTGTGCTATTAAAATATTGTAATAAAACTAATAATAATAAAGAGTTTTAAGAAAAATCTCTGATTATTATAATAATCAAGTATTTATGAAATTTGTTTTTCGAATATTTTGTATTTATTTGTACAGCGATTTTTTGAGCCGCTGCAATCAACGGATACAGTATCCACTCACAACGGCGGTTGATGCCGAACTAAGTGAGTGAGGCAGTCTCTGTTTACTAAAAAACTAATTCACACAAGGCTGCTAAATTGAAAATTTCGAATTAAGCAGCCGACAAAAAAATTATTTTAACTAAACAAAACAAAATTAAACTGCCATTTACATTAAATGGCTTCCCACATGATAGATGAAGAGTTTTAAAAATAGATTGAGTTGAACAATTAATATTTTCAAAAGTTATCGTGCTTACGAAGCCCAATGACTTGATAAATCCACACCATAAGCCACTAAAACCCCTTTTTTATGTAAAAATAGCAATTAATCGATTAAAAAAAAATATAAATAAATTGAACAATCATTTATCTTTCTGACAATGTGCTTTTTATATCATTTATATGTATGATATGATTGCTAGATACGATTTCATGCGACAAAACGTTGGAATCTTGATTTTTAGGTGCTAGTAGAACATACTTACGCGCGTTGAGCTTACGGCATGCAATTGCTGACATAGCCTTACGTGTTTATGTCTAATTCCAATTGGCTCATCTTTATCGCATGCCTATCTCAGAAAAGGCAACCATCGGAGCAGACAGTGTCATGGAGTGGATACCGTATTTAGGCAAATGTGAATTCCGTTACGACTGTCTATGCGTAGTAACTTGAGCCTGACTTGATAAAGTGATGATCTGCGTAAGGTGGTAACTAAATTTAATATTGGTATAGCCACACTGCAGCCATATATGTCTGCAGCATGATTAGAAATAGAAACTTTTTTATTCAATATAGATTATAAATAATACCAGTTTGCCAGTCACTCTTTCGTTTTATTACCACTGGTTCGAAAATAAACCTCTGTCTTGGGAAGAACCAGCAATAAACCCAGCGGGACTTTTTTTAAATAACAGCTTACAATCATATATGATACACAATTAACAACACAAAAAATTAGGAATAGCTTGGTAGCGATCACTTCATTCCCACTTAATTGCGTTTAATTTAAACTTTTTAATGCCCGACGTTTCGGCGCTTTACAGCATCAATGGTCACTTGAGAAATTGAGGTGTTTAACTCCCTGATGTTATAGTTAACAGAGGCTACCTTTATTTTTTTTAAATTATACGCGATAAAATCCTTACAACTTGTTTCATTTAATGTGTAAGTATTTTTACTGGTAGCGAGGTATTTTATCTTATTCCGCATGAGTGATAACGCATTTGCAATTGGATCCTTAATTCAGGATAGATGTAGCCTCCACTAACATGTAGGTGAACTGTGTGACCCTTTTTCTTTTAAAAATATAAATATTTGAAATGCTGCCAATATAGTTAGGATATAATCCTACTGTACGTACTTAAAAAAAATCATTACACCTATTTACCAGCTATAACTAAACAAAACATATAATATGTTAAGCTAAACCCTTACTGTCTTATTCGATTACATGCATAGCCGCATCGCCAAACAATGAACAAGCATAAACAAGCCCCAAATTTGTAACGCCCCAAGTTGACACTTATACAAATTCGCTTAGATAGTTATAGGCACTACATCAGCAACGATATGATGTGTATACTAACTATGTGACTTAAACCCATCTTTAACCCTTTGACGTTATATATATATATATATATATATATATATATATATATATATATATATATCATGTTTAATTGTAAGATTTAAATTCAAACAAAAACCTTTTAAGTAGTAAAGAAAGGGATTAAAAATAAATTGATGTTTCGTGAATATTTAAACAAGAGCAATGGATTCGAAACCTCTTGTAGACTCATTAAGCAAATTTCACAGAATTATTAAGGCAGAAACTTTGGAGATTTTAATCCCTGTGGTATTATTTTCATCTTTATTTTTTTGGATACTTGGATATTATAACTTATTAGATAATACATACATACAAAAATACATACAAACACTCACGCCTGTCACCCAAAGGGTTAGGCAAAGACTACGGACTTCCATTTGGGACGATCCTAACACACTTTTCTCGCCTCCTTTACATCCATATATTTACTCATACACGCTCGTCGGTTATCTGGCCCATTTTCAATGTATCGCTGATTTGGTCGATAAATCTTCGTCTTGGGCGTCCCTTCCCGACTTTGCTGTTAACTTCTGAGACATAAATTTGTTTTGTCACTCTTTCCTCGTTCATTCTTTCTACGTGACCAAACCACCGAATCATTCCTTTTTTAATCCTAGTCACAACGTCATCTTGCAATTCACACTTTTCTTTTATCACACTATTTCTCACCCTGTCATTCAGATTCAGCCCTAGCCATACTCCGTAATGACCACATTTGTACAGGCTTTATTCTACTCTCATGCTTCTTCTGCCATACCCAACTTTCACTACCATACATTAAAGTAGGGACTAACACACCATTATGTATTGCCATACGTGCCTTATTTGACACATTCTGACTCTTCATAATAGCGTGTAGAGCCCCATTAACACTATTTCCTGCGTTCACTCGTCGTTCTATATCCTTGTCATATCTACCATCCCTGCTAAGTAAACATCCCAAATATACGAACTCATCCACTTGCTCAATCAACTCCCCTTCTATTCTTATTTCACATAACGTTTTACTTTCTTCTCTTTCAAAAACCATCACTTTCGTTTTACTTGCGTTCACTTTCATACCCCTTTCTTTTAATGACCAGTTCATTAAATTAAACATCATTTGCAACTCGGCCGCCGACGATGCAAATATGACTTGATCATTGGCGTACAAAAGGCATTTGATAGTTATCTCACGCATTCTCAATCCTTATTCTTCAACTTTCAAAGTTTGCAAACAACTGTTCATAAATAGGTTAAACAGCCACGGAGAAGCTACACAACCCTGTCTGATACCTTTTCGAATGCCAAACCAGTCCGAGTAGGACTCGTTGATCCTGACACAAGCACTAGAGTCCCTATAAAGAGACTTTAATGCCTATATGAGACCAGCGCTCAACCCAAATGAGGTCAGTGTTTGCCATAATATGTTCCTGTCCACTCTGTCATAAGCCTTTTCCAAGTCCACGAACGCACAAAAAACTTTCTGGTTTTGGCCAAAAATTTCGCCGCAATTATGCGCATGGAAAAGACTTGATCCGTACACCCCATCTCCTTTCTAAATCCAGCTTGCACATCCCAAATTTTTCCATCAGTTTCTTTCATAACTCTTTCAATTAACAGCTTAGCATACAGTCTACCTACAATGCTAAGCAAGCTGATACCACGGTAGTTTTTACCGTCCTGCTGCGACCCCTTTCCCTTATATATTGGGACTATAACGGCTTTGCACCAGTCTTCCGGTACCCGCTTCAGTTCCCAACATAAATTAAACAAGGTGTACAGAAGGCCTGCAACTACACCCTCTCCAGCCCTTAGCATTTCGAGTGATACTCAATCATATCCGGCTGCCTTACCTGCTTTCATGCTTTTCATTGCTTTCATTATTTCATCTACACTTATTTCCCTACCTCTCTTCACTTCTTCCGGGATTTCTATTTCACTCACTTCAGACGACTCTTCACTTCTACACACGCTTTCAAAGTATTCCTTCCATCTTCTTAAACTCGAAACTTCGTTATTCAGAATACAGCCATTCTGGTCTCGTATAGCATTAATTCTAGGCTCTTTTGAATTTCCCCTGGTAGTTCTTACGAGCTTCCAGAAGATTTTAATATTTGCCTGGAAGTTATCAGATAGTCTTCTATCATTCTTATCTATCCTTTCTTGCTTTTTCCTTTCAACAACTTCTTTTACTCTCTTATTTATACGTCTAAAGTCTGTCTTTTTTCTTCCAATCTTATCATTCATACCGCCATAATTACCAGTTTTGGTTGCTAATAAATATAGCCATGCCCTCTTCTTTGCTTCGTTCTATACCTCATTTATTCTTTCATCGCCAAACGCTCCTAATATCCTTTCATAACCGGACCTCTTCACCCCAACTCTTCCATTAAAATCTCCTAACATATTAATATTTTCATTTTTCTTACATTTCGTCAACACCAGCCTTACCATGTCCCAAAACTGCTCCCGGATATAAGTCAAGCTTAGACATATCTGGGGCGTACACCCCTAGCACAAACAACTTCTTTAAGCCCACTTTCATTCGTATCCATAGCAGCCTTGGGCTTACACATTCATACTCTTTCACACATTGACCCATTCTTTCTAAAAGGATGACACCGACTCCCTGGCATGCCGCTCGTTCTCGTCTACACCAGACCAGTAAGCGGTATACATGCCATGTGCAGTGATAAATTATAATGTAAAGAAATTATAATGTAAAGCTACAAAAAAGTTTTTATCCCACTAATGATGTAAGAAAATTATTCCACTTCCGATGTTAGAAATTATGCTCCAAACTATTCAAATAAAACTACAATACACGATAACAAAACCGTCCTTACTATCAGAAACCATTCTGGAGGCCAATTTTTAAAAATAACAAAGGTGTGAGAGCGTATGCGCAATTTGCACTCCTGCTTACGCAACCAATCATCATCAGCAACAATACGGCGCACTGCACCCCACATTCATGAAGAGCAATACAATATGACCAACCGTAACGTGTTCCCGTCGCAAATGCACATCAGTGTAATATGAAGGGCTCAAGTACATGATAACACCAAAGTATGCAAACCAACAGCAACACCACCCATCCCAATGTAAACAGGACAGCTTTTCAGAAACACGAATTTCCGAATACAATTCGGGCACCTTCAAGGCAAGAGTAAATAGGCTTATGTTACGCTAAAACAGTGCGATTTACCATCCAAGGCTTATTCACCATTTACCACCAGGTGGGATTGTGGTCATGCTTATAATAAGTGAAAAAAGGTTCATGCCCAACAGTGGACCTTTATGGTGCTGATGAAGAAGAATATTCAAGCATTATAAAGATGAAAATAATACGACATGGATTAAAATAAATTTGCGCCTGAATAATTCTGCAAAATTAGCTTAATAAGTGTACAATGGATGCCAAATCCATTCCTCTTGTTTATACTTATATTCACGAAACATCAATCTGTTTTAAATCGCAAGGTTTTTGTTCGACGTCCCGATGTCTTATTAATGATTATTTTTTTGATCCGATCTACGTAGAACGTGCTTCAATTATTTTTAAGTCTTGCAGTGGTATGGAATTAATTTTATTAACTATATGATCTCCAGTTGATGGCAGCACCAATCCACCTTCTCTATTAAAATTAGGTAATTTTTAAATAACAATAGCCTCGCGAATCACCCTAGGTAGGAATATGTGTTCTTTTGTAAGAATTTGTAGTCTGTCAAATCATATGTAATAGCGGGATCGATATTGCATATAGTCACAGATAGCGCATCGCCCAAATTTTGACGGAATCAAAGGCTTTCTCATAGTTTACATACACAAGACATAGTGGCAAATTGTACTACTCGGTCTTCTGTACAATTTGCTGAAGGGTATGTATGTGTTCTATGTTGCTAAAGCCTTTTCGAAAACCGGCTTGTTCGGGAGACTGGAAGTCGTCGAGTCTGCGTGCGAGACGATTCGTAAGAACTCACGAAAAAAGCACGTAGAACGCATCTCAGAAGTGAAATCGGTCTGTAGTTCTTTAAGAAAGCGTTTTCACCGCACAAGACCACCGCACTTCTCCTCCACGCCTCCGGTGTAATGCCAAAATGGAGAACGGAATTAAAGAGCTTATGAAAGACTTCAAGTACCGCTTTTCCACCAGATTTTAGAGGCTCCACTGTAAATCCATCCTTACCCGGGGACTTGCCGTTTTTAAGGTGCTGGTGAGCCAATCTAATCTCGCTCAGACCGACGTCTGGTATATCTTCGGAATAGTGTCGGATAAGACTCGCTCTGGGATCGTTACTCACACTTGCGTGTGGCTGTACGATGACGTGTATAGATGCCCATAGAACCTATCAATCTCGCTCAAAAACTCAGGTGTCCCGGAAATGATGCTGCCACACTCGATTTTTGACATTTGGCTCTTTCTGGCAGACAGATCTCTGGCAAAGCCTTTGGAGTCATGGTTCCGCTCGATTGCTTTTTCTACACGAGCTGTATGAAGTTGCGCAAGTCCCGCCACATGCGTTTGGAGATTTGTTTGTTTATTTGCCTGTATACTGTCAAATCTGTTGAAAAGTGCAGCTTTATTTTCCCTCTAAAAACCATGAAATTAAGAGTGCAATCGGAAAGTTTTCTGTTCTTCTGCAGCGGGTCTTGTAGAACTTGGCTCCGAACGCATGGACAGTTTCCTCGAGCTTGTCATTAATATCGTCCACTGCATTGCAGTCTTCTAGGTACTGAAAACAGTTTTGTAACTCAAGCTGAAAGGTTTTGGGAATTTAGATTAGATCACTAGAGGGACGGGGCGTTAACTTTATTAGACGAGACCTCTCCAACTTAACGATTAGGTTCATTGCGCCTCTTACCATTTGGTGATCGCTGCTGGTTTTCACCTTCGCGAATATTGAGATATCACTGTACAGTTGTCATGTAGTCGTCATAATGAAGTCAATCTCATTTTTATCGAACCTTCAGGGCGCAAGGGTAAGGTAAGGGTAAGGTACGAAACTCTCGTCGACACACTATCAATCTTTACAACTTTGTTAACGAGAGACTTGCAGACGATAAATCCGACACCTCCTTGGGACAGATGGTCACCCTTCCGGTTATAGAAAAAGTTACCGTATTCGAGGATTAACTTGTTCTCCCTCCCTCTTTAGACCTCGGATAATCCTATAATATTCCAGCGCAACTTGGCTATCTCTACTTTCAGCTCCAGGATCTCCTCGTCAGTCCTCAGACTGCGTGCGTTATATTTTGCCAGGTCGAGTCGTTTTAGGTGGCAACCGAAAGTCTTAGAATCCCCTGCTCCGCCGTTACCATAGATGCCACCGTAGCCAGGAATAGCGGGGCCGCCGGGGACTGAGGACCGTCTCTTTGTAACTTTCATGGGGGGAATATTGCCAAAGTTGCCACGCTTAGCTAGCGTGTTGGCAACCGCAGTTTTTTTATTGCTGTAATGCTGTTTCCCTCTGTAGCCTCTTACGACACCCACGGGAAGATAGTGGGTATTCTTACCCGCCACTACACGGGGCACATACATATTATGTTTTCCTAATATTGATTACTTAGTCAGTTGATAAAGGTGTAAAATGTCACTTTGACTTTGTGATTTCTTCTTCAGAGAGATAGAACAAATTCAACAAATCTTTGAAGCTGATGTACCTGAAAATTCTATTTCAAATTTAATACTAGATGCTCTAACATGGAAAGCTGACCTATCGATTATGGTTGATAATAACTTTTCTGAGTCGCGATATGATGTGATCGAGAACCGAGAACTATAGGTATAATTTACTAGGTTATCAAAATGTTATCGGAATATGACACTTATCAATGAGAAGTGCGTTATATTTTTTCGTGTTTTGTGGAGAAAAACTGACACTGTTCTGAGGTGAGACGAGTCGTGGCGAGCAATCCCGAGTGGTGGCAAGGCACGCCAAACGAACCGTATACACGTTGGCTCTCGGCTGAACTCAGCCAGCTAGGCAAGCGACGACGAGCAATGGCGAGGCTAGGCAAATGTTCTGTCCATATGTTGGTACTCACCTTCGCCCGGCCAACATGTGTAGCCTGTAGCTTTAGAACCGAAAACCATTTTAACTGGAAATGAGGCATTCCATATTAGTCCTCAGGGGTGTTAACGCTGATGATTTTGATTCTTAATCGAAAGTAGATGCAGAAGTCTATGGGCCACAGCATCCACTTACTATGAGGTGAAGTGTGTGCTCGTATGTCACCCTTATTCTATTTAAAAAAAAACTGCAAATTTATGGAATTAAATATTTTAAAGAAATGTGAATTTCAACAAGAACTGGTGCAGTGCGATGGAAAAATACCATAGACCTCTCAAAAATGTGAAAAGGCTTTTCTCATTAGTGATACATATTATTTAGGCCATGACTTAAGTTTTACATTTCTATATTTTCAATTTCTAACCCCAGATTAAATTTATTGCTATTTCTGTAAAATGTTTGTGAGAAATGAAGTAAATATAATGGTTTTTGATTTTAATGAAGCTCGCAGAAAACGGGATGATTAATAAGAGTTGTATTTTAGCTTCGAAAAAGCATTTGCATCGTTAGTATTTTATCTTTATTTTGAATGTTTATTTATTTTAATGTGTAATGTTCGCATAATAATAAAAAAAAGTTATCAGACACTAAGATTGCATCACACGTGATTTAGAGCTCAAATTACCGTCCAAGTGCGAGTCGGACTTGCGCATGAAAGGTTCCGTACCATCGTAATATACGTTTCTAGTACGGGAGCCCCCTTAAGTTTTTTATTTATTTTTATTATTTGTTGTTATAGCGGTAACAGAAATATGTATTCTGTAAAAATTTCAAATGTCTATCTATTACGGATCATGTGATGCATGATATGCCCGCTGATAGACAGACGTACGGACGTACGGACGGACAGCTGAGGCTTAGTAATAGGGTCCCGTTGGTTAACCTTCGGTTATGTAACACTACAAAGTAACTTTGTATTCTATTGTGTGTTTTGGTTGATGTGATTTTGATGTGGTAAGCCATGCTGCACTTTTAACTATGGTTGGCTCGACCAGTGAAGGACAATGCTGAAAAATTATATCAGCGTAAAATAGCAATTTAATGCTGCTATGTTTCAAAGGGTGAGAGTAAGTAACCGGAGATATTTTTTATTGGTAATGAAGAATTTTACCTTAGTCAGCAGTGGTGACAACACATCTATATTTTGATTCTCTATCAAGGATAGATGCAGGTTTAGGCTAGTTTTTTACCATTATTCTATCAAAAATTATAACAGATATTTAAAAAAATGATGTTATGCTGAACATAGGTCCCCCATAAAGACTGTCATAACGAATGAACCTGAGCCTTACTTCCATTAATACTATATTGAAAACTGACAGTCCACCTGACAGTAAGTAACTACTGAAGTCCATGGATAGACACCTGCAGGCAAATTCAAACAAAGAAAGTTCAAGATGCGTTGTTATCTATGAGGACTAAGATGAAGTGCTTCACATCTTGTGATTAAGCTGAGTCTCTATAGCCTACCGACCGGCAGACAGCAGTAGAAACAATGCTATTTGGCGGCAGAAAGAGGCAAGAGGGTGGTATCTACCCAGATGAGTTCCTAGGTAGAAAAATAGTTCTACCACCTAGTAAAATGCTGTATCTAATATATTCGTAATAGAAGCATTTTAATTGTCATAAAGCAGTAAATAATTTGATATATTTTATCATTCGATGTATATTTTAACTTTTAATCAAAATTATACCAATAACTACATCATTCACTCTGTCAAAATGTGAATGAATTCTCATTTTACGTAAACATGAATTAGGTAGATTGAATACTCGTATTCGAAATTCAAAAGATGAAAATTGATAAGGACAGTATAATCAAACGCCTTCCACGACGCCCGGTATTATTATATTATTTACCCAGTTGGCTTTGTTATAAAGTGTCCTTGTAAAATTTAATAAACAAGACAAAAATATTGATGTGGATTATTGGAAGACTGGTGTTTATATTTGTCTTCATTTTTTTCATTCAACACAACCTAAAACGCTATTACAACAATATCGCAGAAAATAAAAAAGATTTGACTTTTATAAATTAGTTTTATTGAAATGTGTAATGTTCGCGTAAATATAAGAAATCAAAATATGTCCTGTACAAAATTCAAAAACTTTATTAAACAATGTTTATATAAAATGGGTTATTACGAGTATGATATTAAGGAATTTACCAAGCTATTTCTTATTCGTTTTGTATGGTTAATTGTGTAAAATACGTGATTGTAAGCTGTTATTTAAAAAAAATTCCCGCTGGGTTTCTTGCTGGTTCTTCCCAGGACAGAGGTTTTTTTTCGAACCAGTGGTAATTAAAAAATCTAAAATGAATAAAAAAGTTTCTGTTTTTGCACTGGTAAGAAATTAAAAGAATAAATTCATAAAATTATTTTGTATTACATACAATAATTTTAATCTATTAAAAGCTTTTGTATGGAAGTCTGATATTATTTTCTGTTAAGTAAAGATTTAAATCCACCCGATAGTAAGCTGGCCGTAAGAGGAAGCTCAAGGTCGCTCAGCGAGCTATGGAGAGGGCTATGATCTGAGTTTCTCTGCGTGATAAACTCAGAAATGAGGATATCCGCAGTAGAACCAAAGTGACCGACATAGCCCGACGGATTAGTAAGCTGAAGTGGCAATGGGCCGGCCATATAGCTCGAAGAACCGACAACCGATGGGGAAAAAAGGTTCTCGAGTGGCAGCCTCTTACCGACAGGCGAAGTGTTGGGCGTCCCCCACTAGATGAAGTGACGACCTGGTAAGATATGCAGGAAGTCGATGGATGCAGGTGGCTCAGGACCGTGCTTTGTGACATTCCTTGGGGTGGCCTATGTTCAGCAGAGGACTTGTGAAGGGCTGTAATGATGATGATGATGATGATGATGATAGTAAGTAGCTTTTTTATAGGATAAGTGTTTTTGTAGGGATAAAGTGACAAACGAGCATACAGTAAAATTGATGGTAAGTGTTTTTTTTACTCATATACATTCACATCTATCTTTGTTGTCTCCCTGAGGACAACGATGGAATGCGTCGTTTCCAGCAAAAAGGATATCCGGTTTTATATACACACTATACCAAATACAGCAACATCAAGCTTTATTTTATGCATGCATCACAGAATTTTGAGAGCGCGGTCCTTCTACGGTCAAGCCATACTATACGAACCATAATTTAGCTTTTGTAAGAATGCATTACGCAGTAAGCAGGAGTGCTATCAGGCTTATCCTCTTCAGACCTGAACTAGAGGGGACTTATGTATAAGTAACTTTTTGCGTTTTTTATACTTACTGGGGTCAAAATAAAAACTATAATTTTTTAAAAAAATTTTAATATAATTATTAATATAAAAAAAAGTTGTTCCACATATGTGGACCTTGGGTCTTAATGCGGTCCAAAGTTCTTATTAGAATGGTAACTCTCGAAACAGTTATTTTTTAATATACATAAAAAAACATGACATTTTACACACATAGTGCGGCATTTGGATGAACATGTCGGATGGCGACATTTGGATGCGTTCTTGGAATCAATGAATCGTGGCAGGTGGCCCACATTATCCAGCCTTGTTTCAGGTAGCGGATGGGGTACAACCGCTCGATTTTTTTTTGCAGGAGGCTCATCACAGCCCACGTCCGTGATTTTTGAGTTGGAAACTGCCGAGGGGCCAGGGCTAGATTGAGATCTGGAGCCAGGACGCATAAAATTTGGGTCCACTCTACCACCGTCATACTTCATCAAGGCTTTAGCCAAATTCAAGCGGTATTGAAGCAATCCCAGCTTATGCTTGCTTTCCACATTTTCAACTTTGCAACAACTCAACTGGTTTTTGCCAAGGCAAAGTCAGAGTACATAGGCAGAATTGGCGAGAAACTAGTTCGCCTTCTTTTGGGAACCCGTGTATTTTGGTCTCTCGCCAAGGCTGTCCTAGGTAATTTCTGAAAGCCTTCACTACCATCTCTGCACAGAAAGGACAACTCACTGGTCCACACCGCAAAAGAGAAAGCCGACCTTTTAGGCTTCCTTTTTGAGTCCAACTCGACTCTTAATGATGGAGGGAACACACCTCCGACCATCCCGTGGTGTGAGTGCTCCATGCTAGATGTACGCTTCTCACAGCGATTGGTCCGCAAAGCACTCCCCTCTCTGGACATCAATAAGTCGAGTGGGCCTGACGGGATCCCCCAATTGTGCCGAGGGCGTGTGCTCCGGAGATGGCACCGGTTCTAACGAGTCTTTTCCAGTACTCCTGCTCCCTTGGCGTAGTCCCGAAATCATGAGCTTGAGGAAAACAGCTTTTATCCACCCGATCCCTAAAAAAAGCGAACGCTCGGACCCGTCCAACTACAGGCCTATTGCCATCACCCCCTTGTTCTCCAAAATAATGGAATCCGTTATAAACTGACACCTCATGTAGGACCTTGACTATCACCAGCGTATTAGTAACCGCCAGTACGGTTCTCGTCGGGGTTGATCAGCTGGTGATCTTCTGGTCTACTTGACTCATAGATGGGCGGAGGCAGTAGAGTCCAAGGCGGAGGCATTATCCGTTAGTTTGGACATTGCGAAGACTTTCGATCGGGTTTGGCACAAAGCGATTCTTTCGAAACTCGCTTCCTATGGGCTTCCCGAGAAATTTTGCAATTGGATCACCTGCTTTCTTGCAGATCGGAGCATCAAGGTCGTTGTAGACGGTGCATGCTCCGACTATATGCCTATTAACGCTGGTGTTCTAAAAGGCTGCGTGCTATCACCAACGCTGTTGTTTCTGCATATCAATGATATGTTGCAAATCGCACAGTCATGATGACAGCACTGGTGATGCTCTATACACCGGCCGTGCCAATATTTCTCGGGAAAACGTCGTCGAGTACCGGAACAATCTTTGTCTGAAGTCGAGTCTCTGCTGAACAGAGTCTCGGATTGGGGGCGACAAAATCTAGTCCAGTTTAATCCTCAGAAGACACAAGTTTGCGCGTTTACCGCTAGTAAGAGCCCCTTTGTCGTATCTCCTCAGTTTCAAGGCACTCCCCTTGCTGCCTCAGCCAGTATCGGAATCCTCGGCGTCAACATATCAAGTGACGTGCAGTTTCGTGGTTACTTGGAAGAGAAGGCCAAATTGGTCTCTAAAATGCTTGGCGCGCTCAGCAGAGCGGGGCAGTATTTCATGCCGGTACACCGCCTGCAACTTTACAACGCGCAGGTTCGGCCTCACATTGAATACTGTTCCCATCTCTGGGCTGGGGCTCCCCAGTGCCAGCTCCTTCCACTTGACCGCACCAGCGCAGAGCGGCTCAAATCGTCGCCGACCGAGTCCTTTCCAATCGGCTCGACTCGTTGGCGCTGCGAAGAGATGTTGCATCACTTTGCATTTTTTTTCGCATTTACCACGGGAAGTGCTCTGAGGAATTGTTCGGATTAATCCCAGCCGCCAAATTTCGCGAACGCACATCGCGGCAGAACTCCCGATACCATCCATACCATCTGGATGATTGGCGGTCCACCACTGTGCGATTTAGAAGATGTTTTCTTCCTCGCACAACTTCCTTGTGGAATAGTTTACCACCAGCGATTTTTCCGGACCGATACGACTTAGGAACCTTCAAGAAAAAAGCCTACTCCTTTTAAAAGGCTGGCAACGCATCTGCAATTCCCCTGGTTCTCCTGGTGTTGTGGTTGTACGTGGGCGGCGGTAGTCACTTACCAACAGGTGAACCGCATGCTCGTTTGCTCCCTCTCCTATAAAAAAATAACTGCATCACGATGCAGAGCCTCGGCTGTACCTGTACTGTGTCTTAAGGTTAGTCTAGTTTCTGTGATGTGCCTGTGCGGCTCTTACAGATTCAGACAGTTCGACAAGAACACAGCAAGCACTACTCTATGTTTTGCTTGAATGGTACAAGCGCAGACGGAGGCCTAGTTAGAAACAGAGTCCCAAAACCCAATAATAATAAATCCTTTGTCATCTAGGCGAGCGGATCATGGATGCGAAAAGCCACATAAGGATAAGAAAGGGTATCTTCCAGGGCGATTGTTTGAGTCCAATCTGGTTTTGTCTCTCTCTGAACCCTCTTATTGCCTTACTGGAGGACTCCGGGAGGGGATATCAGCTTCGAAAAGGAGGTACAAAAGTTACCCATCTTTTTTATATGGATGATCTCAAGTTATTCGCACCCAGTCGCTCCCATTTTATGGAATTGTAAACATCACTTGTCCTTTTAGTAATTCTATTATAATAGAGCTTGGGAGGTATAAGTGTGTGATCCTACATTTTGAAAGGGGAAGGGTTGCTAACTCTGAGGGCATAGACTGATCTATTCCCATCAACATAAGGACCCTTTCCGAAGCTGAAACCTATCGATACCTGGCTATGTCAGGGAACATCTGTATCGATGAGGTGGGTATGAAGCAGTCAGTTTGCGATGTGTTTTATGCACGCTTGACAAAAGTGCTGAACAATCTTTGTCGGCCGTTATAACACACATGCATATAACGGTTGGATCATTCCTGTTCTCATGTACACTTTCGGCATACTCAGGTGGACTCAGACCGAACTGAACTTTCTGTATAGAAAAGTCCGCACTGTTATGACGTCCCACAGGATGCATCATCCGAGATCGTTAGTAATGAGGCTGTACTTGCCGCGAAAACATTGTGCAGCTGCCATAATTGCTTCCTGACAAAATCGGATGATCCATTCTACAGGGACGTCATTTTGTGTGATAGTAAACGGCCCCAAGTGCTCGGCGGACCCAGTAGCATCACTGGTCATGACGCAAGCCAGCCTGAGACTGGAGCTAGGTGTGCAAACAATCACCGAGCGGCGAAAGCTACCCGTCAAACGACCCAAGCGACACATATGGACTCCGACATACTAAGGGATATAACCTCATCAACATTCACCTTTACGTTCATTCGAGTCACCTATATCATCTCCATGTTCATACGAGTCTCCAACAAGATCAAACTCTGTATCACTTGTCTCAGGACGTTGTGCAGGAGGCTGTCGCCACTGCACCTGCACCTGCCCCAGGCAAAAATCATGCGCGCAAAAGATGGACAGAAGAAATGAATATATTCATCTGGCGCACATACTTCATAGCCACTAAATTAAATACAAGCAAAATATACCTCAATCATCTACATATAGGATTCTCTAATAAGTACCTACAGATGCAGGCATCAAAACAAAGATTGGGAGATCAATGCAGAGCTATATTTAGAAATAAATTACTTCCCCAAAAACTATTAGATCAAATAAGGAATGAAGTTGAAGTATACCTACAACAAACACACAGTAATACCAACCACATACAAACCATTCACGCAACCACATTTAGCAACCAGGAAAGCTTATTAAGTCTTATACTGCATTACAACACACGACTCTTACACTCGAAACAGAAAACTCACAAGAAGCTGACATTCATCCATATATTACGGAAAGTAACACTCCCGTGTATTCACATAGCTTAACCTTACAATCTTAAACTGACAAATCAGTGGTACCTACTCAAGCCTTTGAACCTCAACAAAACCAAGCAATAGAAAATATCGACGTGAAAAAAATCTGTTTAGAATGGCAATAGACAAATTTCGGAACACCAACCCAACTAAACGACCTTATATACCAAAACAAAAAACTTCTAAAAGGCTAACCCATATTGTAGATTTTATAAACACCGAAATATTATCAAATTACATATCGAGAGAGCGGGACTTTGAGACCACTCAGATCATAATTTACTGCGCGGCATACAGAGCAGCTATAAGTAACGGAACTAAAATCAGAGACACAAATAAACTTCCCAACCAAATTCTAAGTAAAGAACCCGCCTGGCAGAAAAGGTTGTAAAAAAGATACAGGATTTCAGAAGAGACATTGGAAGACTAACAGAATATACCAAAGGCAATAGAAGCAATAGACTTATCACTTTAGTAGAAGCAATATAAAATAAATACCGAATACATTCGCAGCACGAAGAACCCAATTTGAGCGATGAACAATTCCTTGACACACTTAAACAAAAACTGAATGAGGCACGTAACAGCTATAGCCTAGTATAAGGAGACATGATTGAACCCCTAGAACCCTTCGCCTCATATAAATACTTAGGTTTCCAACAAGCGCAACAGATCCATCAAAAGGAAACGAAAGAAGGTCTCAAAAAGAAATTTAAACATCGCCTCAATATTATATTCCGGTTTCAGCTCAACGGAATCCCCATACTGACATATTCCTTTGGTGTAATAAACTGGATTCAAGGTGACCTTATCAATCTACAACGTATTATAAATACCACTCTAATGGCTCAACGCAAACACCCCCTAGATCCTACGTACAAAGGATTACTCTTTCAAGATCCGATGGAGGACGAGGTATAATAGATGTCCTCAACTTGCACAACAAACAAATCAAATGCCTTCGACAATATTTCCATCAATGCTCAGACCACTCACCTCTCCACGAAATAGTAACCTTAGCCGACAAATGCCTTACACCACTTAACTTTGCAGACCGAAATACACAACGCAACGAACAATCACTGACCTAAAAGAGAAGATCGCCTCATGGCAACAGAAGTCCCTACACCGAAGGCACTATCACGACCTGCAGCAGCCACATGTCGACAAAAAAGCGTCGATGCATGGCTGAGGCGCGGTGACCTCTTCCCAGAGACGGAGGCCTTCATGTTAGCGATCCAGGACCAGGTCATCGATACCCGAAACTTTCAGAGACACATAATACGCGCACCTAACCTTCCCACCGATACTTTCAGACATTGCCACTCTAGTCCCGATAACATGCATGCAACACATAACATCCGCCTGTAGAGCCCTTGCACAAACCGACTATAAACACCGGCATGACCAGGTAGCTTCCATAATACACGAACATCTTGCTCTTAAATTCAAATTTATACAAAAAATGACACCATATTACAAATTTAAACTGGATATTATATTAGAAAATAATAATCATAGAATTTATTGTGACAGGAACATTATTACGGATAAAACTATCCACTTCGATAGGCCAGATATCACAATGTATGACAAAAATAACAAAACTACTTACCTAATTGACATTGCCATACCAAACACCCATAACATTCAATCCACCATTGCTGAAAAACTTACAAAATATCAAGATTTAGCAATAGAACTCAAGCGTCAATGAAAAGCAGAAGCCATCCATATAGTCCCAATAGTTATCTCATCTACCGGTGTCATACCTAAAAGCCTACAACGCAGTTTAGATATTCTGCAAGTACCACAACACACACTTTATACCCTGCAGAAAGCTGTCATTCTCAACACTTGCCGACTCACATGCAAATTCCTCACCACTTTATCCTCTGTGAATAGGAAATTGATCTCTTTTTAATAGTAAAATGCAGTAATTTGCTCAATCGACCTTTACTTGATCTCTAAATTTTACAACGACGACAGGTACAACATTTTTTAAACATACCTACACAGCTTACGGACTAATATTGGCATGAGAACTGCTAATATAATTTGACAGGCGCTTCAACATGCCCCCCGGCGTTGAAAGTCTACCTTTCAACCAGATTCTTCAGGTTCAGGAAGCGGACAAATTTTGCTAAATGATCGGCGAACTATACCAGTCGATGTTTTGATATCCGCCACCCTTGATACGCCGTCCGAGCCTGGATGGACTGCGACGATGCGACCCATCTTCCACTTTAATGGCGGTGAATTCTCCTCTTTTAGGAGTACCAGTGAATTTAACTTCAAAGAGCCTTTACAGGAACGCCATTTCATCCGCAGTTGAAGCTCTGATATATATTCCTTGCTCCATCTAGCCCAAAAATGTTGACGTAATTGTTCTATTCGTTGAAATCGGGTTAAAGAGCTTACGGAATGATCTTTATAGTCTGGTGTCGGCAAGGAAGTCAAGGGGCGTCCAATCAAAAAATGACCGGGCGTTAGTGGTAGCAAGTCTTCAGGATTCGTTGACAAAGGTGTGAGTGGTCTGGAGTTAAGTATAGCCTCAATTTGTATTAATGTGGTATTTAGTTCCTCGTAAGTCACATTACAATTGCCCAGCACTCTAACTAAATGATATTTAATGCATTTGACACCAGCCTCCGCAAGCCCAGCAAAATGGGGAGAATAAGGCGGTATGAAATGGAAATTAATTCCTTCATTTTCCATTACCTCAGATAAAGAATTACAATACGTCTTAATAAATTTTGAAATGTCATTGTATGCGCCTACAAAGGAGGTACCATTATCCGAATAAATATTAAGAGGTTTCCCTCTTCTAGACATAAATCTGCGCAAAGCTAATATGAAGGTATTGCTAGTTAAATCACCCACTAATTCAAGATGAATTGACTTAGTCGCGAAGCAAATAAAAATAGCTATATACACCTTTACAATTTTACAACCACGGCCATGGCGAGAAAGAGATTGAATTGGTCCCGCATAGTCTAGTCCAATATTTTGAAATGGAAAACCAGAAAGGATGCGTTGGTGTGGTAGGTTGCCCATTATTGGAGAGATGGTTTTTCCTTTCATTCTATTACATCTTACACATTGTCGATAACAAGATCTGGCCAAATTACGACCTCTAATCGGCCAGTACATCTCTCTTATAGTGGCCAACATTAGCTGTGGTCCCGCGTGCATTAACCTTATGTGCTCATAATTGAAGAGCAATTTGGTAAAATAATGAGTGGACTGTATAAGTATGGGATGTTTTTTCTCATAACAGTAATCGGAATTTTCAAGACGCCCTCCAACACGCATTATTTTATTATCATCGAGAAATACATTAAATTTATGCAACGGACTTTTAGTGGGTAAACTTTTATTTTTAATTAACATGGTGTATTCCTCAAATGATTCACTCTGGGATATTCTTATAATAACATTGAGTGCGGTTTGCAACTCTTGATTGCTTAGAGGACCGTGAACGGATTGCTTTCTACAATTATTAATAAAACGCAGCACATAAGCAACGGTCCGATTTAATCTAGTATATTTAGAAAAGCGTTTAAATTCAATTAATTTATTCCCACCTAAATCTTCATTGTTGCTAGAATGAAGTATTCCGTGGAGGATAACATTTGACGATTTAATCTCAGGCAACTCGTGATTAATACTTAAGAAATTTGCAGGCCAGTGAGAGACCTCTTTCTTTAAAAATTCAGGTCCTGACCACCACTTACTCATGGATGAAATATCCTTACAACTCACACCGCGAGAAATATGATCGGCCGGATTACACTCTGTTGGGACATGCCTCCACTCGCAATTTCCAGTCTTCTCTAATATTTCAGCAACCCTATTTCTGATAAAGGGTTGTAGCTTGCTAGGTAACACCTTTAACCATCCTAACACGATGGACGAATCTGTCCAAAAGAAAGTGCGCTTAGCCTGTTGTCTCCGCGATGCTACAACCTTTTGGTAAAGGCGAGCTCCAACAAGTGCACCACAAAGTTCCAGTCTTGGGATTGTTATAGGTTTAAGCGGCGCGACACGACTTTTCGCCATCAATAATTGAATTAAAACCTCACCCTGATCATTAACACTACGCACATATAAACAGGCGCCATATGCTCGCTCAGAAGCGTCCGAGAAAATATGAAATTCAAACAAACTAGGCGAGTCACAAATAACACGACGTGGAATACGTAGAGTATTTAATTTAGGTAAATCGACTATTATCTCAGCCCACATCTTGCTGATTTCTGGCGTCAACTGCTCATCCCATGACAGCTTGAGCAGCCACAACTGTTGAAGAAGCATTTTCATCTTAATTACACAGGGAGATAGAAGTCCTAGTGGATCAAAAATCTGAGAAATCACAGATAACATATCACGCTTTGTTCTACCTGAGAATAGCCCTCCTATAGGGAAACAAAGTTGGTCAGTATGTGATTGCCAACCAAGGCCTAAAGTTTTAGTCGGTTCAAAGCCACCAATATTCAAATCAAGCGGAGAAATATCATTTTCACTAACCAGTTGAGATTCATTCGACTTCCACTTTCGCAAAACCATATGAGCTGATGCAAGTGTGGAAGTCACTTTACGGCGCAAATCTGTAACCTCGTTAATATCATCCCCTCCCGTTAGCAAGTCATCAACGTAAAAATCGTGAATGATCACTTGAGCAACCTTGTCATCGGTACACTCTAAGCCTAATTGTTGGAGGCACCTAGTTGCCAAAAAGGGAGCACTAGAGGTGCCGTAAGTCACGGTGTTAAGTTGATAAGCTTGAAGCTGTTCTGAAGGGTTATCACGCCAGACAATTTGTTGCAAATAGCGGTCATCGGGATGAATGACTATTTGCCGGTACATTTTCTCAACATCAGCTGTGAGAACGTATTTGTGTAGCCGAAAGCGTAAAAGAATGGACAAAAGGTCGTCCTGTACCACGGGACCTACCATCTGTATATTATTCAAGGAAACACCCGAAGAAGTCGGACTGCTAGCATTGAAATCGACTCTTAATTTCGTAGTAGTACTACTTTCCCGAAGCACACCGTGATGTGGTATAAAATGCATCTTACGTGGTAAATTATCATTCTCACATTTCTCCATATGACCCAGACTTTCATACTCTGACATAAATTCTTTATACATTTCATAGACCTGAGATTGACCTGCTAACCTGCGCTCTAGCGATAGTAAACACTTTTTAGCTCGTGGCCAAGAATCACCTAATACGTCAGGATTATGTTTTAAGGGTATCCTCACGCAAAATCAACCATTTGCCAGTCGCGTGGTGTTTTTTAAAAAGTGTTCTTCGCATAATTTTTCTTCGTTTGAATAAAGAGACGCAGGGCTTACCTCTTCGAGGTGCCAGAAGCGTACTAATTGTTTTTGTATATCTTCATCTAAATCTTTACTAACCTCATCTTGAAATATTCTTGTAAAATTACATTTAATAAAGTTAACCCCTTCCTTTACATATCTATAATCTATCGGACCTGATACTAACCATCCTAAGCTAGTTTCACAAAGAATCGGCTGACCGTCCCCTAATTTTAATCTCTGCATTCCTATTAAGTCCCAAAAGACATCAGCACCTATAAGCATGTCAACGGGAGCAGGTGAGTGAAAATTAGGATCTGCCAGAGAAATATTAGATGGAATTTTTAAGTTTGACAAATTAACATATCTAGTAGGTACATTTTGGGTTATTGATGGTAGGACAAAACAATGAAGATTACTAGAGAAGTTATCATTCAATGATTTTATCGATACCTTACAAATCTTCTTGATGTGTGCCGAAGCATTATTAATACCGACTACCGACTGATTTACATTTTGAGCGGGCAAACCTAGCCTTTGATATAACTCTTCAGTTATTAAACAAGCGTTACTGCCACTATCAAGAATAGCACGAGCAATATATGGACAACCATTCTTACCTATAACTTTAATTAATGCCGTCGATAACAATACGTCGCCTTGTTCACTACACGATGCAGTGCCTACCTTTGCGGATAATGACAGATGTGCGTTAGAATTGGATGACAACTGTGAGCCTGTCGAACTGTTTGTTTGTTCGAAATGACCTTGCATAACGGGCTTATTATTACCACTACTCGTGTTAGATGTATTAATATCTGTAATTGGTTTTGACTGGTAATCTGCGACGTGCACGAGAGTGTTATGCTTTCGGTGGCATATTTTGCATCCTGGCTTTTTGCAGTGATTTGCATAATGTCCTGAATTAAGACAATTGAAACATACTTTATACTCTGGCAGTAACTGTAGACGCACATCGTTACTTAATCCAAGAAACTGAGGACAACTGCTTAACTTATGGTCACCCTTACATTTAGGACACAGTTTGGCGGAAAAGGCCGACCCGTTTTTATTACCGGTATCCCGCACTGAAACCATTGCCTTAACTTTTGGAGCATATTTTATAGAAGAATTTAAACGGTTAGTAGCACCAGAATTAGACATTTCTAGTGTTTCGATTAAATCGGCTCGATTTTTTAAAAACATCAAAAATATATCGAACGTAATAGGTGTATCTTTCTCCAAACGACCTTTAGACTCTTCCCATTCACGATATGTCTTAGCATCTAATTTTTGAGTAATAATATGAATGAGAAGTGTGTCCCATTGTTTAGTTGGCTCACCGAGAGATTCTAGTGCACGTAAATTTTTATTTATTTGGTCAATAAGACGTTTTAAGTTGACGGACAATTCTTTATTAATTGGTGCTATATTAAATAAGGCTGTCACGTGATTTTGAATTAGTAGTCTTTTATTATCATATCTATCACATAATATAGTCCATGCGACGGTGTAATTAGCTGCCGAGAATTCGATTGACTGTATTACCACAGCAGCGGGCCCTTCCAACGACGCTCTCAGATAGTGAAACTTATTTATGTCATCTATCTCGTCATTTGAATGTATGAGGCTCATGAACGTGTCATGAAACTCTAACCAATTATCATAAGAACCATTAAATTTAGGTAGTTGAATAGTGGGCAGTTTAACAAATTTATGATTGCCGGAATGAGAGCCACCGTCACTGCTTACGTCATCTGACTTAATGCAATCTGCTAAGATCCTTTTTGCAAGAGAAAGCGATTTAAAATACAGGGATTCAAAATCAGTTCGTTCTGATATCTGGGCGTCTATATTATCAGTATTACACTCGATGGATAATTGTACCTCATCATATCGTTCATACATTGACTCAATCCTACTAATACGTAATTGCAACTCATTTACCTCAGTAGCAGCCAATGAAGATACCTTCAGTGAATTTAAATAATTTGAAAAAGCTGTTATTTGTCCCTTGTAACTAGCTCGTTTCCTAATTTGCTCCTTATCTTCTGGCATGCTGGCTGGTATTGGGAGACTAGTGCAAATGCCTGAAATTTATACAAACAAGAAGTTTATATTTTATAAAATATAATTCATAAGTAGTTTTATACAATTTTGCTTACAGTTGTAAAGAAATGAAAACTAATTCCCTTACTTATTTTTCAAACTCTTAAATAATTAAACAAAATGGTACCTGTACTACCTTGATATTTAACTTTATAATTAACAACAATTAAGGGTAACAAATACAATTCAAACCATCAAACAGCTTCACAGGTATGCCTTAGTATGTAATAAATAATATTATGCAATTTTTTCAATTATACACTCTCTTGACTTATTTTTTTTAAAAAAACAGTTTAAACCAATAAAGAGAAAAAAAAATTATAATATCGTCAATATAATTTAACCAAGCTTTATAATTTGATTTAATCATGATTTGACGGTTATTAGAAACTATATAAAACAATATTAAATGAATTTTAGCCGATTAAATACTTTAAGTTATACGTAATTATTTTATAGGTAATTTGGTACTAACCTGATAAATTAGCAGTCGATTTACACAAAATACTACCTGATAATGAGTGCTGGGTTAAATAAATTAAATAATAGTCCAATATCTAAGGGGCTAAGACTCCAGATTTCTTGGTTAAATATCTTCACTCCCTCGGTGGTATTTCCACAACGAATATTTAAGACTTCCCAAGCGTATTCCACTAAATAATATCTTGTCCAATTACGTTTTTTCAAATCCGGCTCGAAGGACCATGAATAGGAAATTGATCTCTTTTTAATAGTAAAATGCAGTAATTTGCTCAATCGACCTTTACTTGATCTCTAAATTTTACAACGACGACAGGTACAACATTTTTTAAACATACCTACACAGCTTACGGACTAATATTGGCATGAGAACTGCTAATATAATTTGACAGGCGCTTCAACACTCTGCTTACACCATCACCTAGCACCTACTCACGCTTGGCTTCGGCCCGTGTGATTAGGTTTTAAGTTACCTCTTTAATAGGGAGAATATAGATATATACCAAATAATAACAATAATAATTCATTTATTTTGGCCAAAAAAATCCTATAAAATGTGTTTAATAATATTGTATGCTTACCACCATAAAGTGCATACTACACAATGCCAAAGGCTGTAATCCTTCATAATTAAGTGCGACCTCAGCGTGTCCTGCCATTGTCGTAATTATCACATTAATATTTGATGTTTTTAAGGCGCGGAATAAGTAAGAGCTTCCATTATTCGTATGTTGTCTCGTAAGATCCATTTAAGTAAAGCTTACGACAGATGTGGCATTTTATAATTAAATCCTATCATAACATTTATTAGACTTTTTTTAATTTTAAATATACGTAGTTAGAAATAATTTTTATTTTGTTATTAATTCTATATTGCTAAACTTACGTCAAGTTCTCACCACTCCATGGGTTGACTGGTAGAGAATACCTCAAAGCATTAAGTCTGCCCTTTGTATTCTTTTGTTAAAAGGAATGCAATAAAGAATAAATAAATAAATCTTACATATAATCATTTATAGTATCGACAAAAATTATTTTTTTTTAATGTATATACGAGTATATACCAAAAGATCCAATAATAGCCGTCGGATTTTTTAGGCTTACAAATCCAAAAATTTTGTTTTCTATTATTTTATTCGCTTTCATCGGAGATCCGAAATAAAACTAAATTGACAGATAACATCCACTCGTCGTATTTGCAATAAAACAAATCCTTCTATAGGACTGTTGCCTCTGCAAAATTTTTCTGAAAAGCTATTTTTAGACAAAGTATGAAAAGACATATGTACACATATTATATCAAGTAATATAAAATATATATATAAAATATATATATAAAATATATATATAAAATATATATATCCGTGGTATCTCCTCGCCGTAAATATCATTATACGCGTTAAATCAACTTCATTCCCTTTCATTTTAAATTTTAATTTTGTTTTCTAAATTACTACAGCTTTTAGTTTTGTTTTACTTTTTTGGCCTATAACATGGTAGGTATTTCCGCAAATAATCGTATGGTGGCGGTGTAAGAATATCCACTATCCCATACGTGGGTGTGGAATAAAAGGCGACAGAGGAAAACAAATCAGGAGAAGAGCAGCAGCATCTTCCTTATAACAAGCAAAAAATTGAAAAACTGCTGTTTCTACCCACCTGTCAAGCGTGAAAACAATCGCACATATTCACAGTTCATGGGAGGAGGGCTATCTTTAGGCACATTAACGGTGAAGTTCGGTATCACGCATTGGAATACCATGACAGGCTAACTGCCTCTTCACACTCTTAGAAATGGCTGGTAGTTGTACTTTCTTAAATTAGCAGCAATGTTACAAACTTAATAATATTATATTATAATAATTATGTAAAGCACCGATTAGTTGCGATTAAGAATATCCATTAACCCCATATCTTGCCGTAAGTGTCGTCGACAAACCTCTACCTCCCATGGCCCAAGGTGTACGGGCTGAATCTCGAGAGATGCACGCGGTACTTGCTCAGATCTCTTTCCCGTGTGCACTTTCTTAACTCTCTGCAAGTTATTTGCTCTAGTTTTTATCCAGTTGTTCCACTCTTATTTTCTGGGTCGGACGAACACAGCACGCCTTCGGTTTCGGCAGATCTCTCCCTTGTTTCTCCATCGTCGTTCTCCGCGCATGCCATCCATGCGCAAACTCCGGCAGCCGGCTAAAGCTGTACTTACCGTCCACGAGGTCCGGGTAGTAAACCAAAACCACCTTTTGCGTACTAATTCGTCCATCATCTTACATCTTAGGTCATCATACAACGCGCATTCCCATAGTACGTGAAGCCTATCCTAACAGGCAGCACCACAATCACACATACCAGATTTTCTTTTATATAGTATTTTTTGAAAACATCCATGCCCACTGAGTGTCTGCGAGACTTGATAATCCAGCACGAACCAATTCGCATTGAGTCGCGCCAGCACGTCCGACAAGAAGCAGAATAATCCTCTTCCATTCGTCTCATTCTTCCATCTCTCTTGCCATAAATTCATGACATCCACCTAAATCTCGCGATTTCGCCTGCACAACTTCCCATTTCTCGCTTTCATACGCGCAAAATCAATCCTACCTGCACGTGTCACCTCTAGGTTAGCCGGAAGGACGCCGGCTAATACCGGAAGCGCCGCAGTGCTGATCGTCCTGTAATGCGTAAGAGACGACAACCCACCACCTCCCATGGCCCCACCGACCTACAGGTCATACGGGCCGAATCTCGGGAGATGCGCGCGGTACTTGCACGTGGCTCTTTCCCGCGCGCACTTTCTTGACTCCCTACAAATATTTAATCTGTTCCTTGTCCCTGTATTTACGTCATTCTCCCCCTTCTGGGGCTGACGGCACACTGACGCCTACGTCGTCAGTCCTGTCTGCCAACATTCTGTCATTAATTCTCCTGCGGTCATGCCATCTGTGCGCAAACTCGCGCAACAGCCCGTAGTTCACCTCACCGCTGACAAGATCCGAGTAATAGACCGGTCCCTGAACCGACCGAACTAGTCCATCCATCATTTTCGTTCTTAGGTCGTCATACAGAGGACATTCCCATAGAACATGGTAAACGTCCTCCTCTATCGCACCACACTCACACATACTTGTTTCACACAATCGCATTTCACTCAGTCTCTTCCGAAAGCATCCATGTCCGGTGAGAATCTGAGAGGTTTGATAGTCCGGTGAGACCCAGGTATACCTGAGTCTCAACGCCACCTCCGGGAAAAATCGATTGAGCTCGCGTCCTTTTGAGTCATTCATCCATCGATCCTGCCATACACCGATCACCTCAGTCCAAATTTCGCGTTTCCGCCTGCTCAACTCCTCTTTGGGCACGTTCATACGTGCCATACCCATCCTACCAGCACGGATGACCTCCAGGTCAGCAGGAAGAACACCAGCCAGCACCGGCAAGGCCGCCGTGCTAGTGGATCGGTACGCCTTGGTCAACAATATAAGGGCGGTTCGCTGCGATCTGAGTAGTGCACTGCGAACTGCGTACATGTTCGCACGCTCGTACCAGCACTCTGCCGCGTACGTAAGCGTGGATACATACACTCCTCTATAGATTATTTTTAGGCTCGGGTATCGGACGCCCCATGATGACGTCGATACGCGAGACATTTTACCGAATCCCTTGGTCGCTCTTTCAGAAATATCGGACGCGTGTTGCACAAACGATAGTCCCGAATCCAAAACCACGCCTAGTACCTTAGTATTGGTCACATTCTTGATGGATTCTCCACCAAGTTTAATAACGGGGGGGCGCTGAAGTTTCCCTCTAACAGTCATTGTGGTCGACTTTGATGAGGAGAACTCCAGTCGATTCCTTAGCCCCCACTCCCGTACAAGGTCCAGAGTGACTCGGGCCCTGGATTCGATGCCCGCTCTGGTTTGTGATTCAATGAGAATAGTGACATCATCAGCATAGGCGGTCATTGCTACTCCCTCAGGCAGAGGGAGTCGGAGTAGGTCGTCCATCAATACGTTCCACAGTGTAGGGTCCAGCACGGAGCCTTGAGGACATCCCATGGTCGACGTCTTCCACTCTACCCGGTCACCGATGAAAAGGCCGACACGTCTGGAGGTGAAGTAATCCACCAGCATTTTGTAAATGTTGGGTGGACAACCACCTCGTTTCGCCTTAACCATCATCATCGGCCACCAGGCGTTGTCGAAGGCGCCGGAGATATCAAGAAAGATTTCCTGCACGTAGCATGCCCGAGAATACTTTGCCGTGCCGAGCAAGACACGCAGCGCTGTTACCGTAGATCGCCCCGGAGAAAATCCATGCTGGTATTCCGATATCCCACGACTAATCGCAGGAGCACATCTCAGCATTACTCGTTCTAGCAATTTTCCCAAAACAGAGAGGAGCGTAATTGGACGGTATGCCTTGGCGTCGGTGAGCGGCTTGTCATTACCCTTGGGAATGACAATCAGTCTTCCGTCCTTCCATACCTTGGGAAAAACTCCCTCTACTACACACTTAGCATACACCAAGTGAAGTTCCCTTGGTGCTGCCATCCATATATTCCACACGATTCTCGCACTTACCCCATCGAGTCCCGGAGCTGTGTTAGGCAAGGCCTTGACTATACCTCCCAGGTCCCCAACGGTGAGTGGAGGCGCAGCCCCACCAGATGGCACAAATGCCGCCAGCAAACGGACTTGCCAGTGGTAAGCCGTGTCGCAATCAGGGCTGTCATCCGGACAGAGCGTAGACATTAAATTTTGCATTGCCGCTTCCAGTCGGTCCGGGTGCCAACCCGCAAAGGCGATCCCGTTAATTACATTAGCAGGCGGACGCACCCTCCCACTGGCTAACCTGTATGACAGGCCCCACGGGTCCTCATTACCAGTGTTGGCGACCCTTATGTGCTGCGACTGCTGCGCCTCCACCATCATCTTCCTGTATCTCGCACGTATATCATGAAAAGCCATTCTTGCTATCTCCTCAGACCTACCTCCCAAACGCCTTTTACTCTGCCACGCACGCCTTAGTTTGCACTGCAACTTCCGAGTTTTCTCTAATTCAGATGTCCACCATTCATACCACCCCCGACCCCCTAGGGCGACGCTCCCCTAGGCCTTCCTCCGCACAGCGGATGACGACCCCTGAAAACTCCTCCGCCAGGAGGGCCGCGGGTTTTTCCACATGCAACCATCCCATTCGTAACTTGACAATCGTCCGGAACCTGCACCAGTCCACCCCCCGGTCACGAAAACGGGGGGGATCCCTAACAGGTGTATCGCGAGTGCTAGGCCTGCTGGTCGTGGCTGTGAATGTGATAAGGTTGTGATCACTGGCGCAGATCCCCTCGTGCACTCGCCACTCAGCAACATAAACATCACCCGTCGTTAATGTGAGGTCTACATTAGACTCCCCTCCAGACCCTGAGTAGGTGTAAGGCTGGCCAGGCTGGTTCACCAATGTTAACGCCTGTGAAAATATGAAGTCTTCCATCTGCTGCCTTCTGTGGGTGACCTTTTGACCTCTTCCTGTATAGTGCCGTCTGTCACAATGCCAAAGTGGCGAGTGCGCGTTGGCGTCGAGGCCGACGATGACCCTTCTGCCCTTTAGGCAACTCAGGGCACCCTCTAAGTGGTGCAGGTGGTCGTCGATGTGGTCACTAAACTTAAAATACGCTGACACCACATAGAGGTCCCATCGATTGACGTGGCATACCACACAAAATTCATTACTCAGATGATTTAGCACGGCTACACCAATTGTCGGGTCAGCCAGATAGATGCCCGCCCACGGGTGACCACCCACCTGGACGATCCCTGCAGCCTGGGAGTACTGTTCTTGTATAAGAACAATGTCCAGGTGCAGTTCACGCGCCAGGATAGGCAACTCAGCCGAGGCGAGCTCACCTCGACCCAGGTTAATTTGCCCGATTTGAACTTTCTCTCCCAATATTCTTGTAGGAGCGCCCTTACCGGCAGTATTGGGTGGTGGCCACGGAGCGTTGCTCTGCGTATAGGCGTGCTGGACAGTTCTGCGCCATTGTCACGTGCGAGCCAGAGTCAGCTCGGCCAAATCGCTTGCACGTGGCGCACTTCTCCTCTGTTGACTTGCAGTCACCTCGTTCGTGGCCTGCCTCTCCACACTTTCCGCATGTCACCTCCTTTGACCGGCAGTATTTTGCTGGATGCCCATACTGCTGGCATCTCTGGCAGCATGTGACATCCACGTAGTCACATGGCTCAACCACGTCCCAGCCAACGTACAGTCGATTATGTCCGACCAGTGCATCCCTTAGGGCAGCCGAACACTGCAGGATGACGGTAGTCCGCCTGCTTCCTCTCCAGGACTTCTTAAAGGCAATCCTACAGTTCTCCTTGACCTTTTCCTCACTCCATCCGCAAGCAGCAAGATTTTGCTCGTAAAGACCGCTTATTACCTCTTCGTTTTTTGGATCTTCTTCGAATACCCTCAGAGCAACCAGGGGCAGGCGTTGCTTAGGCTCGGACACCCTCAATGATGGAGGGGCTGAAGTCTTCAATTTTTCAGCTGCTTCCTGGGACGTGGTTTGGACCACGACACCAGCGTTTCCCACCTTCCTCAGCTTGTCTATCTGGAGACCGCTAGACTTAGGATTGATTGTCTTCTTGAGTTCTACCTTCGTGTCTTCAGCGGTCTTAAGTGGGAAACAGGCAGGAGAGGGGTTGCAGCATCTTACTGACAACAGCAAGATTACAATAAAAAAACTGCAGTTCTAGCCCGCTCGCAAAGCGTGGCAACTATGGCAAATATCCCCCCATGACATGAAGTTTACAAAGAGACGGCTTCAGTCCCCAACGGCTCCGCTATTCCTAGCTACGGTGGCAACCATTGTAACGACGATGCAGGAGGTGCTAAGAATCTGCGGTGGAGGTTCAGTTACTACCTAAGATTACTCGACCTGGCAAAATACACCGCACGCACCCTGAGGACTGACGAGAAGATACTGGAGCTGAAAGAAGAGACAGACAAGTTGCGCTGGAATATTATAGGATTATCCGAGGTCCGAAGAGAGGCGAGGACAGGGTAATCCTCAAATACGAAAACCTGTTCTATCACCGGGAAGGCGACCATCTGTCCCAAGGAGGTGTCGGATTTATCGTCCACAGTCTCTCGTTAACAACGCTGTAAAGATTGTGAGTATGTCGACGAGGGTTGCGTACCTTATACTTAGACTCACCAAATGGTATTCGTTGAAGGTCATACAGCTTTAGAAAGAAAGAAAGAAAGAAAGGTTTATTCTCCAAAATGACGCCATCACAGATAACATAAACAAGAAACACACAATTTACAAATAATATTGGCTATACAATACAAATTACAATATACTACATATTACAAACTATACAATACCAATACTCATATGTGTCAAGGCGTCATCTGGGAACGGGAGCACACTCAGCATAATGCCATGAATTTTTTTTTCTCTCCATGGCGCTGATTTTCAGTGTGTCCAACCAGTGACTTACCGAAATCAGTGCTATACGTATACTCATGACAGAATTATGCACAACAAGGGGGAAAGAAACAGTAACTAACTTAAGTGAGAGGGAGAGAGTAGAGTTCAAGGTCGAATGCCACTTCGACACAGCACGTCCCGTTTATTTTGCTTTCAGACGCTCTTAGAAGGGCTATACGAACACTACAAAAGGGGAGATTATTAAAATACTATAAAGGGCTATATACTACAAAAGGGAAATTATTAAAATACTATAAAGTGCTATATAATAAAATGACCAGATAATTTGTAAAAACAAAAGAAAAAAAATGTAATTATTGAAGAATATAAAAGTATATAAGAAGACAAAAGCCGCATTCAAAAGGACGATTTTAATGCTCCGTTGTTAATAATCTATGACGATGAGGTACGTAATCGTGCAAAGCGTTATAAACTTTGATCAAAGTTAATCTGACTTTGCAGTAATTGTGTTCTATATTTATTTTTCAATGTGTGTACTGCTTTCAGATTTCGCAAAGGAGGCGGTATATCGTTCCAGCACTTGGATGCGGCGTATTTGAAACTTCCTCGGAAAGCGTGAGTGCGGTGACGAGGCACGACGAGAGTATTCCCTCTAGTGCGTGTATTGTAAGTTTTTACATCACGTGACCATATGAGTTTGTCAGCAAGATAAGGAGGTGTTTTATTTTTTAATACCCCGAATAGGAGAGTTGCCATGTGCAGTTTTCTGTGATATTCCATTTTTAACATTTTGGCATTGTTAATGTAAGTGGTAACGTGCGTGCGAGGCGGTATTGTAAAACTAAATCTTGCACATGCATTTTGAACACGTTGCACTAGACGTCGCGACCGCGCTAAAAGTCTCGGGCCGTATACAATGTCCATATAATTAAATTTCGAAAGGACAAGAGTGTCACACAATTTTACCCGAATATCCGAATTTAAAAACTCCCTTATTTGATAAAGAACCTTAAGTCTATAAAAGCAGTTTCTGCTAGTACTTAATATGTGGTTCTCAAACTGTAGTTTGTCATCCATTAGTAAGCCCAGATTGCGAATCTCATTTACACGTTCTACGATTTCCCCTCGAATTTGGATGCATGCCCCTCTTTCTGATATATTTTTTATTTGATTTTTAGAACCCATAATTAGTAGTTTAGATTTAGTTCCGTTTAGTACAAGGTAGTTTGAGTCGCACCACGCGGCTATACTTTCGAGGTCTTCGTTGATTTTATTAACGACTTCTTGTGTATCACGCGGTTTACATGACATGTAGACTTGCAGATCATCTGCGTATAAATGAATATACAGTGCTTAATGTTTTTTACTAAGTCGGCACTGTAAACTGAAAACAATATTGGAGCCAGGTTCGATCCCTGGGGCGCACCGGCTTTGATTTTTTTTGATTGCGAACATATTAATGTTCCTCGGTCATCGCTCAGTTCTACAGTTTGTAGTCGGTTTTTTAAATAACTATCGAAACATTGTACTGCGCTGCTACTGAATCCATAGTAATGAAGCTTTGATAAGAGAAGGGAAACATTAATACAGTCAAATGCACGAGAAAAATCTAATAATACTAGTATTGTGCCTTTTCCTTCATCTTGAGCGGTTAGTACATCGTCAGTAAGTTGGGCTAGGGCCGTCGTGGTGCTATGGTTCTTACGAAATCCCGACTGCATTTCCGGAAGAATTTTTTTTCTATCTAAATACATGGTTAGCTGTTCTGCGACAATTTTTCCAATAATTTTAGAGACACAGGGGAGAATACTGATGGGCCGAAGGTCTTTTTCAGACAAAGGATTTGAGTTCTTAGGTATGGGTTTGACTAACGCATGTTGCCATAATGTCGGATAGGTGTTAGAGTTAATGGATTTGTTCACCATAGCAGTAATAGTTGGTAGTGTTTTCGGAAGGGTCATACGGAGCATATCGAGAGAAATCCCATCAATGCCTATGGCTTTAGATTTTAAACTTTTAATGAATTTTAGTACCTCTAGTTCATTTACCTCCTTTATCTCAAATATGTCATAAACGCAGCAGTGGAACTCAAAGTACGTTAAATATGACAACGAGACGTTTCTATTTCCAGGCACGTTTAAAAAATCGTCGTTTATTTTATTTGGATCATTAAACAAGTCTATCGGGATATTGTATACTTTACGCACCAACCTCGGCACATCTTGATGAGGAGTAACGGAACCCAAGGGGCCAACAGTTGGTCAAATTCATGAAAAAAGAGGGACTCTTTATGATGAACTGTTTCTTTCAGAAACGAACCCATAGGAAGTGGACCTGGTCGGGCCCCGAAGGTTCAAAAATAAATGAAATTGACTTCATTATGACGACTAGACGATAACTGTTCAGTGATGTCTCAGTCTCGTCTAATGAAGTCGACGCATACGTCATACGTCAAACGTTCTCATCGTACTCTAATCCAAAGTTCTGAAACCATTCAGCTCAAGTTAGAAAACCATTTTCAGTGCCTAGAAGATTGCAATGCAGTGATCGATATGAAAGACAAGCTCGTGGAAACTCCATGCGGTCGGAGCTAAGTTCTGCAAGACCCGCCGCAGAAGAACACAAAAACGCTCCGATCACACTCTTAATCTCATTAGTGTTAATATAATTAATAGAATCAGGCGTTACTTTGCGGAAATCCATTATATAAAAGCTTTTAGAAAAAATTTACTTCGCAAATATCCGCGCTATAAAATAAAATGATGTTTGAATATTTATAACGCGGATATTTGCGAAGTAAATTTTTCTAAAACCTTTCATTAGTGTTAGACGGGAAATAAAGCTGCAGTCTTCAGTTAATTTGACAGCATACAGGCAACTGAACAGACATATCTCCAAATGCATGCGGCGGGACTTACGCAACTTCAATACAGCTTGTATTGAAGAAGCTATTGAGCGGAACACAGACTTTGGAGTCTTTGCCAGAGATCTGCCTGCCAGAAAGAGCCCATTTTCAAAGCTGAAGACCGAGTGTGGCAGCATCGTTAACGGGACATCCGAGATTTTAAGTGAGATTGAGAGCTGTACAGGTCATCGTTGTAGCCACACGCAAGTGGGGTGCGAAGTCAGAAGTCCTCCACGTGTGCCTGGTAGTTGCGGGTCCCTCTCGATACGTCTGGAGGGAAGAGCAGATACTGGGCCGGTGCACCCTGGGCGCGGCAGTAATCTTCCTCGAAAAATGAGAAGAAATTCTTACTCCTTGGGGAATGGTACTGCCGCGGCTAATTATTCTGACATGGGGGGGGGGTCCGTCCCGGACTAACGGTGCGTTCCACTGCGTTACCCTCTGATAAGCAGAGGGCATAGCAGAGGAGTGAGGGCGGGCTCGGTGTGCACTTACCCTGCCTCCGGGCAGACAGTGAAGGATTCATCCTTTGCTGTCACCGCCGGTCTCGTAAACCCAGTATCGAAGTGTCGTGGATCACGTCTCGCGGCTTTAATAGGGACCGAGGGTCTTAGCTTAACCGCCCGGACCGCGAGGGAGAAAACCTCTATAAAAAGTTACCCCGAATCTCAAGCGGCGACGCACCGCGAGGGGATGGATGGCTGACGGGGTTCTATTAACAAATCAGTCGTTAGTGCGCTCCTCGCCAGGGGGTCTGCAGGTACTAAATCCTCTAAATCTGCTTACCTTGGTAAGGGGTCTCTGCCAAGGTGGACCTTTAATTCCCCCATACTCGTGGGTACAAAAAATGGAAAAAAAAACAAGAAAAACAAAAAACCAAAACCGCCGGCAACGGCAACGTAGAGGAGAGGAGGAACGATGCGGGAACAGAGTCCGACGCCGCATCGAGCAGCGAGTTAGGCTCAGAGAGCTACCGACAAGTGGAGCCTGGGATCGCGGAGACCAGCAAGTTCTTCCGCAAGCGGTCCAGGCGGGATGGCGACCAGGGGTCGGCATCCGGTGAAGAGGAGGTTTCAGCCCGGAAAATCCCCACCAACAGGCGGGGCGGGCTGAGAGGCAAGGGGAGGGAGCTCTCTGCCAATCAGAGGGCCGAACGAGCGGCAAAGCTTGCCGAGGAGGGGCGCCACCCGGACGATACGGCTCGGGAATCAGGCGAAGAAACAGATGCGACTGGCGGCTCCGAGGTGGAGCGTAAGGCCAGATTCGTAAAGGAGGTGGAGGCCGCGATCAAGGTCGTGGCCAACAAGCAAAAGTCCTCCTCGAAATTCAAGGCCATTCCCGTGGCCTCCGCCTCCATCATGGCGGCTGCGGAGGCCAACTTTGCTGGGGCCTAATGCGGACGAGGTGGCGAAGCTGCGGGCGGACGTGGCCCGCCTGACGTCCGCCATGGAGACTCTCCAGAAGGAGAATGAGAAGCTCAGCGCAGACCTGGCCAGTCTGCATGAGCCTGCCTCTCGCGCGGCGCCCCAGACGCAGCGCCCAAGCCAGCCCGTGCCGGTGGAGAACCAGGTTCTGAACCTAGTCCGGCAGGAGCTGGCTGCCTTCCAGCACCGGTTCTCCGTGCTGGAGGGCATCGTCCTGCGCCCCCCCCCCCCTAGGGGCAAACAAGACGGCGGCGAGGCCGGCTACGGTTTCCTACGCGACGGCCACGGCTGCCACATCCAGGCCGGGGCCGTCCAGCCGGCCCTCGGGTGGGGCTGCAGTTGCCCTTCCCCCCCCCTGAAAAGCCGGCTCCGGCAAAACCGATACCGGCTGAACCGGCTCCGGCTAAGCCGGCGACGGGAAAGAGAGGCAAGGCGAAGGCGAAAAAGGGCAAGGCGGCAGCACAGGTGATGGCTGCGCCAGCCCCAGTGCCTACGGCGAATGGGTCAGCGCGAGCGGCAAGCCAGCTGCCGCCGCCGCCACCGCCCCCCCAGCTCCCTACACCTCCCGCGGCAGAAGCCGGTTGGCAGGTGGTCGGGGACAAACAGAAGGGGAAGAAGGCAGCCAAAAAGGCCAAAGAGCAGGAGCGGCAGCGCCAGTTCAGGGCGCGCAAGATCGCGGCTAGGCTCCGCGCCCCGAAGACCGCAGCTGTAGTAATTACACTACAGCCGGACGCGGAAAAGAAGGGCATTACCTACCGCGATCTGCTCGCGAAGGCGAAAGAGGCGGTGGATCTCGGGGAGCTCGGGATCACTGGGGGCCTCCGGCTCAAAGTCACCCAGACGGGGGCCCGTATGCTGGAGATCCCCGGGGAATCCAGTGGCGCGACTGCGGACGCTCTGGCTGCGAAGCTCAGAGCGTCCAGACCCATGATGCGCAGAGTCTGCGCATCATGGGTCTGGACGACTCGGTATCGGAGGAGGAGTTGGTGGCCGCCGTCGCCAGGTCCGGGGGGTGCACTACTGACCAGGTCAGGTCAGGCGCCATACGCCCGGACCAACAGGGTATGCATGTCGCCACGGTGTGCTGCCCTGTTACGGCGGCCAAAACCATAGTGGAGGGCCGAAGGCTTCTGGTGGGCTGGGTCTCAGCGCAGGTTAAGCTGCTGGAGCCCAGACCTCTGAGGTGCTACCGCTGTCTCGTGGGGCATCACGTATCAGCGAAATGCGCCTCGGAGGTTGACCGCAGTGGCCTCTGCTTCCGCTGCTGTCAGCCCGGACACATATCGGCGACCTGCTGCGCCACGCCGCACTGTGATGCATGTGCGGCGACCGGCAAGCCAGCCGATCACTGGGCCGGAAACAGGGCCTGCGTGTCACCCGCCAAGGCCAAGGCCGCGGGTAGGGGAGGGCCCTCCTCCGCCGCCACCGCCTCTATGGCCACCGCCGCAGCTGCAACTGCCGCCGCCGCGACACCGACGCCTGCAGAGGGGCGCCCCGTGGAGGAAGCTGAAATGGAATGCCTATAACGGCCCCATTAAGCTTCCTCCAGGCGAATATCAACCACTGCGCCTGCGCTCAGGATCTGTTGCTCCAGAGCATGGCGCAGTGGTCGATTAACATCGCTGTGGTCGCTGAGCCGTATTCTGTCTGGCCTAGGAAGGACTGGGTGGCGGGCCTTAACGGCTCAGTGGCCATCATCTCTTCGGCCGCCGCCGGTACCCCGACCCTTGAAGGTGTCAGGAGGGGTCAGGGGTGCGTAGCAGCACGGTTCGGGGAGTTCGTCGTTGTGGGGGTGTACTTCTCCCCGAACCGATCTCTCGCCGAGCTCCACAACTCTCTTGCAGAGCTGAGAGCAGTCGTCGTCGGAAGCTATCCCCTCCTCGTGCTTGTCCTCGGGGACTTCAATGCCAAGAACTTGGCTTGGGGTTCTCGTCGTACAGATGTGCGGGGTAGGATGGTGGAAGACTGGGCTCTGGAGACAGGCCTGGTCGTCCTAAATCGGGGTTCTGTCCCCACGTGTGTGCGGATGCGGGGCGAGTCGGTGGTGGACATTTCGTTCGCTAGCCCCGCTCTGTCGCCGCGTGCCATTGACTGGCGAGTCATGGAGGGGGTGGAGACCTACTCCGACCACCGGTACATCCGGTTTGACGTCTCCACCCAGCCCTCGAACGCGCCAGTCCAACAGGCCCCGAGTGGTCCGCGTTGGGCGCTGAAGCAGCTGGACCGGGAGCTCCTCCTGGAAGCCTCGATCGTGCAGGCCTGGGTGTCATCACCGGATAGGCCTGCCGACGTCAATGATGAGGCAGGGTGGTTCCAGGAGGCCATGTCCGAGATATGTGACGTGGCAATGCCCCGCGTCCGGCCAGGAAGCGCCCGGCGCCAGGTGTATTGTTGGTCGCGTGAGCTGACGTCTCTGCGCGAGGCGTGTGTCGCCGCGCGGCACCTGTACGCCAGGCATCGCAGGCTCCGCATTCGTCCACCAAATGCGGCAGCCATTGAGGCGGAGCTGTACGAGGGATACAGAGCGGCGAAGACCGCCCTCCGGGAGGCTATCATGCGGGCCCGGGATCGGGCCCGTGAGGAGATGCTGGAGACTCTCGACAGAGATCCGTGGGGGCGCCCTTACAAGATGGTGCGGGATAAACTCCGCACCTATGCCCCCCCGCTGACGCAGAGTCTCCGGCCTCAGCTCGTGGAGGACGTGGTGAGCGCTCTGTTTCCTGCGCGAGGGGAACATCCGCCCCCGCCTATGACTACGCCACCTGCGGTGCCGGAAGCGGACCACCAGGACGACGACGACGGCATCCCGGAAGGGACCCGGGTTGACCTGAGAGTGGCGGTACGTAGGCTCAAGGCCAGGAATACCGCCCCAGGACCCGATGGCTTGCCTGGCAAAGCCTGGGTCCTGGCATCGGAGGCTTTCGGGCCCCGACTGGAGGGGCTCCTAAGCGCATGCTTGGAGAGAGGCCAATTCCCGCTTCGTTGGAAGACGGGGAAGCTGGTCCTCATTCGGAAGCCGGGGCGCTCTGCGGACTCTCCGTCCGCATACCGGCCCGTGGTGCTGCTCGACGAGGTGGGCAAGCTCTTTGAAAGAGTCATTGCAAACCGCCTCGCCGAGCACCTTGCGGGAACGGGGCCGGATCTTGCGGAACACCAGTTTGGTTTCCGCAAGAGGCGCTCTACGGTGGACGCCATCATGCGCGTGAGAGCCCTCACGACGGGTGATGCTGTGGCCAGGGGGGGGGGGTTGTTTTGGCGGTGTCTCTCGACATCGCCAACGCCTTCAACTCCATGCCCTGGTGCTGCATTAGGGAGGCACTCCGGTATCACCGGGTGCCGACCTATCTCCGTCGTATAGTCGGGGACTATCTGACGGATAGGGCCGTCATCTACCCCGGTCGCAACGGTGAGTGGAACCGGCGAGAGATGTCGTGCGGTGTCCCACAGGGTTCGGTTCTGGGGCCGCCCCTGTGGAACATCGGTTACGACTGGGTGCTGCGCGCCGACCTCCCTACCGGCGTCAGCGTAGTTTGCTACGCTGACGACACGCTGGTACTGGCACAGGGGGGGTCGTACGAGGCGGCGGCGGAAAATATGACACGCGGGGTTGCGATAGTCGTTGAGAGGATCCGGCAGCTGGGTCTTGAGGTGGCTCTGCACAAGTCCGAGGCCATACACTTCCATGGTCCTCGGAACAGGCCACCACCGGGATCCTCAGCGATGGTAGGAGGGGTATCCATCGGCGTCGAGTCGACGTTGAAGTACCTAGGACTCGTCCTCGACGGCCGATGGAACTTCGTTGAGCACTTCCGACGTTTGGCTCCCAAACTGGAACGGACCGGGGCTGCCTTCAGGCGGCTCCTGCCGAACCTGGGGGGGCCAAACGCCTCCTGCCGGAGGCTCTACGCGGGGATTGTGCGGTCCATGGCCCTTTACGGGGCCCCGGTGTGGGCGCGTGGTTTGACGCGGCTTGCCGTCCACCACCTGAACGCGCCCCAAAAGGTGGTTGCCGTAAGAATGGTTCGCGGCTACCGCACGATCTCCCGCGAGGCAGCGTGCCTCCTTGCCGGGTTGCCACCATGGGATCTGGAGGCGATAGTCCTCGCGCGCCTGCACGAATGGCGCGCGGAGGCACTATGCCGGGGGGAAACCCCGCTGCCGCGGCAAGTTGTCGTGCAGCGGACAGACTTCCGGCATGATCTCATGGCGACATGGAGAGAGCGACTGTCGCAACCCCGTGCTGGGCACGCCACTATAGCGGCGATAAGACCCCTCTTTGAGGAGTGGCTTGAGAGACGCCACGGCGTCCTCACCTTCCGCCCGACGCAGGTCCTCACCGGACACGGTGTGTTCGGGAGGTTCCTGCACCGAATCGGGCGGGAGGAAACGCCCGGGTGCTCCCACTGCGAGGATCGACCGGAGGACACGGTGGAGCACACCGTGGAGGTGTGCCCTGCCTGGGCGGAGCACCACCGTGTCCTCGTAGCGGCGATAAGCGGCGGCGACCTCTCGCGTCCGGCCCTGGTCGAAGCCATGGTCCGGAGCGAGACGGAATGGGATGCCGTCACCACCTTCTGCGAAGCAGTGATGCTAGCGAAGGAGGTGGCGGAGCGGGAGAAGGAGAGAGCAGCAGCTTTCCTTCCCGGCCGCCGGGGGAGACGCCCCGGGCGTCGGGGGCTACGTCGTGGCCCCCGGCCACCGTAGGCGCGGGGCTGTGGACAGCGAGCAATGGGTAGCTCGCCGTCCGTCCGTCTAACGACGACAGGACGTGTCGACGGCGCGTTTTGTTCCACGCGCGCCTCAAAGAGCTGTCAGCAGCGTGAAGGGGCCCGCAAGGGCCGACGCCTGCCGGGGCTGCGGGCTGTTCGAAAGAGATACCGCGGCTCCGGAACGTAAGGGCACTGAAGGAACACGGATGGTTTTTAGTCAGTAAAAGTCTGACACTCCCTTCCGCTCCACCCAGAGCGAAAGGCGTCATTTGATGATTTTCCATCCGCAAAAAAAAAAAAAAAGCCACACGCAAGTGTGAGTAACAATCCAAGAGCAAGCCTTATCCAACACTATTCCGATGATATCTCGGACGTCAGTATAATCGAGATTAGAATAGCTCACCAGAACAGCTCACAGATCACACTCTTAATCTCATTAGTGTTAGACGGAAAATGAAGCTGCAGTCTTGAGTTAATTTGACAGCATACAGGCAACTGAACAGACAGATCTCCAAATGCATGCGGCGGGACTTACACAACTTTAATACGAATACAAGCTGTATTGAAGAAGCGATTGAGCGGAACACAGGCTCCAAAGTCTTTGCCAGAGATCTGTCTGCCAGAAAGAGCCCATTTTCAAAGATGAACGCCAAGTGTGGCGGCATCGTTAGCGGGACATCCGAGATTTAAAGTGAGATTAAGAGCTGTACAGGTCATCGTTGGAGCCACATGCAAGTGTGAGTAACAATCCAAGAGCACGCCTTATCCAACACTATTCCGATGATATCTTGGACGTCAGTCTAATAGAGATTAGAATAGCTCACCAGCACCTTAAAATCGGCAAGGCCAGGCTAGGATGGAATTACAGCAAAACTTATGAAAGCGGATGAAAACCTGGTACTTAAAGTCCTCCAGAAGCTCTTTAATTCAGTTCGCCATGGTGTAATTACTCCGTAGACGTGGAGCAGAAGTGCGATGGTTTTGTTTTTCAAGAAAGGCTACAACGCTCTCTTGCAGAACTATAGAAAGATTTCTCTTCTGAGTCGCGTCTACGTGCTGTTTTCGAGAGCCATTACAAATCGTCTCGTACGCAGACTTGATGACTTCCAGCCTCCCGAACAAGCTGGTTTCCGAAAAACCTTTAGTACCATAAACCACATACATTCCCTTCGGCAAATTATATAGAAAACCGATGAGTACAAACTGCCACTTTGCCTTGCCTTTGTAGACTATGGGAAAGCCTTTGATTCCGTCGAAATTTGGCTGGTGCTGCAGTCCTTTCAGAGGTGCCAAGTTGACTGTCGGTATATCGAAATGTTTATGTATTTGTACAGTAGGGCTAGCATGGCTATCCGATTATATAATCAGAGTACAAAACCTATCCTTAAATTAAGCGATGTGTAAGACAGGGTGACGTATATCCACGAAACTCTTCACCGCAGCATTGGAAGACGTTTTGAACCTACTTCACTGTAAATGATACTGTATTAACACCAATGGCGAGCACATCACTCACCTTCGATTTGCCAACGATGTAGTCCTTAAGGTAGAATCGGTAGAAGACCTAAGCATTATGCTCAATGTCTTCAATAGTGTTTCCCAACGGATAGGTCTTAAGATGATCTTGAATAAAACAAAGATCATGTTCAATGTCCATGTCACACCTATGCTGGTAGTTGTTGGGAACACAAAGATCAAAGTTGTTAACGAGTATATTTACATAAGTTAAATAGTCCGACTTCGAAATTTGGGCGGTGCAGCAGTCCCTTCAGCGGTGCCCAGATGACTGTCGGTATATCAAAGTGCTGAAGTGCTTGTACAGTAGCGCTACGATGGCTATCCGAGTACGGAAACAGAGTACGAAACCTATCCAATTGCGGAGAGGTGTAAGATAGGGTGACGTTATATCTCCGAAACTCTTCACCGCCGCATTGGAAGACGTTTTCAAGCTTCTGGACTGGAAATAATACGGTATTAAAATCAATGGTAAGTACATCACTCACCTTCGATTTGCCGACGATATAGTCCTTATGGTAGAACCACTGGAGGACATAAGCACTATGCTCAATGACCTCAATAGTATTTCCCAACGGATAGGTCTTAAGATGAACATGGAAAAATCAAAGATCATGTTTAATATCCATGTCACACCTATGCCGATAGTTGTTGGGAGCACTAAGCTCGAAGTTGTTGACGAGTATGTTTACCTGGGACAAATAGTCCGACTAGGTAAGTCCAACTTCAACCGACGGATTCAACTCGGTTGGGCCGCGTTTAGGAAATTACGGCTCATCTTCTCGTCAGGTATTTGAGGTATACCTGACGAGAAGATGAGCCGTAATTTCCTACTAAACTTGAAAACGAAACTGTACAAATAGTGCGTGTTGCCAGTGATGACCGATAGAACAGAGACGTGGTCCTTCACTGCTGGCCGGATGAGGAAGATCAAGGTCGCTCAGCGAGCTATGGTGAGGGATATCCTCGGAGTTTCTCTGCGTCGTAAATTTAGAAATTAGGATATCCGCAGTAGAACCAGAGTGACCGACATAGCCCAACGGATTAGTAAGCTGAAGTGGCAATGGGCCGGCCGTATAGCTCGAAGAAATGACAACCGATGGGGAAAAAAGGTTCTCGAGTGGCAGCCTCGTACTGGCTGACGAAGTGTAGTACGTCCCCGCACTAGATAGAGTGACGACCTGGTAAGATTTGTGTGGTATAGAAACAGAAACAGAAACTTTTTTTATTCAATATAGATTATAAATAATACTTATTGAAAGTCACTCTTTTGTTTGATTACCACTGGTTCGGAAAAAACCTCTGTCCTGGGAAGAACCAGCAAGAAACCCAGCGGGACTTTTTTTTTTAAATAACAGCTTACAATCATGATGTTACACAAATTAACAACACAACAAATTAGAAATAGCTTGGTAGCGATCACCTCATTTCCAGGGGTTATTATCATCCATAAATTCCTTAATATTATAATAACCCTTTTTATACAAACTTAGTTTAATAAAGTTTTTGAACTTTGAACAGGTCAAACTTTGTATATTTTCTGGAATTTTGTTGTAAAAGCGTATACATCGCCCCAAGAATGAATTACTGACTCGATGGAGTCGAGTAACTGGTACTACTAGCTTGTGTCTGTTCCTAGTATTTACAGAATGAATATCACTTATTTTTGTAAAACTACTTTTATTTTTGTGTACGTACATTACATTATCATAAATGTATTGAGAGGCCAAAGTTAATATATTAATTTCCTTAAATTTTTGTCGCAGCGACTCTTTAGGCTTTAAATCATAAATTGCTCTTATGGCCCTCTTCTGCAAAACAAATATAATTTCAGTGTCAGCTGCGTGTCCCCATAGCAAAATACCATACGACATTATGCTATGGAAGTAGCTGAAGTAAACTAGTCTAGCTGTTTCAACACTGGTTAAACTTCTAATCTTTTTTACAGCATATGCTGCAGAACTAAGTCTGCTTGCTAGTTTTGATATATGGGGGCTCCATTGAAGCTTCGCGTCTAGTGTGATTCCAAGAAAAATGGTGGTATCTACAAGACTCAGTTTCTCCCCATTTAAAATTACATTAGTATTTAATTGTTTGACATTTGGAGTCACGAATTTCATACATTTTGTTTTAGTGCCATTTAAATGCAAATTATTAACATCGAACCAATTTACTAATTTAGAGATAGCATTATTTACTTCGTCATATTTTAGTAACTGTCGACTTAATTTGAAAATTAAAGAAGTGTCATCTGCAAATAATACTATATCATGGTTATCCCCTACTATGTAAGGTAAGTCATTAATGTATACAAGAAACAGAAAGGGGCCGAGAATTGAGCCTTGAGGCACGCCCATTTGTACCATCGATATTGTTTGATATTGTTTGTAGTATAGTATCTCATATGTTTAGCTTTAGATATAGGGTAGACTCGAAAAACTATTGTAAGACGATTTCGGGCGGTGGCAGTCTCGCAATAAACGTGGAACAATTAAGAGTGTCTTATTTCGCAGTGGCGACGAGGAATTTTATCATAATAAAATATGGCAAACATGGGTAGAATCGGAGAATTCGATGTTTCAAATGGCAATTGGAGTTCATATTGTGAAAAGTTGGAAATGTATTTTAGGTTAACGGCGTAAAGGAAGAATTAAAGTTACCTACGTTGATATCTGTGGTTGGCGAAAGTGGATATGAACTGATGACTAACCTGTGCAGCCCAATTAAACCCGCTAAAATGAAATACGACGATGTTGTAAGAATAATGAGCGATTATTTGCAACCAAAAGCGTCAATTCTAGCAGAGCGCTATAAGTTTCGCCAACGTAGGCAGAAAAAAAACGAAACAGTATCTCAGTTTGTAACGGATTTAAAACGTTTGGCAAAATCGTGCGAATTCAAAAACACTTTGGAAGAAAATATGAGAGATCAATTTGTGTGCGGTCTACGCAGTGATATGATGCGTCAACGACTTTTTGCTGAGGATTCTTTAACTTGGACGGTCGCAGTGAAATTAGCTACGTCAATGGAAGCAGCCCAGCGTGACTCATCAGTGGTAGATTGCACGGGCCGCGGTGCGAGCACCTCTGGTATCGCCATTGTGAACGAAAATTTAACGAGGGTAGTAAAACAGGAGCGACAAAGGATGAGCACGGCAGACTATCAAGTGACCGAAGTGAATAGGGTGCAAATGTATCCCTGTACAACGTGTGGCAAAAGTGTGTAAAGCCGGAGCCAGTTCCTCTGCCGTGTGCTGAACCGCGATACGGCCGACGCGTTATCTCGCATGATAAAAACTTATAAAGAAACTGGTTCTTGCGAACAAAGCGACGAACCGGAGCAAACGTATTTGCATTTCGCGACGGAAGCGTTACTCTTAGACTATAACATACTAAAAAAGAAACTGTACATGATCCTATTTTAAGCAGAGTTATTAGTTATATAAGAGACGGCTGGCCAGGAGAATTGGATATTAAAGAATTAAAACCTTATTATAAAAGAAATAACGAACCCTATACGGAACTTGATTGCGTAATGTGGGGCCATCGTGTTGTGATCCCGAGCGTCTGTAGGTCTAAAGTTTTAAAAGAGTTGCACGACTCGCACATGGGCATGGTTAAAACAAAAGGGTTAGCGCGCAGTTACGTATGGTGGCCGGGAATAGATGAAGATATAGAGAAGTTATGTCGGTCGTGTCAGGTGTGCTTAGAGGTGGCGGACGCGCCTCCTGCCCATGCGATTCGTTCGTGGCCTTGGCCAGATCGTCCTTGGTCCCGTTTACACATAGATTTTTTCGGCCCAATCGCAGGGAACACGTACTTAGTCCTCATTGACGCGTGCACTAAATGGATAGAGGTAATAAAAATGTCTTCTACCAACGCTAAAGCGGTGATAAAAGCGCTAAGAGAAATATGGTCTCCGTTCGGTTTACCAAAACAATTAGTTTCGGATAACGGTCCACCTTTCACAAGTTTAGAATTTAAAGAGTTTTTGTAGAACAATGGAATACAACACACGTTTTCTGCTCCATATCATCCTTCGTCCAACGGAGCGGCCGAAAATGCAGTTAAAACCTGTAAAAAAGTTGTAAAGAAAGCCCTTTCTCAGAATTTAGACGTAGACACGGCTCTCCTTAGATTTCTATTAGTTTACAGAAATACCAAACATTGCACTACAGGAGAAAGTCCGGCAAAATTATTACAAGGCCGTTCGTTGCGGATGCGACTCGATTGTTTAAAACCGGAGCGCGCAGATCGCGTTAATGCAGCGCAAAGACGCCAGCAGTTGGCAGCAGGCGGGTCACAGCGGTGTTTTAACGAGGGGGATGAGATTTTATACCGTAACTACGGCACGGGTAAGAAATGTTTGGACGGAAAAGTTCAGTTGCGGCTAGGTAGCACTGACTATGAAATTTTGGGCATCGATGGAAGTTCACATCACCGACACGCAAACCAGCTAAGACACAGGTTTAATTTTCCTTTGCAAGACTAGATCACGATTAAAGAGTCATCCAGGCGTAATTTAATAAATCCGTTTCTAATCAACGTAACTAGTAATACTAATAACCCAGGGGAAGGTCCGGCGGCGTTGGCCGGCACGATGGCGGGTGCGGCGGGAGCACAGCGTGGCATGGCATCGCCTGATAATAATAATACTTTACAACCACAATGTGTTGAGCCCGAATTAAACCGCCGTTACCCTGTAAGAAACAGACATCCGCCAGTACGGTTTCCTTCATTAACATAGTGATTTATTTTATATATATAATTTGGGTATCTCGTGTTACGGGAATTTCTATGTCATAAAATAAATGTTTAAGATTAAAATAGTTTTATATAAAAGTTAGTTAAGTTTATTATTTAAGATATTTATATTGTATTAAGGGTGGAGGTGTGGTATATTGTTTGTAGTTTAGTATCTCATATGTTTAGCTTTAGATATAGGGTAGACTCGAAAAACTATTGTAAGACGATTTCGGGCGGTGGCAGTCTCGCAATAAACGTGGAACAATTAAGAGTGTCTTATTTCACAATTTGCAAGAAGTCGATGGATGCAGGTGGCTCAGGACCGTGCTTTGTGGCATTCTTTGGGGGAGGCCTATGTCCAGCAGTGGACTTCTGAGGGGCTGTAATGATGATGATGATGAGGATGAAATAGTCCGACTAATTTAGTACAACTTCAACCTAGAGGTCAATCTACGGATTCAACTGGGCTGGGCAGCATTCAGGAATTTACGACACATCTTCTCGTAGGTTATATCTCAAAACCTGAAAACGAGATTGTACAACCAGTGCGTGTTGCCGGTCCGCGGTCTTTCACTACTGGCCGTATGTGGACGCTCAAGGTTGCTCAGCGAGCTATGGTGAGGGCTATTCTTTTGGGTTTTTCTGCGTGATAAACTTAGAAATGAGGATATCCGCAGTAGAACTACAGTGACCTACATAGTCCAACGGAGTGGTAAGTTGAAGTGGCAATCGACCGGCCATATAGCTCGAAGAACCGACAACCGATGGGGGGAAAGGGTTTCCGAGTGGCGGCCTCATACCGGCAGGCAAAGTGTAGGCCGTCCCCCACTAGATGGAATAAAGACCTGGTAAGACATGCAGAAAGTCGATGGATGCAGATGGCACAGGGCCTTACATTATGGCATTCCTTAGGGGAGGCCTATGTTCAGCAGTGGACTTGTGAAGGACTGTAATGGTGACGATGACGACAAAGATGATGATGATGATGTAAAATATAAAATACACCAGAAGCAAACCAAAAAATATACAAAAATTATAGTACAGTATATATTAAAGTAATAAAGTGAACTCAGATCTTCCTTCACGCGTTGTTTCCCAAGTCAGTACCTTTGAATTTAGTTTTTGTAATTTAGGTGAACAGTTATGTATGTTCCTTTGAATTATCTTGTTAATATTTTTAATTATTGTTAGTAATGACGGGTAATAACGACGTAAGGAATATTATCACTTAATTCATCTCGTGGGTCTTGTTAAAATACCCTTCCGCCACTTCAAAACTTTTCGTCCCCATCGGTTGTCGAATGGCGAAACTTTGACACCCGACGCATGGCAGAAATGTATTTTAAAAACGGTAAACCTAAATTTCTAAAGTGTTGATATAATTTTTTTTTAAAGTGATGATGTATGCAGCGTTTCTAGTGAGAGAGTGTCGTTTGTGAAATCATCAAGCCGCTCGTCTAGTGTAATCTTATTCTTCGTCATCAGTCCATAAAAGTCTCCTAATGGTCGGCCTTTCTCGATATGCCAAAACTACGGGATCGCAGTGATTTCCTAACTTAGTTGAAAAAACGACCTGAGTGTACTTTGAACCTATTTTGTGCCTTTCATATTCGAAGTGATTGCTTGAGGTAGGAAATAATAGATGAAGATAATGATGCATTTTATGATTGCATGCATGAATGAGGCGTTCCAATTATAAGCAGCTTTGGTCAATGAGGGTTAATAATCTTACGCGCACCAGATGGAGCTAGTTGGGAATAAGGTGAACTTGTTCTAGAATAGAATATAATGAAATAGAATCGAATAGAATAGAATGTAATGTAATAGAATGGAATGGAATAGAATAAAATAGAATGGATGAGAATAAAATAGAATGGAATAGCATGGAAAATAATCAAATACCGAATATCGAATCTACGTATAAGTACATATATTTATATATAAACCCTGCATGATTTTAGCGAAACAAAATATTGTAATAAATATCTGTGATTATAAAAATAATAATAATATCTTACCTTGGTCAAGTATATATCAAATTTGGTTTTTGGAATATTTTATATTTCTACGGCGATTGATATTTTTCATCAAGAGTCGCTGTAATAAATAACCACTCACGACGGCATTTGAAGCCGGAGTAATAAAAGTTCTCTGTGGCTGTGTTTCCGAGTGCGGCTTCGGCTTATTTAGTTAAATAATTTTATTAATTTGGTAATTTATTAATAAAGGTTGTTAAACAAAACAAAATTAAACTGCCATTTACATTCAATGGTTTCTCACATGATAAATAAAGAGTTTTAAAAATGTGCTTATTATATCATTTATATGTATAATATGATTGCTACGTAGGTCAGTCAATAAGTTTTGAGATGTTTGAAATTTAAAAATGGAACGCACCCGTGTTATATGTTTCTAAAAAGCAAATTTATTTAAAAGTAGAACTCCATAAGCCCTCAGTAATAAAAAAAAAGTTCTATTAATTTTTCTGCAACGCATCCCGCGCTTTTCATTTAAAATGATTGATCTTAACCGTGAACATTAGCGAGATATATTAATAAGACATATATGATATATTTTGATATTAAATTTAGTTTAACCGAACAATTAAATTTACAACGGTTACAATCAGCATTAGGAGACTCATTTTTAGGCGGTTTGCTGAATTCAAAAGGGGTAAAATTAATCTTAAAGGTGACCAAAGAACCGGGGCCCCGCAAACAGCAGTAACGGCAGAAAATGTATGGACTACTGAAATATTGATGCGATAAGACCCACAAATCACATATACGAGCATCGAAAAGATTGTAGGCATTAGTTCCGGGAGCATTCATACCACCTTACATCAACAGCTTGGAGTGAGGAAGCTTTGTGACTCGTGTGAATTGGTGCCATGAAATGCGTCTACGTTTTGAAAACGGAGCATCTAGGCGTGTTTCAGAAATCGTTACTGGTGACTAGACGTGGATCTATCAATATGATCCAGAAAATAAAAGGCAATCATCAGTATGTATCTACTCAAAAGGACAGTTACCGACAAAATTGCAAAGACCTCGCAACATCGGCAAAAAAAATGGTGGCTAGTTTTTTTTTCGCGGAGCGGATATTTGTTGACGTAAATGCTGGAAAATTGCAGGTCAGTCAACTCTGAATGGTATTATAGTACAGTTGCATAAGCTAAAGCTTTTCAAGCTGTGCGGGAGAGAAGACCAAAGACTGTGCTTCGGGGAATCTTGCTTTTTTTTATGGGAGAGAGGGCAAACGAGCATGCGGCTCACCTGATGGTAAGTGACTACCGCCGCCCATGAACAACCGCAATACCAGGGGAATTGCAGATGCGTTGCCAGCCTTTTAAAAAGAAGAAGGCTCTTTTGTTGAAGATCCCTAAGTCGTATCGGTCCGGAAAAATCGCTGATGGTAAATTATTCCACAAGGAAGTTGTGCGAGGAAGAAAACATCTTCTAAATCACACAGTGGTGGACCGCCAATCATCCAGATAGTGTGGATGGTATCGGGAGTTCTGCTGGATGAGTTCGGGATGTGCGTTCGCAAAATTTGGCGGCTGGGATTAATCCGAACAATTTCTCAGAGCACTTCCCGTGGTAAATACGAAAAAAAAAATGCAAAGAGATGCAACATCTCTTCGCAGCGCCAATGAGTCGAGCCGATTGGAAAGGACTCGGTCGTCGATGAATCGAGCCGCTCTGAGCTGGACGCGGTCAAGTGGAAGGAGCTGGCACTGGGGAGACCCAGCCCAGAGGTGGAACAGTATTCCATGTGAGGCCGAGCCTTGTAAAGTTGCAGGCGGTGTGCCGGCATTAAATACTGTCCCGCTCTGCTGAGCACGCCAAGCTTTTAAGAGGCCAATTCTTTTTAAGAGGCCTTCTCTTCCAAGTGACCACGAAACTGCACGTCACTCGATATGTCGACGACGAGGATTCCGATACTGGCTGAGGCAACACGGGGAGTACCTTGAAACTGAGGAGATACGTCAAAGGGGTTTTTTTAGCGGTAAGCGTGCAAACTTGTGTCTTCTGGGGATTAAACTGGACTAGATTTAGTCGCCCCCAATCCGAGACTTAGTCCAAAAAGACTCGACTTCAGACACAAGTTTGTTCCGATACTCGGCGACGTTTTCCCGAGAAATATTAGCACGGCCGGTGTATAGACCATCACCAGTGCTGTCATCCGCATAGCAATGAATGTTGACGGTTTGCAACATATCATTGATATGCAGAAGAAACAGCGTTGGTGATAGCACGCAGCCTTGTGGAACACCAGCGTTAATAGGCTTGTAGTCGGAGCATGTACCGTCTACAACGACCTTGATGCTCCGATCTGCAAGAAAGCTGGTGATCCAATTGCACAATTTCTCGGGAAGCCCATAGGTAGGGAGTTTCGAAAGAAGCGCTTTGTGCCAAACCCGATCGAAGGCCTTCGCAATGTCCAAACTAACGGATAATGCCTCCCCCTTGGACTCTACTGCCTCCGCCCATCTATGAGTCAAGTAGACCTCAAGATTACCAGCTGATCGACCCTGACGAGAACCGTATTGGCGATCACTAATCAGCTGGTGATCCTCAAGGTACCGCATGAGGTGGCAATTTATAACGGATTCCATTATTTTGGAGAACAAGGGGGTGGTGGCGATAAGCCGGTAGTTGGACGGGTCTGAGCAGTCGCCTTTTTTAGGGATCGGGTGGACAAAAGCTGTCTTCCACGATTTCAGGACTACACCTAGGGAGTAGGAGTACCGGAAAAGACGCGCTAGGACCGGTGCCAACTCCGGAGCACACGTCCTCAGCACAATTGGGGGATTCCGTCAGGCCCACTCGACTTGTTGATGTCCAGGGAGAGGAGTGCTCTGCAAACCGAGCGCTGTGAGAACCTCACTTCCGGCATGGAGTACTTAAACCGCGGGATGGTCGTTATCGTGATGCAGCAGGATTGCTGCATCACGATAACGCCGCTTCACATACCTCCTTTAGAACAAAAGCATTTATTGAGGAATCTGGTTTTGAAACTTTAAGTCACCTACACTACAGCCCTGACTTAACTTCTTGTGATTTCTTTTTGTTACCATGTGTCAAAGAAAAAATAAAAGGCAAGTTTTTTTCAGGCGCCGAAGAAGCCGTTGCAGTCTACGAAGAAGCGATTTTCGACCTGTCAGATCAAGACTGGCAAAAGGGTTTTCATAGTTGGTTTAGGCGAATGGAACTTTAAATAGAGTATGTTGGAGAATATTTTGAATAGATGTAAAATAAATATTAATAATATCTAGAAAACTTTTTGTATATATCAAAACTTATTGAGTGACCTACGTAGATACGGGTACGACTTCATACGACAAAACGTTGAAATCTTAATTTTTAGGCCCTAGCAGAACATACCTGCGCGCTTCGCGCTTAAGGCATGCAAAAGGATCTGACTTTATCAACGTTAGGCAGGTGGCATTGAAGTTTTGCACATTTAAGGTGTTCCTCATTTGCAACTGCATAATCGATATGGCTATACCGCCACCTATCGGATGGTTATTAAAATTTAAAGTACTTTTTTGCGTAAATTAAATTAATGATTTTTTAGAGTATAAAAAATATGAACTTTCTTAATTTCACTAAAAAGTCATGATTTGTTATTATTATGGTCAAGTACAAATAAGACTCGCGTTTTGAGGGTAATTGTGTTTATATGTACAAAGAAAACCGAAGTCGGATTGAAAAACACAAACCTTTTTTTTTTTTTTTACATGGGGAAATGCCTACGCATACCCGCCTCGCGGGGGCAAGGACGGGTTATGTCGGACTCGCACCGACTAAAACCCCATGGTGTTCCACCCTCGTCGCATATTGGCAGTGCCACGGGAACGCTTTCGCACACTTCCGCGGCCCCACCTGCGCTGGCCGCCCCATGGCGGCCCCTCCTCGGGAGAGGAACACTCCTCCCCCATCTCCTTCTCAGATAAGGCGCACCAGAACACATGGTGCGCCCTCCTCCTCGGCCTCCAATTTCTAATGCGCAACGGACGCCCCCGTGTCCGATGCGCGAAGGCCATGGGGCCAGGAAAAACTAGCACTCAGAAGCACCAGCCTTCCTGGCCCCAGCGGCGGATCTGGTCTCGGGCTCCGCCGCCAACCAAGTTTCGGCCGCGGAGGGTAGGGAGAGCGGCGCCTCGCAATACCGACACTCCTCTCCCCCCGCGGCCCCACCACCACCGCATCAACGGTGCGGCCCCGTTTGAGTCGCGGAGGATAGGGCGAGTGGCGCATCGCCATACCAACACTCCTCTTCCTCCGCGACTCCACCTCGGCTGCAGCGGTAGAGGGTGCGGACTCCCCTCTCACCGCAGCCCCCCGACACACATCCGAAGTGGGCTTCCCAAGCCCACTCGGAGTGGCCACCTCGGGCCGGCCCTACACCACGGGCCAGCCAAGGGGTTCCTCTTTGTTCACCGTGGGTGACCAAGCCACGGCTACTAAGCCCCCCCGCCACGACAAGGCGGGAACCCGTTCGGGGGGGAAAAACACAAACCTAACATTGGAAAACTGTTCTCCCATACACCGGCTTACATAACAGCAGAGGCTTAAACGTTTTTTGTAATTTTATTAACGATTTTCGGATTTTTTCTTTACTGCCGCTGTGAGACCTTACTGCTCGTAAAATTTCATGATTGTCGGTCAACGGGAAGTACCCAAAATGTTTTTATGATTTTTCGAGTATCAATATATAAATTTGTAGTAACCTTAACATAAATAGCAATATCATTTAAATACGTTGACTTAAATGTAAAATTGATGGCTCCGTAGTGCAGTGGCTTAGCAATTAACTGCGGCCACGAGTTAGAATCCCGCACGGAACAAGTATTTATATGGCCTACAAATAATTGTTCCACGTATGGATGTTAGTCCTTGTAAATATTATGTATGTAAACTGCCTCCATTCTACAGGAGAAAATCTTCGTGTGAGGGTAAAAAGAATTTCTATTTAATACCTCTACCCGTTACTTAGAAAATTAAATTTGCTTACAAGCCAGCTGGCTAGCTTATCTTGAAAGGTTTTCTAATACTTACCACAAATGGAGGTTGGAAGGCGTAAATTCCATAGCCTGGTAATAGTAACGTAGCCCTTTTTTATTTTATTTTTTCTTGCTATTTCTTACACATGCAGGCTCAGACCAATTCCCTTAATATGTTAACTTAATTCCTGTCTCCCCCTTTCACCGTCTGACAAAATCAGTAAATGAGTTTTTCCGTATCTACCTGGAGTCAGGAAGCTGGCGGCGTTTCACCCCTGTACTTCGGAAAGCTCGTAAAGCAGTTGGTCCTGCTCCCGATCTCCCTCCGGTCTTGTCGGTTTACCGTCCCATTGGACTATGATAGTGAGGGAATAGAGAGTACACTTGTGCTAGCGCGTACACAGATGCTGAAGTTACGTATTGTTTTAAATTTAAAAACATTTACTTTGTCAGCCTGTCTTAGCCTCGATGAGCCCAGCATCGTATCTGTCACAGTAAGCCGACGATGACGACATGATACGTCAAAGAATCTTCCAAACAGCAAACACTTCGTAAATAAAATTAATAGAATCAGGCGTTACTTTGCGGAAATCCATTATATAAAAGCTTTTACAAAAATTTACTTCGCAAATATCCGCGTTATAAAATAAAATGATGTGTCTTACCTAGTACGAAGAGCACCTCCCGCCCTCCCTCAATTGCGTGCACTATCCCCGTCACCACTAATCCCAGCACCGCTACTCCCAACACCACTACACTAGGCAAGACACACCACTGACGATAATACGACACGTGTTTCGCCTCTACACGAGGCATCCTCAGGTGATATAGACTCTACGGTGGCTAACCGCTAAGTGAGCGGCGAGCCAAAACAAGTGCCTTTTATACAGACCGATGATGCAACCGCTCTCTACCTAAGGAGCGAGCGACTGCGTCAAGCAATAAAACATGCGACCAATCACCGCTGGACTTACGCAGCTGTTTGTAAAATTAAAAACAAACCGCCGCGCAACGCCCACCCTCCGACCACGCAACCAATCGCCGATCACCGTGAGGGTGACAAATGACCATATTGCGAGGCTCTCTATTATTAGAGAGCAGGCTTGAAGATATTTAAGAGAGGTGAGTTAGTAACATTTGTTTGTTCATTCAGCAATGCAACGGTATTATTATTACTTTTTAATATCTCTAACTGTTCCAGCACACATAGCCGTAGCCCTTTATTACACGTATGTAAGACTTTAAAGGAGTGGTCGTTGGCTAGGTTGTGTCCAGTGTCCAAAAGATGTTCGGCAAAATGGGATTTATCGGGATTGCAATTCCTGTACGCGGCTAAATGCTCTTTATAACATGTCTCGAAATTGCGACCAGTCTGACCCACGTAAACGGCGTTGCATTTGTCACAAACAAGTGTGTAAACACCTGAATTTTGACGAATATCCAACTTATCTTTACTATTACAGATATTTCTAAGAGAATTGTTTGTTTTGAACGCCACATGAACGCCGTTTTGTCGAAGAGTATTAACTAGTTTTTCAGATATGGGGCCTAAGTAGGTCAAACTGCTCACATATCGATGAACACTTTGAGGTTGAACCGCGTACAGAGAGTTGCGCGTAACATGCTTTCGTTTCTTTTTAATTAAATTGTTAATGAGATTTTTTTGAAAAACCGTTAGAGACCGCTATTTGATAAATTATATTAAGTTCTTTTAAATAATTTTCTTTACTTAATGGGACAGTGAACAAACGGTTAATGTAACAATAAAAAGCGGCTACTTTATGTTGCCACGGATGACATGATGACGCGGGGATAACCGTGTCGGTGTGAGTTGGCTTCGATAAATTTGGAAAACATGTGACGATTCTTTTCTTGTTATTGTTAAGTCGAGAAAATTAAGGCAACAATTTTGTTCCAATTCAAGTTTAAATTTAATTTTGTCATGGACTCTATTTATTTTATTGAGGAAAACATCCAGTTGTCTCCTTGTGCCAGTCCAGCAAATAATTACGTCGTCTACATATCGATAGTAATATAAGATATTTTGATTGACAACTATATGTTGTTTTTCGAAATTATCCATGAAAATGTCCGCCATAAGGGGACTTAGAGGGGACCCCATAGCTAACCCTTCTTTTTGTAGATAGAAACGGTTATTAAACCGAAAATAGTTTTGTTTCATACAGAGAGAGGTTAAGTTAAGAAGATCATTTGTTTCCGCGGGATGTAGACAACGTTTTTCAAAGAGATCTGCGAGTATACGCAAACAGTCAGAGGATGGGACATTTATGAAAAGACTATCAACGTCTAAAGATAACAATATGGATTTAAGCCATTTTTAGGCTGTAAGTGGGGTTGAATCTAGATTTCTGTCGAAGGAGGAAGTTTAATTTTTTAGCAAGGAAATAAGCTGGTGCACCAATATATGAGACAACTGGACGAATAGGAACATGTTCTTTATGTATTTTTGGTAACCCATATAAAATGGGTGCTTGAGGATTCATTGGAACAAGATTGCTCCGAAACAAGTTGTGATCGGGAAAATCATATGATGACTGTTGTATACATAACTTAATATCCGAAGTAAACTTTTTGGTTGGGTCAGACTCCAATAGCTCAAAGTCATCACCTTGGATAACATCGTTAACTTTCTGGCTGTACCCACTACTCTCCATAATAACAACAGTATTGCCTTTATCGGCTTTAGTAAGAATAAGGTCGTTTTCCCTTATTCTCTGCTTTAGGGACTTAAAAACAGGGAACTCAGGATTGAAATGGGAAGACGCGGGCACAGCCCAAATTTCATTAGCTACCAAACTTTTAACGATGTTATCTTTCTTCCCGATCACAACAGCCACCTCCGCGTCAACAGCCATAGTCTCTAACGAGTTTTGGGAGATCGAAGGTGTTAAATTATACTTTAGGCCTTTATGTAAAAGGGACAACTCATCTGTTGGAAACTGGACATCGGAAAGATTTTTAACTCGGGGATAAAATTGGTGATATTCTGTATGTATGTCGTTATTACGATTACGGGATGAAGAGGATACAAGTCGTTGTAATTTACGGGACTGAATTTGATATTTCTCATAAAAAGATATTGAAGCAAGTTCTCTGGCTTTCCCATCCAAAATATCATATTCAATATTATGTAATTTATATGAAAGTTCAGAGTATAATACTTTAAGGTGGATTTTTAAATTATCTCTATTTGAAAACCAACGACGACACTCCTCATTAAGCCAAATGTTCTGAGCTTTAGAAATAGCAATACTGGCCGCTCGACTATTTGTGCTGGAACGTATTTGAATATAATTGGGAATAACATGAAGTTGTTTGCACTGCTGATTGAACCAAACATTTTGGGCAGCAATACGATGGAGTTTTGTTAATTTGACATAGAGTCTTGCCTGGTCGGCCGTGCTAGTCTTTTTAATATACCTAATTAATAGAATCAGGCGTTACTTTGCGGAAATCCATTATATAAAAGCTTTTACAAAAATTTACTTCGCAAATATCCGCGTTATAAAATAAAATGATGTGTCTTACCTAGACACTTACTTCGTAACTCTCTTTGTTTGCATAAAGTCGTACCAGTAGCTTGACATGAATTACTTACTTACTTACTTATCTTCAAGCAAAATCCCTGACGGGGTAGCCAGAGAGAACAGATCGCCAAGTGTCACGATCCTTACATACCTCTTTCGCTTCTGAAAGAAGGTATGTAAGAATCGTGAAAACAAAATTCGAGAAAAAAATCGTCAACAATGGTAAGAACACTTAAAACTGCCTTTTCTAATTTTAGTTTCTAGGCTATTTCGTTATTATTAGCTTGACAAAATGACATTCCTCCACCATTCCCGGATGTGTAGTAAAAAGTATAAATATATGATATAATGCCTTGTTTTCCGTAAAAGTTTATCTACACTCACCATAAGAAACACAGTAGCATTATGCTGTTTTATGATGGTATTCTGTGAGAGCATGGTCCTTCCTTGGTCGAGCTGACTCATTCGTGCTACAACCATCATATAACTGCAGCGTGGCTTTACCAAGTAAAGATACGCCCGTATATAAATGTATAATACTAAATACTAATACTTAATGCCACCCAAGCAAGATTAGTGTCAATGGGCTATAGCAGTACCAAGACTACACTTAGTTGAATACCTTTCGAGTAGCCATTTAACAAATTTAAAATGTCCTTCCAGTTGTATTAAATAAAAAAAAGTTACTAAAAAACTATTATCTTTCTTTCTTTCATAAAATTCTATTTGCCGTGTTTACAAGATAAAACATTTTATTTGCGTCCCATAAAAATAAAGATACCACCCCTTACCCTTTTCTGCCATAAAGGTGAATTGTTTGTATTTTTCGACACGACCTCTTTTATTAGTGTTTGTGTCTTTTATTAGTGTTTGTTTGTGTTGAATATGTTCAAATAAAGGTAACGCTATTCATAACGTGAAATGTGTAGATACAATATTACAACTTTATCTATAAAATTGCCGTTTTAATATACTGGCCAATTTGAAATGCTATAGGGTTTTGCTTCGAATTTAAAATTCGAATATTTTTTTTTATTTAAGAGGCCGGTTCTTAAGAAACGCGCATATAGACAGTTACGATTTTAAAAATATTAAAGAATTGACTTTATTGAATGACACTAAAAAAAGAGTTCAATTAGTTAATAGATGAGGCTCCACTTTCACTACGTGATATTTATTAAAAAAAATGATTTAGAGAAAAAATTCGTCAACAACGGTAAGAACACATAAAACGGCCTTTTATATTTTAAGTCTCTCTAGGCTATTTCGTTATTATTTTAGAAAATATTTTTTGTTAAAACGTGAAATAAAAGAATATAATAATAAAAAAATGTATTAACATTCACCATTCATTTTTTCTACAAACTCGAACTAAAAAGCAATAATTTAAGCCTAAATATCATTCATTTTTCATCAGAAATCGTTCCCGTCTTTCCATACATTTTAGTATGAAGCGATTAGGTTTCCGTAATTCGCTTTATATTAGAGAACACGCGTGAAAAAAAAATCAGTACCGCCTCAATTTTCAAGGTGACTTCACACCCGTTCGTAACCCAATTTGACGAGTCGAGTCGATACATCTATTGTTTGACATAGCATAAGGGTGGGTCGCGAGTGTCGGACATGACTGCTAAAATTGACGTGGTAGAGCCATGCTGGCTCGACCGGGGAAGGACCACGCTCTCACGCAATTACAACGTGAAATAGCAGCTTAACACTGCTGTGTTTCGTATGGTGAGTGTAGAGAACCGGAGACCCTTTTTACTGGACCCTATACTTTATATAAAAAGATATATTTCCAAATGAATGCGGCAGGACTTACGCAACTTCACAGCTACTGAGCTGGAAAGGATATGATATTAACATCAATGGCGAATAGAATACTCACCTTCGATTTATCGACGATATAGTCCTTATCGCAGAATTGCTGAAGGATCTAATGATCAATGATCTCAGTAGTGTCTCCCAACGAATAGGTCTTAAGATGAACATGGGTCATGTGTAACGTTCATGTCACACCTACATAATATGCCGGTAGTTGTTGGGAGCACTATGCTCGAAGTTGTCGACGAATATGTATACCTATGACAAATAAACGTTAAACTTCGAACGAGAGCACAATCGGCGGATTCAACTCGGCTGGACAGCGTTCGGGGGATTACAACCCATCTTCTCGTCAAGTATACCACATAACATGAAAACTTTTGAGTTTAACCTGACGATTGAGATTGTACAATCAGTGCGTGTTACCAGTGATGACTTATGGATCTGAGACGTGGTCCTTTACTGCTGGCCATATGAGGATACTCAAGGTCACCCAGTGAGTGAATGAAGAGAGTTATGCTCGGGCGTTCTCTACGTGATAGACTTTAAAATCAAGATATCCGCAGTAGAACCAGAGTAAACAACATGCCAATGGATTAGTAAGCTGAAGTGGCAATGGGAGGCCATATAGCTCGAAGAACCGACTACCGTTGAGAAAAATGGTTCTCGAGTAAGAGCCTCGTACCCAAATAATACCTTTTTACAACAAACTTTGTACTAATACCTTTTCCTTGTTATGTGAGACTCCATCTTTTCACAGTCACAATCATCATCATTGTGACTTCCTAAATATTTTCCTATTACGAAAAAATATAAAAAAATTATTTTCAGTTAAACTTTCTCCAAATACTCATTTTTCCTTTTATAAAACAGTTATTACTTCGTACGTAGTTTGAAATTCTTGTCTCCATCTGTGACGATAAACTTTTCTTATCAAACTTGGCGTATTTCCTCAAAATCATTCTTGTGAGCAATAAATTATTAATCATGACATCACATCCCGTGTGAGTTTCCAAAAATAAAACTGCTTACCTATAGTGTCGACCGGTGATTACTTTATATCTTTTTAATAATTCAAGGCTGCGAAACTTCTGTTTTGGTATGATCTCGTAATGAATTTTGAAAGAAAGAAAATATTTGTTTCGCCACATAGTGGCAACACTATTTATACATTTTCCTGTAAACATTTATTAAATTTGTTGCTGTGCGTGACAAAAAGTTGTGTATTCAGAACGTATTTCGATAGATCAGATCGATTAGAAGCGATATAGAGATAACAAGGTCCTTGATAATAATGCAGCTGTTGGTTGAATACACGAAACTCTATACGAATCAAGTGGCACTTTTAAAATGCTACGTGAGAAGATTATGTAAGGTCGTGACTTGAATAAGGTTGGCCTAATGATGACCATTTTGCCAAGGAGTTAATAAAAGAACTTAATATTTTTACTTCATGCAGTTGCAGTGCATAATAATTTCCTAGAAGCTGTGTATAGTAATTATACTTAATGCAATGTATATCGACTCTAACACTCAAAATAACGCATCAGCACTTTTGTAGTGGTAATTAATGTCGAAAAAGGAGAGAAATTATTTGCCAGCGTCTGTCTTTCCATCCGCTTACAGTCTAGGTATATTCAAAGCAAGAGTGGATAGGTTTTCATTTCGCTAAGACAGTGTATTTATTCATCTATGACTTTACGGCCACCCAGATGGGATTAGTGTCAAGCACAAACTTGTAATAATTGTAGTTTATACGTGGTATAGCCACGCAGCAGTTATAGCATGGGTGTAACACGAATATGTCGGCTCGACCAGTGATGATGCTCTCACAGAATAGTAATGTAAGTGTTGAGAACCGAAGAACCCTTTGTTCTGGAAATGAAGAATTCCATCTTATACCTCAGCGGTTATAAAATATCTGCATTTTGATTCTTAATCGAAGATAAATGTGTATGTCTATGGGCCACAGCATCAACTTACAATCAGGTAGACTGTGTGCTCTTTTGTCGCGCTAATTCTATGAAATAAAGTAAAAAATAGTTGTGCATGACACTATGAACTAGCGACGAATATTCGTTATCTTACTTAGGGAAAATGAGCGCATATCACCATCATCATCATCATCATTACAGCCCTTCACAAGTCCACTGCTGAACATAGGCCTCCCCCAAAGAATGCCACAAAGCACGGTCCTGAGACACCTGCATCCATCGACTTCCTGCATGTCTTACCAGGTCGTCACTCCATCTCGTGGGAGGACGCCCTACACTTCGCCTACTGGTACGAGGCTGCCACTCGAGAACCTTTCTTCCCCATCGGTTGTCGGTTCTTCGAGCTATATGGCCGGCCCATTGCCACTTCAGCTTACTAATCCGTTGGGCTATGTCGGTTACTCTGGTTCTACTGCGGATATCCTCATTCCTAAGTTTATCACGCTGAGAAACTCCGAGCATAGCCCTCTCCATAGCTCGCTGAGCGACCTTGAGCTTTCTCATCTGGCCAGCAGTGAAGGACCACGTCTCAGTTCCGTATGTCATCACTGGCAACACGCACTGGGTGTACAGTCTCGTTTTCAAGGTTTGAGGTATACCTGACGAGAAGATGTGCCGTAATTTCCCGAACGCTGCCCAACCGAGTTGAATCCGTCGATTGACCTCTCGGTCGAAGTTGGACTTACCTAGTCGGACTATTTGTCCCAGGTAAACATACTCGTCAACAACTTTGAGCTTAGTGTTCCCAACAACTACCGGCATAGGTGTGACATGGACATTAAACATGATCTTAGTTTTGTCCATGTTCATCTTAAGACCTATCCGTTGGGAAACACTATTGAGGTCATTGAGCACATTGCTTAGGTCCTCCAGCGATTCTGCCATAAGGACTATATCGTCGGCAAATCGAAGGTGAGTGATGTACTCGCCATTGATGTTGATACCGTATCCTTTCCAGTCCAGAAGCTTGAAAACATCTTCCAATGCTGCGGTGAAGAGTTTCGGGGATATGACGTCACCCTGTCTTACACCTCTCTGCAATTGGAAAGGTTTCGTACTCTGGTTCTGTACTCGGATAGCCATCGTAGCCCTACTGTACAAGCACTTCAACACTTCGATATACCGACAGTCAACTTGGCACCGCTGAAGGGACTGCAGCACCGCCCAAATTTCGACGGAATCAAAGGCTTTCTCATAGTCCACATACGCCAGACATAGTGGCAAATTGTACTCTTCGGACTTCTGAACAATTTGCCGAAGGGTATGTATGTGGTCTATGGTGCTAAAGCCCTTTCGGAAACCGGCTTTTTTGGGAGGCTGGAAGTCGTCAAGTCTGCGCGCGAGACGATTCGTAATGACTCTCGAAAACAGCACGTAGACGCGGCTCAGAAGGGAAATCGGTCTGTATTTCTTCAAGAGAGCGTTGTCACCTTTCTTGAAGAACAAGACCACCGCACTTCTGCTCCACGCCTCCGGTGTAATGCCACCATGGAGGACGGAATTAAAGAGCTTCTGAAGGACTTCAAGTACCGGTTTTCCACCCGCTTTCAGAAGCTCCGCTGTAATTCCATCCTCGCCTGGGGCCTTACCGTTTTTAAGATGCTGGAGAGTCATTCTAATCTCGCTCAGACTGACGATCGGGATATCATCGGAATAGTGTCGGATGAGACTCGCTCTTGGATCGTTACTCACACTTGCGTGTGGCTCCAACGATGACGTGTACAACTGCCCATAGAACCTCTCAATCTCACTCAAAATCTCAGGTGTCCTGGAAACGATGCTGCCACATTCTGTCTACAGCTTTGACAGTTGGCTCTTTCTGGCAGACAGATCTCTGGCAAAGACTTTGGAGCCTTGGTTCCGCTCGATTGCTTCTTCAATACGAGCTGTATTGAAGTTGCGTAAGTCCCGCCGCATGCATCTGGAGATCTGTCTGTTCAGATGCCTGTATGCTGTCAAGTCTGTTGAAGAATGTATCTTCATCTCCCGTGCAACAGTCATGAGATTAAGAGTGTGATCGGAGAGTTTTTGTGTTCTTCTGTGGCGGGTCTTGCAGAACTTAGCTCCGACCGCATGGACAGTTTCCACGAGCTTGTCATTCATATCGTCTACTTCATTGCAGTCTTCTAGGCACTGAAAACGGTTTTGTAACTCGAGCTGAAAGGTTTCGGGACTTTGGATTAGAGCACGAGGGGGACGGAGCGTTGACTTCATTAGACGAGACCTCTCCAACTTAACGTTTAGGTTCAGTGTGCCTCTAACCATTCGGTGATCGCTACCAGTTTTCACCCTCGCGATCACGGAGACATCACTGAACAGTTGTCGTCTGGTCGTCATAATGAAGTCAATCTCATTTTTTGTCGAACCGTCGAGCTCGACCAGGTCCACTTCCTGTGGGGCCGCTTCTGGAAGAAAGAGTTCATCATAAAGAGTCCCTCTTTCTCCATGAAGTCGGCCAGCTGCTGGCCCCTTGGGTTCCGTATCACCATACACAATATTTAATTCAACAAATCAATACACGAAGGTGACATTGGTTAGTTGGTGCAACTTGACATGTACACAATCAAAAAAAATATTTGAATTACATAGATGATGATAAAATAAGAAATATATCAAAGCTTTGTTGCTTCTAATTTAAGTAAAATTAGACAACTTCATGACAATCCAGCCTTATAAGTCATAAGTGTTCTCTTTTATCCCAGAGAATCTCAGAAAACATAAAAGTTTGACCTGCTCAATGTTCAAAACTTTATTAAACTAAGTTTGAATAAAAAGGGTTATTATAATATTAAGGAATTTATGAATGATAATAACCCCTGGGATTGAGGTGATCGCTACTAGGCTATTTCTAATTTGTTTCGTTTTGTGATTGTGTAACATACAATATTGTAAGCTGTTTTTTTAAAGTCGCGCTGGGTTTCTTGCTGGTTCTTTCCAGGACAGAGGTTTCTTTTTCGACCCAGTGGTAATTAAACATAAGTATGGAGTGTAGAGTACAAGGAGAACCATCTTATAAGGGGAGAAAGTTGAAAAAGTGTCCTACTATTTACTGAAAATAGAGGTTCCAAAACCTACCACAATAGCGCTGGCGTCTGAAAAACTACGATATGAAGATAGCTATTGTGAACGGAGTCAGCTGAATTCAAATATTTAAAAAAATTCATAATTAGAGTAGTTAGTAAAATGCCAGTATACAAAATCTCAACTATTTACGTAGTACAAAACCAAGCAGATTGGTCGTTCCTTGTTTATTTCTTCATCTTATTCTAATTAATTTTCGCGCTTTTTTTTAATTTATCCTATGCTACTGCAACGCCACCCTTATTGGACACGTTTTTAGGGACACTTTTCATTGTATAGATATCGTTCTCCTTCTCCCTACACTCCATAAACATAAGAGTGACTTTTAAAAAGTATTATTTATCTATATTGAATAAAAAGTTTTTGTTTTTCGTTCAATTATCACCAGCTCATAAAAATAATCAGAAAAGTATTCTCAAGTCAAATCAAATAATTTATTTGCCATCCAAGTGTACATAATTAACTCTTTGTATATCCTTTTAAAAAGTTGGTACGTAATCATCTATAACAATTATAAGAACGCTTCTTACATCAAGCAACCATGTCATATATATATTGCTAAACCGACTTGTATGTATATTTATTTGTAGGTACTAATTATATATGTTTATAAATACGTATATAGTGTAGGACACGTGCCCTAAAGGTTGAGTTGCATATAAATTGAATTATGTGTGTAGGCAGTAAATCTACATATTTCTCTAGAAATGGTTAGACTGGTACTAGGAGTAAGTACTAATATTACGTACGTAGCAGCGTAATAAGTTAGATAAGAACTTCTATTACAGCCTATAAAACTCCACTGCTGAACATAGGCCTGATATTAAAGTGTCTTATAGGCGGGATTTCGCCATAGTTGCCACGCTTTGACGGTAAATTAGCAACTACAGTTTTTTATTATTTCGAGTTTTTGTCAAAAAGATGCTAATTTATAAAGTAAAGTGATATGACTAACTTTGGTGTGACAAAAATGTGCTCCTATACATTGATCTACATAAGGGTTCACGATCCAACTGCAAATGTAAATTTACAATCGCAAACATATTTTATCTACAATAAAAAAAAAATTGAATACTTTTCGTAACTAGTGCTGTGAGATCTTCTTCTTCACCTTTGCTTCTTGCTAACTTTGTTGAATTTAAATCAACGTGAAATAGTATAAGATTTGATGAGAAAGTTTGCGAGTATCAAAATATGTGACATATAAATGGCCATATCTTATGGTTGCGTAAACTTAGTAGTTTGAATTTTTTACATCTCTAAGGGACAAGTGGATTGGCCATTTTATTCATACACTCATTTGACTATTACATTCGCTAATCACTCATTCACTCACACATTGGTCACCTTCCTACTTCGGATTGACCCCTACCCCTTCAGTCTATGATCAATCACCGCGTAGATAACAAATCTGTGCGTCGGAGTTCCGCAAAAAACCTTAAAAGGATTTCATCATAATTAGAAAGTTAATGCTAATCCCGCATCAATAATTCGCCCGCATCAATAAAAAAGGCAGTGATCGCATTGATAAGAACTGGTAATTATAGGGCACGTGCCCGCCGTTGATGGACATATTGGTGGTGAATTGTGGTATCAGTGACCTAGATGCCTGATTACAGTAAGTCCTATCTTTATCCCACATTTCCTTGGTCCTTCGGCCACTGATACATTCAAATTCATTACACATACAATAACACATATTCATCAACACAGGCTAGCTTTGCTCCGCCGCTATTTTGTACGCTGCTTTCTATATGTAAGAAGATAAAATTTAAAAATATTAACTTCGCGTCGATTATCTAATAGTAATAGTAAAATAGTAAATACAAATAACTTGTTTACTATAACAATCGATCATAGAACTCAATTTTATCCGCTTAAGTTATAAGTTTAAACTCGCACCTATAGTTTGCCAATAATAATGACTTCTTTTAAAGTATTAGAAGCTAAACGCCAATCCTCATTTTCTATTATTCAACGTGCTTACGCTTCAACTAAGCTTGCTACTTCTACCGATAGGATAAAACATTTTTAATAAACGCAAAAACATTGATAAAATAAGAAAAGAAAAGAAAGAAATAAAAGATCCGATTATATGTAGGTGGTAGAAAATATAAATTCTTGAAACGAAGAGTTAGATCCCGACTTCGCACCTTCGTTCAAGGCTATAGAAGCATTCGAGGAACTTTATAATCATATTAAATATTTTGAATCTTATGTGGAAGCTTATGTTTTATTGTATTCAATTTGCTACAATAAAACATAAGCTTCCACCTTAAGATTTAATTTCCTTTTCTGGAGAACCCGAGAAATTACCATTATTTTATCAAAACTTTAAATAAATAATTCACGAAAACAAACATCTTACTGACGCCGAACACATACAATGTCTTGTGTCAAAGCTTTCAGGATCTGCTTTGTCTATTATGGCGGGAGTACTACCCTGCTACTACTGCTTTGAATTATAAGATAACATGGCAACAATTAGTAGATCGTTATCAAGATAATAGAACTTTAGCTACGCAATATTTAGAAAAAATGTTTACGTTCAAACCTCTCACACACGCATCTTCTCAAAAAATAGACATGTACATTATAGAAAACTATTGCGACTCGGTTTAGGCTCTAAAATTATTAAAAAAAGACGATTTAGCTGATTTCATGTTTACCCATATCGGTCTTAGTAAACCGCAACAGCACTTATCTCGTACTTACTATATTCCTCACAGAGCTGTTTACCGACCCAAAAAAGATACTTCTAAAATTAGAATAGTATTAGACGTTGGCTGCAAAACTACATCAGAAAAGAGTTTAAATGATTTTATATATTGTGGACCCAATCTTTAATCGCATATTTTTGATTTACTTATTAATTTCCGATAATTTGCTGCAGCAATATCCGTTGATGTAGAAGAAATTTATTTTTCGTTAAAATTAATTGATGACTATTTTCCCCTTCAGGGAATATTATATCGATTTAACGTTAATAGTACTATTGACACATGAGTTTAAAAGATTATCTTTTGGCTTAAAGTGTTCGCCATATCTAGCACTCCGTGTAGTTCAACAAAGCTCGTGATGAAGAGAAAAATTATCCTCGCGCGCCGCTTCCGTTGCATCCAAATATTCATATATGGATGACTTCATTTATTCTGTTCCTTCTCCTGAAGAAGCGTACCAACTGTATGGCTAATTATTAAATATGTATGTTTGGGGATGTTTTAAGTTAACAAAATGTGTGTCAAATTCTTCCTGCGTTGAAGTTAAAATTCCAGAAGAGTCTCGCTTTAACAAAAAACTAGATTTTAATTCATCAGATTCGGAAAGTAAATCAATATGTTTGCAGTGGGATTCAACTAATGATAATTTTAGTTTTAAAATTGCTATCCTTTCTAACGACCCGTTTACCAAACGCTCAATTCATTCTCAAACCGCTTCTTTGTATGACCCTCTTGGGCTACTCTCTCCGCTTACCGATGATATTTTTTTTTTAATAGGATATGGTGACAAACGAGCACACAGTCCACCTGATGGTAAGTGGTTGCTGTGGCCCATAGACATCTACATTTATCCTCGTTTGCGAATCAAAATGTAGATGCGTTGTCACCCGTGAGGACTAAGATGGAATGCCTCATTTCCAGTAAAAAGGGCCTCCGGCCACCTGCACTCACCAAGCGAAACGCAGAGGTAAACCTCTACTTCACGCTGGTATTCTGTGAGGTCGTGGTACCACCCCGGTTCGAGCCGGCCCATCCGTGCGACATCAAAAGCTGCCGCCTGGCTCTACCACTGTTAAAAATAAATGATATGAAATTTCTTATACAAGAGTGTTGGAAACACAGCCTGCATTGGGCTGATTAAGTTCTCGCTAATATTACTCGAGCTTGGGGCCAAAATAAAAAAGAAACCTAACGATATAGTGCAAATAATAATTAGAACTATGGGTGGAACTTATGTCCGCCCAGTCATACGGGCATGTCCGATTCCCACTCAATAATTTTTTATATTTACTATAAATTATATATTCAAATAATGTGATTTTTATTTTCTTACTTACTTACATTAATTATTTTATTACGTTTAGTTTGAGTAAAAAAAACGCTTCAGAAAAATCGATATAGTTTAGAGCAGAGTTTCTGTTGGAGTTTCCTCTAAGGCCGGGGAGCCATGGATTGGCCATTTTATTCACACACTCATTTAACTATTACACTCACTAATCTCTCATTCACTCACACATTGGTCGCCTTCCTAATTCTGATTGACCCCTACCCCCTCAGTTTATGATCAATCACTGCGCCGATAACAAGCCTGTGCGCCTGAGTTCCGCAAGAATCCTTAAAAGGATTTCATCATAATTAGGAAGTTCATTCTAATCCCGCATCAATAATTCGCCGCGTTAAAATAATTAATACTATAAAAAATTAAACTCAAAAAGAGGCAGTGATCGCAGTGATAAGAACTGGTAATTGTAGGGCACGTGCCCGCCATTTATGGACATATTGGTGGTGAATTGTGGTATCAGTGAAATAGACGCCCTATTACAATAAGTCCTTTTTTATCCCACAACAAGGGATTGTAGTTATGTTTGATATTAATTTTCACTTGATACTTTTACCTGTTCCTAGAAAAGGGTCTAGTAGTTGCATATTATACGTATCTACTAAAAGTATTTACTCCTACGAATTGTAGCTAACCAAAACTTAGCCTACCCACATAATTAATTTTCTTATAGCATAGGGTGACAAACGAGCACACAGTCCACCTGATGGTAAGTGGTTGCTGGGACCCATAGACATCTACATCTATCCTCAATAAAGAATCAAACTGCAGATGCGTTCCGTAGTGTTTGGTTAGTAACATGGGCTAAAAACCTGTAGCATTATAATCATCATCATTACATCTCTTTACAAGTCCAATGCTGAACGTAGACCTCTCCCAAGGAATGATTAAGTCGTCTGCATGCATTGAAATGCTTCATTACCTCACCAGGTCATCACTCCAACTAGTAGGGGACCACCCTACATTTCACTTACCAGTCTGTCACTCGAAAAATTGTCTTCCCCATCGGTTGTGGATTCTTCGATCTATAATATGATCGGCTCATTTTCACTTTCGCTTACAGATTCACTGGGCTATGTAAGTTAATTTTTTTCTTTTGCGGACATCTTGTTGCACGCGTCATAACGTGAAGCGTTATTAGGTAGTGAATTACTCTCAACACGTCAAGGTCAAAAGCTTTTTTGTGTTCTTAAAATGCCTCATCATAATTATATTGCACTTATACGATAATATGAGTATCATCTCATATTTTCTAAAATAAAACATTTAATATTGCTACTTTGATAACAAAAAAGCTTTAAAAAAATTTTGCGTGAACGTCCGCATGTTAATATTGTACGTGGTGACGATAAATACCGAAAAAATTGAAGTATCGAGGCCGGGTTTTTCTTATGAACTTTGTAATTAGATGGAGTGACGACCTGGTAAGATATGCAGGAAGCCTATGGATGCAGGAGGCTTCGTACCATGCTTTCTGGCATTCTTTGTGGGAAGATTATGTTTAGTAGTGTACTTGTGAAAGCCTGTTATGATGATGATGATGGTGGTGATGATTGCTCTTCCACTTTTTTGTCACGTATTAAGCACACTCGCCTGTTACAAACCTAACAGATGCTATGGGCCGATGAATTCTGTTATGCCATAACCATACTGCATCATTAGTTACACTCATAGATGATAAACATCTTTTAGAGAGTTTACGATGGTGTAAAGCTATGTGAGCTAAGATATTTTAGTAACAACGGACGAAAGTCGTTTTTTTTAATAATACTGGTGTAGCCACGGACGATTGAGTGGATGTGAAATAGTAATTGAAATTAAGATGGAATACCTCGTTATCAGTAAAGTGTTTCCGCTTCTTTATAGTCACCACAAGACACATAGCAGCATTATGCTGTTATTTCACGCTGCTATTCCGTGAGAGCGTGTTTCTTTCTAGATCAAGCAGACCTATTTGAGCTTTTGCCATATAGGCTCAGCGTCGATTTACCATTGATAATCATTATTATTTTATTTATACAATAAGTGTGCCATACCAGCTCACAGCCCACGTGATGGCAAGTGGATGTTCCAGTAAAAAGGGTTTCGTTTCTCTACAATCACCACACGAAACACAACAGTTTCATCTGCCGTTTTACGCTATTATTATGTGAGAGCAGAGTCTTATCCCGGTCGGGTCGACTCATTCAAGCTGCAACCATAATATATTTAAATAAAACTAGTTTTATGGATTTTATCTCGCATATTAACTTATTTTATATTCCCGATGTTTTGAGCACTTTACAGCACCCATGGTCACGGGGATTGAAGTGTTTGACGTCCCAATATCATAGTTAACCACGGCTACATCCAGATTTAAATTATTAATTTTTGTTCCGATCTAAGGCGTATGAATAAGTTCATACGGCTAGTATCTTGAAGTCTTGCAGTTGTATGCTTGAGTTGGGATCTTATAGTAGATAGACCATCTTAACTCCATAAATTCTAAAATTCAGTTCACAATGGAGTTAGAGGCAAACAATTCTTTAGCTTTTCTAGATGTGTTAGTAATTCGGAATCCTGATAACACGTTGAGCCTCACTGTGTATAGAAAAAAGACCCATACAGATATATAAACAGTGATTTTCATCATCATCCTTCACAGTTAGCTACCGTGAGTAAATCTTTGTTTCAGAGAGCACGAGCGATCTGTGACAGCTTCAACCGAGCCGAGTAGCCGAGCTCCAACACGTCAAGCAAGTTTTGCACGACAATTAGCTTCAGGCCCCGAGCCTACGTCACAGTGAACGAGTGAAGCCGGCCACAGTCGAGCGAGTGCCTGCTTTATTGTCATATGTCGGAGGTGTCACCGACAAGATTGGCTACGTCATATAAACCACAATATACTCGTAGCTGCAGCGTTGCTCTATTACGTATGAAAATTTTAAGTTATTTTAGTCATTTGTTTTACTTAGTTGTGATATAGCTAATTATTAAAATGCTAGTAATTAGCAATTGATTACTCACAGCCACTATCACTTATAGGCCCGATTTTCTGAGAAATTATTTACGGAAATGAAGCGAATTATAGACAATTTACAGGCATGGTTATAATATTATTGAAATAAGAAATTTGGTTAATTAATGTTTTATCCTAATTTTTTAATTTTTTCAGACTTTTTTCTTCCTACAACTACTTTACGGAATTTGAAATCACCAGAAATTTTCTGGGTTTATTCGATTTAGGAATCATTTTTTTTTCAAATGTCTTAGCTATTTATGGGTGAGCCGCATGCTCCTTTGCATTTATTTAAAAAAATATTTATACTGTTCAATTAAAAATTAATAAAAAAAAGTTGAAGGTGTGTTGTGTTGCTGTAAGTGATTTTAATTTGGAATATTTAAGAGTTATCCCTAAATTTCAAACTCATCTGCACGCGGAGTATCATGATGACGGATGACGCTCTGAAAGCGTATTATGTAAAAAAAAACCCTTAATCTTCTTCATCGTCATCTCCTCGTAAAATTCCTTCTAAAAATAAGCATTTTATGTTATAGGCAGACTCTATCTTAGTTATCAAGCGTAGCAGGTGAATTGACGATCGCATTACCAGGCATCTCAATATTTTGACGCTGCTGCCCGTCGCTGATATCACCATTATACTTCTGGTACTAACGAGAAGGTTGAAAAGAAAAGGTTGTTTTGCTGTTTGCTTAAAAGTTTGCAGCTTGCTTTGTGGAGCATCGAGAAACTATTACGAATGACGAAGCAAACCAAGGCGCGTGGGAGTCGAAAGGGGTGGTTTAATTTACCAGCATCTGTCTTTCTATTCGATTACAAGGTGAATGTCTTCAAGGCAATAAATAGGTTTTTAGTAAGTCGATTTTTAGTAAGTCAATGCGCTTTGCAACCTTTGGCTGCATCATCAATAGGTGAGATGATAGTCAAGAACAAGGATAAAATAACAAAAAATGCTTAGATAATTCGTTGTGGACAAAATAAGAAAAATGTTTTCCCTTTCTCTTTGTGTGATATGGATTTGATACTGTACCAAAACTATTTCACTTTTATGGTGTGGTGGTGACGCGTGGTTCAAAATTGGAATAAAGTGGACTGTAATAGGTAGTTGGAATTGGATTTCGTTGAAATTTGCAACCGACACATAAAACTGAAGGTACGCACCTGGAGAACGCCGTCAGCTTCTTTTCTTACTTGAGGTTGACACTCGCGTGGTACACTCCTAGTTTTCTTGCGCGATTTACATTTATTTTATACAATTCACGGCCGTGATTTTAAGCGTATGATAATTAAACAGATATGCGAGTCGCGAGCGTGACACAATATGCTTCCGCGTGCGGGCGTGTTCTTACTTAGACTTCTCCTTCTACCCGATTGTCGGTCGCAAGAAGGAATTAGTGGAATAAATGAAGGTATTATAGAGGAAATTTGATTCGTCGATAAGATTGACCAAAACGCGGAATATTTTAATTTGAGAAATGGCGGTAATATTTCCCCCGCCCTTAAAGGGTCGCCTTTAAAAGAAAATAATAATAAGATGCGATAAATACAATTAATACTTACTAAAACTAAGCGAATACAAATATATATATATATATATATATATATATATATATATATATATATAATATTATATTACATAGATGTAAAGATGTAACATGTGAGCGATGTAGAGTTTATTATTGTGTAGGTAACGGACACAAGCGCACCACTGGTCGCACGAGTGTACCCCTTGCCGTTTTTACTGTAGCGACACGAACTATACCGTCCTTAGACGGGTGAACCTTTACGATCACTCCCAAAGGCCAGGAGAGGGTCGGTGAGTTATCATTTATAATTACGACAACTGTGCCCACCTTTTCGGGGACCGAGCATTGAGTCCATTTACGCCGCGCCTGCAGTTGATGCAGATATTCAGTTCTTCAACGACGCCAAAAGGATTGGACTAATTTATCTAAGAGTGTATGTCATTGAAGTAAATTAATTGTCGAAGATTCCACATCAGGTGCAGGTATAGAGCGCAATGGTAACGTATTCAAAAAGTGTGTGGGTGTTAAAGCCGTCGGTTCAGCTGGATCGGAGCTAAGCACAGTGAGAGGACGAGAGTTTAGTAAACATTCTATTTGAGCGAGGATTTTGATTAACTCCTCATACGCAAGGGTCTGCTGTCCAATAACCCTAAAAAGATGGTTCTTTGCACATTTTACCATACTCTCCCAACAACCACCGAAATGTGGGGCGGCAGGCGCTATGAACTTGAATTCAATGCGACTTTCGGCCAATTCTTCTTCTAAACGCGGGCGGTATTCCTTTGTGACAAAATTATATAAATTTCGTAGATAAGATCGAGTGCCTATAAAATTTGTTCCACGATCAGAGTAAAGACATTTCACGGGACCCCGTCGCGATAGGAAGCGCTTTAAAGCTGCGATAAAACTCACAGTGGAAAGATCCGTGGCTACTTCGATGTGGAGTGCGCGCGTAGTAAGACAAGTAAATATGCATAGGTAAGCCTTGCGAGTTTTAACACCTCGAGCTCGTATGTGCGTATACAATATAGGGCCGCAATAATCACAGCCAGTATGAGCGAAAGCTTTCTCCGCTTGCGTGACTCTATGTCCCGGCAGAGCAGAAATTAAAGGAAATCGCGGGCGCGGTTTTAATTTAAAGCAAGTGTTACACTTATTAATTCTAGACCGAATAATTCGTCTAGCGGACAAGATCCAAAATCGTTGTCTTAACAAAGACATGAGCAGCTCTGGGCCGGCATGTAAATATTTCTTGTGATAGTAGTCGATCAAAGACTCTACAAGAGCGTCATGACGCGGTAAAATAATCGGAAATTTGTATTCTGAACTTTCAGTGGATTTGGTAAGGCGGCCACCAACGTGGATGAGGCCATCGCATAAAAATGGCTTAAGCTTCATTAGCGCGGGCGAGCAATTACTACCGGCTCCCAGCTGTCTAATGTCGAATGCAAAATGTCTTTTTTGAATATCGCCTATTATCATATGCTCTGCGGCGCTTATATCGAACGCGGTAACTGCTATCGAACCGGAACGGGGTAGTTTATTTATAAATCTGCAGACAAACAAGGATACGCATGAGTCTACTCCAGGAGGAGATGCGTTTATTAAGATCTTGAACTGAGGACGTTTCTGGATCTGACGTAGTAATGGGGTGTGCGGTTATTTTCTCTTCCGGTACGTTGTCTAGCGCTATAGTATTATGGTCTGTATTAGTGATAGGCCACAGCGAGAGGTCTTGCGCGAGCCAGGACGGACCTTGTGACCATAATGGATAAGATATTAGCCTTTCGGGTGTAAGACCTCTCGATAAACAATCAGCTGGATTATCTATTCCCGCAACGTGATGAAAATTAGCGGCTGGTAAATTGTCAATAATCTTGACGACGCGGTTAGCGACAAAAGTTTGCCAGCGGTGCGGAGAAGAGTTTATCCAACAAAGTATGACCATTGAGTCTGTGAACGCGTACATATCACTAATATGATAGCGTGAATCGTAGGTGTCATGCACGCGTTTAATTAGTCTTGCCAGAAATTCGGCAGCACAGAGTTCGAGACGTGCAATAGACAAAGGCTTCATTGGTGAGAACTTTGGCTTGGCGCAGACAAGTCGCGTCGTAACTTGGCTTGCGTGAGTAATATGGGCGTATACCACTGCTCCATAAGCACGTTCACTAGCATCAGAAAAGCCGACCAGTCGTACAACGCAATGTTCGAAGACCCCCAAATGTCGCGGTATTTTGACGTCATTGAGTAGTGGTAACTCTATACAAAACCTTTTCCAGGTTTCGACTATTTGCTGGGGCGGACAATCGTCCCAATCAAGTTTCAATAGCCACAAATCCTTTATGAGAAGTTTAGCGAAGAGAACAACAGGTGCTACGAAGCCCATTTTGTCCCAAATTCTAGCTACAGTGGCTAAAATGATTCGTTTTGAACACCTTTCGTCAAGCTTGGTTACTTTAAATTCAAAACAATCGCGAGATTTATCCCAACTCAAGCCCAAAATTTTAAATTGAGCGGTTTTATCAAATTCAAGAGGTTCAGACATCTTATATGACGAAGGCAGAGCGCTTAAGACCGAGTCGGAATTACATGTCCATTTTACTAAATCGAACTGCGCACGTTTAAATAACTCAATCAGCTCATTAGCAGCTGATGCAGCTTCTTCCTCCGACATAACACTAAAAACGATATCGTCCATATAGATATAGCGAGAAGCAATTATCTTTGCTAACCGAAATGAATCTCCATCATCCGCAATGAGTTGCTGAATGACACGGAGCGCGTGATACGTGCTGGACCTAAGTCCAAAACAAACCCTATTAAATTCATATTCGGTAAGTTCTTCTTGCGGGTGAAAACGATATAACATGCGTTGAAAGCGACGATCGCGCTTATTCATTATAATTTGAAGGAACATCTGTTTACAATCAGCGTAAAGCGCGGTAGCGAAAAGACGAAAATTTAAAATAATTGCAAACAGATCACCTTGTAAATTGGGACCACTATGGAGAATATCGTTCAGTGAGCGGTCTGAACTCGATTTATGACTCGCGTCGAGAACCATGCGAAGTTTAGTAGTGGTCTTATCTGTACGCAAAACACAGTGGTGTGGTATGACGTAAACGGGATAGCAGTTATCACTGTCAACAAGCGGCGTGGGTGACAGATAGCCCTTTTCTAAATATTCGTGCATAACGGAGTCATACGCGGCCTTAAACTCAGGAGCGGCTTCAAACTTCCTCTCCAACATCAGAAGACGTTTCCAAACGGTTTCATATGTATCACCAAGCGAAAATATATCATCTCGGAAAGGCAACGATACTATGTATCTGCCCGTTTCTTTGTCACGTTCAGTGGTTTCGCGAAAGAAATGCTCACACTCTATCTCAGCCGAGGACTGAGTGGGCGGAGTTTTCAAAGGAGATTCATCTATTTGACAAAACCGTTTTACCAACGTATCTAGCGGGTCTTCCTCGGCGTGTGCGGGTAATTTACTACAACACGTCAAGGTTACGTTTTCGCGAGCGGGAAGAGCGGGAACAGTGCCCATAATTACGTAAACAAGCGTTGTTTGTATAGCTGGCGGTACAGCAGAGTTATCCCTTACTATACCGGGCAATAAAAGTTGCGAAAATAAAGAAGCACCGATCAGAACATCGATCTGTGATGGCTCAAAGAATTTTTCATCGGCCAACGGCAAATCTTGTAAGAACGGCATAGCGGATGCGTTGACAGGCTTAGACGGTAAATCATCTGTTATTCTATCGACGACGAGCGACGAAATATTATATCTTATGTTAGGGTTAAAACGAGAAGTGAACTGGAATGCTACAACTCCCTTTGCGTATTTTTCTGAACCCCCTATACCCTTTACCTTTATGTTGTCTTTATTTACTTATAAACCTAATCTATCACAACATTCCGACGTTATAAAATTGCTCTGTGATGCACTATCTAATAAGCAACGCACACTACGGCTCGTGCGATACGCGTCGGGTACCATAAACGCTGCAGTGGATAGCAGAACCGTAGTGTATACATTGCGTGTAAATAAATCTTCGGATACGTAAGATTGTGTTGACAGCGGTGCGGCAATGGACGTTGTGCACAACGAAACGCTCTTGCTACGCGCATCGGGCGACGACGCGAGAGCAGTTGTTGTCGGTACGATCGCGCGCGTTGTTCCCGATAACTCGGCGGCGGTGGTCACAACGCGAGCGTTAGCAGGTTTGAAAGCGTCAAAGTGAAGTAAACTATGATGTTTGCCTTTGCAAATTTTACATTTAGAGTTAGAGTTACAAGTCCCTGCCTTATGTATAACACTCAAACAATTTACGCAAGCGTGTCGTTCCTTAGCATATTTATAACGGTCGTTTACTGTCATTTTGCAAAACGCCGGACACTTGTATAAATGATCATGCACAATATCCCTGCACAAACATTTGTATGTATCGGCCATAGCGACATAAGATTGCGGTGGTGGAACTTTTGCGGTGGGTCGGTGATTCGGGTTCGAATTCGAGGTCAAACTCGAACTCGTATGTAAAAATAATTCTAGGTTTCGAGCAGAAGAGTTAGAAATTGGTTAAAAGTCAAAAATTTGATTGATATAGGTCGATGCTAGCATGCGTTTATCATCGTACTTCTCTATAAGCGCGTTCAAAATAAGTTCATAATTCTCAGCACAAGGAGTAATACCGGCGAACACAGAATGCGTTTTGATTGTTAATTTACCTAGCCGGTAATACAATTTAACGGCGTCTGATAGGGACGGGTTATTATGCACAGTGGATTTAAAACTTGCATAAAATAAAGACCATGAGCGGATATCACCATCAAATGACGCTAGCTCTATAGGCGGTAAAGACGGTCGCGATATTGTGGCCGATCTCGGACATTCATTTGTTATTCGACTTGTAAGACGAGACATTACACGTTTTATATGACAGTATAGTTCCTCGAACGCAACCCATGACTGATATTCCACCTTTGCTTCTGGGTAGACTTGCATATTATATAGATTATACTCGGTTAATACCCTTTCGAAATCACTTCGTAATGCATCAATCGAAATCGCTCCAGAAAGGAACTCTTTTTTTTTTTTTTTTTTTTATAGGTTAAGGGTGACAAACGAGCACACAGTCCACCTGATGGTAAGTGGTTGCTGCGGCCCATAGACATCTACATCTATCCTCTATTACAAATCAAAATGTAGATGCGTTGTCACCCGTGAGGACTAAGATAGAATGCCTCTTTTCCAGTAAAAAGGGCCTCCGGCCACCTGCACTCACCAAGCGAAACGCAGAGGTAAACCTCTACTTCACGCTGGTTTTCTGTGAGGTCGTGGTACCACCCCGGTTCGAGCCGGCCCATCCGTGCGACAGCAAAAGTTGCCGCGTGGCTCTACCACTGTTAACTCTTCCCTGTCCACCTCACTATCTACTTGTTGAGAGCGATCATAAATTGTTTGTAAGCGGTTAAATAAAGAATCGCGCCTAGCTATAGCTATATTCAATAACATCATTAATTTGGGGTCTGGCGTTTCGGTCCTAGATTCATTCGTTTTTGACGCGCTAGTTTTTGACATTTTTATAATAAATATATATAGGAAATATTAAGGTTATAAGTAAAGTTTTAATTTTAACTGGCGAGCGATGGACAAATACACTAATAATTAAAGCGTCCTAAACACTTAATCTATCGCGAAAATATCAGGTAGATTTATTAAACTGATCTAAATTTCTTCGTGAGCGAGCGGGTATGTAGACATTGTATTATGTATTGCGGTAAGTTATATAATAGCGAAAAATATACGGCTTTAAATCAATGTAATAAATATATAATGCGTGTATATATGCGAGAAATTAAGTAAAATATTATATTTAAATGTTTCTAAGCATATATATATTTGGTATATGGTTTTAATTATTCCTATTCTGCATTTGAATATTCCAACAAAGTGGCAATAATGGTAATCGAATTGGAAAGGTTTTAATCCGGGCGAAGTGACCAAAATGATGACGCGTGGTTCAAAATTGGAATAAAGTGGACTGTAATAGGTAGTTGGAATTGGATTTCGTTGAAATTTGCAACCGACACATAAAAATGAAGGTACGCACCTGGAGAACGCCGTCAGCTTCTTTTCTTACTTGAGGTTGACACTCGCGTGGTACACTCCTAGTTTTCTTGCGCGATTTACACTTATTTTATACAATTCACGGCCGTGATTTTAAGCGTATGATAATTAAACAGATATGCGAGTCGCGAGCGTGACACAATATGGTTCCGCGTGCGGGCGTGTTCTTACTTAGACTTCTCCTTCTACCCGATTGTCGGTCGCAAGAAGGAATTAGTGGAATAAATGAAGGTATTATAGAGGAAATCTGATTCGTCGATAAGATTGACCAAAACGCGGAATATTTTAATTTGAGAAATGGCGGTAACAGTGTGGCGTATCTCATAAAATCTGATGAAAAAATATATTCCAAGCTGAAAACAAACAAGTATAGAAACTAGCGTTCGTCCTATAATAAAACGTAAACGTCTATTTAGAAGAGCCTACGTATAGTGACGTAGGTGGACAATAATATCATGAACTGTCATATTTACAATCAATTAAATTATTTGAAATTTATGTTTATAATAATTATTGTGAAAACATTTACATAATATAATAATTGATGTTTCTTTCTTTTTCTTTTGAAATTTGTTAATGATTCATGCATTTATAACAGCCTATCAATGTCCACTGCTGAACGTAGGCCTCCACTTAGATTACATCCTAAGGATATTACTTGCCATAGTTGCCACGCTTTACAGGAATGTTGGGAATCGCATTTTTTATTGTTATTACTTGTGCTCAGTATAATGCTTCTGCCCATCTCATGGTTTGTTTCTTTTGATAACTTCCTGATAACAACTCACAATAATCAAAAACCTACCTGCAAAGTGTGGCAACTGTCCTCGAGTAATTTAATCAATATTCTGACCAACCTCGGAATCGCTAATGCCGGATTCCTATATCTAAAAGGGCTACCACTAAAAGTTCTCCACTTTTTTTTTTTGGTTGGGTATGATTAATTTAAAAACAAAATGTTAAAACTTTTATTAATCGAAGTAAATGCATGATCCTTGCGTTCATGGTGCTCTGTTTTCTAGGCCAAGACAAGTTCTCTTTACAACGGAGGGTGCACAGTTCAGACTGTGGACACTTATCTCCTCATCGTAAGTCGTAAAAATCGTAACATCGGAACAATCGGAAGGTTGTTTGGGTGGTAGATCAATATCTTTTTGGAAACGCAATGAAACTCTATGATAAGTATATGTAAAATATTAAAAAACTTTGTATAGCGTTTTGCGAATTGGTTAATTCTCTTGGGAAAAAAGGCTTGATCCTGGGATACGAAAAATTCCTAGAAAGCAAACATCACATCTACGTCTCCGTCCAATTTTATACCACGCAAATGCTTTTATAGATGAGCAAAAAATTGAAAATCACTTGGAATTAGGTCTGGAGAATATGGTGGGTGCTGCATCAACTTAAACCCAGCAGTTCAGATGGCAACGCCTGCAACATCTCATCGATTAGCAGGGGCATTATCATTATAAAAAATTACATACATTCCTTTAAGTACAGTACATTCCTTTACGTCCTTAGAGTTAATCTACTGCTATGGAGCCAAAAACCCCAAACATCTATATTTGAAGCTATAATTGAACAAGCTATAATTGAAGCGTGTAATATGCAAATCCTACCCCTTTCTGCTACTCATAACTTTCCTAACAGTACTCCTTCCCTTCTGGACTTAATAATGGTGTCATCTTCCAATTTAGTTTTCAAGCACGGACAGTGTCCTGCTGATGCATTCTCTTATCACGATTTAATTTTTCTTTCGTATAAACTACGCCCTCCTAAAATCAAACCTAAATTAGTTCTGCGACGTAATTTTGGAGGAATGGATATTAAACAACTTTGTGAAGATGCATATAATATTGACTGGTCAGTGATCGAGAGAGCTCCATGCATTGACGATGAAGTGGAACTGTTCTGTTCTCTTCTCACTCAGCTTTATGACGTTCACGCGCCAATGCATTATGTGAGACTTAAACACCTACCTACTCCATGGCTCCCTGATGACCTGAAGAAGCTTATTTTGCAGAAGAATGCGGCATTGTCAAATCTTAAGAGGAATAAGACAGAGGAAAACGTAAGGAAATACGCCAAAATCAGGAATCGATGCAACACATTGTGTAGAGATGCGCAACGACGCCATATTCATACATCAGTCGAGAACGGCGACTCATCTAGGGTGTGGAAGTTTCTCAAAACAGTTGGAGTTGGTAGAACATCCCTAAATGCTTCACCTCCTAGTGTTGATTTTGAACTATTAAATCAACATTTTTCTAATCCTTCTAACTCTTTTGATAGCGAACATAAACTGCAAACACTTCGTTCGCTTTCTGTAACTCCGACTCCTAATTATCCTCCGTTCGTTTTTAGTCAGTTTACTGAATGTGATGTTAAGAAGACCATATTATCCATCTCCTTAAATGCTGCCGGTAGCGACAACATTAGCCGTAATATGATTGTTCCTCTCCTTGATGTTATTACTCCCATTATCACTTATTTACTCAATGTTTGTGTCTCTTCCTCTAAATTTCCTCAAGCCTGGAAGAGTGCTCATATTATACCCCTTCCAAAGAAATCTAATCCCGTTAACCTCTCTGATTTCCGTCCCATCTCGATCTTACCTTTCCTTTCTAAAGTCCTTGAAAAACTTATTTGCCAACAGCTGACCCTTTTCCTTAATAAGCACAATTTATTGAATTCCTTACAATCCGGTTTCCGTCCAGGTCATAGTACGGCTACTGCCTTAATCAAAGTTACTGATGACATACGGTGGGGTATGGATAATAAACAACTCACAGTCATGACCTTGCTGGATTTCAGTAATGCGTTCAATACTGTTGACTTCGATATACTGTTGAGTCTGTTATGTTCCCTTAACATATCTCCATCAGTAATTGACTGGTTTCAAAGTTATCTCTGTGGCCGTCGGCAGTGTATTCGTGTCGATGAAACTCACTCATCTTGGTGTGATATAACTGCAGGCGTGCCGCAGGGCGGCGTGTTGTCACCTTTACTCTTTTCCATTTTCATTAATTCGATCACTCATAAAATATCTTCTCTCTACCACATGTATGCGGATGATGTCCAGATTTACACCCAGTCAACTCTTGAGAATTTGCCGAATGCAATCCCTACATTAAATAGGGATCTAAATTTTATACACGAGTGGAGTAAATCATATGGCCTAAATGTCAATCCTAAAAAGTCTCAGGCTATCATTATTGGTAGCCAGAGCTTTATCTCAAGAATTGACTGGTTCTCTGTACCACCTATCGTATACGATGGAGTTGTTATCCCTTACTTTGACAATGTCAAAAATCTTGGTATTTATATTGATAATTCCTTAAATTGGATACGCCAACTGAATGAGGTAAGTAAGAAAACTTTTGTCGCTCTTTGTTCACTGCGTCGCCTTCGATCTTTTCTTCCCATTCCTACAAAAATTATGCTCGCACAGTCTCTTCTCCTTCCGATTCTCGACTATGCTGACGCAAGCTATGTAGACATAACTGAGGACCAGCTAAATAAGCTTGAGAGACTTCAAAATACTAGTATTCGGTTCATATTTGGATTGCGCAAATTTGACCATATTTCACAGTGGTTACCTATCCGACTTCGCCGGAACATGCATATACTTTATATTCTGTACTGTGTATTATTTCACCCTTCTACTCCTCCCTATCTAAAGGAGAAGTTTAATTTTGTGGGGCTTCCGGGGGAACCCTTACGCTCTTCGAGAAAATTCATTTTAAGTGTGCCAACTCACAATACATCATTTTTCAATAAATCTTTTACTTTCCAGTCTATTAAGCTCTGGAATGCCCTACCTTTGCATATACGTGAGGCACAAACTATTGTTATCTTTAAGCGATTACTTAAAGAGCATTACTTGTCTCAATCGTTCGGACACCGTTAGGATAGATTGTGTGATTATGTATTTATTATATCTATCAGCTTTATATTATTGTTTGAGGAATTTTGTATATATATATATATATATATATATATATATATATATATATATATATATGTACATATATATATATATATATTGATATATATGTGTTGTGTATATTTATGTATATATGTTTATATATATGTGTATATGTATGTATATGTATATATAATATGTGTTACCTTATATTTTATTATGTGTTAGTAATTTATATTATTTCATGTATTACTTAGTTATTTATATCTTTTTTTTTTGCATTTATTATTTGTATATTTATATTGCACCACCTACCACCTACCTATTCATTGTTTGTATTACTTAACACCTTTGGTTGCCTGGAAGAGATCGCTATGTAGCGATAAGGCCGCCAAATTGTACATATTATAATCAGATTTTTCTTATGACATTTATATATTTGTTCGTGGTGTACAATAAAAGTATATTCATTCATTCATTCATTTATCTTTTGTACCATACTTGACCTTAGTTTAACGCTAATGTTTTGGTGGAATGTATGTTTTTTTTTAATTATGCTTGACTACTATCCCACTTGATGGTGAGTTGTGGTGCATCCGAAGATTGCAAAGCATTGATTTAGTTTTAAATTCATTGACATTGTTATATCACCAATATCACTACCATTTCGGATATTTTAATATCATAGTTATTTTAAACCACCATATTTTATTTAATAAATATTTATTTGACTTGTCTAATGAGTTTTTCGGTTTAATTGCCCGCATAAACTTCTGTGATTATATTTAATTTGTGATATGATTTAATTTGACGTACGTTTGATACTAACAAGGCGAATCATAGGGCAGAAATATAATTTCATTATATTTCTGCACGTAACTAGTTATACAATAAATTTTAATAATATGTTAAAAAAAACTCGTAATCTAAAATGAAATATTTATAGGATAGAAAAACAGTTTGAATATTATATTTAATATTATGAATATGATAAATTTAATTCCGAATACAAATATTATATAAAATAAAAGCGTAATATAATTACATAAAAGGACTTTCAACATTAAAATCATTAATTTAAAGCAAATTGAACTATTTTGTAATTTTATTATATACAATATTGCCGTGTGCAATGCAATGTGCCGTGTAGTGGTGGTTAAGAATATCTACCACCCCAAATCTTACCGTGGGTGTCGTAAGAGGCGACAATGGGAAAAAGGCAGGAAATGGGTCTAAAGTTTTTTCACATCAAGGCTATCAAGGCAAACATGATGATGATGCATGGAAAACGTCGTGATAAATGAAACTAGTTTTTACAGATTTTATCGCCCTGGGGCCGATAAAATCCGCGAAAACTAGCTTCATTTAATTGTGCGTAAACCTAAATCTTAACGTCATGATAAGTTCTTATGATTTCTTTTATTTATTTTTATTTTATTTTATGTTACTTTCATTCTAGGACTTCCTCGTGTATAATACATAAATTTCAGGCCAGTTTACATGTTATATAAATTTCACAAAGAGAAACATCCATATCCGGAACAATTATTTGTAGGCCATACCAAAACATGTTCCGTGCGGAATTTAAACCCTCGGCCCTTAGCGCTGCTACTTATTGCTAAGCCACTGCACCACGGAGTCGTCGGTTACAATGTTTTAGTGCTCATATTGCGACTTATGTAATAAAACTCGTTATTAAGCACATTTAGAACACTCAGCCCTTTTAATCCTCATGCCCTGAGACAGATAAAAGCCAATTAGCAAACAGCACTTACGTCACAAAAAATTGTTTTGCTACATTCTTTGAAGTAAACTTTCCTAAGGAGATCAAAAGAGAAATTTTCAAATCGAATCAAATGATATCGCTATATTTAACGATACCAACGGTATAATATAGGGAAGTGAATATTTTCCACGCAACTGCACATCTCAAGTTTTTAAACGTGCAAGGGCATAATATGTGAACATAGATGTTTTGCTCATAATACCTTATCTGTGACCTTTCCATGTTACGTTAGTTCATCCTCAGCAGAGTGGTTAGCATATTCGCAAATTAAAATCTGATAGAACACGTTAAAAAAAACTGATACTTACTAATTTTTTTAAAAGATAATCGATAGATGTATGGAATACTTAAAGGTTTTATGTATAAATTACTTAAGAGTAACAAAGCAAATCTATGTAGCAGAAGTGGACGAAAATTCGGGAAGGGACGCGACAGCTTTTGCAATCGCACGGATGGGCCGGCTCGAACCGGGTTGGTACCACGATATCACAGAAAACCATCCTGAAGTAGAGGTTTACCTCTGCGTTTCGCTTGGTGAGTGCAGGTGGCCGGAGGCCCTTTTTACTGGAAATGATGCATTCCATCTTAGTCCTCACGGGTGACATCTACATTTTGATTTGTAATAGAGGATAGATGTAGATGTCTATGGACCGCAGCAACCACTAACCATCAGGTGGACTGTGTGCTCGTTTGTCACCCTTATCATATAAAAAAAATAGATGAAAGTTTATAGAACAAATTGGCGATACATTGAAGATGGGCCAGATTAAGAGCACCCTTAACCGACGATCATGTATGCGTAGGCATATCTACGCATACATGATCGTCGTTCATATATGAATGGAAAGGAGGCGAGAGAGGTGTGTCAGGATCATTCTAAATGGAAGTCCGTGGTCTCTGTCTATTTTTTTGGGTAAGAAGAGTGAGTGTATATGTTTGTATTTTTAAAAAGTATGCCTTAACAGTTTTAACTTCGAGTTAAAGCACTTTAAACCTACCATACATCAGAAAGGTTTTGTGTTTGAACTTTACAATTTTTTATAAGGGTAAATCGGACCAATACTGAAAGATAGACAGAGTTTTGTGTACATTACAAGTTTAGAAGCGATGCCGAAAACATATTCAACTTCTTGACCCACACTTTATCAGTCCACGGAAGTTCACTGCTAGACACACACGTAGCCACTTAATATCATGTTGTTGGTTTCAAATGATTTTAGATGCATATGCGTACGTGAGTGCGTAATTACAAGAAGTTGAGCATGATTTGAAGATTGCGCAGCGGTGCTCCGTCTTTTTTCTCAAGTGCATAAAAAAATAATAAATAGTTTGTTAAATGCCTATTAATTTTGACTTATTAATGTAATCAAATTTTTCAAGAGGCTTGCAAAAAGTTTTATTATTTCACAAAAAGACAAGTTCAAACAAGTATAAGGATAATATTAACTTTTCTCTTAAAAACCTAAGACTCCTACAAAGTTAAGCTTCTGCTTTCTCTCGTCTAATTAGCTATTAACATTTTAATTGAAGTGGCTCGAAAATGAATATTAAATTTCATCTACGATTTTAGTAAAATTACTTTTGCTAAATTTAGAAAGCTGACTTTTATAAAATTATAATTTAGAATAGAATAGAATAGAATAGAATCATTTTTATTTAATATACACCTGATAATATTCTATAAAATACAAATTCTTTTTTACAGACATTTCCTTTTTGCTATTTTTGAATTAAACGCTATATTATAATGCCTAAAATTGGTTTCATTGACGCTCTTATGTTTCATTTACCACTAGTTTGGAAAATATCTCTAGAACCAGTAAGAATCATAGCTGGTCATTTAAAACAAAGAACGGGTTACGATCATCAAAGTTACACAATGATTCCCACTTGCTGGAAAATATAATAGAGTATGTATGAGCCTTTATCAGATATTATACATATTATCTGTGGTTTGTCTATGATTAGTGACTTCATCTGGCAACTTTTACTTCCTTTCCTCTATAGAAAATATATTTTCTCTCTTTGAATTTAATGGTCGACTTGCACTGCACACATTTATTGTATGTCTTTATATATTAAATTAGATAGGTGGAGTGAATACACATTTTTGCACTTGCAATGCATTCAATCCCCTCCCCCTATCCCCCCACTATTAGACTGACACACTTGCAATTTTCTATTTCGAAATATTTTAAATAAGCTTTTTGCAATGGCTAATTTTGTGTCTTTTATTGATAATTTGTAAAAGGCTAGAGAGTGGTGTGATTGAATTTTAATATGGCTTCTAGTGGTATATCATATTAAAAACATGCTACGTATGTTAGACTAAGAAAAGCTATTAAATTTCATATCAGGCCTGGTCGTAAATATTGGTTTCTTTGTCAGAGCAAGGCTTTATTAATGTCGTTTATCTTTGTTATGGATCCTCTACTTCGGAAATTAAAATTAAAGTTTTTACAGCCAACATTTTGAAACATTAAAAATAATACGCATACAAAATTATTTATACGAAATACATAAAAAATACACTACACGGCATTATATCAAACATCTGATCTTATTCTATATGTACAGTGTGTTAATATAATAATCTTAATATTTCTTCAGTAACATTCTTTGACACTTAACACTTTGATGAACAATAGAATTCAGAACAGTTATGACATTTGAGCAACATTTTTCTCAATACCCTCTATTTTTCCATTGTGTTTGTCTTCAAGCGAGACGTTGAGCTTATAAATGTGACTAACTTAATAAAATAATGACGTCGTAAGAACTTTGCAAATGCCAAAATATGTAAACTTGGAAACTTTGGCGTTGAAGTAGGACTTTAAGATTATCTGGTTACAGCTAAAGCGTAATATAAAATTATTTTCTTTCGTTTCAGGGCTTTCATTCTTCGAAACGGTTAGACTTAGCACTGACTTCAGAATGTGAAATTATTTTATTCTTTTCATATCTTTGAAGCCATATTCATACTTAATTTATATAATTTAATTTGAATACTTAATTTTGAAAAATTAAGTCATAAATTATTTAGTAAAAAAAATATGCTAGTATATATATTGTGTAGTGAAATATAAACCAAAGTAGATACTGATGTTCTAAGCAATGCAGCAAGCTATTTGAATATGACACTATATCTCACGATGAAACATTCAATGTAACACTGCTCAAACTATTTCAATCATTTGTACACTTGAGAAATTGCGTTATATTTTCCATTTTATTTGTTCTTTTGTTTAGGGTCTGATTTTTATTACTCTGACTACCTGTGTAGTGGTGGTGTAAGAATATTCACTACCCCCAATAATTGTGTGGGTCTGCTTAGAGGTGACAGAGGGAATAGAACTAGGATATGGGCAGCAGCATCTTACTGATAAGTACTGAATAAAAAAAAAACTTTGGTTACCTACTCTATGTGGATATGTATAGCAGTGAACTTTTGATTGGTGTTCATGTTAATTGTAATTGTAATAATAATCCTTTAAACAATAAAGGGATATCCGCAGAAGAATAAGAATAACTGAAATAGTCTAGCGGATCAGTAAGCTGAGTAAGCAATGAAACGGCCATATAGCTCAACATACCAACAATCGATGTGGAAGAAAGGCTCAAGAGTGGCAGCCTCATACTGGCAAGCGCAGTGTAGAGCGACCTCCACTAGATGGAGTGACGATTTTATGAAACACACAAATAGTTGAAGAATGCAGATGCCATAATTTAACATAAACTTTTAAGAAGTCGTATGATCAGCCGTGGATTGTAGTCATAGTGATAGAAAATAACAATCAATCCAAGCAAACTGAGAATCGTTTCGGCTTGCCGTCCCATCGGACTATCAGAGAGGATGAATAGAGAGTGTAACTGTGCTTGCGTATACCCCCAGGCACTATAATCCTGTCCAGATGGCTAGTCTCCGTCAAGACTGGCTGCTGTTACCAAAATTCGGATTGGAGCAAAAAATTATTTTTATTAATTAATTATTTGAATATCTCTGCCACGTAACATTTTGAATATGATTTCTGATAAATCGTTTATACATGTAATCGTATTATATCACGAGACAACTCCAATAAAGGAAATTATGGCTTCTATCTCGACTATCGTCACTAAATCGTAGTTGCGGTAAAGTTAGGAATTGATCGCTTTAATGGGTAAGTAGGCTACGAGCTAACCGTAATTCAAAGGAGATTAAGTTGTCTTTACTTTGAAAATTTCACATAATATTCTCAAATTTTCCTTCATTGAGGCATTGTCCCTCCATATCAATGTATATAAATATAATATTAAATAAAAATAATAATAATATATATATATTTCATTTCCAAATACACATGTTTACATACAGGAACAAATATAATTACAATTAAATAAAGGAACAATAAGTCTAACAAAAATAACATACTATGATAAAATTAAAACTATTTGTAGCTTAGTAATGTAGAATCTACAAAAGAAAAATAGAAAAGTCAAGTTTATAATATTAGCTACCTGCCTGAACTAGATTGAGTACCTGTGTTAAATGTAACGACAATACGAGTTTTACTATATATTATGCAAACTAAGGAATAAAATTGTAATGTAACTGTACAGACGAGTTTCTGTTTGGTCTACACAGAAAAGGGTGGAATAGTTAACTAAAAAACTTAATTACCGAATTAATATAACAAAAAAAGTAGGTGAATTAATTGTTAGGTACCATACGTCTTAGTTAGCACCTACTTTGAAAGCTATTTAATTCGCCTTGTTCGAAATCGTTTTATTTTTTATAGTTTCAAAGTGGAACAGTCATGCAGCAGTTATAATATGGTTGTAGCACAAATGGGTCGGCTCGATCGGGGATGAGAACGCTCTCACAGGATACCAGCGTATAATAGCAATTTAATGCTGCTGTGTTGGGTTTTGTGAGTGTAGAGAACAGAAGATCATTTTTTTACTAGGAATGAAACATTTCATAATAATCATCCACACTTTAGCATTTTAAACTGTAATCTATACAAATAAAATGAAAGAGGTTTGACGCTGTGCGCGCATCACGGAAAAACTACTGGATGGATTTCAATTAGGTTTTTTAAGTTTTATTTCTTAAACACTTGGCCCTTAACTAAAAAAAAATATTGTAATATCTTCATTTAATATAAACTTATTAAGTTTTAAAAAACAACGATTTTTATAAGCACTACGTGTTCAGTTATGTGTGGTTTCTTGATACATCAAGCAACGCGCACGATATCGCGGGTATCTGCTAGTGGAGGATAAATGTATATATCTATGGGCCATAGCATCCACTTAACATCAGGTGGATTGTGTGTTCGTTTGTTACCCTTATTCTATAAAAACAAGTTCATTAATGTGTAGCCGCAGCGCTATTATCGCTTACCCATTGCGTAAACGAACCTAACGATAACCAAAGGTTAAACGCGGTTTAGAATTTTCCGAACAACTGTGTTTAAATGGAAATATCTCCGTGTGGTAGAAGTCACAGCCACACTCCACGCTGAACACGTTCCCGGCAAGTGATCTTCCGTTTTTCTTTCAGGCCAATCTTTAATTATTTTTCAACCCTGAGCACAGATCCCTTAGACTGTAACAAGATTTGTATAATCGTCAAATTTGACAGATGGATTTGCAACTTTCGCACTCTCGCAATGTATTATGTTGTTGTAGTTCGGCCATTATCTGCCAAGCTTACGAGGGGTCATGGTGATGTGTGGTAGTGAGTTCATATCGATAACATACGATAATTGGATACGTTGTAATTTTCATCATTCATCATCATCATTACAGTCCTTCACAAGTCCACTGCTGAATATCCTCCCCCAAGGAATGCCACAAAGCACGGTCCTGAGCCACCCGCATCAATCAACTTCTTGCATATCTTACCAAGTCGTCACTCCATCTAGTGGGGGAACGCCCAACACTTCGCCTGCCGGTACGAGGCTGCCAATCGAGAACCTTTCTTCCCCATCGGTTGTCGGTTCTTCGAGCTATATAGCCGGCCCATTGCCACTTCAGCTTACTAATCCGTTGGGCTATGTCGGTTACTCTGGTTCTACTGCGGATACCCTCATTCCTAAGTTTATCACGCAGAGAAACTCCGAGCATAGCCCTCTCCATAGCTCGCTGAGCGACCTTGAGCTTCCTCATCCGGCCACCAGTGAAGGTCCACAACTCAGTTCCGTATGTCATCACTGGCAACACGCACTGGGTGTACAGTCTCGTTTTCAAGTTTTGAGGTATACCTGACGAGAAGATGTGTCGTAATTTCCCGAACGCTGCCCAAGCGAGTTGAATCCGTCGATTAACCTCTCGGTCTAAGTTGGACTTACCTAGTCGGACTATTTGTCCCAGGTAAACATACTCGTCAACAACTTCGAGCTTAGTGTTCCCAACAACTACATAGTTGTTGCATAGGTGTGACATGGACATTAAACATGATTTTTGTTTTGTCCATGTTCATCTTAAGAGGGCCCTTCCCGGCCCGTCTATCGTCAACGCGAGCATGGTTAAAAAGCTTGTTGTTTCATCCAGCGCAATGTTAGAAAAAGAGGCAAAGCGAAAAGAGAAAGACAGCGCCTGAGCGTTCGGTTGGCATTCGGTAACTTACGGGCTCGCTACTATGGCGCATAGCTATAGTTTTGTAAATTTCTCTGCATGCCTACATTTAATAGGTACCATATTATTTTATTATATTACTCTTTGTCTAGTATAGACGTGCCACTTGGCCTCGGAGATATGTGTGTGTTGTTTTTTACCAAACTAGGTATCGTACCTGCGCTATCTTTGACATGGAAATTATTTATGTTATAATTATAAATATAATATATTAAAGAAATTATTTATGTTATAAATAATTTTATAATGTTATAAATAATTTTTCATGTAAAAAATAATATGTCGCAAATAAAAATAACTGTCACTCAGAGTCGGCCAACTCGTGTGTGTAAGTACACTCGGCGACACATCAAGCTATATTTTTCCAGTATAACATGGCCTCGCTTTGTTTCAATTTCCCGTACAATAAGATTACCGCATAAACTGGTTTATATACCTTGATTTGTCGTCGTGCGTACAAGCCCGGCACGCAAACATTCACAACATATTAGTCGGCTGTTACACGCGCAAACATCAATACTCAGACATAAACTGGACTCAGTTTTGTTTTAGCAGGGTGTTCCATCCAACTTATATTGTTCGTCCATGTTATACCTAAACAGAGCACGAAAATGTAAAGGTAAATAATTTATTCTGCTTATGGAGTAGCGGTATAAACAGAATAAACTTTTTACCTGTCTAGGCCGTTTGTATTTAGGAAGCTGAAATTAGGTAAAGTACCTACTTGTACCGTATGTAAATGTCTCCAAATGTTGTTTAGGTACTAATTTGTACCGTAGTACAGGTGGTTGATCACAAATAAAGTAGTCTAAATAGAGTTGGGCATAAATATATATTTTTATTCTAAAGAACTTTGTTACACTTTATGAACAATACATAAAACAACCCGGTTGTCGAGACGATTCCGATTTCCGAACACAAAGAGTTTACTGTCAGAAGTGATTGAAAATTTAGTAAAAAAACATATTATTATCTAATAACAATAGTAATATTCTCATTCTCAATAGTAATAAAATCGATCTGCTTCAAAATCCTTATCCAAACAAAGTCTGTGTCCGTATTCACAAATGCCAGGTTCGTTTCACATAATAAAATAGCTAAACCTTCGCTAGCAAAATCAGTGTCCGGTATAAAAAAAATATCGTTGTAGTAGGTAAAACAGATGTCACTAAATATAAAATGCAACGGCACATTGACGAAGCGCAGTCAACAAATTGAATACCTATTAACAATTCTGAGAGGCCAGAGAGCCGAACGCATGCGCCACCGGCGCTCCGTCATTCAACTCCTCCGTCTCACTCCGCCCCTACCCCGCACGACTTGTCCCCCGCATACCTCTTACCGCCACTTAGCTAATAAGCAAGTCAGAACGCGATATTATTGAACAAAAAATAGTGTGCGGGAATTTCATAAAACTTGTTCCAGGTTTTTTAGTAACCCACAAGTTTGTGAAATAAATTTTTGTCATTTAGTCAGTCTCCATTACATTGGCGAGGTTTTTATATAATAATTTCTTTACTTTTACTATTAGTGAGTACATTATGAACGACCAAAGTTCAGGTAAAATTTATGCAAAAAAGCAGATGTTTGGAGGCTTATACTGAATTTGTTTCTACAAATTTAGATTTTTTGTTTAGATAGGAACCTAGATATAGTGCACAAAATACCTATTAATTATATTATATATTAAAATTTTCAAAGAAAGATCTATTACAACGCCATAATCACATACAAGCTTTTGTATGAAAAGTTAGATGGGTTGGCCGCTCTTAAGACCTATCCGTTGGGAAACACTATTGAGGTCATTGAGCATAGTGCTTAGGTCCTCCAACGATTCTGCCATAAGGACAATATCGTCGGCAAATCGAAGGTAAGTGATGTACTCGCCATTGATGTTGATACCGTATCCTTTCCAGTCCAGAAGCTTGAAAACATCTTCCAATGCAGCGGTAAAGAGTTTCGGGGATATGACGTCACCCTGTCTTACACTTCTCTGCAATTGGATAGGTTTCCTTTTCGGAAACCGGCTTGTTCGGGAGGCTGGAAGTCGTCAAGTCTGCGCGCGAGACGATTCGTAATGACTCTCGAAAACAGCACGTAGACGCGGCTCAGAAAGGAAATCGGTCTGTAGTTCTTCAAGAGAGCGTTGGCGCCTTTCTTGAAGAACAAGACCACCGCACTTCTGCTCCACGCCTCCGGTGTAATGCCAACATGGAGGACGGAATTAAAGAGCTTCTGAAGGACTTCAAGTACCGGTTTTCCACCCGCTTTCAGAAGCTCCGCTGTAATTCCATCCTCGCCTGGGGCCTTGCCGTTTTTACGGTGCTGGAGAGCCATTCTAATCTCGCTCAGACTGACGTCTGGGATATCATCGGAATAATGTCAGATAAGACTCGCTCTTGGATCGTTACTCACACTTGCGTGCGGCTCCAACGATGACGTGTACAGCTGCCCATAGAACCTCTCAATCTCACTCAAAATCTCAGGTGCCCCGGAAACGATGCCACATTCGGTCTTTAGCTTTGATAGTTGGCTCTTTCTGGCAGACAGATCTCTGGCAAAGACTTTGGAGCCTTGGTTCCGCTCGATCGCTTCTTCAATACGAGCTGTATTGAAGTTGCGTAAGTCCCGCCGCATGCACTTGGAGATCTGTCTGTTCAGTTGCCTGTATGCTGTCAAATCTGTTGAAGAACGTAGCTTCATCTCCCGTCTAACAGCCATGAGATTAAGAGTGTGATCGGAGAGTTTTTGTGTTCTTCTGCGGCGGGTCTTGCAGAACTTAGCTCCAACCGCATGGACAGTTTCCACGAGCTTGTCATTCAAATCGTCCACTTCATTGCAGTCTCCTAGGCACTGAAAACCTTTTTTTAACTCGAGCTGAAAGGTTTCGGGACTTTGGATTAGAGCACGAGGGGGACGGAGCGTTGACTTCATTAGACGAGACCTCTCCAACTTAACGTTTAGGTTCAGTGTGCCTCTAACCATTCGGTGATCGCTGCCGGTTTTCACCCTCGCGATCACTGAGACGTCACTGAACAGTTGTCGTCTGGTCGTCATAATGAAATCAATCTAATTTTTTGTCGAACCGTCGGGGCTCGACCAGGTCCACTTCCTGTGGCGCCGCTTCTGGAAGAAAGAGTTCATCATAAATAGTCCCTCTTTCTCCATGAAGTCGGCCAGCTCCAGGCCACTTGGGCTTGGTTGCCCTATTCCAAATTTTCCCACTTTCAGCTCACCGTTCTCTCTTGTGCCTAGTTTTGCATTGAAGTCTCCCATTAACACCGTATATTGGGTTTTGGAGGAATGCATGGCTCTAGAAATATCCTCATACATTTCCTCCACCTCCTGATCGGGGTGTGCCGAGGTTGGTGCGTAAACCTGTATGACCTTCAGCGAATACCGTTTGGTGATTCTGAGTATAAGGTACGCAACCCTCGTCGACACACTCTCAATCTTTACAACGTTGTTAACGAGAGACTTGTGGACGATTAATCCGACACCTCCTTGGGACAGATGGTCGCCCTCCCGTTAATAGATCAAGTTGCCGGATTCGAGGATTACCGTGTCCTCCTCCTCTCTTCGGACTTCGGATAATCCTATAATATGCCAGCGTAACTTGTCTATCTCTTCTTCCAGCTCCACAATCTTCTCGTCAGTCCTCAGGGTGCGTGCGTTGTATGTTGCCAGATCGAAACGTCTAAGGTGGCAACCGAACCTCCACCGGAGATTCTTAGCACCCCCTGCCCCGCCGTTACCATGGTCGCCACCGTAGCCAGGAATAGCGGGGCCGCCGGGGACTGGGGGCCGTCTCTTCGTAACTTTCATCATGGGGGGTATATTGCCATAGTTGCCACGCTTGGCGAGCGGGTTGACAACCGCAGTTTTTTTATTGTATTTTTGCTGTTACTAGGAAGATGCTGCTGACCATCCCCTGCCTGTATCCCTTTGTCGCCTTTTACGACACCCACGGGAAGATATGGGGTAGTGGATATTCTTAACCGCCACTACACGGCAATATTGTAATTTTCAACTAGTAGGAAAAAGAGGTCAACATTTACCTACGCAAAAATTAGCCAATTAATGTATAAAGTAAAACTGGTATAAATATTTAATAATTATAACCACATTAAAGTATTTTTATTAATCTTCTTTATTTCAGGTCATTCGTCTCTGCGTGCGTTTTTTCTGTAACTCATGAAGGAAATGAAGCACACGGTCTTTCTGATAACAAATTTAGGTAATGAAAATAGCAGTAGTCAATTTGCCTGTGGAAAATATCCTCCTATGAAAAAATGAAGAGGCTTATCCCCATGAGCCTCTTCGTTTGTTAGTTCGGTTGTGTACGCCGTCGTAAGCGCACGTGCATCATGTCGAACCAGTGTTGTACTTTAGTAATTAATGAAGTGCTATGTTTTATTCAATTTAAAATTGATGTGATAGATGAAGTAAACCTAATGCAAATATATAAGAGTAATTTTACAGACGAAGATATTGAATCGGCAAATGATATATTGGCTGGGGCTGTTAATATTCGTACTTCGAAGAGGTGACGATAAAAGCTGGCGATTTCTGCAGGATATTACACAAATATTTAAGGAAAATTATCCGGACACCCGCCCAAGTTCAGTTGCGAAGAATTTGAATCGCCTGCCCCCTGAAAAATTCGATCGTGTGGATGTATCTTCGTTGGTGAAAGATATTTTGAGACAAAACAAGACGTACATACGATTCAATGTTCATATATAAATTCAACGGAATTAAATGATATTATCTCAAGTAAGTTACACAAAGGGCAAGCTATTTTTCGTCAATAGCTTGCCCTTTGAACATAGGCCTCCCCCAAGGAATGCCACAAAGCACGGTCCTGAGCCACCTTCATCCATCGACTTCCTGCATGTCTTACCAGGTCGTCACTCCATCTAGTGGGGGGTCGCCTTACACTTCGCCTACCGGTAGGAGGCTGCCACTCGAGAATTTTTCTACCCCATTGGTTGTCGGTTCTTCGAGTTATATGGCCGGTCCACTGCCACTTCAGCTTACTAATCCGTTAAGCTATGTCGGTTACTCTGGTTCTACTGCGAATATCCTCATTTCTAAGTATATCACGCAGAGAAACTCCGAGCATAGCCCTCCCATAGCTCTCCGAGCGACCTTGAGCTTCCTCATACGGCCAGCAGTGAAGGACCACGTCTCAGATCCGTAAGTCATCACTGGCAACATGCACTGGTTGTACAATTTCCTTTTTTAGGTTTTGAGGAATATCTAATAAGAAGATGTGCCGTAGTTTCCTGAACGCTGCCCAGCCGAGTTGAATCCGTCGATTGTCCTCTCGGTCGAAGTTGCACTTACCTAGTCGGATTATTTGTCCCAGGTTAACATAATTGTTCGCGCCAAACGCTAATTTCAAGAATTAACGCGAGAGGGCGCTCGGCGCGGTGCATTCATACCGGTTTGACTGTCGGTCGTCGTAGAACGCGCAAGCGCAGAGTCGTCTTTCAGCTGTGCTTGGAACAGTACGCTGTCATTTTTGTCGGGAACTCGGAATAATTAGGCGCGGACAGTAAATATACGGTCTAGGATTTGTGAACGCGCATTCCTGCTGGAGAGCTCCTCAGGGACTCATTGTGTCTGACTCAGAATCTGCATAAGTGCATTCGGCAATATTAGCTAGTGCGGCCTATGATATTCTATAGATAACTGTTGCTACGCGAAACGGTAGTGACCTTTGACCTCCGTGTTCGTTTTCTGCGTTAACCTTGTAACAAACGCGAGTTAGTGGCTTCTGTAAGTTAGTTAATAGTACGACAGAGTTAATGGATTGTCATCGTGACGAACGAGGAAAGTGATTGTGGACAACGCCGCGGAAGGTTCCCTCAATTTGGAGCGGTGTCGACACCCGGGTTGCTGCCGACGGCCAAGGTTTACTCGGGTCAATCACACTCAGTCACACCCAGATATACATCACATCACCTTATTTCCCTTGCACTACACAATCACATGCGACCTGACCGACTCCGGAGGGACCAGTCGCCTTGGATATAGGTAAGTAAGCTCCGTCTAACATCCTCACGGTCGACTGGCCGTAGTATAGAACGCTCCCCCATATAGTTTAGTGTAATTAGAGAAATTCCACGTGGCCATATTCTGGCCCCGTCCCTCTGCTGCTCGTCGATGGGATTACTCATGGGCCCTAATCCCGTCAGCCTTGGTTGGGGCAGCTAGGGGCGTGTGCGATACTCGTAAACAACTATGAGCTTAGTGCTCCCAACAACTATCGGCATGGCCGTTAAACATGATTTTTGTTTTGTCCACGTTCATCTTAAGACCTATCCGTTGTGAGACACTATTGAGGTAATTGAGCATAGTGCTTAGGTCCTCCAGCGATTTGGCCATAAGGACTATATCAACGGCAAATCGAAGGTGAGTGATGTACTCGCCATTGATGTTAATTCCGCATCCTTTCCAGTGCAGTAGCTTGGAAACGTCTTCCAATGCAGCGGTGAAGAGTTTCGTGGATATAAAGTCACCCTGTCTTACACCTCTCTGCAAATGGATCGGTTTCGTAATCTAATTCTATACTCGGATAGCCATCGTAGTTATACTGTGCAAACATTTCAGCACTTTGATATACCGAAAGTCAACATGGCACTGCTGAAGGGACTGCAGCACCGCCCAAATTTCGAGTGAATCAAAGGCTTTCCCATAGTCCACATACGCTACGCAAAGTGGCAGTTTATACTCCTCTGTCTTCTATACAATCTGCCGCAGGGTGTGTATCTGGTCTATGGTACTAAAGCCTTTTCGGAAACCGGCTTGTTCGAGAGGCTGTAAGTCGTCAAGTCAACGCGCGAGACGATTCCTAATAACTCTCGAAAACAGCACGTAGACGCGGCTCAGAATGGAAATCGGTCTGTAGTTCTTCAAGAGAGTGTAGTCGCCTTTCTTGAAGAACAAGACCACCGCACTTCTGCTCCACGCCTACAGAGTAGTGCCACTATGGAGGACGGAATAAAAGAGCTTCTGAAGGACTTCAAGTACCGGTTTTCCACCCGCTTTCAAAAGTTCCGTTGCAATTCCATCCTCTTCTGGGGTCTTGTCGTTTTTAAGGTGCTGGAGAGCCATTCTAATCTCGCTCATACTGACGTCCGGGATATCTTCGGAATAGTATCGGATAAGACTCGCTCTTGGATTGTTACTCACACTTGCGTGTGGCTCAAACGATGACGTGTACAAGCTGCCCATAGAACCTCTCAATCTCACTCAGAGTCTCAGGTATCCCGGAAACGATGCTGCCACACTCGGTCTTCAGCTTTGACAGTTGGCTTTTTCTGGCAGATAGATCTCTGGCAAAGACTTTGGAGTCTTGGTTCCGCTCGATCGCTTCTTCAATACAAGCTGTATTGAAGTTGCGTAAGTCCCGCCGCATGCATTTGGAGATCTGTCTGTTCAGTTGCCTGTATGTTATCAAATCTGTTGAAGAATGTAGCTATAGAGTAGCTAGCTAGAATGTTGCCGCATGGACAGTTTCCACGAACTTGTCGTTCATATCGTTCACTTCATTTCAATATTCTTGGCACTGAAAACCGTTTAGTAACTCTAGCTGAAAGGTTTCGGGACTTTGGAACAGAACACGATGGGGATGGAGCGTTGACTTCATTATATGAGTCCTCTCCAACTTAACGTTGAGGTTCAGTGTCTCCTAACCATTCGGTGATCGCTACCAGTTTTTACCCTCGTGATCACGGATACATCACTGAACAGTTATCGTCTGGTCGTCATAACGAAGTCAATCCCATTTTTTGTCAAACTGTCGGGCCCGACCACGTCCACTTCATGTGGAGCCGCTTCTGAAAGAAAGAGTTCATCATAAAGAGTTCCTCTTTCTCCAACGAGTCGGCCCTTTGGGTTCCGGTGCCCTATTCCAAATTTCCCTATCTTCAACTTTCCGTTCTGTCTTGTGCCTATTTCTTCCACTTCCTCATCGGGATGTGCCGAGGTTGGTGCTTAGCCTTGTATGACCTTTTTCGAATACCGTTTGGTGATTCTGAGTATAAGGTATGAAACCCACGTCGATTAACAATCTTTACAACGTTGTTAACGAGAATTCTGCGAATCGATCTTCCCGCTGGTGTAGATATCATCTGCTATGCTGACTATACATTAGGATCACTTTCGAGAGGGCCAATGAGCTCGCCGAACTCGGGGTGGAAGTCGTCGTTGCCAAAATCCACGAGTTGTGATTAGAAATAGCGCCTCCGAAGACCGAAGCCCTATGGTTCCATAAATTACCAAGGAGCAGGGAACCACCGGACTCGTGTATCTGCGTGGGTAGGTCTGAAGTCAGAGTGGGGAGGTACATGAAGTACCTAGGCCTCCACCTGGACAGTCGCTGGAGCTTTGAAGAACATTTCGAGCGCCTAGTCCCCTGGATCGAAAGGGTAGCGGGTGCTATGCATAGACTGCTGCCCTATCTAGGGGGACCGACAGAGAAAGTACATCGCCTCTATGCCAGAGTTATACGATCCGTAGCTCTATATGGAGCGCCTATATGGGCAAAAAGGGTGGCCGTCCAACGCTGTAGAACTAAAATCTACAGTGTTCAGCGGAGGATGGCCATACGGATCGTACGAGGATACCGCACAATATCTTTTGAGGCGGCAACAATCCTGGCTCGCTTTCCACCACTAGATATACTGGCGGAAATGTACGCGAGGGTGTACGTCCGAATCCGTGCACTACGCCAGAGTGGTGGTAGTGAGCCAGAAGAGGCGCTCGAATCAATCAATTAAACTAAAGGAGCGACAAAACGCTCTGGCATCATGGCGCTCTCGACTCGAGGAGCGCTATGTACGCAGACGCGTTATTGAAGCAATCCTGCCGGTCTTCGAAGCCTGAATGCAGCGACGAGCAGGAAGACTCACCTACAGACTTACTCAGATAATTAACGGGCACGGGTGCTTCGGTGATTATCTGTGTAAGATTGGACGTGAGACAACGGCAAACTGCTTCCACCGTGGTGGACGAGACCAGGACTCCGCTTCACACACACTCGCAGTATGCCCAGCGTGGGAACGGGAACGGACGATCCTGGTAAACTGCATCGGACGGGACTTCTCCCTGCCAGCAGTTGTGTCGGCGATGCTGAGCGGGGATTTGGCGTGGAGGGCCGTAGCCACCTTCTGTGAATCTGAAAATGATTCAGGAGGAGGCTTCTGAGCGGGATCGGGAGCCCTACTCTTGAAAACGGTGTTCCTCTACCAGAAATGGGGCCTCCGGTGTTGCAGACGCTCGGGGCGGGGACCTCGAGCGCCTAGTTATGTAACCCCAGAGGAGGACGATGGCTCGGAAGTGGTCTCGAGATATCGTGGTAGCACTGCGAGGGTGCTGGGGGCAGAAAATACTGGCCCTGGGACGTGCTATTAATGTAGCAAAGCGATGGAGGGGCCCCGATTGCGTTCTGAACGGAGATCCCAGGACCCTTCTTTTACGCTGATGGTGACCACCGTGGGGTTTTAGCCGGTAGGAGTCCGGCATAACCTTTTGATGCGCCCGCAGCGGAAGGTATCCATGAGGATTTCCCCACGAAAAAAAAAGGTGGCAACCGAAACTCCAACAGAGATTTTGGCACCCCATGCCACGTCGTCACCATGGTCGCCACCGTAGCCAAGAATAGTGAAGCAGCCGGGTCTGGGGGTCGTCTCTTTGTAAATTTTTTCATAGAACGAGGAGGGGAGGTTTATTGCCACAGTTCCTACGCTAGGCGAGCGGCTTCGCAACCGCAGTTTTTTTATTGTTGTTTTGCTGTCATCAGAAAGATGCTGCTGCCATCTTCTGCCTCAGTTTCCCTCTGTTGCCTCATACGACACCCACGGGAAGATATGGGGTAGTCGGTATTGTTACGCGCCACTATACGGGAATTACTACGGTAAGTATTACGGTAGTTAATATTAGTTTAGTATTATTATGAAAGTTTGTTCCTTTAATTATCAATCAGTAAGGCGTAGTGTTGAACAAATACGGGAACTCTGTAATGACTTTGATATAGTAGCATTGCAGGAAACCTGGTTATTACCCAATGCTATTCCCTACTTAAACACTATACATGCCAAATTTTCTAGTCATAGTACATCAGCTGTGGACGTCACACTAGGAATGTTACGGGGTAGGCACCTATGGAGTGGTTGGGTTATTGTGGATATCGTCGATGTTTAATAAGGTATAGATTGTTGATTGTAACAATTTTAGTTTATGTGCAGTTATTTTTAAAATGGGTGGTGATAAATATTTGTTAGTATCTGAGTATATGCCTCTAAATAATTATGAAAATTTTACTGATTTAACGAATATTTTAAGTATTATAAAATCAATTAAATTTAGATAAGGATATTAATTATGTTTTTATTAGGTGATTTAAATGCAGATGTGAATACATTATTTGGTTTAGAGTTATTTACAATTTAACTTAGCCAAGTTTTTGGCTACCAAGAATGTTTCTATTGAGTAGTGTAATCATTTCATGTTTAATTTGGAATCAGTTCCAACTAATTTAAATTAGTGAATTCGACAATAGAGGCAATCTCTAGCAATAATAAGACTTTAATTAATTTAGAATGCAGCCCACAAATAAGTAATAAGAATTGTTTTCACCTGGTGCATTGAAATTAACAAGACATGGTGGGCAAACAATTGGAAGTTGAATTGTTTTTAAATAGTAACAACATACATATCCTTTGTATTACTAAACATTGGCTAAAAGATTTTAATTTAATGTTTAATTTCAGAAATCACCAGTCTATTTTGAGCGAGAGAATCACTCGTCTCCTGAACTCAAATCAGGTGAAGTCGAGCACTCAAAATGGATGTCGGGGCGGTGGTCGTGGAACCACCAAGGAACCACTCCTCATTGACGCGGTCATTTTCAAGGTGGTTAAACGCAACCGTCGGAACCTCTCCGCCGCCTGGATAGACTACAAAAAGGCATTCGACTCGGTGCCTCATACATGGCTTTAGAGGGTCCTCGAGCTGTACAAGGTTGAATGTACGGTTCGAGACTTCCTCGGGCAGTGTATGGGGCAGTGGAGTACGATTCTTTGTCTCTAAGGCCAGCGGATAACGGCTGGGGAGAAGGATAAGAAGGGGTATTTTCCAGGGCGATTGTTTGAGTCCAATGTAGTTCTGTCTCTCTTCGAACCCTCTCAGTACCTTAATGAAGGGCTCCGGGAGGAGATTTTAGCTTCGGAAAGGAGGTACAAAAGTGACCCAACTTTTCTATATAGATGATCCCAAGATATACTCCTCCAGTCGCTCCCATCTTACGGAATTGCTAAACATCACTTGTAATTTTAGCAATTATAATCCCACAGGATGCATTATCCGAGATCGTCGGTAATGAGGCTGTACTTGCCACAGAAACATGGTGAGCGCGGCTTTTTACGCGCGCTTACCGTGCATAATCGCGAAGTGTGCAGCCTCCGTAATTACTTTCTGACGAGAGCGGATGATCCATTCTATAGGGACGTTATTTTTTGTGATAAAGGACTTACCCCTCTATCCTTAGCCAACGAGCAATGGCAAGATCCGTCAGTACAGAGCACTTCCGACCGGGAGACCGTATGGAAGGAGAAGGAGCTCCACGGGAGGTACTACAAGGCTATAGATGAGTCTTTTGTCGACACAGTTGCCTCCCTCCACTGGCTACGTTTTGGTGACCTCTTCGGGGAAACCGAGGATTTTGTCTGTGCAATGCAGGGTCAGGTTATTAAGACCAACAACTATCGCAGATACATTCTAATGGATGGAACCGTCGACATTTGTCGAGCTTGTCGCCATCCCGGTGAATCACTTAGGCATGTCATCTTCGATTGTTCGGCGCTTTCTAACTCTGAGTTCTTGCATAGGCACAACCTAGTAGCCAGGATTTTACACCAGGAGCTCGCTCTGAAATACGGTCTCGTGGATCGGAAACTGCCTTATTATAAGTACATGCCGGAAGCCGTGCTCAAAAATGACCGCGCCAGGCTCTCCTGGGACCGGACCATCATCACAGACAGGACAATTCTTGCGAATAAGCCTCATATTGTGCTGATGGACCGGGCACAGCCAAGGATAATTTTGGTAGACATTACCGTTTCGTATGATGAGAACCTCGTGAAAACCGAAATTATACCTGTAGTCGTTTCTGCGAACGGGATAATACCACTCAGCCTCTCGGGTCATCTGAGGCGACTGGGACTCCGTGACGGACCGCTCCAAGCTCAACTGTAGAAGGCGGTGCTCCTCGATACCGCCCGCATCGTCCGCCGGTTTCTTTCCCTTTCCCCCTAACACTCGGCCGTTTGGTCTCCCCTGCCGAGGGCTTCCATCTGGTTGGGTTTTTATTTATTTATGTATTTTTATACTACTTATTTTATTTTGTTGATATTTATGTACGTTTATCATTTTCATTTACAATTATATATTTAAACAATCCAACCAGATGAGAAAACTTTATAGATAACCCAAATAATTATATTTCAGGCTTTTTTTACACCCATTTCAAACATCAATAAATAATAAAAACAAAATGAAAATATAATTTTAAGGATACAATAAGCAAAATAAATAAAAGACAATTCAACTGTAATCATGTGTTAATACTAAAAATCCTAAAATTGCCCCCAAAAGGGAGCTCGTACTATCTATTTACGGTTATTGTCGCGATGTACGGCACGCCAATATTTTAGTATGGGATTCTCTGGAAACTCGTAGCACACCCTGAGGATCTCGTGCTCGGAATCACGGATTCGGGAACAAAAAGCTGTAACCCGTGATCTAATAACCGCGAAGTAATCGGGAACCCGGCTTTGACAAACATGCTGGACGCACTGGAGTATTTAGGCAGTTTCATAAAAATGCGGAATGCATTATTATACTGCACTCTAATGCTGCTACGTGCATTTTTGGTACTGTCCAAATAAAGCTGACAAGTATAGAAGCATTGACAATATGCTCTAAACAGGGTCAGCCTTGCCTTGGGACGGCACCGTGCAAATTGGCGTGCGAACATATTACACCGAACAGCCAGAGCCCTCCTTATACGTTCTATATCGAGGTTATCACGCAAATCCGTAGTCAGGATATGCCCCAAGTACCTGAATAGACTCACTCTTGCAACAGCTTCACCATCCAAAAATGCTAACGGAATCCACTCCTGGCCTCTCTCCGAGCGAAACACCATCATCTACGTTTTTTACATTATACTTCAGGCCATGATCCTGCGCATGATGCTCGCATATGGCAAATAACTTTCAAAGTCACCTGATTGAGAGACTCACACAATGTCATCAGCATAGCTGAGATTATTCAGACAAATTGTACCGATGTGACAACCAATTTTTGTACTTCTAAGTTCCAATCAGGCCGTTTATGTATAAGCTAAACAGATCCTGAGAGGTCAGCCCACTTTGACGTACGCCACACTCTAATAAATAATCACTAGAGATGGTGTCGCCCCATTTCACAAATTTTGTCTGGTTCACGTACCAGTATCTCAACAGATTCACAGTCTTTCTGGGTACATTTGATTCTATTAGTTTTTGCCATAGTCGCTGATAGTTAACTAGAACAAAGGCACGACTAAGGTCTAAAAGACAAGCATACACAGGTGTAACTCTATTTATGTAGTAGTTAACTGTCGATTTAAGACTGAAGACTGTAAAGCCAGTTGAAAGTCCGGAACGAAAACCAAACTGCGTGTCGTCAATCCTAATGTTGTTGCTTATACTCCGGTGTAATAGTTTTTCCAAAATTTTACCTATAATAGTCACTAAAGAAATCGGCCGGTAGTTTTTAAGACTAGAAACATCATCGGATTTATTTTTAGGGATTGGAAACACCAGCGTTTGCATGAGATTTTTCGGTAAATATCCAGAATTGACACAAAACGTAAATAATTCAGACAAAATGCTATAAATGTCCAAACCTGCAAATAAAATATGTTCTAAACTCAATCCATCAAAACCTGGGGCTTTACCCACCCCTTTTCATTTTTTGAACCACTTTTTCTACAACGTCCGTTGTGAATAACGAGGTAGCTTCCTCAGTACTTTTAATATCTACGGGCATAGCAGCATATTGCTGTACATTTCTAGTTGGCAAGGGATCATCTTTGAATGCTAAAAATCTGAAATACAAAATGTTTTTAAATGGGGAAGAACTGAGCCCTGTTGAATCCTTTGTTTTTCTTGGCATCACTCCCGATGTGAAGCTTCAGTTGGGTCCCCATATATCCAAACTAGCATGCAGACTAAGCTCTGCAGCTTATGCTGTAAAAAGATTAGAGATATCACTAGTGTCGAGACAGCTACATTAGTTTATTTCAATTATTTCCATAGCATAATGTCTTATGGGATTTTGCCATGGGGAAATGCGGCTGATTTAGAAACTATTTTTGTGTTGCAGAAGAGGGCCATAAGAGCAACCTTAAACCGAGAGAGACTCTTAGAGAAAAATTTAAAGGAATAAATATATTAACTTTGGCCTCTCAGTATATTTACGAAAATTTAATGTATGTGCACAAAAAAAAGGTAGTTTTAGTAAAAAAAGTGATATACATTATGTAAACAATAGGAACAAACACAAGCTAGTGATACCAGTCCCGGGACTCCACACAGTCAGTAATTCATTCTTGGGGCAATGTATATGCTATTACAACAAAGTCCCGGAAAGTGTACAGGTTCTCTCTATTACCAAGTTTATGTTTTATTAAGCTGAAACTGTATTATAAGGGTTATTATAGTAAAATATACAAGGTCTCTCTATTTCCAAGTTTAAATATTTAACTAAACAAAACCTCCATAAAAATAGATATTATAATATAAATGAATACATCATAGTTGATAATAGCCCCTGGGATTGAGGTGGTAGCTTCCAAGCTGTTTCTAAAATAAATTATGTAAATAGTTTGTAATCATTTATATTGTAAATTTTATTTAAAAAAAAGTCCCGCTGGGTTATTTGCTGTTTCTTTCCAGGACAGATGATTTTTTCGAACCAGCGGTAATGTAAATATTATTATATTTTTATTCTTGTCTAGACTTAGACATTGACAATTGAAAAACGACTTAGTACTCCTTTACTGCCTAGAAGTCTATCAGAGTACGTTCGTTATTTCTGTCACCACAATGATAGTGCTTGCACTATTATTCCATCTAAGGGATTAAGAGAGCCAGAGTAATTACAGGCTATGAGGCAAACTATTTAGATAAATTATATCGAATCAAATCAAATCAAATAATTTATTTGTGATATATATATCGTCAAAGGTGAAAACGTATCTGTAACGGCTGTCTATGTTTGAAAAGGGGTACATGCTTGCATGGTCTAAAGCAGCATTTTATCATCATGTTTGGACTGTGAATTCGTTTACTTCAGTTTCATAAAAAAACGACGAGAAAATATTTGTTTACATTGATACAGCCATGTTACAAAATCAGTGATTATATTTTATATCAAGTTCGTATAAAAAATGCAAATTCTTAAAAATGACAAGACAAACATTACGACTATTTCACTTCGAGGTCAAACGATGACGAGGATCGTTACTTAGCCCGTATGGGGCGAAAACAAAATGTTCAATATCTTGCTAAAACAGCAAAAATAATTTTACCTTACCCTCAGATAATATTTTATTTGTTATTTATTTTAAGTTATAATAACATACAGATTTACGTTATTATACGCAACCTGAGGGTGTTTTAGTTAATTATGTTTTGAAAAGAATTTACAAAGAGTTTTTTAAATACGCAGTATTCTAAACGGCAAACGGAAATAAAATAAAAATCTGGTTTCTATTGTAAAAACAAAAATTTACATTGTACAAAAATTAAATTAGGAAAATTATTTCAATGTTCCCATACGAAACGGAAATTTCATAGGTTTTAGAGAACTATTTATGAGAACAACGCAATGTTTCAGGTACTAATTGACAAGTGTCAATCAGTTTTCGTTAGTAGAAAAACGGTGCTGCCCATCTCATATTTGTTTTCCTTTGTAGCCTCTTACGACACCTACGGGGCGATAATGTGTGGTGGATAATAATGTGTAGTGGATATTTTTACACCCCACTATACGTTGAGCTGATTAATTAAATAATGTTGATTTTTAAAATTAAAACCATATGCTTGCCAATCAGTATGCCATCAAAAACATAACTTGTAAAAAAAACCAAGTCTCGCAACTCAGATCTTCTACCGTAAAAAGTTGTGAGATTCATGTAATACATCTGTAATGCATCTCATTTCTTTTTGTAGATAGTTATATCTAGGTACCTATCTAAACCTATTATTCCATTTATCATCATCGTCATCATTCCAGCCCTTCACAAGTCCACTGCTGAACATAGGCCTCCCCCAAGGAATGCCACAAAGCACGGTCCTGAGCCACCTGCATCCATCGACGTCCTGCTCATTCCATCTAGTGGGGGGTCGCCATACACTTCGCCTACCGGTACGAGGCTGCCACTAGAGAACCTTTTTTCCCCATCGGTTATCGGTTCTTCGAGCTCGAGTCGGTTACTCTGGTTCTACTGCGGATATCCTCATTTCTAAGTTTACCACGCAGAGACACCCCGAGCATAGCTCTCTCCATAGCTCGCTGAGCGACCTTGAACTTCCTCATACGGCCAGCAGAGAAGGACCACGTCTCAGATCCGTAAGTCATCACTGGCAACACGCACTGGTTGTATAATTTCGTTTTTAGGTTTTGAGGTATGTCTAACGAGAGGATGTGTCGTAGTTTCCCGAACGCTGCCCAGCCGAGTTGAATCCGTCAATTGACCTCTCGGTCGAAGTTGGACTTACCTAGTCGGACTATTTTGCCCGGGTAAACATACTCATCAACAACTTCGAGCTTAGTGCTCCCAACAACTACCGGCATAGGTGTGACATGGACGTTAAACATGATTTTTGTTTTGTCCATGTTCATCTTAAGACCTATCCGTTGGTAGACACTATTGACGTCATTGAGCATAGTGCTTATGTCCTCCAGCGATTCTGCCATAAGAAATATATCGTCGGCAAATCGAAGGTGAGTGATGTACTCGCCATTGATATTAATACCGTATCCTTTTCAGTCCAGTAGCTTGAAGACGTCTTCCAATGCAGCGGTGAAAAATTTCGGGGATATAACGTCACCCTGTCTTACACCTCTCTCCAGTTTTATAGGTTTCGTACTCTGATTCTGTACTCGGATAGCCATCGTAGCTCTACTGTACAAACACTTCAGCACCTCGATATACCGACAGTCAATTTGGCACCGCCGAAGAGACTGCAGCACCGCCCAAATTTCAACGGAATAAAAGGCTTTCTCATAGTCCATATACACAAGGAAAAGTGGCAGATTATACTCATCTGTCTTCTGTACGATCTACCGCAGTGTATGTATGTGGTTCAAGGTACTAAATCCTTTTCGGAAACCGGCTTGTTCGGGAGGCTGGAAGTCGTCAAGTCTGCGTTCGAGACGATTCGTAACGACTCTCGAAAACAGCACCTATACGCGGTTTAGAAGGGACATCGGTATGTAGTTCTTCAATACAGCGTTGTCGCCTTTCCTGAAGAAAAAGACCACAGCACTTCTGCTCCACGCCTCCGGAGTAGAGCCACAATGGAGGACGGAATTGAAGAGCTTCTGAAGGAGTTCAAGTACCGGTTTTCCACTCGCTTTCAAAAGCTCCGCTGTAATGCCGACCTCGTCCGGGGACTTGCCGTTTTTAAGGTGCTGCAGAGCTATTCTAATCTCGATCAGACTGACGTCCGGGATATCTTCGGAATAGTGTCGAATAAGACTCACTCTTGGATTGTTACTCACACTTGCGTGTGGCTCCAACGATGACGTGTACAGCTGCCCATAGAACTTCTCAATCTTACTCAAAATCTCAGGTGTCCCGCAAACGGTGCTGCCACACTCGGTCTTCAGCTTCGACAGTTGGCTCTTTCTGTCAGGCAGATCTCTCGCAAAGACTTTTGAGCCTTGGTTAATACAAGCTGTATTGAAGTTGCGCAAGTCCCGCCGCATGCATTTGGAGATCTGTCTGTTCAGTTGCCTGTATGCTGTCAAATCTGTTGAAGAATGTAGCTTCATCTCCCGTCTAACATCCATGAGATTAAGAGTGTGATCGGAAAAATTTTTGTGTTCTTCTGCGGCGAGCTATATATGTATAATATTATTCCATTATATTATACAATAATAGGTACACTGATTCATTCACTGCAAATGTAACTTTGTAATCCTATATATTTATATAGGGTTACAATGTGTTACAAAGTGCAATTTTTGATATAGTAAATAACATCAACAGTAGATCACCAAATTGTCACTATAAGCTTGGTTCTTTATTTTACTGATTTGCCAAAAATGATATTAAATTGTTTCGAAACTTATATCAAAGCTGGCGCTAGCTCAACCGTAATTTGAGACGAGCCCGCTACCACTGTAGCCTTAAATTCATTATTATCGGTAAAGATCTGTGTAGGATGTATATATATACGCCATGAATATTGCATGCCATTTGAGATTCAGTACTTCTACGTTAGAACTTTTAATCAAAAATAACATGAAATTTTAAAAACCCATGTTTATAAATATGGTGATAGTGAGGAAAAGAAACTAAACGCAAAGACACAAATGAAAACTGATTTTGAAAATGGTCTAACATGCCGTGCCAAATATAAATTGTATTAGAATTGAGAATTCCAAGTCAAAACATAGCTATTACAATTAAAAATAACCAGTTAAACAAAACGCAAGTTTCCTGTTACTTTCAAGTTTCACCATTAAATATAAAAGTTGCGTAAGTCAGGGATAAAAACTTTTTTTCTTGTGAATAATTCAATTAGAAGGGTATGAAAGCAACTTCAGAAATATTGATAAAGTTTTAAGCGGATCACTTTCGCATAAAGTATTTCTGTTATTTTTATGCTGGAACATTGCTCAATAAGGTCACCAAAGTTTAGCCGTCCCTTTATTACTCAATTTGTACTCAAAAGGTGATCTCATTTAAAGTTGAAATGTTATTTTAAAATAACATTTCAACTTTAAAATATTAAATAATATTTTTTATGAAATATGAATTCAAGTATCATACAAGACGAGATTATAAATTACTAATTTTTAAGTTCTCTTCTTTACCTTTCTCTTCTTAAAAGTAGGGGAAAGTAAAGACTAATATTTTATTCAGAGACCATCCCGTTGAAAGCAATCTGACATAATTGTCACAACTAACAGGTGGATTAGTGAACGCAATATGAGACGTGTTGCACCTTTAGTGACACTGTCCATTGACGGTTTGAATACTTTAAGTTTAGCATAAATGAGAAGGTTTTACTGAAATTATATTTGAATCCATGAAATCGTTTTGACATTTTCCGATGCCGGGACGAAACTAGGTGATGGATCACCTTGACCTGCCACCACAGGGTAAAAATAATTTGTATAATTAAAAAAAATGCACATATCTTCCCGTGGGTGTCGTAAGAGGTGACAGTGAGAAGCAGGCAGGAGATGGGCAACATAATCTTCCTATTAATAGCTATTTCCATGGCGACCTCGCTTTACCTGGCTGCGGTGGCAACTATGGTAACGGCGGGGAAGGGGGTGCTAAGAATCTCCGGTGGAGGTTCAGTTGTCACCTAAGATGAATCGATCTGAAAACTTCTAGTCATTCCATGGTCAGTCAGCCTCGTCAGTGCTCACGTTCGCCAAGCGTGGCAATTATTGCAATATTGGCCCAAGAATAAAGTTACGAAGAGAAGGCCCCCAGTCCACGGCGGCCCCGCTGTTCCTGGGTACGGTGATAACCATTGTAATGGTGGGATAAGAGGTGCTAAGAATCTCCGGTGTAGGTTCGGTTGCTAACTAAGATGACTCAACCTGGCAATATGTAACGTACGCACCCTGAGGACAAACGAGGATATCCTGGAGCTGGAAGAAGAGATAGACAAGTTGCGCTGGGATATTATAGGATTTTTTGTGGTCCGATGAGAGGGGGAGGATACGGTAATCCTCGAATCCGGCTACTTGCTCTATCACCTGGAGGGTGACTATCTATCTCAAGCAGTTGTCAGATTTATCGTCCCCAAGTCTCTTGCTAATAACTTAGTAAACATTGTCATTGTGTCACCGAGTGTTGTGTACCTTGTACTCAGAATCAACAAACTGTATTTGTTGGCGGTCATATAGGTTTAGGCACCAACCTCGGCACATCCTGATGAGGAGGTGGGGGAAATATATCAGGATATCTCTAAAGCCTCCAAAACTTACTATACGGTGTTAATGGGAGACTTCAACGCAAAACTAGGCACAAGAGCTGAAACTGAGCTGAAGGTAGGGAAATTCAGAAGAACACAAATACTCTTCGAACACACTATTAGTCTCATGGTTGTTAGACTAGAGATGAGCTGCAGTCTTCAGCACATTTGAAAGATACAGGCAACTGAACAGAGAGATCTCCAAATGCATGCGGCGGGACTTACGCAACTTTAATACTGCTGTTATTAAAGAAGCGATCGAGCGGAACCAGGGCTCCAAAGTCTTTGCCAGAGATATGTCTGCCAGAATGAGCCAACTGTCAAAGCTTAAGACCGAGTGTGGCAGCATCGTTTCCGAGACACCTGATATTTTGAGTGAGATTGAGAGGTTCTATGGGCAGCTGTACACATCACCGTTGGAGCCACACGCAAGTGTTAGTAACAATCCAAGAGCAAATCTTATCCGACATAATTCCAATGATATCTCAGACGTGATTCTGAGCGAGATTGAAAAGGCTCTTCAGCACCTTAAAAACGGGAAGGCCCCAGGTGTGGATGAAATTACAACGGAGCTTCTGAATAGTGGTGAAAAACCGGTACTTGAAGTACTTCAGAATTATTTTATTTCCGTCCTTCATGGTGGCACTACACCAGAAGCGTGGAGCAGAAGTGCGGTGGTCTTGTTCTTTGTACAGAAGACCGAAGAGTACAATCTGCCACATTGCCTTCCATATAAGGACTATGAGAAAGCCTTTGATTCCGTCAAAGTTTGGGCACTGCTACAATCCCTTCAGCGATGCCAAGTAGACTGTCGGTGTATCGAAGTGCTGAAGTGTTAGTGCAGTAGGGCTTTGATCAATACGAACGAATATCAACTTTTGACGGGAAAAAATCTAATATATATGACGGCACGTGCACCATTGCACGTACGGCGGCGTCGGTGTAGCTAGACAGAATTATTGTAAATAACACGTGCTCCGCATACCTGCACAATTACACCTGCGGGTGCGGCCGTTTAGCTTGTATAAAACGGACGGAGCTGCCGCCGTTAGGACAGTCTTGGTTCTGACGTGGAACGGTGCGCTTGTCGTATTCCGTTACTAGTTTATCCTCGACTCGTTGGATAATTAATTCGTGTAAACGAATTAATTATTATTCCTAAGTACAAAATCAGTCTTTGTACTATAATCACTATAGTTCCTACATCAGAAGTTGGATAAAGTCCCCATTATTGCCCACATATAATCTTCGAATAGTATGAGGATTATAACATTTGTGAAAGACTATAATGCATTCTGCATTGATGATTCTGTTTTTATGTTAAATACCGTAATGAAATTTGCTGTCCTACTTACGATATTGTCGTATAATTGAAGTGTAGAGAAAAGATAAAGTGAAATTATTTAAGCAAAATTTTTTTTAATTTGTTCAATTTGTATTAAAATTACCCGCAATTATTTTCATTATTTCTTCACGTACCTAAATATGTTAACAAATGTCAAAAGAAATGTTGGAGGCTTTCTAATTAACTTGTTCAAGTTTTGTTGTAATTTGATAGTTCACGCGAAACATGATTATCATTTGCTATATTTTGAAGTTCAAAACGTTTAAGGGTTGTACTACAATAAAGGATTAACTTGAACACGCTATGGATTGAAAATAATAAGTGACATTTTTGTGTTCTAATGTGTTGATCAGTGTTGCAGTTTGCTCCGAATATTGTGTCGTTGACAAGATTGGGGTTTGATGTCGAGTGATTCGTAGAAGTCTCTACAACAATGATCAATGAGGAAGACGTTGTGATGGCTAATCGAACATGGTCAGGTACGGCCGAGCACTGGTTAGATTGAGCCTACACCGCTACAGTCGGTTACTTTTCGGCTGATCTTACGGCAGGGCAATTCAAGCGGCCGCCGAACAAATGGTGCTTTGGCGCTGTAAATGGTCCGCTTTCGAAGATTTTGCGCAGTTGCCTCCTTCGTTTCGAAATATGTTGTGGTATCTGTCTCTACACATAGTTTCCATTTTTTTTGCAATGTTTTCAAATGTCATACAGTTGCCGTTTCTTAAGAGAATATGTGATGAATTTTGAAAGCTCGGAATTCCATGGTTCTCAATACATTTATCTCGATTTCTTTTCATTTTGTAAAGCAGTGCGACGATTCACTAGCGCTAGTACGGCGCGACGGCTTGCTGGCGCGAATGTGGCACGAACGCAGCAGAACGAAAAACTGTAGTGCGTTTGCCTGGAGGTAGCCATATCGGCGTGTTCCAGACTTAAATTGAGTCTGGGATGGTCGACCGTTGTAATATTTAACAAGAGTTAATATCTGTTAGCAGGTGGTGATAACTGATAGACCGTATGCTGTTCACTGTCAACCGCACGAGGACGTGCGACAGTCAGAGGTAGTCGTGTCTGTGCATCTAGAAAATACTAGAGACGTTGCAAAACTCCAGCGAAGTAATTATTCTAGTGCAGGAAAGGAACACGAAGTTGCAGGGAGGCTGGTCTGTGCTGCACTGGGATATGTGTCGTGTTGCTGTTGGTTCACATACTTAGGTGTTATCGTGTCACTACGCCCTTCACGATACACTTTTGTGTGATTGTGACGGGGACATGTTTGCGGTATGGTTGGTCTGTAACTGCTCTATACTGAATTGAAAAAAAAAGAGAGTAAGAAAAAAATGCGGTTCTTACTATCATTGCAGGGCGTTTGCCGGTCCAATGATATAGCTACAGGGAATAGTGATTCCGGACTAGCATAAATAGTACTGAAAAAAGAATAGTTCTTACTATCATTGCAGCGCTTTTTGCCGGTCCAGTGATATAGCTATAGGGAATAGTGATTCCGGAATAGCGAAAACAGTAATTGAAAAAAAAAGAGAAAATAGAAAAAGCTACAGACTAATCATTCCGATCTAACATAAATATGATTAAAGTTTTGTAGGGCTTACTGCAGGAACAAAACTGACTGTCACCCGAGTCTGAAGGGTCAATATAGACCGGACCAGACGCTGTTTTGTCAGGAGAATCGAACGATGTTTTTCTGTCTACAGATAACTAAGATTGTGATGGAGTGCGTGCGAGGACGCACGCATGTCAGTATGGCGGTGACGGCACGTGCACCATTGCACGTGCGGTGGCGTCGGTGTAGCTTGACAGAACTCTTGTAAATAACACGTGCTCCGCACACCGTTTATAACGTGGTAGAGCCATGTTTCAGCTATATTAGTAGTATAGTTGTAGCAGGCATGGGTCGACTCGACTAAGGAAGGACCACGCTCTCACAGAAAACCAGCGTAAAATAGCAGCTTAACGCTGCTGTGTTTCGTATGGTTCTTTATTGAGGATAGATGTAGATGTCTATGGGTCACAGTAACCACTTACGATCAGGTGGACTGTGTGCTAGTTTGTCACCCTATCCTATAAAAAAAAACCTGCACCATTGCACCTGCGGTGGCGCCCGTTTAGCTTGTATAAAACGGACGAAGTTGCCGCCGTTAGGACAGTCTTGGCTCTGACGTGCCACGGTGCGCTTGTCGTATTTCGTTACTAGTTTATCCTCGACTCGTAGGATAATTAATTCGTGTAAACGAATTAATTATTATTCCTAACTACATAATCAGTCTCTGTACTATACCCACTATACTTCCTACATATACAAACTAATGTTTGTTTGTTCGTATTTTATACGCTGCCTTAAACTTAATCAAATTACGCTAAAACGTTGTCAAATCATTGCTTGAATTTGCGCGAAGCTTATAGGCATAGTACAGTTAACTTACTGTAGTTGGAGGGTGTATTGTACCGACAAAATTATTTGAAAGTTATTTATTATTCAACTTCAATTCCTAATTAAACAATATAACTCTTCCAAATTTAAATCGATATTTTCACATTTATTTCTCAACGTGCTGGGTATCAGCTAACTTGTTTACATTTGTTTTTAAATACATTATGTATACATAAAACACCGTCCTAGTTTATAAACATGTAAAGAACTTACAAAGCATGATAACATGTATTCAGCCATCAAAGAAGTAAAAGATGTGTTTACATACAATTCACAATAGTATACACAGTATGACAAACATAAGCAGCTTATTTACATGAATTACTAAATATTCATGTAAATAAGCTGCGTGATTTCGCCCTACACTTCGACTACTGCTATGAGGCTGCCACTCGAGAATCTTTTCTGCCGACTTCCAAAAAGGAGACGGTACTCAATTCGACGCGTATGTTTTTTTATGTGTGTTACCTCATAACTTTTTACTGCGTGAACCAATTTCGATGATTCTTTTTTAAATGAAAGCTGATAGTTCTCGTTTGTTCCATATGAATTGAAAAATTGAATTTGATCAAGGTCAGACCAATGGTTATTGAGTTATTCTTAAATAACTTATATTGATGTCGCTTATATTGAAGTCGGCTGTACAAAATTTTTAATTTTAAATTATTCCCCATCGGTTGTCGGTTCTTAACACAGAGTCCGTAGCTCGCTCAGCGACCATGAGCTTTCTCGTAATGTCTGCAGTGTCCACGTCTCAGATCCATAAGTCATCACTGGCAACACGCACTGGCTGTACACTCTCGTTTTCAAGTTTTGAGTACTTAGCTCTCGTTTTCAAGTTTTAAGTACCTTACGAGAATATGTGTCGTAATATCCCGAACGCTGCCTAGACGAGTTGATTGAATTCTCGGTCGAAGTTGGACTTACCTAGTCGCACTATTTGTCTCATGTAAACATACTCGTCAACAACTTCGAGCTAAGTGCTCCCAACAAGTACCGGCATAGGTGTGACATGGACATTAAACATTATCATTTTTTTGTCCATGTTCATCTTAAGGCTTTTGGGAAACACTATTGAGGACATTGAGCATAATGCTTAGGTCCTCCAGCGATTCTACCATAAGGACTATATCGTCGGCAAATCGAAGGTGAGTGATGTACACGTCATTGATGTTGCTACCGTATCCTTTCCAGTCCAGAAGCTTGAAAACGTCTTTTAATGCAGCGGTGAAGAGTTTCGGGGATATAACTTCACCCTGTCTTACACCTCTGTGCAATTGGATTGGTTTCGTACTCTGGTTCTGTACTCGGATAGCCATCGTAGCCCTACTGTACAAGCACTTCAACACTTCGATATACCGATAGTCAGCTTGGCACCGCTGAAGGGACTGCAGCACCGCCCAAATTTCGACGGAATCAAAAGCTTTCTCATATTCCACATACGCCTGGGTACATATGTGGTCTATATGTGGTGTGGCTAAAGCCCTTTCGGGAACCGGCTTGTTCGGGAGGCTGGAAGTCGTCAAATTTGCGTGCGAGACGATTCGTAATGACTCTCGAAAACAGCACGTATACGCGGCTCAGAAGGGAAATCAGTCTGTAGTTCTTCAATACAGCGTTGTCGCCTTTCTTGAAGAACAAGACCACCGCACTTCTGCTCCACGCCTCCGGAGTAGTGCAACCATGGAAGACGGAATTTAAGAGCTTCTGAAGGACTTCAAGTACTGGTTTTCCACCCGCTTTTAAAAGCTCCGCTGTAATTCCGTCCTCGCCCGGGGACTTGCCGTTTTTAAGGTGCTGAAGAGCCATTCTAATCTCGCTCAGATTGACGTCCGGGATATCTTCGGAATAGTGTCGGATAAGACTCGCTCTTTTGAATCGTTACTCACACTTGCGTGTTGCTCTAACGATGATGTGTACAGCTGTCCATAGAACCTCAAAATCTCAATCTCACTCAAAATCTCAGGTGTCCCAGAAATGACGCTGCCACACTCGATCTTAAGCTTCGAAATTAGGCTCTTTCAGGCAGACAGATCTCTAGCAAAGTCTTTGGAGCCCTGGTTCCGCTCGATCGCTTCTTTAATACGAGCAGTATTAAAGTTGCGTAAGTCCCGCCGCATGCATTTGGAGATCTTTCTGTTCAGTTGCCTGTATGCTGTCAAATCTACTGAAGACTGCAGCTTCATATATCGTCTCTCAAGCCATGAGATTAAGAGTCTGATCGGAGAGTTTTTGTGTTCTTCTGCAGCGGGTCTTGCAAAACTTAGCTCCGACCGCATGGACAGTTTCCACGAGCTTGTCATTCATATCGTCGACTGCATCGCAATCTTCTAGGCACTGAAAACGGTTTTGTAGCTCGAGCTGAAAGGTTTCGGGACTTTGGATTAGAGCACGAGGGGGACGGAGCGTTGACTTTATTAGACGAGACCTCTCCAACTTAACGTTTAGGTTCAGTGTGCCTCTAGCCATTCGGTGATCTCTACTAGTTTTCACCATCGCGATCACGGAGACATCACTGAACAGATGTCGTCTGGTCGTCTGAATGAATGAAGTCAATCCCATTTTTTGTGAAACCGTCGGCGCTCGACGAGGTCCACTTTCTGTGGGGCCGCTTCTGGAAGAAAGAGTTTATCATAAAGAGTTCCTCTTTTTCCATGAAGTCGGCCAGCTGCTGGCCCCTTAGGTTCCGCTGATCTATTCCAAATTTCCCAACTTTCAGCTCACCGTTCTCTCTTGTGCCTAGTTTTGCATTGAAGTCTCCCATTAACACTATATATTGGGTTTTGAATGCATGGCTCTAGAGATATCCTCATACATTTCCTCTACCTCCTCATCGGGGTGTGCCGAGGTTGGTGCATAAACCTGTATGACCTTCAGCGAATACCGTTTGGTGGTTCTGAGTATAAGGTACGCAACCCTCGTCGACACACTCCCAATCTTTACAACGTTGTTAACGAGAGACTTGTGGACGATAAATTCGACACCTCCTTGGGACAGACGGTCGCCCTCCCGGTGATAGAACAAGTTACCGGATTCAAGGATTACTGTGTCCTTCACCTCTCTTCGGACCTCGGATTATCCTATAATATGCCAGAGTAACTCGTCTATCCCTTCTTCCAGCTCCACGATCTTCTCGTCAGACTTTAGGGTGCGTGCGTTGTATGTTGCCAGGTCGAGTCGTCTAAGGTGGCAACGGAACCTTCACCGGAGATTTTTGCACCCCCTGCCCCGCCGTTACCATGGTTGCCACCGTAGCCAGGAATAGCGCGGCCCCCGGGGAATGGGAGCCGTCTCTTTGTTACTCCCAAAATTTTGTACAACCGACTTCAATATAAATTATATGGATAACTCAAAAACTACTCATCTGACCTTGATAAAATTTATACGAGACCACATTAAAAGCACTACATTTCAAATAAAGAAAGAATTGTCAAAATAGGTTAAACTAGAAAAAAAATTATGAGGTTACACATATAAAAAATAGAAAAAATTTTTGGTAAATCCTAATTTGCTTAACTTAAGCACTCATTTTATACGTAAAATTTTTATGAATTTAAATACTCACAAATTTTCACTAATTACCTTATTACTATACTTACAATTTTCCGATAATTTTATATTAAACGTTAATAGAAAATGTTTGGAAAATTCCAAATTGCACAACTTAAAATGCTCATATGATCGTGACCCAACATTAAAAAAATGAAGATTCTACTTCTTTTCGTCATAGAGTTCCAGTAGGAGTCACCAAAGTACACCTTCAAGTCACTCCCATCAAGACCGTAGGTAATGTGTCATAATAACTATCAAAACGAGCCCAAATTTGGCATATACTCTTATTATCGTCGAGGAGATCTAGTAGCAGTCACCGAAATATATTGCAGGTTACTCTGTCAAGTCCGAAGGTAAGTTCTTATCATAATTAACAAAACGATCCCAAATTTGGCACAATTATTACTACCCTTCGAGGATTTCCAGTAGCATTCACCGAAGTACACCCTCAGGTCACTCCGTCACGTCTCATCATAATTAACCCCAAACTCGACATACCTATTACTACTCTCGGAAAATTTCCAATAGCATTCACCGAAGTACACCTTCAGGTCACTCCGACAAGTCTGGAGGTAAGGTCTCATTATAACTAACAAACCAAGCCCAAACTCGGCACACCTCTTTGTTAGTACTCTTCGAGGAGTTCACCATGAAAATTATTCTATTCTATTCTATTCTATTCTATTCTATTCTAATAGCATTTACCCTATACTTTTCGGTGGAGTTGTAATGACATCAAAATAATGTAAGCAAGAAAATGGTCCCACGGGCGTGTAAAATTGAACAGGCTCCAACGGACGTGTAAAATTCAGCTTATGCGGCAATCTCTTCTCCGCGTGTGAACTGTATGTGTGAACATTATATTTTTCCTATTTTCTGACAATATACGTTGGACTGTCTTACGTGAAACATGTGTTTCATTTTAAGCTCCTAAATACCCACATAATTAAACACCGAAGCAGGTCTTGTCATAACTAACAAAACAAAACGAGCTTAAACTTGACACATATAGTTCTACTCGTCGAGCAGTTCCCGTACCAGATACACAGATATATATATATACTAAAAGCAACTAAAACCATTTTTGTTTGAAAACAGCAATTAGCTCTTTCCGAAAATGTATTTTTTATATAATTTATATGAACAAAATGATTGTTAGATACGCTTTCATGTGACAAAACGTTGGAATCTTAATTTCTAGGTCCTAGTAGAATATACATACGCACTTCACGCTTAGGGTATGCGAAATAAGAAAAAAACAATACAGTCGAGTTGAGTACCTCCTCCTTTTTGAAATCGGTTAGGAGAGGTCGGTTGGTAGAGGAAGTAATCAAACATAAATTGAACAAGGAGAAACAGACACAGAACAGGCCATACAAATACTTGTTCCATGCGTGATTCAGTCCCGCACTGTTCGTATTGTTAAAAGCAACCAAGCGATCAATTAAATTTTTGAAGAGCTTTTGACGTAAGTCTATTACAGTTTTAGTCAGCGCTAGTAAACAAAACGATATTTTAAAAATTGCTTTATATTTTATTAATATTTCAAATTTGGTAGTTTTTCTTTCGTTAAAGGAAGAATTCATTAATTTAGAATTTGTTCAGTGTCAAAATGTTGTTAAGCTTTTTTTGTAAATATCTTAAGAGCATCATATTGTCCTGAATAAAGTTAGTGTTTTGTTTCTTCTTGTTCATTTTTATCAACGCGTAAAAGATGTGTACCGCTCCTATGTAAAATAGACTAGTATAAATCATAGTAGATATCAGACCTCTCGTAACTTAATTGCTAATCCCAGTCGCCTGTCTGGGTATATTACTCGTGGGGTAAACAAGTTTTAACACCGCCATCTATCGGAAGTTATGGGATATTTCTGGTATTTCCCATAGCCGCCTCTTAAGATACCCACGAGGGGGAATAGAGTAATGGGTTTTCTTATGCCGCTACCACTTCGCATAATTACACTGGCAAATGTTCCCCGTATGTGGCCTATGCCTAGCAGGATACTTTTAATACGCTGTAATGATGACGGTGAATTGTAGTTTTTTAATTATATGAATGGTGAGTACATCACTCCCCTTTGATTGGCCAACGATAATAGTCATTACGACCGAATCACTAAAAGACCTCAGCACTATACTAAGTAACCTCATTACAGCCATTACTACTACACGGATACAATGGAATAAAATAGTTTTTATTGAATATAGATATCTGAAGATGAATCCATAACGAGACAAAGGTCATACACACGTCACATTTATGCTGATAGTTGTTGAGAGCACTACACTCGAAGTCGTTGACGACGATTATCTAAGACAAAGCGTAACTAGGAATAGAGTAGAATATTCTTTTCTATTTCAAATAGATATTATTACATAATACTTATTGAAAGTATTTTTTATTTACCACTGGTTCGTAAAATATCTGTGTTCTTGGAAGAACCAGGAGAAAACGCAGCGGGATAATTTTTGTAAAATTTTACAAAAATTTTGTGTAATTATTTACAATCATAATTATTAAATTTTGAGATAAAATTTCCCCCTATAGCCCGCTTTTGCACAACAAATATAGTGTCGTTGCCTTATCGCAATATTCTTAAAGATATAACTTTATAAAACCAACTATCTAATTAATCAATCTAGCTATTTCAACATTGGTTAGACTTCTAATATTTCATACAACATAAACTGCAAAACTAAGTTTGCTTGTTAATTTTGATATATGAGGTACCCATTGGAGCTTTGCGTCAAATTTAATTGTAAAAAAAAAAACAGTACAAAAATTGTGGTGCAGTTGCGGCGAAAGTTAATTCATCAAATTTACTTCTGTCGCAACTACACCACAATGTTTACCACAAAAAATTTATTTATTTATTTATAACTTGAGATTTGTATCTTTCGAACTCAATGCGATAGTGTCCTCTATTTCATTATAAACTAAGTTTTACACTAATAATATTAAAAGTTATGTAGCGAAGATTAAAGTTTGTTTGCCTTTTATGCAAATTAGTCGTCAATTTTATATAATCTACGGCTCGACCGGGGAAGGACCACGCTCTCACAGAAAACCAGCGTAAAATAGCAGCTTAACGCTGCTGTGTTTCGTATGGTGAGTGTAGAGAACGGGATACCCTTTTTACTGGCAAAGAGGCATTCCATCTTAGTCCTCACGGGTGAAGACGCATCTGCATCTTGAGTCTTTATTGAGGATAGATGTTCCTTTTTAATACATACCAAAAAAAAATATGGAAAACCAATAGATAATAAGAAATAATAGGAAAGCATACGTTCCATTTACAAAATCCAGCCCCCCCCCCCCCCCCCCGGAACAAAAGGAAGCTATTTAATTGATCCCAAATTAATCAAGAAAATAAACAAACAAACTATTTGCACTAGCAGTAGCAAGTTAGTAGAGAATGTTCAAGCTCTTACAGCAAATCAACATTGTTCTTACATTTCTGACACATTATTACAATAAGTAGTTAGTACATATTAATAAAATAGTTAGATAATAAAGTACAAATACAAGAAGCAGTAATTATTCTTGCTTTTCATACTAAGTAGTCAATAGACTTAGTAACATAATCAACAATGTCACTTAATAAAGCAACCTAGCATAAAATAAAGGACTAGATGTTTAGGTGTTCTGAAACAAACTTATTTAACATCTATATTCGTATATAAACGCATACACTTTCATAAACCGAACTAATAAATTAAAAAATAGTAATTTGAATAAAAAATGGATGATTCAAACAAACAATACACACTGGGGTAAGTAGTTTGTCCTTTGTCACACAGAATTACTATAAATTACAATAGAGAGAAAAAAAAAGAAAAAGTGGTGCTTCACATGTGGTCCCATATAAATTTGATCAAGGTCTCACTAATACCTATTGAGTTACTGTTAATAATTTATATTGAAGTCGGTTGTAAAAAAAAATAATTATTAATTATAAATTTTACCACTAGTTTCATTTAAAAATTAAACTTTCATGATGTATTCACACTTGCGTGTTTTTCTCTGCATAAAACTCTTTTGTTATCTCTTTGTCTGTTTATATAAAAAATGTTGCTTCGTTGATTAAATAAACTTTGCTTGAATATATACATATCTTAAGAAAATATTGACATACTCTTTGGAAATCATGATGTGTTTTTCCTATACCGTATTGAAGTGTTTATTTAATTAACGTTTTTCTTTGTTTATAAAATTGATGTTCTGCAAGTTACAGCACTAAACAAAAAATTATATGTCTTTTTCTTCTTCTCCTTTTAAAGCACCTGCAGAATAGTTATCATAAAAACTCCTAAATTATTTATTAATAAAAATATAAATTATTATGTATAATTAGTTGAGATATTTACAATATTTATTTTTATTTATTATTTTCTGAGCTCATTTTATAGTTGTATAATATTGTGTTATTTTATGAATACTTATATTATTGCTCAAAATGCTTCTAGCGCTACATTCATCTGTATTTCTGTAGCGAAACAGTCTGCGTTTGCAACCTAAACAGATTAGCAATCAGATGCAAAGGAAATTTGCAACATAATAATGATACATATCGCAGTAGTTCAATTTTGCAACAAACCATTCATCCTTGTTTTAGCTAACAGCTTTATGTAAAATTGCTACACTTTGTGCTACACGTTGAGGTAGAAAAATGGGATTTTAACAAATTACCGTGATAGAGCCACGCTGCGGCAATATTATAGTTGTAGTACGAGTGGGTCGGCTCAACCGGGATAGGACTACGCTCTCGAAGAATATCAGCGTAATGCTGTTGTGTTTCGTATTGTGACTGTAGAGGATCGTAGTCCTCAGGGGAGACTATGTATCTGTATTTTAATTCTTAATCAATTACAAATATAGATTTCTATGGGACACAGCAACCAATTACCATCAGGTGGACTGTGTGCTCATTTGCCACCATATTTAAAAAAAAATGTGTTATATCAACATCTTTATCTTCATCATTACAGCTCTTCATAAGTCCACTACTGAACTGACGCCTCTGCCAAGTAATACCTCAAAACACGGTCCTGACTTCCCACATGGCTCTCCATCTAGTGGGGGTCGCCCTATCACTTTGCTTATCTGTTAGAAATCTTCTCGAGACTGCTACTCGAGAAGATTTCTACTCTATCGTTTGTAACTGTTGAAAGAAATTTTAATGATTAATTTTTAAAATATCAATAGTGAGAGTGAATGTTCATCATATCTAGCTTACGCAATTTATCATTACAATTCAGCATAGCGCATTTACAATTCGACCATACCGTAGTGTATACCGGTTTCATCGGTTTACACGCACATTTAGTATGATGAAAATCATTACTTGATAAAACTGACGTAGATTATGTATATAATAAAACAGCAAAAAACAGAATCACTACGAACAAGATAACGGATTGAATGACTTTGATTGAGTGGATCATTCGTAGGAGTAGTCGAACTTTTTAGCGACTGAAAAACAACTCCATCGTAGGGAAATAGAGAGTGATGTGTCGCATCTGTGCACGTGGAATTTATACGAGCTTTTTAAAATATCTTCTCCTTAACATATCACGACGGCCTTTTACAACCATGCTCACTTACACATCAGGATGGCGGTTAGTATCGCAAAGTTCATTCTGAGAAGAAACATCATAATTAATATAAGATGTTCCTGACATACTAAGTTTTTCTTTATATTGCATGCCTAAAGCGCGAAGCGCGTAGGTTTGTTTTACTAGGATATAAAAATTAAGATTAAAACGATTTGTTGCATGAAATCGTATTTAACGATCACATTGTACACATATAAATGATATGAAAATACGTGGTAGAGCCAAGCTGCAGCTATATTAGTAGTATAGTTGTAGCGTGAATGGGTTGATTTGACCGGGGAAGGACCACGCTTTCACAGAATACCAGCGTAAAATAGCAGCCTAACACTGCTGTGTTTCGTATGGTGAGTGTAGAGAACCGGAGACCCTTTTTACTGGAAATGAGGCATTCCATCTTAATTCTCACGAGTGACAACGCATCTGCATTTTGATTTATAATAGAGGATAGATGTAGATATCTATGGGCCGCAGCAACCACTTACCATCAAGTGGACTGTGTGCTCGTTTCCTTGCTTACGTGTAGTATCAGTGACTTATGTAACATAATTTTAAATAATAAAGTGGACGTGTGCTTTGCTACGGAGGCAAAACATCTTATGAGATTTTATAATGGGGAAATGCGATTATTTTTGTTTTGCAGAAGAGGGCCATTAGAGCTATTTGTAACCTAAAACAGAGAGTATCTTTTAGAGCAAAATCCAAAAAAAATGTATTAACTTTGGCCTCTCAATATATTTACGTAAACTTCATGTATGTTCACAAAAGTAAAGTCACTTTTAATAAAAAAAGTGATATACACTCTGTAAACACCACGAACAAACACAAGCTAGTGATACTAGTTTCTCTCAAGTCTTTAACACTGAATCCTAACAATTTTATTTCATCATCATCACTATAGCTTATCACAAGTCTACTGCTGGACATTTGCAAGTCTACTCCACAAATCAACTGAACATAAACATCTACTAAAAATTGCCACAAAACTAACTCCATTAAACGACTAGCTAGCCCAGCGGATCAGTGCGCTAAAGTAACAATTTACCGGCCGTAGTGCTCGAAAGCGCATTGGGAAGCAAAGTTCTCGAGTGACAGCTGCGTTCTGGCTAGCGCAGTGTAGAGCGACCTCCACTAGTTGGAGAAACAACTTGATGAAAGATGCTATTTCTAATCGACTTCACAAAAGAGGAGGTACTCAATTCGACTGTAGTTTTTTAATGTGTGTTCCCTCTGAATATTTTTTCTTGCTGTACCAATTTTGATGATTCTTTTTTTTTAATAGATAAATGGTACTTCCCATGTGGTCCCAGTGGTGTGATCAAGATCTGACTGAGATGTGAGTAGTTTTTGAGTTATCCTTAATAAGGCTTATTTAATTGACTTCGACTACATTGGTGATGTTCTGATTTTATTTTTTATATTGAATTGGGTTGTACAATTTTTTATTTATTTTACCACTTGTATTTTAAGCGTTTTATTTTGTACCCTAATTGTTACCATTATCGTTACAACCTAATAAAGTCTACTACTGAACACAGGCCTCATATATTGCCTCATAGGGATAAACGCCATAGTTACCACGCTTGGTAAGCGGGTTGGTGACAGCAGTTTTTTTTATTTTTAGTCATTATTATGACGACCCTGCTGCTCCTCTCCTGATTTGATTCCCTCTGTCACCTCTTACGACACCTACGGGATGATATGGGGTAGTGGATATTTACCGTGTAGTGGCGATACAAGAATATATTTTGTTACTTTGTGTTATAAATCGGTATTTGTCGCAATGTAGCATGTTTGATTTGTAACTTACATTAGTAAATTCACTGTTGAACGTAGCCAGTAGTAGTAGTAAAATAAGTAATTTCTTCATGGCCCAATGTGGCTTTACGACAAAGTTCCAGAAAATATGCAGGACCTATCAATCTTTCAAAAAGTTAAATATTTTTACAAAGCAAATTTTGTAATAATAATTAATTTTTTTTTAAATATTATACTACTAAAGAGTACATGATTTATAAAAACCCCTGGAGATGAGGTGATCGCTACCATGCTGTTTCTATAAGTTTTCATACATAATTGCATAAAATATTATATTATGAATTAATATTTTAAAAGTCCCGCTGGGTTTCTTGCTCGTTCTTCTCAGGACAGTGTTTTATTCAAATCAGTGGTAAAGCTTAAATGACTATCAATAAGTATTTTGTATTTCCATATTGAATAAAAATTATTTACGCTGTTCTATAATAAAATTACAACATTTTAGTAAATTTTCAGAGACGGCAAAGTAATATAAACTTTTTGTTCAAATTTGATCCCCTTGCAACTTTATCGAAATACCAGAAATCAACCTTACTGTTTATAAAGGTTTCGGTAAAATAAATTATTCAATGGCAGAGTTCGTTTTGAGTCTTTACTTTGCCTTTCGAAATCTTTTACAATTCAATGGCTGCCATATATCAATACCATTAGCGTTTTCTGAAAAAACTTTTATTCGTATTTTTACAAATAAATAAAGTTAAAATATCCTGCAAAGAGGGCTCTGTACATATTATTAAGTATCTAACACAATCGCAATCTCAATACCGGACCATCTTGCTTTCTAATTAAATATTAACTGGAAATAACTATGAAATTTGAGAGAAAAACCAAATTCATGTTTATAAGTAAAATAATTTTTATTATCACTTCATAGGCGTTTACAAAAACGCCTTACTTAACTGTCATTATTGCATTAAGTTATGTAGATACCCCTAAGCAATGCAAGTTCCGTTGTCTTCTACCTTTTTACCAGACTGTGCGACGCAAAGAAGAGTAATGTGTATATCAGCCTATATAATATGTATGTTTATTCTTTGTTGTGCTCTAGAGACCAAACGCATGGGCTGATTTTGATGATTCTTACATCAATCGATTTGTCTTAATCTTGCTTCTTATTCTTAATAACTGGCTTTACGGCTATGGGTTCTGGCCCTTCTGAGCCTGAAGTTACAATGTATAATTATTCTCCATAGTACACTGCTTCACAATATGTTAATGCGTCACATTGTGTAGCCCTTGCGAGATTTTGACGGCAACTTGAGCCAGCAGACAGCTGACAGTTGGCAATGGTATCTTAAGGTGCCTAAGCAGACAGTCACACAGTTATCTTGAGAATCACATCCTCATCAGAGCACTTGCTTCACTGTTTCCACTAATAGTTCACATGCGTAGACATTTAGTACACAAAATCGCACCACTTTTACATATCAAAATCTACTTGAATCCATTATTTAAACAATAATACAGGAGCAGCAATCCGTCGTCGGTCAAGTTCCCGCCAAAACTCTCTTAATCTTGCGAGTGTCTATAAATACAGAATAATCTAAATTCAATATGGCGACAATCGGACGCCATATTTTGAGAAAAGAAAAAATGAAAGTTTTGAATAGGTCTTTCATAATCATCTTTATGTTTCTGTAATCATTTTTCATTTTAAGAGCTATTTTATATTTATAATAAATTAAAGTTGGTTTGCAATCATTACCATTTAAATTTTTAAAACTTATAATCTTACCGACTCTTAAGGTCTTATTAACGGTAAAAATAACTATTCACTTTTCACGTTAACTGTTTTACGCAGTCGGGTTTTTTAATTAAGGTTTTTACAATTAAGATTTTTCTAGCTTCTACAATAAACAAGCGAGACTCTCAGGTTGCGCAGATTATATAGTTTATTGATTTCTTTGCGGTTAACAAAGAATGTAAATTTACTTTAAAACATCGTGTACACTACATACATTGTCAGCAGCAAGTGCGATGTACTAACAAAGGTAAGGCGGTGAAAGGTGTGTATAATTCCAGATTACTCTCCATGAGCAAATTAAAAACATGTCACGTCCAAGTTTTTCCAACGCTTGACGTGTCGGAAAAACTTACGTCAACTCGATGAAAACTTTGTGGGAGGAATAAAAAGATTAAAGAAGTACTTTATTACGACTTTCTCACAAAAGCTGTGCCGAATATTGCGAAGTGTCAGTTATTATTTTGGATTTCATTTTATCTTTAAATGACTACCACGTTGGTCTAGTGGTTGTAGTAGTGCGACTGCTGATCCGGGTTCGAATCTCGGGTCGGGTCGAAAAAAATTAGTTTTTGAACTTTTCCATCAAGTAATTCGCAGTAGCTGCCTGGAGTCAGGAAGTTGGCGCTGTCTCACCACCGTGCCTCGGAAAACACGTAAAGTCGTAGATCCTGCTTCTGATCTCTCTCCGGTCGTGTGGGTTTACCGTGCCATCGGACTATGAGAGCGAGGGACTAGAGAGTGCTCCTGTGCTTGCGCATACACTTGGGCACAATAATCCTGTCCTGCGCCGATGGCTAGTCTCAGTTAATGATGGCCGCCGTGACAGAAATTTGGTCTGCAGGACATTATGGTAAGATATAAATTAATAGATTCTGGCGTTATTTTTTTGAACAAAAATTAGACATTTTTTAGGTTTTTGTCACTTCTACGATATATGCGAATTGCCACTTGCCACTTCAGTTTAGTGGAGTCTGCGCTTAGGCAACCGAATTGTGGTTAGATGGAGTAATGATTTGGGCAAGGTGACTGTTAGCAACTAAATGCGTGAAGCCGTAGATCGGGCTGAATCACGCTTAGGTAGAGACCTATGTCCAGCAGTGGACCGTCACAGGATGCGAAGATCATGATGATGATGAAGGTTCATGTGCCAGAATATAATGATAGGCATCACTTAATTCTCTACACTTAGATTTCTATAAACGAGGTTAAACAAACCATTTTATTTTTCGCACGAATTATTTCGTAACATGATAAGTATATAAAATACAATATTGGTTTCTACTATTAACATTAATCTGCCGAGCAATAAGACGATAGTAAAGCTTTTTTACCTATGCTTTTTCAAAACTTGAATAATTTGTGTAATATAAAATCGAGAAATCATTTTCAGTGTCTAAAATATTGGGTCAATATGAGTAAAGATGTGGCCGTAGAAGTTGTTAATGCTATATTGCAATACACATAATTTGCTTAAAGCAGTGGATATCGGAGCTGCAAGAAAATTGACAAGGAGTAATAATAAATTTTTATAGTTATAAAATGTGTATTTGGACGTACATGCAATATTTATATTTGTTTTGTTAACTACGAAATGTATCGCAAACTTTTGAAGATAACGTAATAAGTCAAATACGTCAGTGTATTTTATAAATCTATCAACTATAAAAATCGCAGCGTACGCCAAAAAATGAAACTTTATTGATAATTTTTTAATGAAATGGAATCAAAAACTATAACTAATTACTATCTAGTTTCAAAGTTATGCCTAGAGTTAGACCTCTTAACTAAACGCGCAAGAATGACAAATTTCAATTAATTCCAAAAGTCTTTTTTTTTTACCATTATTTTCTTTTTTTATTTTGAACATACATGAATAAAATTATGATCGCATAGTAATTGAATAATACAAACCATGTTTACCTATTATGTTATTTAAAAGTTTTAGTATTAAATGTAATTCCAAAACTAATTTATTTTTTCTGAATTTGCCATATTACCTTTTACCTTAAATTTATATAGTAAGCTTTTGGTATAAATGTTTGTTGTCCTAAATAAATAAAATATTGCCTTACCTCCTCACATACACACTTAGGTATTCTCCTGTATCGTGGATGTATTTAACGTACATAAATTGTACACGGGCAACGATCTAGACATGAAATAACTTATTCATAAGTAAATAAAATTATACTGACATCTAGATTTAACAAATATATACAAGAACAGTAAGCTAAACAATATTCAAGATACATAAAAATATTTTTAATGACTCCAAACTATGATAATCCTGTATCTTGGGGTCTGAGATTCAATTCATTCTCTACTATATACTCGTATAAAAGACCACTGCTGAACACAGGTCATCCCATAAATTGCTTCATATGGGAGATTCTTCCATAGTTGCCACTTTTGGCATGGGGGTTGGCAGCCACAGTTTTTTTAACTATTTTCGGTTGTTATCAAGAAGGTCACACCCACATGATGATAAGGGGTTGTGGATATTGACAACACATCAACATTTTGCTTCTTAATCGAGGGGAGATGTAGATGTTTATAGGCCACAGCATCCACTTCTCATCAAGTGAATTGTGCGCTCGTGTGTTCGCTTATTCTATAAAAAAAGGTTCAAGGCCCACGGCCCTGCAGCGTTAGTAGCAGTTAAATTAATCATTAAGCAATGCACTTAGTAACGCACTACACTAATATATCAAAATATATTAACAATAAGTTTTCCACAAATATTACTGCTTCTTAGCGTGTATCCGTAATACAGCTGTAGCTTGACTCTGACACACAAGCATTGGCTGATCCCTGAATTTTGATAGACCTTGCTATTTTGAAAGATGGAGATGTTAGTGGAAATGGCATATTGTCATAACTTCTATCTTGGAGTCATAGACCAGATTCGCTGCAGAAGTGAGGATGGCTAGTGCTTCTGAGTGCTTGTTTTTCCTGGTCCCATGGAATTTGCGTATCGGACACGGAGGCGGCCGTTATGGTAGTAAAGTTTGAGACCAAGGATGAATGCGTGCCATGTATTCTGATTGGACTTACCTGAGACGGACATGGAGAAGGAGTATTCCTCTCTCGAGAAGAGGCCGCCATGGGGTCGCCGGCGCTGGTGTGGGCGCTGTGAGAAATTTTTCCGTGGCACTGCCAGTATGCGACGGAGTCGGAACACCATGGGGATTTAGTCAGTGCGAGTCCGACATAACCCGTCCTTACCCCCCGCGAAGCGGGTATGCGTAAGGCATTTCTCCAAGTAAAAAAGGTGTCTATAGGCCACATAATTTAATTACCATTAGTGGGATGAAGTGATGATCTGGTAAGAAGTGGAGAGAGTCACTGGATGCAGGTGAAAAGACCTATTTTCAGCGGGGTAAAGGGCTTTAATGATGATCTTAACATTTACAAAATACCTATATGATTAAAATAAAGAAGTATAATTAAAATTAAGTAACTGAATAATATTCTACAAATCCTGAAATAAAATTTCCCTTGTAATTGATATTGTAAAAGATAATAAACAATAGAATTAAATTGGGATTCCAACCTTCATTACCTGCAACGAATGATGTTAATGAAATGGGGACCGAAGATAAGAGGTTAATTAACGCTTTAATACCGTCTGATGTTTTAGGACGAAATAATTATTCGTTCTGTTATAAGGTTGTAACATTCTTTAGAAAGTTCATTGCTCTGTACTATCATTACATGAAAGAATATTATTAAAAGGAAATATTTGCCAGGTTTGTGAGAAAACATGCATGCCTCAGAAATTAAAAATATTTCAACGTCATGTGAAGTCTGCCGATAGTTCCTACGCTACACCAGTAGCGCGGCGAACTCTTTCTGACCTAAAATCTTCCGAAATTCATCATTGTCATCATTATTACAGCCTATAAAGGCTTACTACTAAACATAGGTCTCCCCAAAGATTGCTTAATTGGGGGGGATACTTGCCATACTTGCCACACTTTGCAGGTGAGTTGGAGTTTTTTTATATTATCCAAGTAAAGCTAGACACAACTTTTCTAGTCTTACCTAGTGTAAGCCACATTATTTTATTTTATTATTCGAATCTTAGCTAACTTACACATTTTTGCAAAGTAACGCCTGATTCTTATTATTAATAAACAGCTTATTTAATTTTTTTTGAAAATATTAATTATTAATTTATTCAACCTGTGAAGATATCGCGTAACATACATACAAAAATATAGTAATTTTGAGGAACTTTCCTCGTAGTGTCGGGTAAGAATACTCACTTCCCGTGGTTGTCGTAAGAGGTGACAGAGAGGGAAACTGAGGCAGAGGATGGGAAACAGCATCTTTCTGATAACAGCAAAACGACAATAAAAAAACTGCGGTTGGCAACTATAGCAATATACCCCCCATGAGTAATGACATTAATAAACGGCCCCCAGTCCCCGGCGGTCCCACTATTCTCTCACTATTCGGTGGCGACCATGGTAACGGCGGGGCAGGGGGTGCTAAGAATCTCCGGTGGAGGTTCGGTTGCCACCTACGATGACTCGAGCTGGCAACTTATAACGCACGCACCCTGAGGACTGACGAGAAGATCCTGGAGCTGGAAAAAGAGGTCCAAAGAGAGGGAGAGGACATGGTAATCCTCGAATCCGGCAAGTTGTTCTATCACCGGGAGGGTGACCATCTGTCCCAAGGAGGTGTCGGATTTATCGTCCACAAGTCTGTCGTTAACAACGTTGTAAAGTTTGGGCGTGTCTCGACGAGGGTTGCGTATCTGATACTCAGAATCACCAAACGGTATTCGCTGAATGTAATACAGGTTTACACATCAACCTCGGCACACCCCGATGAGGAGGTGGAGAAAATGTATGAGGATATCTCTATAGCCATGCATTCCTCCAAAACCCACTGTTTAGGCCCAAACATGATCATTTGAAACGCCAACCAATAGCGTTTGACTGAATGAATCGCCCGATCGTGTGAGGTGACGCGCGCGTCGCCGGGGGTAGGGCAGCGGTATGCGGCTTTCCGGCATTCGGAGCTCGTGGGCGAGACCAGCAGCTTCAGAGCAGCGGCGCGTTCGATTAACGTATTTTGTGATAACCGCTGTAGCGGTTTCGCGCGACCAGTTTTGGGTTTGTGGTCTAGATTTTAAGTATTTGTGCGCGTTCAATTCGCTAATGAATTTGTGGTTTCGTGAAGACCGCCTCGGATTAGTTTGTCTAAGTTGTACGTTCGTGACAAGAGGCTTGTATTGAATTTGAGCGATTTGAGTAATTTCGTTGCAATTGTACCGTCGCGTTAAAAGCCTTTTGTGTGTTGATTCTGTAGTTAGTTTGCGTGTCAGCTAGGTGGATTTTGAATTCTTAATGCGGGCGTAGAATTTAATATCGAACGAAGGAATTTAGTTTGTTGTTTGTAACGCTGAACTTTGTGACTCGCGTCGCCCCCCCCCCCCCCCTCAGCGTGTTGAGAGGGATTTCACAGCCACTCAGCGGTCAGCTAGACCCTTCTCACCCCCGTCAGCTGAGTGGCCGTGACTGGGGTACCACCGTCCCCCCCTTGATAAAGGCAGCCCCAGCTAGGTAGATGCCGCCCTAGCTCCCACCACGGTAAAGGGTAGTAGTATAGTCGAAGCGCTGGTCTCCTGCGATTTCTGGAAGCAGAGTTATTGGCATTCAAACATTTATTTGGACATTTCGGCAGCCATCTTGGAAATCAAAAATAGGCCATAGCTGCCAAACTAGGAGTCGTAGAAGACTGGGGTTTGGACCATAGACGTCGGCAAGTAGTGCCGGAACATAAAATCCAGCTTTCAGGAAATTTCAGCACCCAAAAATTAAAGTCCTGAAAGCTACACCATATTATAGCCCTGGTCGAGCCCATCAAAACGAGCCCGGTCTCGGAGCTGTAGGCCTATCCGTTCAGGAGTTACAGCGCATTAACCGAAATTTTGTCGGCCATCTTGTTTTAAAACCATAATTTGAAAGCGCTGTAACTTGGGAACCTTTTGGGCTGGGTATACCGAGTTTGGGTTCCTTGAATAGGGCTCGAGGAGCGCCTTTAGCTGATGTTTAGAAATAGACTCTACGTAGAGCCAATAATTTGTTAGCCTGTAAGTCTCTTCTTTATGAATATTTTTTAGAAATTTTTAAAGTTTCTAGACATATATCTTCTAGAAATTTTGTTTTTATTAGATATTTAATTACAATGTACATATTATAGAGTAAGACAAATATAGACGTCTACATAGAGTACAGTATATTAACATATATATATTAACGAACTTTATTGAAGAGTTATTATATTATTGGATTAAGACTGACCTAATCTTATAGAGTAAGCTAAGACAAAAGAGACGACTCTTGGTAGAGCTAAAATACTTAAAATTTTTACCTTTTATTTATTATTATTATAAGAATACAATTTATAGACTGACTCTAGGTAGAGTCATATAAAAACTACTAAATAAAAATTAAACATTAAAAACTATTTTAACATATACATTGTGTGTAAATAAGAGTGGCATAGTACCTAAACGAAGGTAGAGTTACGACTCTACATAGAGAAAAATCTTGACCGAAAAGGTTTCGGGATCTTTATGGTCCCTTAAACAAAGATAAAATATGAAAGTCTTGTAACTCTAACAAAGTTTTTAAATAAATTTATAACATACAAATTTTAAAACTTAAAAATTTGACAAATATTAACTGTTTTTAATGTTATTTATTATTCGTTGTACTTTATAACTTATACAAACCTACTTTATTTATCTTATTTTAAACAAGTGTGTTAATATTATTTGTATTATTACAAATATAATAGTGGAAATTCTTTTTTAAACTGCTATTGTTCATATTGAATTGCTGTATTTTATTTTATTTTATTTTACTGTCTTATTGGGCGCATACATATTATTTATTATTTTAAAATATTTAAAACTTTTTAAAACTACTGGCTCTTTCAAATAAGACAAAATGTTTAAAACACCTCCACAAAATAAGACTACAGAAATATTGGAGAACTCTATAAAAACAACTCAAGAAACTGAGTCGTCAGCGGGGAGAGCGAAGGAAGGAACATCCCAAGTAAGAAAAAGTGTCGGTGAGCTTGAGTCACGGCTTAGTGCAGCTCCTAAGACTAAGATAAACACTCAACCCATTAAACACAAATCTCAAAATAAACCCTCCCCTGCATCTGGCAGTAAAGAAAACCAAGTTGACCCAGAAACGACTACATATCAGAATAAGGCACAGGAGGCGAAAGCGTATCTGGTTAAAATAAAACTTTTGTTAAATTGCTCACGAAACCTTAAGACGGAATTAAAAGACAAAATTATTGAAGCTCTTGACAAATTATACAGGTTGACGAAAGAAGTGGGAGTAGGAAAAGAAATGACTATAATAAATGAATGTATCGCCGCAGAGAAAAAGACAAACATAGAACACGACCTTGTAAAGAAAATAGAAGAACATAGTAAGCTGCTCACGGAGTGGAAAATAGAGACCCAAAGATTAAGTGAAGAGATTAAATGCCACAGAGAAAAGATAACCACTTATGCTAGTGTGACAGCAAGTGTTACCAGGAGTCAACACCTGGAACTTGTCCCGCCCAACCTAAAAAACAACATTCCAGCTCCAATGCATTCAATTATAGTTTCATCGGACCATAAAAAAGACACAAGTGGGGAAGTAATTAATAAAATTAGAGTTGCAGTAGATGCAAAACAGAGTGGTTTAAGAGTTGGAAAAGTGAGAAAGGCCAAAGACCAGAAGGTGATCGTGGGATGTGGAACAAGAGAGGAAATAGAGAAAGTAGCAAACCGTCTGAAAGCAGGTCATACAGGGCTTTCAGTCGAAGAAGCCAAGAATAAAGACCCACTGGTCATTTTAAGGGACGTGCTGCAGATTAATACCGATGAGGATATAATAACCGCTATTAAAAACCAAAATAAGAACCTATTGGAGTCATTAAAAAGCAATGAGGTGCGATTAGCAGTACGTTACCGGAAAAGGACCAGAAACCCGCATACCAACCACGTGATCCTACAGGTATCTCCATTACTATGGCAACGTCTGACAGAGGTCGGGCGTGTACACGTTGACTTGCAGCGCGTAGTGGTGGCAGATCAGTCACCACTGGTGCAATGTTCTAGGTGTCTAGCATATGGGCACGGCAAAAGGCATTGCAAGGAGGCAGAAGACCAATGTTCCCACTGTGGAGGCCCACACGTTAAAACGGAGTGTACAGCGTATACTGCTGGTAAAACGCCTTCTTGCACCAACTGCCTTAGAGCAAAGTTGGATCGGGCAGACCACAACGCGTTTGACAGTGAGTGTCCGGTACGTAGAAAGTGGGATGCTATAGCAAGGTCAAGTGTGGCATACTGCTAAAGTTGTGTCTAAGAATAGGGGCAAGGAGCAAATAAGACAAGTTAGATCAGAGAACAAACCCATCTTCTTCGTGCAAGCAAATCTTCAGATAAATCTCCGGGCTGTGAAAGATGACTTCTCGGCAGATGTCGGCCGTAAAACCGTCCATTGCGGGTACCTTTTTTGGGTTGAAGCTGATTGTAGCATGCCTTAGCTCCGCAAGAGTAAATGGTGGATCATAAGAGTCATCTTGCGTCCCCGCATTTATCTTTTCTGCTAGTCCTCTTATACGCCGATGGTCTGCGTTATCAGCTTCAACCTCATCCTTCGGGTAGAATGTCTCGGCCAAACATCTCGCCGATTCGGCATTATTTAGGGCTACTCCATCTTTTGTAAGTGGCAGATCTTCATGCCGCTTAGCAGTTCTGCCGATAACTCGGTATATGCCTTCCCACAACCCTTCTCTATCCTGTCTAGCACAGAACTCTTTCCAGCTTTTTATCTGAGCCTTTTTTGCTTCACATTCATAATTTTCTTTTGCTTTTAGGTACTCTGCTATGACAGCTGCTCTTCGAACTGGGGCTGCACATCTAATGCGTCGTTTTTTGGTGGTGACGTCCTTTTTTAGTATGACAAGTTCGTCACTCCACCATGGAAAGTTAAGTTTGGTAATGTTTTTCTTTTTTGGAATTATAGTTTCACAAGTTTCTTTAATTACTTCCAAATAATTTTCAATTAAATATTTGCAACCAACGAACTGATGATTGAGGCTAGCAAAAGTGGGATGAGTATCGCTCTAATCCAAGAACCATATGTAGGGGGAGTGGGGAATATGAAAAACTACCGAGGTGCTCGTATATATCAATGCAACCAAAGAGTATCAGGAGTGGTGAAGACGGCAATTGCCGTCTTCAACAATAACATCAACGTCACTCAATATCCTGCCCTCACCACAAACAATTTCACGGTGGTTAAAATCGGGATAAGTGCCTGGGAGATGGGAGTGATATCCCTGTATCTCGAACCGGACTTACCCATTGAACCTTATATGGCCCACTTAAAACTAATACTCACCAAAATAGGAAAAATCGACGTACTTATAGGTGGGGACGGAAATGCGTGGAGTCCATGGTGGGGTAGTGTAAGAGAAGATGGACGAGGGGAAGTCCTAGCGGGTACTCTGAATGAGCTCAACCTCCACGTATTAAATGAAGGAGATACTCCTACATTTGATACGGTAAGAGGAGGAAAGACATATAAGAGTCATGTCGACATTACAGCATGTTCAGAAAATTTGCTGCAGATGGTGGAAGACTGGAAGGTCGACATTGGCATGACAAGTTCAGATCATAACACCATAATATTCAAAATAAATTCAATAAAGACATCTGGAGTAATAATACAAAGAACAACAAGAATATACAATAGCAAAAAAGTTAATTGGAGCCAGTTTCATAAGAAACTGGCTCAATTATTAGCAGATAAAAATGTCAATACAATAGAAATTATAAAAATAAATAACACATGCAATTTAGAAAGTTTAATTGAAAATTATTTGGAAGAAGAGCAGCTGTCATAGCAGAGTACCTAAAAGCAAAAGAAAATTATGAATGTGAAGCAAAAAAGGCTCAGATAAAAAGCTGGAAAGAGTTCTGTGCTAGACAGGATAGAGAAGGGTTGTGGGAAGGCATATACCGAGTTATCGGCAGAACTGCTAAGCCGCATGAAGATCTGCCACTTACAAAAGATGGAGTAGCCCTAAATAATGCCGAATCGGCGAGATGTTTGGCCGAGACATTCTACCCGAAGGATGAGGTTGAAGCTGATAACGCAGACCATCGGCGTATAAGAGGACTAGCAGAAAAGATAAATGCGGGGACGCAAGATGACTCTTATGATCCACCATTTACTCTTGCGGAGCTAAGGCATGCTACAATCAGCTTCAACCCAAAAAAGGCACCCAGTATGGACGGTTTTACGGCCGACATCTGCCGAGAAGTCATCTTTCACAGCCCGGAGATTTATCTGAGCCTTGCTAACAAATGTTTGGAGTTAGGACACTTCCCCACCAAATGGAAGGAGGCAGTAGTGGTTGTTCTGCGGAAACCTGAAAAGGATGACTATACGCACCCCAAAGCCTACAGACCAATACGCTTACTACCTGTGTTAGGGAAAATCCTGGAGAAAATGATCATCAAACGGATTAGATACCATATCCAACCTGGTTGTAGTACACTAGTCGCCAATACGGTTTTACCCCACAAAGGAGCACCGAAGACTCCCTCTATGATATGATGAAATATATACAATTTCAATTGCACAATAAAAATATCATAGTGATAATATCTCTTGACATAGAGGGAGCCTTCGATAGCGCCTGGTGGCCAGCTATAAGATGCCGATTGGCTGAGGAAAAGTGCCCCAGTAACATAAGAACATTGATAGATAGTTATCTCCGGGATAGGAAAGTGAGAATAAGGTATGCAGGTGTGGAACAAACACAGGAAACCACCAAGGGGTGCGTACAGGGTCCGATAGGAGGACCGGTCCTATGGAATCTCCTTCTAGACCCTCTGCTTAGAGAAATGGAAGGGAGAAGCGATCGGTGTCAAGCGTTCGCCGATGACATCGTCCTACTGTTTGCGGGGGACACGGCCCTTGATATCCAAAGACGTGCGGATGCTGCTTTGGAACATGTTATGGGGTGGGGAATTCGTAATAAACTTAAATTTGCGCCACATAAGACCCAGGCAATGGTAATAACCAATAAACTAAAATACGATTCCCCACGTCTAAGCATGGGCGGTATGGTGGTGCGTATGTCGGAGGAGATCAAGGTGCTTGGTCTCACCGTAGACAGAAAATTAACGTTCAAAACACATGTGAGGAATGTGTGCAAGAAGGCCACATCTCTCTACACACAGCTATCGAGAGCGGCAAAGATCAGCTGGGGCCTTCAACCCGAAATTATTAGGACGATGTACACGGCGGTCGTTGAGCCGGTGATATTGTACGCAGCGAGCGCGTGGGCGCCAGCCGCTAAAAAGTTGGGAGTCAGGAAGCAACTAAATACTGTGCAGAGAGGATTCGCTCAAAAAATTATTAAATCGTACCGGACTGTATCCCTACACTCGGCGCTAGCATTGTCTGGTCTGCTTCCTCTGGACTTAAGGGTCCAAGAAGCAGCATCGCTTTTCGAAGCGAGGAGAGGAAAACTCCAGACGATGCTGGCAGACCGAGTGGTGGAAACAAAGGAGAGTTTTACTGAATTGCCTCACCCTGCATCCTATATGGATTTGCAATTCATATGCCTGGTAAACGAGGACGAAACGAGACTCAACAACAACCAGAGTCTCCGAATATTTACCGACGGGAGTAAAATAGAGGGAAAGGTTGGAACGGCATTATCTTTTTGGAATAATGCTGCCGAGACCCGAACTCTAAAACTCAAACTGTCGGACCACTGCACCGTTTACCAGGCAGAATTACTGGCCATATATAAGGCAACTGAGCGGATTCACTTTCGGGGTTTACAGTGACTCTAGGTCTGCTCTAGAGACCATTGTGAACCAAGACTCCCAACACCCTTTAGCAGTCAAGACCCGCAAAAACATTCAGAACATCATAGGGCAACAAAAAACACTACAATTTTTTTGGATTAAAGCCCATGCGGGTCTAATAGAAAACGAACGGGCTGAGGAGCTGGCTAAACACGCGGCGCTGCGAACAAAAAGAAGCCCGGACTATGACCTGTGTCCGGTCTCTTTCGTTAAACGTCTCATTCGATCGGAGACGCTACAAGAATGGAACCAGAGGTATAAAGAGGGCGAGACCGCTAGAGCAACCAAAGCCTTTCTGCCGGACATTGAGTCAGCCCACAAGCTGATCAGGGAGACAGCGCTGTCTCCGACGATGATCCAGGTAATGACCGGACATGGTGGGTTTTCCGAGTACCTTTACCGGTTTCGGTGCAAGGAGAGCCCATCATGCATCTGTGAGCCTGAAATCGAGGAAACAGTGCTGCACATCCTCTTGCAGTGTCCTCGATTTGATAAAGCCAGATACGAATTCGAGTCGGAAACCGATACACAGATAATAAAAGAAAATTTATACACATTGTTGACAGAAAAAAAGACGCGAAATAAGTTTATCAAATTTTGTGAGGGTGTAGTTAAACAAGTAATTAAAAATAACCAGAATTGAATGAAAAAATTAAAAAAAAAAGATTTTAAAATAATTTATTATGACGAATATTTTTAATGTGATAAATATGACTATTGATTATTACTGATTATTAGTATTGCTATTGTTGAAAAGTTTTTGTTAATTGGACTAATTGTTATTGTAATTATAATTTTAGGACTTAAGATTAAATTTAGAAATACAATCGGTGCTTCCTTGTGTTTATACTTATATATACAGAGAGAATGCACTGAATCTAAATTCAAAATTTATAGTTATAACTAAATTGTATGTTTTAAATATAGAGGTATGTATATGTAAGAGACAAATGTTGTTGCATGCTTTAGATTAAGAGTAGTAGGACTCCCGAACGAAAACCCGGAGTCCTCTACACCCTCTATAAAAATTAAGGACAAAGCAAATAAAAACACGAAATCAAAGTCCATGTCAAAGCTGACAATGTCTCTGACCTCCATGTCAGAGGGAAACAGCAATACATACAAATAAAAAAAAAAAGCTCCCACCACGGTCGCCTCCACTAATCCTTTGAGCCGTCAACAGCTCACTTGTCAAACTGTTCTATTGCCGACGGCCTGAGTGAGGGTGTACAACCCGAGTGTCGATTGTTTAACGGTTCGCGCTCTATTGGATTCGGGTTCACAACACGGTGTGGCCTCCACTTGGTTGTTGGGAAGACTAGGGCTCCCCTGGAGCGTTGAATCACGCGGTCAAGAACTATTAGATTTGGTTTTGCTCTAGCACTTAATTAATGATGATTTAGATTAAAAATAAAAATGCATTTGGGTTTTCCGCGATATGTTTCATATTTGTGGCGGTTGTGAGTAAGAGGGCGAATTGAAATTGAATGATATGCTCTTTGAATGCGTGTGCATATGTTTTTGTAAATGTATTTGATCATGGTGTTTGCTTTGTTGAGAAGAAAATTGAAATTGAATGATGTGCTCTTTGAATGCGTGTGCATATGTTTTTTAAATGTATTTGATCATTGTGTTTGCTTTGTTGAAAAGAAAATTGAAATTAAATAACCCTGTTTGTGCCGAAGGGAATAAGAATCATTCGTCTCTTTGTTTACACATTTTTGTTGGCACTATCGAAGATATTTATTTGGAAAGAGAAATAGGGCTGTTTCTTACGTTTATCGTTTTGTTTAATTTATCTGTTTGATCTATGCGCATCGGTAAATTAATTTGTTTGAATTAATTCAGTAGTTGAACATTGATGCTTTTGAAACTTGGTCGAAATATGAGCATAGGACTACATGTCTAAAAGGGCAAGCTAGTTGAGAGATTATCAGATTGAAATCAGCTGCCGCACAATTGAGTAAATGATTATATTGCAGATGGCTTGGTTATGCCTACTTGCTTGAAAAATCATACTAAGGACTATCTGTGTGTTTCGTTTGCCTCTCTACAGACGCCGTTCATGTGGAACTTGTAAGTGCACTGAAGCCTTTGTGGCCATACTGGGCCGCTTCGTATCGCGTCACTGATTGCAGACCTGATCCAGTCGGATTGCGGAACGAATCTTAGGGGCACAGATAGTTGTTTGAAAGAGGTCGTCAGACTGCTGTCCAGTAACAGGACTTATTTAGGTGCTGCAATGTCCAGGAAGGACATCCAGTGGAGGTTCGACCCTCCGGCTTGCCCACATTGGGGCGGTATTTTTGAGGCGGTGGTTAAGGTTGCAAGATCTGATGGGGTGCCTAGGGTGGCCTAGGTTTTGGTTGTAGATTCGACAAAAAATGAGATTGACTTCATTATGATAACCAGACGATAACTGTTAAGTGATCGCGAGGGTGAAACCTGGCAGCGATCACCGATTGGTGAGAGGCACACTGAACCTAAACGTTAAGTTGGAGAGGTCACGTCTAATGAGGTCAACGCTCCGTACCCCTCGTGCTCTAATCCAAAGTACCGAAACCTTTCAGCTCGAGCTACGAAACCGTTTTCAGTGCCTAGAAGATTGCAATGTAGTGGACGATATGAATTACAAGCTCGTGGAAACTGTCCATGCGGTCGGAGCTAAGTTCTGCAAGACCCGCCACAGAAGAACACAAAACCTCTCCGATCGCACTCTTAATCTTATGGCTGTTAGATGGTTATGAAGCTGCAGTCTTCAGTAGATTGGACAGCATACAGGCAACTGAATAGACAGATCTCCAAACGCATGCGGCGGGCATTACGCAACTTTAATACTGCTGGTATTGAAGAAGCGATTGAGTGGAACCAGGGCTCCAAAGTGTGACATCTGTCCGCCAGAAAGAGTCAACTGACGAAGCTGAAGACCGAGTGTGGCAGCGTCGTTTCCAGGACACCTGAGATTTTGAGTGAGATTGAGAGGTTCTATGGGCAGCTGTACACATCATCGTTGGAGCCACACGTAAGTGTGAGTAACGATCCATGAGCGAGTTTAATCCGACACTATTCCGAAGATATCCCGGACGTCAGTCTGAGCGAGATTAGAATGTCTCTACAGCACCTTAAAAACGGCAAGGCCCCAGGTGAGGATGGAATGATAGCGGAGCTTCTGAAAGCGGGTGGAAAACTGGTACTTCAATTCCTTCCAGGTAATGAATGCACTGACATTGTACATACAAGAGAAGGCACCATGGTGCTTGCTGTTCATCGACGATATTGTTCTTTTTAAAGAAAATGCACTTGAGGTCCATAGTAGACTGGAAAATGGCAAAGTAAATTAGAGAGTGTCGGATCAAAGATCAGCAGGACCAAAACTGAGTATTCCCGTTCTGCAACTGTGGTGCTCCTTTCAATTTCTCTCAAATTGCTTTAGATAAATTCCTACTAGCCTGCTCTGAGTTTCGGTACCCCGGTTCATTGATACAGAATTTTTTCTAGATAAACGGAGACTTAAGGAATAAAACAAGTGCAGTCCTTGGCATAACTTGCGCTCCGTGGTTTCCTCTTAAGCTCAAAGGAAAAACCTACAAGACGAGCATAAGTCATGTCGTACTATATAAATCAGAGTGTTGGCTACGAAAGAGATGCATGAAAGATACAGGCATGTGGCTGTTTAGATGGATGTGTGGGTTGACGAAATAAAATGTATTCAAAAGTGAATGAATCAGAGGCAGTTCAGATAAAGTAGCGCCAATCACAAAAAATAAGAGTAATATTAAGCTAGCGAGGTATTACGCAAAGAGGAGTAAACCATGTAACAAGAGGAATGTTGGCTATATAAATAAATGGATATAAGAACAGAGAGAGATCATAAAAAGGATAGATGGGCTGCGTAAGAAAAGAGTAATGAGATGACAGCTAATAGAGGAGAATGAAAGAGCAAGACGTGGTATGCCAACCTCAAATGCTTGGGAAAAAAGGGCAGGAAAAAGAAGAAAATAAGGAATGAAAGAGGTTTTATAAGACACAACGTAATAAAAAACGGGGACAAGACCACCTCATGGCATTAGCCGTGGGCAGCTCTTATGACGATATTTTCTGAATTAGGTAGTGAGTAATAAGATAAGCAGCACGTTCGAGGGCGTACAAAATGTTGTCCTAGAACTCAAAAGGTAGCTGACTGGATTCGAAAAGTTAACGACACAACAGACTTCTAGGGGTGAAGTGAGAAACAAACAATTTATTATGCCATTCCCAAGAATACAGCATCAGGTTCGAAGTTCTGTAAACCTGACCGCACATAAATGGCAGCGTTGCATATCAAACACCTTCCCAGATGATCTTAATTATGCCAATCGTTTGCACGAAACGCTGCACAGAAGAAGCAAAAGAGCCGAATTCTCATGGGAGAGTCACTTACGGAGCTGCCATCGTTAGTCACTATATACAAGCACACAGCTGACTTTATAGGTATATTGTGATTATAATAAGCTATTCCGGCTAGAAGTGCTCAGTTCTTATAATGTATCTGTAGAAGGATTAAACTAATTAACCCACACGCTAAGGGTACCGACTACACAGGTCTTCTATTGAGGCCCGGGTATGTTTGCTTAAAAAGAACATAGTGATTCCTTTATCTTTCGATGGGCATATGGGCTTACTATAATGTATAGATAATGTATTAAAATGTGTTACTAAAATGGCGGCGTTGTTCAAGTTAATTGTTCTGGTCAGCCATTGAAACTCTCTGAAAATAGGATCATTGTACGTGCTAGAGTATTACCCCACAGAAAATGGCAAAAGGACAAGTCCCTAGAATTTTATGTCAACAAGATAAGGGAAAGCCTTTCGAGCCACCAAAGGGCACTAGTTTCACTTCTACAGAGTCCCGGAAATTCATACACTTTAGAAACTAAGCATTTATGCTCTAAGTAGTAGTAACACCATGAGCAAATAAATATATTGAACGATACAGTCGAACAATCTTGAAATCATTGACTTTGACGAAAAGAACAAGGACATAAATGTACGAAAATTACGCCTGAGTTTGAAAAAGACCACGAATAAAGGAATCGGCAAGTGCGGCACCTACAGAAGTAGTTTATGGACAAAGAATACTTTGACAGTCGGAAAATATCTTGAAAGCAGCATTAGAACCAGATGAAAATAATCGAGAAGAGATAGAAAGTACCGCGGAAAACAATATTAAAAGTTTCTCTATAGGAGATATAGACATTATAGTCACACATTCGATTCTTATATGATTCATGGCACAGGGCAAGTCTTAAAGAAGTGCAAAAGTAAATTAAGGAGAATGTTGATGAGACTGCTTCTCCTAAAATTTTAAGGAGGATGGCAAGAAACTAGCTCTGGAGTATCCGCGTCCCGTTTACAATTACATCTGTAAACACCATATAGATATGAAGTTTTAAACATTGAAGACTATTCTCAAAAGAATTATAAAAATATATATTCAGCTGATCAGTTTAAGATCTGGATAGTGGTAGTAGAAGCGATGAGTCAAACGTAGCCGACTAAGAGGGCTATACCATGAGAGTAACATAAGTTTAGCATGACGTTTTAAAAGTATTACCTTAATCCTTACGTCCTGATCCTTACTGTTACAGATTAGGGGAGCAATTTTGATGAATCGAAATTGATAATAAGAATACGTGAATATATAATCGAAAGAAGGCCATTGGCACTTCCTGGCGCCAATCAATGGAAATATCATGATTTAAAAGCAGAAAAAAGGGATTAGTACTATCAATAAGACATCTGGCCGTGTTTTGATGAAAGCAAACGGTAGTGGGGAGTATCAGTTGAGCAACAGGCCATGTCCCGTGGAGGCAAACGGTAGTTGGGAGTATCAGTTGAGCAACAGGCCATGCCCTGTGAAGGCAAACGGTAGTTGGCAGTATTAGTCAAACAACAGGCCGCGTCCCGATGGTGGCAAGTGGTAGTTGACCATATCTATCTAACAACAGGCCGTGTCCTGATGGTGGCAAACGGTAGTTTGGAGAAAGTTAAGCAACAGGCCGTATCTCGATAATGTCAAACGGTAGTTAGCTGCACTTATTACACAACAAGAAGAACAAGCGATAGATAGCTACATCATTTCTACAACAGACAACGACAGCAGGTCACAACGCAACGGAGGCAAACGCTAATTGGACAACAGTGGAATTAATGGACCTTGACTTGCAGTAGTCTCAAAAGTTATTAAGTGATTAAGTTATAATAAAGTTGAAATATCCATAGTTAATGAGCCAGATTGATGTATTAATAAATTTTTTATGCATAAAGAGGATTATAAGTATATTAATCGAATTAATTTTTTTCTGTGTGGTTAAGTAATTTATTATTCAAAATAAGTAAAGAAAAACAAAATCATGCTTTTACCCATTTCAATTTATATTCCATATTTTATATTTTAATTATACAATAATAATCATGGCACAGGGAAAGTGTTAATGAAGTACAAAAGAAAATTAAGGAGAATGTTGATAAGACTGCTTCTCCTAAAATTTTAAGGAGTATGGCAAGAAACTAGCTCTGGAGTATCTGCGTCCCGTTTACAATTACATCTGTAAACACCATATAGATATGAAGTTTTAAACATTGATGACCATTCCCAAAAGAAGTATAAAATATATATTCTGCTGATCAGATTAAGATCTGGATAGTGGTAAAAGAAGCGATGAGTCAAACGTAGCCGACTAAGAGGGCCATATCTTGAGAGGGGCATAAGTTTAGCATGACGTTTTAAAAGTATTACCTTAATACTTACGTCCTGATCCTTACTGTTACAGATTAGTGGAGCAATTTTGATGAATCCAAATTGATAATAAGAATACGTCAATATATAATCGAAAGAAGGCCATTGGCACTTCCCGGCGCCAATCAATGGAAATATCATGATTTGAAAGCAGCAAAAAGTGATTCCTACTATCAATAAGACAACTGGCCGTGTCCCGTGGAGGCAAACGGTAGTTGGGAGTATCAGTTGAGCAACAGGCCGTGCCCTGTGAAGGCAAACGGTAGTTGGCAGTATTAGTCGAACAACAGGCCGCGTTCCGATGGTGGCAAGCAGTAGTTGATCATATCAATCTAACAACAGGCCGTATCCCGATGGTGGCAAACGGTAGTTTGGAGAAAAGTTAAACAACAGACCGTATCTCGATGAAGTCAAACGGTAGTTAGCTGCACTTATTACACAACAAGAAGAACAAGCGATAGATAGCTACATCATTTCTACAACAGACAACGATAGCAGGTCACAACGCAACGGAGGCAAACGCTAATTGGACAACAGTGGAATTAATGGACCTTGACTTGCAGTAGTCTCAAAAGTTATTAAGTGATTAAGTTACAATAAAGTTGTAATACCCATAGTTAATGAGCCAGATTGATGTAATAATAATTTTTTATGCATAAAAAGGATTATAAGTATATAAATCGAATCAATTTTTTCTGTGTCGTTAAGTAATTTCTAATTCAAAATAAGTAAAAAAAAAAAAAAAACAAAATCATGCTTTTACCCATTTCAATTTATATTCCATATTTTATATTTTAATTATACATTAATAAGATTTTCCACAATTTAGATTAGGAAGGCTGAGATGCCAGGAACTTTCCTGTAACAGAATGGCCACCTGTGAGCGATCCAAAATTATTAATGCATTTATTTAATTAATGTCATAGTTTTGTATTCAATCTATAATTATTATGGATCGTCAATTGATGCGGTAAACTAGGAATTTTGTAGTCAATCTGGCTCGAGCGGTCGAGGCGAGCACACGCGTGTACAATAATTGTAACAACTGAGTATAAGTGTGTATTTGAAATAAATAATTGTAAAATGTTATTCAACGTATCATTTGAAGATCTGAAGAGAAACCTCTAAAATAATGGATAGCTGTCTTTTCAAATCATTTAAAGTCATGAGTATTTTAATGTAGTTATTCAAAGTATCACTAGTCTCTCACGTCATTTATCCCATAAATGATAACGGCAAACTCACTTTAAAGAAATTGTGGTTAATTGTGGAATAAAAAATTGTCTGATTACCGCTTAAGTCCTTGTGCTAGACATGTGAAAATGGAAAACATGCCCTTGAAGTAATTTTACTTCAGCAGCAGTGTAGATATATTAAAATAAATTTTATCGTACCTACATTCCTTTGTTATATGTTATCACTACGTTTAAATGGCACAGAAAGTTTAACTTGACGGCGATTTAAGTAAATTTAACTTACTCTTAAATGAGATCATATTACTTATCCACCACTTATTTCCGAAAAGAGCCTTTAGAGTATCATAAATAATTTGAATAAAAAAAAATAATAACGTTTACATTTCAAGTTATTTGATTAAAATCAGATGATAAATTAAAGAGATACGATTTTTTTTTAAAAATCACTTTTTCTCGAAATGGATTTTTGGTGCTTCAGTAATTTTGCCTTTCCAGTGATAATGTAATAACAATATAATATGTTTATTAGCTGTGTCTGTTGCAAGGTGGCGGTTTTTTTTTATACAGCATAAGGGTGACAAACGAGCACACACAGAGATGGTAAGTTGATGCTGTGGCTCATAGACATCTATATTTATTCTCGATTAAGAATGAAAATGCAGATGCGTTATTGCCCCTGAGAACTAAGATGGAATACCTTTGAAAAGAGTCTTCGAATCGCCATATAAAACACAGTAGCATTAAGCTGCTATTTGATGCGAATATTCTGTAAAAATGTAGTCCTTCCCAGATAAAGCCTACCAATTCGTGCTACAACTATAAAGTAGCTGCAGCGTGGCTCTACCACGTATACGGTGCGAGAGGTACGGTATGGTGAAAGAGAATCCATCACTCCATTTCGTCGCATGTGTGATGCAAGAGGTGACTAATAGCACTAATGATTAAATTTTATAGCTGCCGATAGATGACGGTAACACCATCATTTATACACTTGAAATAAAATACCGCGTAGTAACGGTGTATGAAAATCCACTACCCCACATAACCCACTTACAATAAAGAGGCAACAGAAGTAGACAAAACAAGAGACGAGCAGAAGCGTCTCCCTAATATCAACAAGAAAATAAAAACTGCGGTTGCTAACCCGTCTGTCAGGCGTGGCTACTATAGAATAGATAGACTTGGGCTGGGCCAAAATTAGTTACTGCGTTTTTCGATCACAAAATGCTCAGTAGCTGCTTGTAATTTGGATGTTGTCGTCGGTTTACTCCCGTTTTTCGGAAAGCACATAACGTATCTAATCTCCCTTCAGTCATGTCAGATTTCCGTCTCATTGGAATATGAGAGTGAGGGAATCGAGAGTACACCTGTGTTTTTGCATACGAGTACACTCGCTCTCTATTAACTTGTCCTCCTCTGATGGATTAGCCTGCGTTGAAACTGACTGCCATGACTGAAATTCGATCTGGAGAACGTTTTTACAATAATTAATCTCCTGAAAGTAAAAGCGCAACATAGTCATACAAATCCGATCAGCATCGTTTATTTGTCTAACTCATTGGTGTTCTTGTTTTAGCAACTTCGACAAATTTAAGGTTCACGGACCTCCATGTAAAATTTAACACTACCAACATAGAATAACTTACCAATCAGCACTAGGTAGGTTATCCAGTCACAGTTTTCTGAGTAAATATCCCAAGAACTTTTGTCTATTTAAATTATCTTTACGTGGTAGAGCCATGCCGCAGCTATATTAGTAGAATAGTTATATCACGAATGGGTCGGCTGAACTGGGGAAGGACCACGCTCTCACAGAATACCAGCGTAAAATAACCGCTTGACGCTGCTGTGTGTTTCGTATGGTTAGTGTAGAGAACCGGAGAGCCTTTTTACTGGAAATGAGGCATTCCATCTTAGTTCTCACGGGAGACAACGTATCTGCATTTTGGTTTGTAATGGCGGATATATGTAAATGTCTATGGGCCGCAGCAACAACTTACCATCAGGTGGACTGTGTGCTCGTTTGTCAACCTTATCCTATAAAAAAATATCACGCGGTTTAATAGCAATGATGAATAGTTAAAGACGATGAGAGGAGACTCGTAATACCATTGTGGTCCCTTAGAAAATAATTAAAATAATAAGGTTACCATATATATATTCTTCGGACTCTGTGCTACCTACTCAAAACGTCTAGGCAGTATAATACGTCCTACCAATCACTACATAAAAAATTTTCATGCATAAAATAAAAACCAATTTATATTTTTAATAACAAAATAAAAAGTTATAATATACACACACAGTTCTAACAATTCATACTCTCCTCTAACAAACCCAATTAGGGTTTGTTTTCAGAGACATAAAAATCTATGTGACTAACTACAAATACGTGATTCGACCCTCTGTTCTAAATTTCATTAATGAATCAAACAATAATGTATTTTGTAATTGCCCTAAAGTACCCTTTAGCGACATTGTTACGACAGCTTTAATGAACTTAATATAACGTCTAATTTAAAGGAGCTTATATAGGCATGGCTAGAGCTAACATTCGGATCCATAACCAGATCAGTCTTATTGTACCATATAATGCATTTACATGTATGCGAAATTCAAGCAACAAAGTGACAAATAAGTGCTTCAAAATTTAATACAAATTTTTAACCGATAAACATGCGAAATGGCAAGTTGATAAAAAAGCGTTTGAGCTAAAATTTACTTCATCGTTTTCGGCTTGAGCCCATTGCTAAACGAAGGCGTAAATGGTACTTGATCAGATATCAGTCTACTACAATCCACTGCAGAACATGCGCCTCTGCAATTTTATTTGACGGAATCGAAACGTTTAACAGGCTGATTGTTGATTACAGTTCTAGATACAACGTAAACATTAAATTTGAAAAAAAAAAAATTGAAAACATTTAATACTGATCTACTCTGGATTTGATACCGCTATCTAGCGAAGGAAATGAGATTTTCTAGCATTTTCATAGTGATCTCTTAGAACTATGACTATTAACTTTATCCGCCATTATGTGGCAATCTGCGGGTTTATATGATTTTTATACATATATATGTACTTAACTATACAACTAAAGGCATACTCGTATTAAGTGCAATATAGTAAAAATAATCCTTCTGGTTCATTTTTAATTTATTTATTATATCTTATTTATATTATATATCCTAACCAGATCAGTAATTGTGCTTTGATATTTGTAGCTTTCGCGATAATACTAAGACTCGTGTAAGTATTTAACCTTTAAAATAATAAAATAATCATCATCACAGCCCATTACAAGTCCACAACTGGACATAAACTTCTCACAAGGATCGCAACTTAGCACGATTTTGGGCCACCTGCATCCATCGACTGCAGAAATCTCTTACCATCATCATCATCATCTTCTTGTGGGAAGGCACCATACACTCTCTAATAAGCTTTTATAATATTGTGTTATATATATATATATATATATATATATATTGGTTGATAATGATGATAATTCAAAACAGCCTAGAATGAATTCTATACGAGACGGGAATGGATTTAAAGAGATGGAAGGAATACTTTGAAAGCGTATTTAAAAGTGAAGATTCGTCTGAATTAAGAGAAATAGAAATTCCGAAAGAAGTGGAGACAGGTAGGGAGATAAGTGTAGATGAAGTATTGAAAGCAATGGAAAGCATGAAAGCAGGTAAGGCAGCCGGATATGATAGAGTGTCCCTCGAAATGCTAAGGGCTGGAGGGTGTGTGGTTGCAGGACTGGTGCAAAGCCGTTATAGTCCCAATATATAAGGGAAAGGGGTCATAGCAGGACTGTAAAAACTACCGTGGTATCAGCAGCATTGTGGGTAAACTGTATGCTAAGGTGTTTATTGCAAAAGTTATGGAAGAACCTGATAGAAAAATTTGGGATGTGCAAGCTGGATTTAGAAAGGAGATGGGGTATACGTATCAAGTATTTTCCATGCGCATGATTGCGGAGAAGTTTTTGGCCAAAAACCAGAAAGTTTTTTGTGCGTTCATGGACTTGAAAAAAGCTTATGAAGGAGTGGACAGTGTGTAATGGCAAACACTGAACTCATTTGGGAGGAACGCTGGTTTGATACAGGCATTAAGGTCCCTTTATAGGGATTCTAATGCTTATGTCAGGATTAACGGGGTCTACTCGGACTGGTTTGGCATTCAAAAAGGTGTCCGACAGGGCTGTGTAGCTTCATCGTGACTGTTTAACCTATTTATGGATAGTTGTTTGCAAACTTTGAAAGTTGAAGAATGTGGGTTGAGAATGGGTGAGTTAACCGTCAAATGTCTTTTGTACGCCGATGATCAAGTCATATTTGGATCGCAGGCAGCAGTGATATGATAAGGATATAGAACGACGAGTGAACGCAGGAAATAGAGTGAATGGGGCTCTACACGCTATTATGGGGAGTCAGAGTGTATCAAATAAGTATGGCAATTCATAATGCAGTGTTAGTCCCTACTTTAATGTATGGTAGTGAAAGTTGAGTCTGGCAGAAGAAGCATGAGAGTAGAATAATTGCTGTAGAAATGCAGCAATTATTCTACTCTCATGAAGAGAGAAAAGTGTGGTTAGCAAGATGACGTTGTGACTAGGATTAAGAAAGGAATGCTTCGGTGATTTGTTCAAGTAGAAAGAATGAACGAGAAAAGAGTGACAAAGCAAATTTATGTAGCAGAAGTGAACGGCAGGGTCGGAAAGGGACGCCCTAGACGAATGTTTATCGACCAAATCGGCGATACATTGAAAATGGGCCAGATTAGGAGTACCCTTAACCGACGAGCGTGTATGCGTAGATATATGGATGTAAGGGAGTCGAGAGAAGTGTGTCAGGATCGCGCCAAATGGAAGTCCGTAGTCTCTGCCTACCCCTCTGGGTGACAGGCGTGAGCGTTTGTGTGTGTGTGTTATTTTTTTGTGATAATGACCCATAATACTCAAAACTACAGTAGTAGTTAGGTACTAGTAATTCAATTGAAATATGATATAGAGTTTAATTATTGTAACCGTATAACCGTATTAACAAAATCAATTATATTCAACTCGAGTATTAGAAAATTAGATAAAATCATTCCACAACTAGGGTCACAAATTCGCACCACAGTAATTAATCTCGCGCCTATCCGATGAACGTGTAATTTATGCATTGATAATTACACAAGTAATATAAGCGGACGACAAAAGAGTATTTTATTTTGATATACTTTATCCGAAGGAAGATAAATAACGTACTATTTTAGATCTGTTCCAACAACTATTTCATAATAATCATCGTTACAGCCCTTCTGAAGTCATCAAGTCACACAAAGGCCTCCCCCAAGGGATGCCACAAAACAGGGTCCTGAGCCACCTGCATCCATCAACCTCCTGCATGTATTACCAGGTCATCACTCAACCCAGTAGGGGAATCTCTACTCGTGTCTGCGGTACGAGGCTACCACTCGAAAACCTATCTTCCCCATTGGTTGTCGGTTCTTCGAGCTATAGGTCCTGCCCATTGCCACTTCAGGTTACCAATCTGTTGGGCTATGTTTATTACTCTGGTTCTCCTGAGGATATCCTCGTTTTTAAGTCTATCATGCAAAGAAATCCCGAGCATAGCACTCTCCATAGCTCGCTAACTGACCTTTGGCTTCAACATAAGGCCAAAAATGAAGGGCCACGTCTCAGATCCATAGGTAATTGCTGGCAACACGCACTGGTTTGCAATCTTTGAAGTTTAGAGGTATGCCTGATGAGAAGATGTGTCGTAATTTCCCGAAAGCTACCCAGCCGAGTTGAATCCGTACTATTGACTTGTCGGTTGAAGTTACACTTACGGTACTTGCCATTCGGATTATTTGTCCTAGGTAAGTAAAATATACTCATCAACAACTTCGACCTTAGTGCTCCCAATAACTAGGACTATATCATCTAAAAATCTAAGCTTGCTGATGAACTTTCCATTGACGTTAATACCGTACTCTTTTCAGTCCATTAGCTTGAAAACGCCTTTCAATGAAGCGTTAAAGAGTTTCGGGGATACTTAATCACCCTGTCTCACACCACTTTGCAATTGGATAGATTTTGTAATCTGGTTCTGTATTTGGACAGCCATCGTAACCCCAATGTAAAAATACTTCAGCACTTCGATATAATCACAGCCAACTTGGCACCGCTGAATTGACTGTAGTACCGCCCAAGTTTTGATGGAATTAAAGGCTTTCTCGTAGTCCACATACGCAATGTAAAGTGGCTGATTGTACTCATCGGCTTTCTGTACAATGTTTTGAAGGGTATATATGTTGTCTATGGTACTAAATTCTTTTCGGAAACCAGATTGTTCAGTAGGCTGAAAGTCGTCGAGTCTGTGTCGAGTGCGGAGAGCAAGGGGGTGGAATAAGTTGGCAGAATCTGTCTTTACATCTTATTAAAATATGTGTGTCTTTAAGCCAAGACTAAATAGGCTTTTGTTAATATAGAATATATAACCATCTTCGATTACATCACCACTTACCATCGGGTGGGTAAGTAGTCCAGCACTGGCTTAGAATATTAAAAAAGTAATGGCTGCAATATGAAGACAGGCTAAAAAGTACGACGTTATTTGAAAAATTAAGAAAGAAAGAAATAACATTTGTTCGCAGCTACAAAACGATAAAAAAATGAAAGAAACATGGGAATCATATAAAAAAAATATTAATTGGATTGCAGCAAACAGGGCACCGAGGCAACATCTCGCTGCAGTAATGTTGCAACAGGGCTGTTTTCTGTCGGCGACGCTGGTGATTGGAGGATGCACCGTCTAAGATGGAATAATTTATTCGGGGTGTTTTAATAACTATCACTTATGCAATTTCTAAAGCAGAAGTTTCAATTTAAAACCTTTCGTTTCTTTCATATCATGGGCAAACAATTTCAGAAAAGAAATAGAAATCTTTTATTCATTTTAAGCAGATTTCAAGCTCTTAAGAACTTTAATATCTACGTTCGCCTCGTAGAGTTAGATTTGTACGGAAAAGCGTCGACATGAATTTTGGTATAAAACAAACATTGCATGAAATACGGTATATAAGTAGATTATAACAAAACGTTTACAAAATAGTAGGGATACTATTTCGAACGAAAGTTGCATTTTTAAGTTAAAAATTTGCTAGAAATTCCTTTTTATCTTGGAGACATTTTAAAATATAATAACAGACATTTTAATTGTAATATTATCATCATCATCATTACAGCCATTCACAAGTCCACTGCTGAACAGAAGCCTCCTCCAAAAAGGGCCACAAATCAGGGACGTAAGCCACTTGCTGCAAATCTTTCCAGGTCGTAACATAATTTAATATAATATATTATACATCCTCCTCCATACAGGCAACAAACATTTATTTTAACCGTCATATTTAAATACCGTCATAAAAAAGCTGTTGTAGCTTTAATTATGACGGGTTGTGTATCGCAGTTTAATGTCTAGGTGTTTGTCCATTATTGTTAAAATAAATGTTTTTATCTGTATGGAAGTATTTTTGTTTTTATTTAACTACAGTTAACACATTTTCTATAGTAATTTTTTTAACTAAGACACAACATGTTATCAGAAGTGACAGCGGTCAGCGACCGGAAACCTGCAATGCTTTGGCTCACATTTCTCGTATTATTACTAGCACTCAGTTTTCTTATTTCATTGGGTTTTCAGAGTTAAAAATAAGACTTCGATTTTATTTCGTTACTTATAATAAAGTTTGCTACAAAGGCAATAGTTTTTATTGTACTCTGGTTATTCTAAAACGTAAATTGCTCCAAACAGCACTTAAGAATCATTAGTTTTCATCAGCCAAATCTATTTAATGGTTTGATTTCATGAATAAATTTAAGCACTTTTGATACTTTTATACTTACTTTACCGATTTTCAATAAAGAAGAATCTCTAGTGAAGTGTTCTTATTTAAAAAAATCTTTTACTTTTTTTATGGCTAGAACCGTACACAAATAGCAGATAATAATCTTTACTAACAATGATTTTGCATTCGTTAATCTGCCTGCTAAGCTTGAAGAGAATTCCAATGGAAGAGACAGTCCAGCAGCGGACTTATGCGAGCTGATGACGAATTATTCATGTAAGAATAATGCTAATAGAATAAATATACTCGTATTATATCTATATATAATTATCGATATATATGTACTACGTGCTAGATGCGCGACTCTATTATCCCCCGCGCATGCGCGAAGACATAGAGTAGTGCACATTTTTAGTTTAGAATGGCTTCTCTAATACGTAGTACATATAACTCAATGATATATAATAAATACAATAAAATATCACAAATAGAATTACTTTATATTTAAAGTTTTTACATCTTACTACAAAAAAATTCTTATTTGAGGGCCAGCATATTAAAGTTGTATACAGCTATATTATGTGTTCAGATATAACATGGTTGTACCAGAGTAGGACCAAAGTCTCACAGAATACCAGCGTACAATAGCAGCTTAATGCTGCTGTGTTTCGTATTGTGAATGTAGAGACCCTTTTTACTGAAAACAAAGTATTCCATCTCAGTTAGGTGAACAACGCATCTGAATTTTGATTCTTATTCAATGTTAAAACAATATTTATATTGGCAACATTTACAATATTAAAATATACAATATTACAAACTATAATAATAAAAAAAACTAAAACTAGAAACTTAATTATCATATAGTTCTACTCCCCGCGGTATCGTGCCAAGAACGCTGGATGCTTTTCCCCGCTGAATGGCTATACTTAGACTTTGAGCGTGAAAAGAAAAAGCCCTCTTATCACAAGCAGCAACGACCAGCCGCGGATAGAGTTCCTTTAGGAACTTCACCGCACGTGGACCCCACGGACCGATAGTATCTACAGCAAATGGCACAAATATGTAGTCATCTCTCAGAGACTCATATTTGCGCCACTTACTCAATTCAGCTGCCTCTGATGCCGCCTCGGCTCTAAACGAGGTACCCCTGAGATGAGAGGCCGCCAGAATGTCTACGCAAGTAGCATCCCACACTAGGGCTTTACCTCTCTCCCAAGGGACTAATGTCATACCGTCGGGTCTCCTGCCATCGTCTCTAAATATTCCACAAGGCTCTAAAACCGAGGGAACATTTATAGAGACAAGAGCCCTTCGGATGACATTGTTCAAAGAACTGTGTCGTGAAAACCTACCAGCGCTTTTCTTACATGAAATTCCGTGGAGCCCAAACTTGTCGACGCTGCTACCACAGGGGAATTGATGGAGTTGACAAATCGCAATTCCTAGTCGGATTCCTACGGCAATACTTATCTTCACGCACAATCCCTGACGGGGTAGCCAGAGAGAACAGATCGCCAAGTGTCACGATCCTTACATATCTCTTTCGCTTCTTTCAGATTCATTATCTTCTTCATACATGCACGTCTAGGTATCCGAGTACTCTTGACCCTACCCTCTTCGAGCAATTTGCTCACATGGTCTTCGAAAGTTAGTCTCGGTCTACCTCGACACCTTTTAATATTAACTTTCGCGCTATATATTTTCTTCACCATTCGGTCTTCACTCATTCGCTCAACGTGCCCAAACCACCGAAGCACGCCCTTATCAATTTTTGTGATAAGGTCATCTTTCAAACCTGCCATATTGCGAATCTCTTCGTTTCGCTTTCGGTCGGCCATAGTAACTCCGCACATTTTACGAAGAGATCGCATCTCCACTGCATTCAACTTACTTTTATGCTTCTTCTGGCATACCCAGGTTTCGCTGCCATATAACAAAGTCGGTACCAACACTGCGTTATGTATTGCAAGGCGTGCACTCTTCGCTACGCCTTGCCTTTTGACTAACGCAGTCAGGGCACCATTGACTTTGTTCCCGGCAGCGACACGCCTGTCCACATCTAAATCACATCTTCCATCCCGGCTAAAAGCACTCCCCAAGTATACAATTTCATTTACCTGTTCTAGACATTCCTGATTTACCCATATTTCACACTTCGTTCTCTCTTCGTCCCTTTCAAATACCAGAACCTTAGTTTTATTAGCATTCAAACGGAGACCTTTAATTTCACATTCCTCTTTCATACACGTGACTAATGCCTGCAGTTCTGCCTCTGATTGCACCATCATCAAGCACTGCATCATCAGCATACAGCAGACAATTTACTTTTTATGTCACCCAATTTCACACCCAAACAGCTATCTTTCAGCTTTTGTAAACAGCTGTCGAGATACAGTATGAACAGCCAGGAAGACATGACACAACCCTGTTTTACGCCCGTTTGGACGCTAAACATGGGTGACAGGTCTTGCCCTACCCGCACACAGGCTTTACAGTCACAGTAAAGAGACTGCACAGCCCTTAGCAATCGGCCATCCACACCATACCCCGGCAACAGTTCCCACATTTTCTTCCTAACAACCTTATCAAATGCTTTCTCAAGATCCACAAAAGCACAGAAAATCTTCCGGTTAACAGCCAGAAGCTTTTCCGTGATCATACGGAGAGAAAACATTTGATCCGTGCATCCTCTTCCAGGTCTAAATCCGCATTGTGCCTCCCATAGAAATCTTTCCGATTTCTCTTGCATCCTACGTGTCAAAACCTTCGAGTAAACTTTACTTGCTAAACTGGTCAAGCTGATCGCCCGATAGCACCCGCAGTCAAAATGTGAACCTTTACCTTTATATAAAGGCACAATGACTGCGGATCGCCAATCATCCGGGACATCCCCCGTCCGCCAGCACAAATTGCACAGCAGATGAAAGCTGTCCCAGACGCGAGGCCCACCATACTTGACCATTTCAGCAGTAACTCTGTCTAGTCCCGCAGCCTTACCACATTTCAAACTTCGAATCGCACGTTCAATCTCTTTCATACTGATGACCTCAGTGTCATCGAGGTCCGGGTCTGGCGTGCCAGTCACGGCGTCATCCCCGGATCCCTCACTAAGATCATCACACGCATACATTTCTCTATAAAATTCGCTCCATCGCTGCATGACGTCCGATTTTTCTGAGAGGACGTCATTAGTTCTCGAAAGCACTTTGTTCATTCTTAAGGCCGTCGCACCACTTCGGGTCCTTCCAACCTCTTTCCAGAAGAGTTTGGAGTTCTCCTTAAAGTTGTGCGACAACCTTTCATCCGCTTCCATTCTACACCTTTCACGCACTTCCTCAATCAATGCTTTCGTGTGAACTTTCTGCAGCTTATATCTTTCTTTCATCTTCTCTCTCATATCCTTATCATTACTAGAGGCCAAGTAGTCTAACCATGCTTTCTTCTTCTTCTTTACAGCTTCTTTCACTTCATCATTCCACCATGCATCTCTTCTTTTACTACTGCCTCTTTTTATTGTTCCACACACTTCTTCCGCTGCACTTACCATTCCATCCCTAAGGTTCTGCCATGTTCTTTCTACACATTCGTTTCTGCCATCGATGGTGTCAAGCCTACGGCAATGCGCAAGATTTCCCCGTGAAGTAACGAGCCGAGATTACTAGTGACTAGATTCCTTAGTCGAAACAGCTAGAAGGCGTGCCTTATCTTGGTCACTATGGAAATTATGAAACAAATCTTTCTACTCGCCCTGTACCAATAAAATATCTCACTGTTATTATTAGTTAACTTCCAGTAGAATATTTTCACCAGGACAGTGCGTTTTCCATGTCTGTCTTGCCTTCGTAGCAAAGCATAGGTCCACTTTATTATTTAAAATTATGTAACATAAGTCACTAACACTATGCACGGAAGCAAGGAAAGCAGGCAATGCAACGCTAGAAAGGTTTCTTACACCAATACCACCAAATTTTATAGGTAAAGTAGCTTGAGTCCAGGCTGTTGTATTTAAAGTTAAATTTAGAAATTTTTCTATAGCTATTTTAGGATTATTATCAATATCTTTTAAAATATCCAAACATTTCCAGACTGGACTCGAGCGGAGTAAGTATGTTAATCTAGGTACAAGTAGAAAATATTTTAAAATAGAAAGAGCTATGGGGGGTTTAATTTATACAATTTATCAATGTGGTTTAAAAAATAATCAAATTTTGTTTTTAAAACAGGTTTAATACTATCGAAAAACAACGGGGCACCTAGCAGGCATAGTGATTCCGTACTGACAGTTTTTATTCCTGGACAAATATGATAGAAATTTTGAATTAAAATGTCTCTATGAGAAGTAGATAAATTATTGGAAAAAAATATTTCACATTTATTGCTATTTGTTTCAAAACCAATATTTTTGAAATTTCGAAAAATATGAGTAAGATCACTGATGACGTCATCTGCTCTACCTCCCAGTGTACCGTCGTCTAGGTACCAGACATTCAGCTTGGATTTCAAATTTGAAATAATGGGTTGAATTCCCAAACTGAATAGTGCTGGACCCAGTTGGTCACCCTGCTGAACACCGACAGCAGAATCGATAACATGGTTTTCGTAAAACAAGTTAGTATTTTGACTATAACATTGCCAAACTTAATGATAAATTTCAGGGGTATTGTTAGCCACTACTTTCAGCAAGGTTACCCTATCGATAGAGTTAAAAGGTCAAGTTTGTTAAAAATGTACGCACTGAATGTACCGCCGCCTCACAGCCACCTCTGGTGCCAAAGCCTAGTTGAGTAGGCTGAAATTTGGTTTTAAGTTTAGAGATTTTGTGCCTGCAAGCTAATTTTGAAGTTAAGCGTCGAAATGTGGTACCAACGGCAATAGGACGGATACCGTTATCCTTTTTTTGAAGGCACATAATCTTGCCCCATATAAGAACTCCACGTACCATGGGTTGGGGGCTTCCTTTGAGACTAAAAGTTCTGAGAATATCAACGATTTATCGAGAATTTTGTATTGAGATCATTCAAGTCTACTTTACTTTTAATTTTTTCTATGATCTTGCCTGTGTATTACTTAAATAGTTTGCTGGGCACATCATGCTGCACAACATCAATAAGATATCCTCGCACTGTTAATGCTTCATTACCAATCTATCTAATATAAGTTCAGCGCTCTTAGGTGAATTTTTTCATCGATTTTTGGCCCAAGTTTGATTGTTTTTTATACAGTAAGGCAAGGAGTACAAAAGAGCACTATGTCTACCTGATAGTAACTAAATGTTGTGGCCTGTGGCCTACACAAAGTTTTCACTGTCGTAAGAGGCTAAAACGGGAAAAAAAATCCCAGGAGATGAGCAGCACCGTTTTTCTAATAATAACTAAAAATAAAAAAACTGCGGTTGCCAACCCGCTTGCCGAGCGTGGAAACTATGAGAAATATCTCCATAAGAAAATAGAGCTCATCGCGTTCACGACCTATACTAGTTGTTTAAAATAATTTAAAAAACAATTGCTTGTGTTTATCTACGAATATGATGAATTATAAATGGTCGTGTGTATGGTGACAGAAGAGAATCTATCACCCTATTTTCGAATGATCCCGAGGTTATCGTAGGATGAAACTTTATTATATGTCTAACAGATCTTATGGCTACCAAAAGATGGCTGTATAACTGCCATCATCATTTCAGCTGCATAATGAATGAGATAGAATGTTTTAACTGATAAATGTTATTATACAATTAATCATTATTTAATGGACAATTTAATGACATCATTTGCGATTCTTTCTAAGAATAAGGTGGTGTGTGCACATACATTAGAAACAGAAGAACTTATAATTAAATAGCAAGTTTTAATGATAATGACGCTACGTGAAACTACGCAACAAATAAGTTAGCCTTAAATAAGTTTCCCTCAGCTAGGGTTACAAGATGAAAAAATTAAAAGTTCCGAGAAGAGGCCTGATTTCCATTTAAAAATCCAGAGATTTTTTTACAGTTTGAGAAGAAAACCTTACTTAAAAAGTTATCTTCGCATATAAGGTATGATAAAACTGTTAAAGTACCTACTTGGATAAATAAGTTTTGATTTTAATTGTGGTATTATTACCAAAGGAAAATTATTTTTACTTTGTTTAATTTTTTATTAAAGAGATCATTGAAATGTAAGCTGTATTATATTGAAAGTTCTAAAAATCCTGAGATTTCACGAGATTTGCAAAATCCAGCCGCAATCCTGAGAAGAGTCTAAAAATCCTGAAATCTCAGGACAAATCCTGAGATATGGTAACCCTGCCCTCAGCGAGCGTAAGATTATTAACTCTCATTAAGACAAATCTTTCTTACGTTGGTAGAGTTCCAGGTCCACCAGATGATAATAATAATAATAATGATTTATCTCCAATCACAATGGTACATAAAATTAAAACTAATCACGTTTTAATTATCTTCAATTATCTTGTTTCTATGATTTAATCATTGCAACATTTGACCTTTGTCAGAGTGCGGAACCTGTACTAGGATACACTGTGTTACAGTATTCTTCACTGACTTGAGATGACATTTACGGGCTGATATAGAAAAAGTAAAGAAGATGGTTGTCAAAATAATAAATACTGCAGGCTGAACAAAAATATGACGTCCTTAATAAAAGACATTTAATGATGGCTTACAAAGAAAACAAGATGCCCTACAAAACTTTATCTCAAACACTTTTTGCATCAATTAAATTTACTGTTCACTTTGGCTGATGAGCGTTTGTCTGTGAAATACAAATGAGCACGACAGCTACTTGATGGTACAAAAATTAGAAATTTATTAAATATTATTTTGGTGGATCAGCGGCTAAGCGCTCGCTGTACATTTTACACTACGCAGGCACCCCGGGTTCAATCCTCGCTGGCACCAATGAGATTATTTGCAATTTTAATTGCTAATTTACTACGTCCACGGCGGTGAAGGAAAACATCGTGAGAAAACTTGCAATCTTAGAAATTAAATATTTGAGAATACATAAAGTCTACCAACACGCACTGGTGTAGCAATATGTTATTTATCAGATATGCTAGTTTCATCACGATGTTTTCTTTTACCGCCGATCATATTAAATGCTCGGCGGTAAAGGAAATACTTCATCGGCACTTAAAATTGCATCTGAAAATTTAATTGGTGTCCACTGACACCCGGGTTCGATCCCAGTGGGGATCGAACAGTCGCTCGCGTACTGTGATATTTTCAGTGAGCACTTGGCCACTAATATCACGACGGATCTATATGTATGTTCTAAATCCAGTGCTTATGTCGTATTATGTCACTTTGTCAATATTATAGCGGCATTTGCAGATGTTACGCAAACAGTTGAAACAGTAAGATCCCTTTTTTAATACAATTAGGGTGACAAACGATCACAAGGTCCACCTGATGGTAAGTCGATGCTGTATCCCATAGACCTTGTTCATGGGGTCCATGTATCCTCAGTAAGTAATGAAAATACAGATGCGTTGTCAAAACTGAGGACTAAAATGGAATGCCTAATCACCAGTACAAACGGTTTCCAGTTCTCTACAGTCGCCATTCAAACCTATTTTACGCTGGTATCCTGTGAGAGCATGTCGAGCCGATACATTCGTGCTACAACTATAATAAAGCTGTAGCGTGGCTTTACCACCTATAAATTATACTCCCTCCTTGTCCAAGATATTATTACAATGTAGTCTACGCTTTTCGTCGTCGTAGCCATCACAAGGTTCCAAGCTCCAACCACAAAAAAAAGATATGTGTTGTTTATAGATATAGTCTCTGTCAACATACCAAGTCAACTTCATTACGTATTTTTGTGCATCAAAGCCATCATTGTGTTTATAAGTTTATTTCAAATAATGTATTATTCGATAGATACTGTAATGAAATGTAATAGTATTTTGTGTATAGTGCACGGTAGTGTAAGTGGACGACATTTTTATGTCAAAATAACAAGAATTAGCAGGATAAAAAAGATCCGTAAGAAGCATGGCGCAGCGGAAGCGTGATGAACATAACAGGTAAAACTGTTAAAATAAATTGATTTATAATCAGGGAAAAAGCAGGTGAGTGAAAACATCATGTATCGTAAGGATAGCAGATTTTAAAAGAAAAATATACATAATAGTAAAAAATATGTACCATAAACAAATCAGGAGAGTATGAGTATAAGGATAGGTAAGAAATACATTTCCGGCGGATATATCAATTAGGAAATTTTGTTAAGTAAAAAGTTACTTAACAAAACAAACTCATAAAATAAAAAGTAACCGTTACCGGTACAACTTGAGTTGCTTCCGCAAATTAAAGTGAACTACAAAGTTCTTTTTTATTATCAATATTTCAAATATTCGCACTCGCGTTTAGTTTTTCTTGCTAAAATGGGGAAGAGGAAAAGTTCTGATAATTCCGACAAAATTAGAAAGAAGATTAAGAAGCTAGAAAAGAAATTGAGGAAGAAAGAAAATCGTGAAAGCTCTAAAGAGAATACTCCTTCGTTAGTGGATTTATCTATGCCTAATGTAACAATTGCAGAGTCATTAGAGGAAAATACAATCGAAGAAGTTCAGATGGAAGGTCAAACAAACGCTTTAGGTGAGTTTCTTCTTATGAGACATTAAAATACACACAAAGACATAAATAGAAAATACTGCTAGAATATAGTAAATGCCAGTTATCTGTTTCGAGGTCTAAGGGCTATTAATTACCCATCAGTGAGGATAACTATGTCATATCTTATCCCTTAGAGCTATTACCTTGAGAATAGACAGGGAAATAAATCTTTTAGAGCTATCACATTGAGGATAGACAAAGATTTTTTATAACGCTATTAGATAGAAGATAGACATGAATCATGGTACTTTCTTTTATATGTGACATAAAATACAAATAGAAGAACACAATATAAGCCCTAACAATACTGCTAGGATAAAGAAAATAGCAGGTGTCTATTCAGATGACTAATACTATCAGTGAGGATAAACATGTCATATCCTTTCCCTTAGAGCTATCACATAGAGGTTAGACAGGGAAGTAATTAAATCCTTTAGAGCTATCACATTGAGGATAGACAAGGTTTTTTGTAGCGCTATCATATTGAACAATTAATTCATATCAAACTTACTTGGTAATATAATAAAACAAATTTATATATAAATATAAATTTCAGACAATGATGACTTCCCAGAGGAGCTTTTATTAGCCTTGGGACCAGAAGGAGAAGAATAGAAAGAAGTGGGAGAGCAAATAAACATGCAGTTAGCAACAAGATGGACAAAAATTATGATGAAAGGATTGGGGAAAGAACCTCGTGATAAAATATTAAACAAGTTAACAACAACTCCGTCCCACTTCAAAGCTGTTATAGCGCTTCAAATGAATCCAGAGATAAAGGCATCATTGTCGGAAATACTAATTAAGAGAGATAAACGTTTGGTAAGTAGACAAAATATGACGGGAAAAATAATGACAGGAATCGGGTTGGTACTGACAAATATCATCAAAGGGAATATAAATACAAATGATATAGTGGAACAATTAAGTGACACTGCAAATATAGCAGCAGAAATATTCTACGAAGACTCGGCTGCAAGAAGATATTTCGCTTTGTCAGAGGCAACCATAGTACTGAAAGAAGCACTGAAGAATGCAAAGACAGATGAATTGTTATTTGGAAAGAACTGTCCCGAGAACATCAAAACAGCACAGACCGTCCAAAGAACAGGAGCTCAGATAAAAGCGGTAGAGAAGAAAAAGACAGTCCCAAAAAAGGGAAACTGGAAGAGTCCACTACAAGTTCAACATTTCAATCGCAGTGGACAGAATTATCGAGTATATCCCACAAACAGAGATATCGTCCCAGTCACCCACTACGGAGAAGGACTCAACACACAGGAGCCCCACCAGCTCAGACAAGGAGAAATTACCGTCATTAGAGGTAGGTAGGTACTGGGAAGTTAAAACAATGTCTAAGTAAATGGTTAGATATTACAAATGACCCAGTCTTAATAAACTGGATAAAGGGTTATAAAATACCCTTTACTCAAATACCAAATTTATATGAGGCACCCACCCAATGCTGATCTGGAAGGGAAAGAAATATAATATACACAGATATCCAGAAATTATTAGAAATAGGTGCAGTTTCAGAATGTTTGTTTGTGAAGGGCAGTTTGTATTCCCAATATTTGTTATTCCAAAACAGAATGGAAATTATAGGTTTATTTTAAATTTAAAGAAATTAAATGAATACATTGAGACTTCTCATTTTAAATTAGAGAATATTAGGACAGCTTGTGAATTAATTTCCAAAAATTGTTTCATGGCGAAAATTGATCTCAAAGATGCCTATTTCAGTATAGCCATTTCAGAAGATTCAAAGAAATTCTTAAGATTTAGATTTGAGGGGAAATTGTACCAATTTAATTGTTTACCATTGGTATTTGCTCTGCTACCTTTGTGTTCACCCAATTAATGAAACCAATTTGTACCTATCTTAGAAGTAAAGATATCATTTTATCATGTTACTTAGATGATAGCATATACTTTAACTCATGTCAGTTAAAATGTAGAGAGAATGTAACACTAGCATGTAGTTTATTTCAAAAATTGGGATTCTCAGTAAATTTTGATAAAAGCATTATAACTCCAAAACAGACCTGTAAATATTTAGGCATTATTCTAGATTCAAGAAATCTATCCTTATCTGTTCCAAAAGAAAAACCATTGGCCATATTAGAAAATATTAGAGATTTTGAAAGGAAAAGCCATTGTAAGAGTAGGGAATTTCCACAATTATTAGGTAGGTTAACATCAGTTTGTCCAGCCGTACCCTATGGTTGGGTTTATACGAAGTTATTAGCGAGAGAGAAATTTCTAGCATTATTAAAATGTTAGGACAATTACGATAAACAAATGTCTATACAAATCATATCCATCCAGAGCTAGAATGGTGGAAATCAAATATCCACAAGCAAAATTACATTAAACAGCAAAAATTTTGCATAGAGATCCATACGGATGCCTCAAAAACAGGCTGGGGTGCAGTGAAGGGATCGGAAAGAACTTCAGGATCTTGGTCGACTAGCGAAATGAAATGTCATATAAATTATTTGGAATTAAAAGCAGCATTCCTAGGTCTGCAACGTTTTGCCAAAAATTACAAAATTAGTAATTGTGAGATCTTGTTACGAGTTGATAACACAACAGCAATAGCATACATAAACAAGGTGGGGGGAGTACAGTATATTCATTTAAACAATATTACAAGACAGCTCTGGCAATGGTGTAAGGTAAGAAGTATATGGGTCTATGCCTCATATATCAATACTAAAGACAATGTTGAGGCAGACTCAGAGTCAAGAAAAATAAACATAGAATGGGAATTATCCCAACAGGCTTTTAATAGGATTGTTGAAAAATTTGGTTACCGTGAAATTGACCTATTTGCATCTAGAATTAATAATAAATGCAAAAAATTTGTGTCATGGAAGAGGGTAGATGCATCTACCTTAAAATGGGAAAGATATTTTTTATGCTTTTCCACCATTCTCCCTAGTTCTTAAATGTTAAATATAATATAATAAAATTAAAAAAGATAAAGCAACAGGAATTGTAGTATTTCCTTATTGGCCTTCTCAACCATAGTTTTGTTAAAAGGCCTCTTGGTGAATGAATTGTTGTTATTGAATCCCAGTAGTATGTTATTATCATCTCCTTACAGGAAGTCTCATCCTCTCCATCGGCAGTTTACCCTGGCAGCAGGGCTATTGTCAACGAAGCATACATAAGACCATACACAGGATCCTTGATATAGATCCATACCAAGCTTCAGTCCCCTTTATCCTTAAATTTTTAAGTGAACCTTTTGATGCGGGAGCATAATTATTGATGAATTTTAGTCTAATATAAATATTATGTCCTAATACTACTAATAAAATGTCCAATTAATAATAAAATAAATGTCAAAAGAATAAATACGAAGTACAATGTCACACAATCGTTTATAAAAATGTCAAAATATACTCGTAAATGTTCACATGTAAAAAGAGTAAAACCAATCAACCAATAATTATTCTATCGAAGTCTTATATTATTAACTCACAGCAAAAAATTCAAGCAATTTAGATACAAATATTAAATATGTATTTTTTTTTATTTTTATGATCAAGATACTCAATAACTGTATAAAAACAATTAAGTAAGAGCCATTCGTGAAGTTTGTTTTTTAACTTTGTCATTGGGAAATTTTTAAACTCGTCGGGTAAAGAATTAAAGATTTTAATCGCCATTATGTACGAATTTTTTTGAAAGAACATCAATTTACATTACAAGGTATATCCTGTTATTAGATTTTTCTCTGAAACTTCTATCTCTTAAAAAAATATTACTTGGGAAGTATTCAGGAAATTGCTTGACAAAAATCGCAGCAGATTTCAGAAAAGATTTTATACATTCCAAGAACTTTTCTATGTTATCTTTCGTAAAGTCTCTTTTTTCTTCAAGCTAGTATTTTACTGTTTTACTTACTTTTATAGAAAGCTCCAGTATTTGTCGCGTGTCGTCAGAGAGGCCCAAATAATGTATAGAACCTTTTGCTTGTGTAACATTACTTATTAAGTGATCAATACATGAATTAATTCTGGTTGGGAAAGTTATGTGATGTGTTATGTAAAAATTTTGTAATATGTCTTTAAACTCTTTAAAGTATTTACTAACCTTCAGTGTGTCTATATTTAAGTCTCCTGCAATGATTATTCGTTTTTTATTTTCTTTTGATAGTTTTAATAATAATTTATTTAATTTTTCGAAAAATATATATATGTCGGAATTTGGTGTTCCATATATGCATAAAATTATAAGATTAAAGTTACTGATTTCAATTCCGCAACATTCAAAATATTTTGTCATTTCATATTCTTTCGTAATCATTGAATCATTATAATTTATATTTTCTCTTATAGAACAGTAGAACTGGAGGTTATTTAATTTTTTTTCTTTAAAATAAAAACGTTACCCACACACTAGGATTTTCTCCTGTATCGTGGAGGCAGTTTACAAACACAAATTGCACAAGGACAAACATCCAGACCCGTAACAATTATTTGTAGGCCATACAAATACTTGTTCCGTGCGGAATTCGAACCCGCGGCCCCCAGTGCAGGAACTCATTGCTAAACCACTGCGCCACGGAGCCATAATAAAGTATTTGTTCCTTTTTCTCCGGGATCAGAGAAATGATTCATGATTACAGTTAGTTGCAGAAATCAGAGAGCTAATATAGCCAACCTTCCATCAGGTAGGTTATTGGTTACGAGATAGTTAGTGTACTAGCAGTACGGATTCAGAAGTGGCGGCACACCATAATGACTTAAGAACAGAAAAGTGGTTGGAATCTATCCATGTGGATTTCCAAACAAAACCAGAGCCCTACAATCTAGAAATGTTAAATAATATTTAACAAGGCGCAAGATTTAAAATCTATTAGTTCTTGTAAGGAGAATCCATTTTCAGTACTTGCCTTTTATATCTGAACCCTTATTTTATTTAACAGAATACAACAATTGCTCTCCATTTACTGCGGTTCAAAACGTCTAGAGTTATTGCATTAGTGCAACGAGCACCGAGGGAAACGAAAATAGTAACCGTGTCTGCATTTGTAATTGATTGACTTATAAAACTAAAAGGATTTAAGATATTTTCTAAGTTTTTTTTTAAATATTCTTCGACTTTAAGTGGATTGGCGGTAGTCATACGATCTCCTAATTTATTTTTTTAACATTGGAGATACAAACGAACTTTCAATGCATTTAATCAGTTTCACAATCTGACGTGTGGTTGGGGACATAAAGAATACATCACCCCATTAAGTCTCAAGGGTGTCGTAAGAGGTGACCATGAAGAATGCCGCAGATATTTTCTTAATGATTTAAATGAAATGGTTATACCCTTAATAGCCAATTCGGTTACATCAGAAGTCGAATACTTTGACTGGCGACGGGTAGCATCATCAAAGTGCGACATGTCTCGTACTACGAACATCAATCCACCTGCCTTGTTAGACGATTTAAGCAAATCTCTCCCAACAAGGCGAGAGAACTATTTCCAGCAGTGGACATATATAGGCCGATAAATAAAAATTTAAATTAAAGAAGGCTAACGGCTGATGGCGCTTTAAACGCTCAATGGTTAACAGTACAAAAATCACAGAAACATGATGAGAGCAGTTTCAAGATCATTAGCGATCTACTTTAAAAGAAAAAAGCTGGTATTCTGTGAGACTTGTCTTTGGGAAGAACCACGCTCTCACAGAATACCAGCGTAAATAACAGCTTGCTGCTGTTATGTTTCATATCGTGTATGTAGAGATCTGGAGTCTCTTTTTTTTTTGGTAAACAGTCATTCCAACTTAGTTTTCAGGCGTGACAACATAGCGATTCCTCTTTCTTTTTTTGTTAGGAGATACAATAGCGCTTGTAGCAGTGATTAGTCGCTGCGATCACCGAAATTAGATTTCAGCTTTTTTTGTAATTTGTGCTATCAGTTAGTCACCAGTGTGTTATGGAAAACGTAGGCATATTTAATTGACGCAGTCTTTAAAATATTATTCGCGTTCTTCTACAAACATAACTTTATCCATAACAGGAAAGGGAAAACGGTGCCACACGATAAATATTATTAATTCATGTGTGTTTAACAATCTTCTCACGTACTATTTCAGCACGCTCGGGGAAAACTTTAACAAGCGGAGGAAGATTTACTTTATTGTCACGCACATTGACTAACGCCAGTAAAATATTAGTATCCGATGTTATACGATGTATCTTGTTATTCATATTTTATCATACCTTTATCATGCTTTAAATTTTCTTTATTACTGCATGTTCGTAGTACAAGGATAAGACAAAACCGCATGGTCAAAAACGCATGGTAAGTACAAAAAATATTTATTCTTTAAAATAATATTTATTCGTTTTGATATTTTTATTACGCCTAAAGTACTTCACAAAACTCTAATACATTAAATTAATTGTAGATCTTAGTCTTAAAAATTTACAATAGTTTAGAAATTTGTTTTACTGAAAGTACACTCATAAAGGTGGTAGAGCCATGCTGCAGCTATATTACTGGTATAGTTGTGTCGGCTCAAGCGAGGAAGGACCACGCTCTCACAGAATACCAGCGTAAAATAGCAGCTTAATGCTGCTGTGTTTCGTATGGTGAGTGTAGAGAACCGAAGACCCTCTTTACATGAAACGAGGCATTCGGTCTTAGTCCTCACGGGTGACAACGCTTCTGAATTTTAATTCGTAATGGAGGATAGATGTAGATGTCTATGGTTCACAGTAACCACTTACCATCAGGTGGACTGTGTGCTCGTTTGTCACCCTATCCTATAAAACAAATCACTCATATATTTACGAGTAGCTATTTTTGTATTCTTATTTTTTTCATTTCGTTTTATAAAAGATCACAAACGTCTGCTTTAGGAAATACTAGTAAATCTCACAGTCTCTAAATGACAGGAATTTACATTTTTAAAAATAATTTTATTTAAAGTTATTTCATAGTGATTTAAAGTCAGTAACACAGCTGTAACATGTCACAGTAACATAGCTGAGCATGTTGTTGCGACATAGTGGAGTCACCGATAAAATGGCATCGAATCTCAAATCCGCAAAAACTACCACGCACTGCTGAAAAAGCATAAGTTTTGTGCGTTACCCGTGGTCAATAGTCTTCCGTGGTATCTTCCGCAACCGCAATATCGCTCACCTTGGGAGTCACTCTTAGAATTAGAAACTTGGAACTGCGACATAATACTTAAAAACTTAAGTAAATAACAAAACATAAAGATTATTTTAAAAGTGATTTTATAGCGATTTAAAGACAAAAGTCACGATTGTCTTCATCACCATCACAACTTATCAAAGGTCACTCATACTCGTAATTAATACAAATAACGAAAATGGATGTGTCTGTCAATAATATCGAATTAACTGCCTTTTATTTAGCTGAAGGGGTTATATACATGCTATTTAGACATGAGTAAACATTTTTAAGATTTTTGTCTCTCTGTATGTCTCGGCTAATCTTTGGAATGACAGAATCTATTCTCAAGAAAGTAAACGAACAGATAGAGAGCAATACTTAGAGTGATCTAGGCTATTTGTATCTAAAAAAAATTGAACATAGTATGGGAAATCGAAAAATCTATAAAATATAGGCTGTTAGGTTACTATTTTATATTTAAATTAGGCCACATAAATAGTTCCAAGCCAGGCGAAGCCAGGACGTATGGCTAGTAAAACTATAAAGTATTTGCTATATTTGCTACCCTTAGCAAGCATGTAGACAACCGCAGTTTATATTATTACCGTTATCACTGTCAAACCGTTATCAGAAAGATGCTGCTGCCCATTGCCTGTTTCAGTTTCCTCCTGTCACTACTAACAATATCTATGGGATGATATAGGTTAGTGGATTCACCTACGTCATCACTGCACATTTCTCTGATCTATCTGTTTTTCTGATCTATTTGGCGTTACATTCGTTATTTTGTTATAATAAAGATAAAAAAATTATAAGCCGTGATCCGTGTGCAAAAAAACAACCGCAATGCGGTTAGGTGTCAAAGAGTTTATTTATCTTTAAAGGCGAAATACACGTCGTAATATCGACATATGGTTGTATATTTTCTCATTTTTATTGTTTTGTTCGATATCAATATGAAACATTTTGCTTATAGAAAAGTTTCCCAGCAATTTATCTGTTACGTGAATAAACTTATTTATTGAATGCGATATGTTCAGGTCAGTCCCATCGGTAACGATTCACCGTTAATTAAAATCACTTATCAAATGTCTTATTTACTTGGACTTAGGAAGCAAACAACGTCAAAGATATGACGCTCTACTGCCGTTAGTTGCACTTTTAATTTAAGAATTTAAAGTTTTGCTCTTACACGAATGTTGTCGCCCACGTGCAGATGGGCACAACATTTGTAAAAGCTTCCTAACTTCCCAATGTGCGTGATATTCCAGACGGATTTGTACAAGCCCGCACTGGCACACTATGGAGAAATTGACAACCACACTAACCCTGAATACATCCGTAGCGATGCGAGCTTGTGTGAGGCTGTCCAAGGTCATCCCTTAAAGCATGAACAAGCCAGTCAAAACCTGTTTATTTAGCTGACAAACGTGAAGGTTTTTTGATCCTGTATTATGAAAAGTGGAGTGAATGAATGATCTAATTTTTGATGATTTAATTGACTATTGAGGAAAATTTACAAAATGAAATATTATAATATAATGCTTTATTTAGGCACATAATGTAATGATTTTGACAAAATAATACCACAAACATAGCTCTAGCGATACGTTCTACTTAACATGGTATTTGGAACGACAATATGGCTTCGAATCTCGGACCCGCACAGCACTGCTCAAAAAGCGTCGTTTTGCTGCGTCATTATCTGTAGTCAAAAGCCCTCCGTGTATGCCTTCATATCGTCTGTAACCGCAATAACATGCACCATCAGAATTAGAAACTGGGACCTGTGACTCAATATTTTAGAACTTAAATAATTAATAACCGATGCTAATGTCAATACATCGATGTCTATAATGCATAGAGATATTTAAAATAATAAATATTTCGTTATGTACAAAAAATACGTCGTAAACTCCAAATACAGGTTGTAAAAACAACGATTGTATGATTAAAATTCATAATTCGGGGAATATGAACGGGCAACAAAAAATGGAATAACAGTCTACATGTGTTCCTATCAAAAGTGACATTAGGTGAACTGAATATAGGCCTACCCCTAGCTGTTCAGTTTGCCCCATAGTGTGTCCCCCATAAGTTGCCTCATATATATCAATTTCTGTTTCACTCCCCTCTGTCGCCCCTTACGATATCCATGGCATGATGTGGGGCAGTCATTGCTTTGAAGCCGCAACTACATCTCCTCATACAACTATTGTCGCATTAAAATTTTATTCAGTAATCTATTCCGTATAACATACGACCACGTCTTAGTCGTCTGTGAATAAATCCGTGCATTTGTTTAAAATATGCGACTCAGGTGCAATAAGTAAGCAACTCCAGACGTAACTCCCGAATAACTCCTCGTTATTGCAATTTTATGCAGCGAATTAGCACAACGGGCGCTGGAGGAAATGAAAATAACAGAGAAATGATGAACGATTTGCTTTGAATAGTGAAACTTATTGTATGAATTAAGCGAATAATTATTATAGTTGTTTATTTTTATTAATATGGTAAAAATATTCACCACATTTTGTTCAGTGTGTGTCGTTAGAGGCGACGATTAGAATGCCTGAAAAATTTTATGGCTTCCAGTAGAGGTTGGTGTAACCATCCGCTTACACCGGACCTAAAATACCCAGACTGGCAACGGACAGCGGCGTCAAAAATACTAGACATGATCGTCGATAATTCTCCCCACAACTCATGTCCTCAGAGAGTTCATGTAAGCAGTGGACTTTAAGGAACTGGTGTTGAAGAAGATTCTCCTTCGATGTCATAGGTGTAAAATACATATGTTTCTTAATAAAATAAGGGTGAGAAATGGGCACATAGTTCAATTGATTGTGAGTGGATACTGTGAACCGTAGAAATCTACAATCGAGGATAGCCTCGATTAAGGATCAAAGTGCAGATGCGTCGCCACCCCTGAGGACAAAGATGGAATGCCTCGTTTCCAGTAAAATGGGTCTCCGGTTCTCTTCACTCACCATACGAAACACAACAGCATTAAACTGCTATTTTTCTCGGGTATTATGTGAGAACATGGTCCTTCCCCGGTCGAGCTGACCCATTTGTGTTACAACTATAACATACCTGCAGCATGGCTCTGCTACGTCAAAAGTGATTTAATATTTAATAATTCACATTTTGACAACGATTATATCAAGCAATAAAATTGTGAATTGCAATTAAATTTGCCGAATTACCACAACCTAAAAGATGAAGGGAAACATCGTGAAGACACCTTAATATCTGAGAAATAAATTATTTCGAGGACATTTTGTAAACCTACTGGCGCTGCGACTGAACAATTGCTCCATAACCCTTTCTCAAATGAAGAATAAGGACATAAATAGATTTATTTTCCATTCCATTACGGCCTACAAAAGCTATGGGAGGGCCTATGCTAAACATAGGCCCTCCCATAGACTGCCATAAAGGGATTTAGCCATAGTTACCACCCTTGGCAGCCGTATTGTCGGCTGCAGTTTTATATAATTTTGAGTTTTTATTTGGAAGATGCTGCTGCCTATCTCTTACGGGACTACAAGGTTATTCGTAAATTATGTTCTTATTTAAATCTTTGACAAGAAATATTTTCCGAGAGAGTAAGGCGGCCGGCATCTTAGTTTATTCATATTTAATGTATACAACTTCTTATTGGATCTCAAAGGATCGCTCGTTAGTGCAAGTAGCTGGGCTTCATTTAACCTTTCTTTCATGTGTATCTCTCAGACCGATAAATTATTATTCGTGCTTTAATTTTATATCTTTCGGTGTTCAGGTTAGTCCGATACTTTTTTGAAACTGCAAGATACTCGACTATAAATAATAAATTATTGAAATAATTTTTTATTTACAAATTGTATGTGGTTTTATTACCTCTGAATGACACGATAATCGGTTAAGCGGGGTCTTTGACAATACTCTTACCCACAGGATATATATTATATATTATATCTACTCAAAATCCAATTCGCTCATTACTCACACAAATTTCAATAAATAAATGTTACAAACACATTAAATGTTACATAACATCAGACTTTATTCCAAGGCAACAACAATGTATTTACAAAGAATCTTTACAGACTGTCTCTTTCTGAAAAGAAAGAGAAGGAATAACTGTGTTGACAGACTGAACGATTTTGCACATTTTAGACTTTTGATCGATGTTCACAATCAAAATTAAAAAAAAGTAATCACTTAAGTTTTAATACACATTTATTTTCAAATAGTATGCAAACTACTTGCAAATACATTCAAAGTTAGTATTATTTTTTATTATTGTAAATAAAAAGTTGTTGAACACGTTTAAGATGCGTAGTATCATAAAATATGTGCGTTTAAGCAAACTGTAATATAAAGCAAATAGTATTGAAAATTTTTAATACTATTTGCTTTTTTATGTTTTAAAGAGTCGGCAGCACCTCAATTAGTTTGTACAATCTTCTACTAAAAGATAAATACTAAAGTATACACTTTGTAATTCAAATGCAATAAAAATGTATAGTATTTTTTTATAGGATAGGGTGACAAACGACCACACAGACCACCTGATGGTAAGTGGTTGCTGTGACCCATAGACATCTACATTTATCCTCAATTAAGATTCAAAATGCAGATGCGTCGTCACCCGTGATGGAATGATGGAATTACTCTTTTCCAGTAAAATGGGTCTGCTCCAAATACGTGATTCTTTGTCAATTTTTCAATTAAAAATCCAAAATTAACTTCAAATAATACATGATGTGTAAACTGCCGAAATTATTTTGATAGAATTGAGATAGTTGATGTCTGGTTAAGTTAAAAACGTAAACTATCACAGCTAAGTAGGCTTTACAAATTTTGTCATTTTTAGCCGTTAAACCAAGAACTTGCGAAAAAAGCTATGAAAGGAAATGTTAAGCCACTCCACCGATTTTGACGATATGTGGTATTCAGATAGCAAGAAACGTTACAAAGGCTAGGTTACCTTTTATCGTTAAAAGCTTATATGTTCTTCTTCTCCAGTGCTGTCACCTGTAGCCTCGTTGTTTCGAGCTACATTATCTAAACGTAAACGCGAAAGAAAATACTAAGGAATGCAACATCTCTTTGCAGCGCCAGTGAATGGAGCCGATCGGTAAGGACTCGGTCGGTAACGATTCTCCGCCGCTCTGCGCCAGATGCGGTCAAGTGGAAGGAGCTGGCACTGGATAGCCCCAACACAGAGATGTGAACAGTATCCCATGTGAAGCCGAACGTGCACCTTGTAAAGTTGCAGGCGGTGTGCCGTCATGAAATACTGTCCCGCTCTGCTGAGCACGCCAAGATTTTTAGAGGCCAATTTGACCTTCTCTTCCAAGTGACCACGAAACTGCAAGGTTCTCGATATGTCGACGCTGAGGATTCCAATATTGGCTGAGGCAAAAAGGGGAGTGCCTTGAAACTGAGGAGATATGACAAAGGGGTTATATTTAGTGGTAAACACGCAAATTCGTATCTTCTGGGGATTGAACTGGACTAGATTGTCACCCCCAATCCGAGAGATCTGCAAGAAATCTGGTGATCCAGTTACATTATTTCTCGGGAAGCCTTTGTGCTATGGAGAGGAGATTCGAAAGAAACGCTTTGTGCCAAACACGATCGAAGGCCTTGGACTCTATTGCCTCCGCCCATCTATGAGTCAGGTAGACCAGAAAATCACCAGCTGATCTACCCTAATAAAAACCGTATTGGCGGTCACTAATCAGCTAGTGATCCTCAAGGTACCGCATGAGCTGGGAGTTATTAACGGATTCCATTATTTTGGAGAACAAGGAGGTAATGGCAATAGGCCTGTAGTTAGATGGGTCTGAGCGGTCGCCTTTTTTAGGGATCGGGTGGACAAAAGCTGTCTTCTAAGATTTCGGGACTACGTCTAGGAAATAGAAGTACCAGAAAAGACGCGTTAGAACTGGTGACAACTTCAGAGCACACGCCCTTAGCACAATTTGGGGGGATTCCGTCAGGCTCACTCGACTTGTGGATGTCAAGGGAAAGAAGTACTTTGCAAACCGAGCGCTGTCTGAATGAACTGAACAGCACATCCGGTATGGAGCACTCACACCGAGGGATGGTCGGCGGTGTGTTCCCCCCGTCATCGAGAGTCGAGATGGGCACAAAGAAAGAGCCTAGCAGATCGGCTTTCTCCTTTGCGGTATGGCCCGGTGAGTAATATTCCCTGTGCAGAGATGACAGAGATGGCTGATAGAAGTTCCCTTGGACAGCCTTGGCGAGAGACCAGAATGCATGGGTTCCCGAAGGAAGGCGAACTAGTTTCTCGCCAATTCTGCCTATGTGCTCTGTCTTTGCCTTGGCAATGACTCTTTTGAAGGACCTGGAGGCGGAATTCTATATATATATATATATATATATATATATATATATATATATATATTTCTTTTTAAGGGCGCTGGCATATACATCCCGGGACGTTGATTCATCAGCCCAGGCCCAGTAGCACTTCTGCTTGTAGCATGGTTCTATTTTATAGGAGCGACGAAACCATGGCTGAGATCTGCCTCCGATGGGCACCACAGAGGATGGAATAAAAAGTTCGATACCCTGAAGTACCACATCAGCAACAGAATTATCAACAACGTTGGGATCGTCCGGCGAGAAGCAAACCCGCCCCCAAGGGTAGGTTGAAAAGAAATACCGCATCCCATCCCCATCGTACGACTTATAGTGACAAATACGCCTCAAATCAGCCTAATCAGCCTGCAGAAAGCAACCGCGATTTCAGCGTGAGTGGCACCACACTAAACAATGATCTGAGGAGCTAAGGGGGGCATCGACGGAGATCTGATATTTGTGTGGATGAGAGGTCAGCAGAAGGTCCAACAGGGAAGGTGCATGATCCTCCTCATCTGGAATCCGCGTAGGCGTAGTAACCAGTTGTGTAAGATCATATGCCAAGGCAAAATCATGAAAAGATCTCCCCGCGTAATAGGTTAAACATGAACCGAGCATTGTGGTGGTGAATATGGCGTGGTGGGCGTTTACATCGCCAAGGATCACGATCTCTGCGGATGGGACCTGTTGTAGCAAGCAATCTTTAGCCATTTGGACATGGTCGATGAGTCAGTCTGTTACAGCATTACCTTTTTGGGACCCATAGAGACACCCGTAGACGCGCGGACGGTCATCACTGTCTACGCGTAGCTAAAGGACGGTCAGGCCCGAACCATCAAAACTGCCGAGCCGTCGAGAACAGATGTCCTCTCTGGTGTATACGCAAACTCCAGCCCGAGGCACAAAGGAGTGTTCCAATTTGTACACCGGGTAAGAGAGATACGAAGTATTAGTAGGAGATGACACCTGCGTCTCGGTCAGAAAGAGCAAGGCAGGCTTCGCCGTCTCGAGATGGTAGTGAACGGCGTTTAGATTCGAATGAAGTCCCTTGATCTTGCATGAAATTCACGGATAACGTGGCGAGGGTCACCGCGGTCTTGTTTTGAGCGGAATTTATATATCCACCCAAATGGAAGGCAGAAAAGTAGTCCTATCAACTAGTAAACTTTTTATTACTGTGCACTTATGCCGGCTCATTAATTATCTTTACTTGGGTCAAATTTTTCTCAAGGTTTGATTAAATAGGTTTAAGAAACTGCTTTTGCATTAAAACAAATTATCTGCGCTTATGAGATAGGTTATAGATGCACAGCGAATTAATAATAAATATGCCGTGCCAATACGACACGGCAAGCGTTTCTGAGTTCCATTACCCCATTTGGTCCCTTGTGTGTCGTAAGAGGCGACTTCGGGAAATTACCTTATGCATATGCCCGGCAGCTAATCTGCAGCTGGACATAAATAGGTATAATTATAATAATAGAATATTTTATGTAATTTATATATATCTAGCGATTTGCCCAGGCTTTACAATAGTAATTTTTGGATCTCGATAACAGCATCATCTATTGTGAATCTAAAACATCTAGGGATTTCCTTGAACATACACAATAAATTCATCAAAATCAGTTCATTTGTTCTCAGGTGATGAGTCTTCATACATGCGGCAATTCATTTATGTTTATAAATATTTTTTTAAATAAAAACACAATCTAAATTGTAGCTACACAATGTAAATAAAAGTACCTAAAGTGTATTCATAAGTGATGGAAACGTGAAAAATTGAATAAATGACATTTAATTTCAAACAATTTGATGGCTAACGATTGCTAGCGGTAGTTCTTGTTGACGTCGGACGAAAAAATTGAGACCAGCGACAAGCAGCAGCTTCAAAAGTGCTAGACGTCTGGTACTACGGTTGTCAGTGCACATACCAAGCGTGGCAACTAAGGTAATTAAGCAATTAAGGTTACAACCAGAGCGGTTTATGTCCAACAATTAACTTCTACATGCTGATGGAGAAGAAACAGAAGTAGACTTAGCATAAGAAGTCAAAATGTAAGCTAATAAAATATTGGTTCTTCATCTACATGGGAGAGCCATGCTGCAGGTATTATTATGGATGTGGCACGAACGAGTCGGCTCGACCGAAGAAGGGCTACACTTTCTCAGAATACCAGCGTAAATAGCAGTTCAATTCCACTGTGTTTCGTATGGTGAGTGTCGAGAACCGAAAACTCTTTTTAATGAAATCGACGCATTTCCATCTTAGTCCTAAGGGTAGACAACGCATCTGAATTTTGATTCCTAATCGAGGATAGATCAAGAAAAATGTCTATGGGTTACAGCATTCTCTTACCATCAGGAAGATTGTAGTTTCGTTTATCACCTTTATTCTATAAAAAATCTTTGTAGAGGATATTGAGTGACTCAAGCAAAATGAGTTTTAAATTTTAATCGGAAAACTCAGTAATGACAGACAAATATTATTTAGGAATCAACTTTTATTTCAGAAGATCTATTTACACCAGCAACAATACTACTAAAGATAGATTAAATCATTTAAATAACAATGACAACGACGTCTAATTAATCTAATTATATGGTTTTATTGTTTTATTCATGAAATTTTGAACGATTTACAGCACTCATCGTGGTCAGGTCGTGGTGGAGGAAAGTGCTGACGTGTTTTACGCCATGGTGTCACTATGACTAAAATTATGGATTTATTGGGAATAGTTAGCTTGATTTAGCCAAGTCAAGTAAAGCCCAATCAGTCCGCTTTGCGTTCGAGGTATTTATTTAATTTATTTCCACCAATAATACACATGAAAAATAGTAGCAATGAATTTATCTTTACGTCTGTAATAATGCTATTTTCTGGTTAAAGAAATGGTTAAAAAAAGTGCAGTAAACAGTATAATACCCGCAAAATAAGTTTTATTTTAAAACTTTCTCATTTATGTCATACCTGTTTTAAAAGAAGTTTGTATGTTGTATGCTTTAAGCGAAAAGCGCATAGGGCCTAAAAATTAAGATTCAAACGTTTTGTCGCATGAAATCGTATCTAACAATCATATTGTACATAGAAATGATATAAAAAGAACATTGTCAGAATGGTAAATGATTGTTGAAGTAACTAATATTTTTTAAATTAATTAATTGCCATACATACATAAACACTCACGCCTGTCACCCAGAGGGGTAGGCAGAGATTATGGACTTCCATTTGGCATGATCCTGACACACCTCTCTCGTTTCCTCCACATCCATATACCTACGCATACACGCTCGTCGGTTAAAGGTACTCTTGATTTGGCCCATTTTTAATATATCGCCAATCTGGTCGATAAACTTTCGCCTAGGGCGACCCTTCCCGACTATGCCGTTCACCTCTGCAACATAAATTTGCTTTGTCACTCTTTCCTCATTAATTCTTTCTACATGGCAAAACCACTGAAGCATTCCTTTCTTAATCCTGGTCACAACATCATCTTACAATCCATACTCTTCTCTTATTAAACAATTTCTCACTCTGTCATTCAGATTCATCCCTAACATACTCCTTAATGACCGGCATTTTTAATTGCCATTTTTACATTAAAAAAGTGGTTTTGAAAATATAAATTTTTCAACTCAATCTATTTTTTAATATCTTCACCTGTCATGTGGGAAGCCATGGAAGGTGTAATTCAGTGACTGCTACTGGAACTCTTTGATTTTTTTTGCGCCCAGAACCAGAAAAACCGCCTGTGGGACTGGCAATTGGCTGATTAAGCTTTTATGCCGGATCGGAAGCGACTCTCTTTTGGTAGAAGAGGGCGCGTATACAGACCTTATAAAGGGTTCGCTTGTTTCGTAGGGACATTTTACCATGTCGGTCCAACATACTGTTGAGCCTACCTAGATAAAAACGTGCGGGTTACTCTTTTGACATGGGGCTCGAAAGTGAGCCTCGTGTCAAGGGTGACACCTAAATATTTGGCAGACGTATGCCAGGGGACAGGGGTCCCTAACATACGTATTGGTGGAGTATTTGATACGGCGTCGTTTATAATCGAAGTTAACTGCAGAGCTCTTCTCCGGGTTCACATCGAGAGCTCTTCTCCGGGTTCACATCGATGCGCCATTTTTGGAACCAAGCTCCTAGTTCATCAACTGACTTTTGGATGTTGTTCCGTAAGAAAGGTAGTGTACCTTTACAGTAGAGAGCAGTGTCGTCTTCGAAGAGGGAGAGCTGGACACCATTCGACGGGATGGGAATGTCGTTAGTGTACAGGTTGTAGAGGAGGGGAACAAGTACTGATCCCTGAGGAACACCAGCTTTGATGGGGCGCTAAGAGGAGAGCATGCCTTCGTGTCTAAAACGAAAGGTACGATGCTGTAAGTAAGAGGCCAAAAGACGTACTAGACGATCGGGGAGACCTACTCTACATAGTTTGAAGATAAGGCCTTCGTGCCAGACTCTATCGAAGGCTTTGGCAATGTCGAAAAAGACCGCGATGGTCATTTGACGACAAGGATAAAAACCGCCGAGGATATATTCCAAAATGCGGTGAACTTGTTGGGGGCAAGATTGTTTCGCTCGGAAACCAAATTGATGGGGGATGACAAGAGGGTCACCGTCTGTGGGAAACAGGTGGTGCCTGATGCGAGTGAAGATGACTCTTTCGAGGAGTTTGCCCATGGCCTTGAGGAGGCTAATGGGACGATGACTGAAGGGGAGGTTAAGAGGCTTGCCTGGCTTGGGAATACCAATGACACTTGCCTCTTTCCACGTAGTGGGAAAGTAACTAAGATTGAAGCAGGCGTTGAAGATAATAGATAAAAGGGTTAACACCTGCTCTGGAAAGTGTTTAAGGGCTTGGTTGGAGATGCCATCCGCGCACGGAGCCTTTTTGGGCTTAAGGCCTTTGATGAGGGACGAAATCTCATCATTGGACACAGTGATAGGGTCAGAGGCTGTAGGGGGTGAGTTCCGGCGGCGGACCTCATCCTCCACTGCCTGAATGTGTGAGGGAGCGACGTGTTGAGAGCTAGGAGAGCATTGTGCGCCAATGCTTTCTGCGAAGCACTCAGCCTTTTCCTCGCCCTCGAAAGCAACCGTATCGTCGGGGCGGGAGAGAAAGGGAGTATGAGTGATAGCGTCTCTACGGAGGGCTCTAGCCATCACATAGTACGCTGTGTGAGAGGGAGATATATTCTCCATGAGCTTACTACTTTCGAGGTCTCGAAGTTCGGAGAGGCGGAAACGGAGGTCTCGTTGAAGACGATTGGCCTTACGCCCATATTCGGGGTAGGATATTTTGCTGCTCTCCGGAAAAAAGCCCGGAGGGGGCCTAAAAGGGGCCTGCGGGGGCCGAGAGCAGCCCTGGAGTGGCTGAGAGAAGCCCTAACGGGGCTTTCTTGGGTAGAGAGCCGGGAATGAACGGTCATTGACCGGCGGTGGAGCTTGTCTACTAGGACGAGGACAAGGAGCACACGGGCAACCTCTGTAATTTGCCGGGTGGTCTGTTTGTTGACACAGGACGTACGCGGGTGGGGATTCGGCATCTTTGGGCCGAGGACACTCTTTCGTGTTATGAGGGTCGAGGCACTTAACGCACCTGGGTGGGGCGGAGCAATTGGCCGCCGCATGACCATACAGCTGGCAACGGTGGCATTTTGCCGGGAAACCGCGCCTATACGGGGGCTCAACCTTCACTCCCGACAGGCCACACACCGTGCGTACCTGCCGGAAGATGTGTTTTGCCTCTGGAACGTTTTCGAGAATGACTAGTGCAAGAGGGTACCTCAAGCCCGTTCTGCTATGAATTTTATGCACAGCCTCAACGGGGAATCCTTGGGACTTAATGTCCTCAAGGATTTCCTCATTGGATAGTTCAAAAGGGACGCCTCGGATGACGGACACGGATGTAGGACACACGTTCGTTTGTAAATAGCCTAGTAAGGCGGCGAAAGTCGTCAACAGATTGAGGGACTATTTTGATAGCTACACCCACGTTGGTAGGCTGATCATATTTGATTCCTGCATCATAGCAGATCTTAGATAGGCGAGTGAATTCTGCCTTGTCTCTTAAAAAGACAGGGGGCGGTACTTGCTTCTTAGCAAGTACAGGAGCACAGCGAGAGGCTGGCTTAGAAGGCGCGGGGATGTCTAGCGATATAAGAGGGGCCGGGGTAGCGGCGGGGGCTGCGGGGGAAGAGGCGGCAGCGAGAGCTGAGGAGGTTGCGTCAGCGGCGGGTGCTACGGGGTGAGGGGAACGGCAAGGGCCGCTGAGGTGGGGGGGGGGGAGGTGCGGTTTTTCGCGGTGCGTGCAGGAGTAACTAAGATGGCCAGGGCCGCGGCGAGAGCCTGCGGATCATTCATCCTATTGATGGCGGCGAAAAGGGAACCTTTAACTTCTTGGGGGGACAAGTTGATTGCTGGGACTGGGACTGGGGGTGACGTTCTATACCAAGCAGTAAGGGCAAGGGACACTGCTCTGAAAAGAGCAGAGACGTTTTACTTCAAGGCAGTAAGGAGGGGATCACCGTTCTCAAAATAACGGAGACGTTCTTATCCAAGATGTAAGGACCCCTGTTCTCAAAAGAACAGGGTCTTGCTCTGAAAAGAGCAAGTAAACGTATTCTAAGAAACCGTATACACAAATACACAATAACAACAACAAAGAAATAAAAGGTACTATAAATTAAACAAATAGATAAAATAAACTAAATGAACTAACAGATATATCTACAATAATAATAAGAGGCAGTCAGTCAGACCTCCCCGACCGTAGGCCCCCGCCTAGGTAAGAACTGAGAGTTAGCGTTTAAAACACTCACCAGGCGACAGCGCTGTAAAGCGCGACCAGAACAGCGGAGACGCGATAGCGAAAGGACACTAACGTACGGGGACGTTAGCGCGCGCGGACTACTTGTTTACGTCACTCGAGAGCAACGGCACAGGCGGAAAGGAACTCTTTGATTTTTTTTTCTTGCGCCCGAAGCAATTTGGAAAAGGGCTACCCTTTACGTAGGGAGGCGGAAAATGCATTACGATACCACGATGGCTATCCATCGTGGCTATGGGGGACTCACGCCTAACCGGGGAGCCTAAGTGATACCCCCTAAAAACCGCCTTTGGGGACTGGCAACCAGCTGTTTAAAGCTTCACATGCCGTATCGGAAGCGACCCTCTTTTGGGAAAAGAGGGCGCAGGCGGCTACAAGCCGCTGAGGGAGTGCCTGCGAAGGCAATTTAATTGTAAAAAAAAAATTAATTATTTATGAAAGTTTAATTATGAAATTGACTTGGGGCCCCAGGGAAAGACTGGAAACTGCAAAGGTTGCGAGAAGCCCGGAGGTGGGCGAAGAAGAGGAGGAGGGACCCGAGAGGGCCTTTTTGGACCCTGAGATGGTCGAAAATAGCTCTTAGGTGGCAATCTTAACGGGAGGGCCGGGAATGACTTAGTATTAACCGGCGGTGGAGCGTGCCTAATGGGGCGTGGGTGAGGTATGCAAGGGCAGCCTCTGTAGTTAGCCGGGTGGCCTGTTTGTTTACACAGGACACACGCGGGTGGGGATTCGGCATTTTTGGGCCGGGGACACTCTTTCGTGTTGTGGGGGTCGAGGCCCTTAACGCACCTGGGTGGAGCGGAGCAGTTGGCCGCCGCATGCCCATATAACTGGCAGCGGTGGCACTGCGCCGGGTAGCCGTGCCTATGTGGGAGCTCAGCCCTTACTCCCGACAGCCCACACACTGTGTGTAACTGCCGGAAGATGGTATGTGTCTCCAGAGCGTTTGCGAGAATTACGAGAGCAAGGGGAAACCTTCAGCCCGTTCTGCTGTGCATTTTATGCACAGCCTCAACCGGGAACCCTTGGGACTTAAGGTCCTCAAGGATTTCCTCGTTGGAAATTTCAAAAGGGACGCCTCGGATGACGGCCCTGATTTTGCGCTCTTCCGGAAAAGCGTACGTATGATAAGAGACTCGTTCGGCTGTGAAGAGCCTGGTGAGACGACGAAAGTCGTCGACAGATTGGGGGATGATTTTAATAGCCTCCCCGAGGTTGGTGGCTTGGTCGTATTTTATTCCTGCGTCGTAGCAGGTTTTGGAGAGGCGGGTAAACTGAGCCTTGTCTCGTAAGAAGACAGGGGGCGGGACTTGCTTCTTAGCCGGGTTAGAAGCGCAGCGGGAGGCTGGCTTGGGCAGTGGTGTCACGGAAACTGCAGCGGTAGCTGCGGGGACTGAGGCAGCTACGGGGGCTGCGGGGTTTGCGGGGGCGGCAGAGGCCGCCGAAACGGTGTGATTTTTCACGGCGCGTTTACGGCGCTTGGAAGACACTGTCGTGAACTCTGATTCTTCGGATCCGTCTGAGTCAGACGACTCCGTAGAACCAGAGCCCCGGAGTGTGGATTCTGAGTCGGAGTTGGAGCACTCCATGTCTACTTCGAGAGGCGCGAATGAGTTCTGGGAATCAATGTGGGCCGCTATAACGGGCATCGGTTGGTTTGCCTTAAGGGCGGACAAAACGGTTGAGAGGATTCTGACAATAGCCTGCGGGTCCTTCGTCCTAGTGACGGCGTTAAGTATGGAATTTTTTAAGTCCTGAGTGGACATTTTTGGACGGGGGTAAATTGAATGTAAGTTAGTAAGTTAGGGGGACACTGTTCTGAAAAGAACAGAACGTATTCTATGAAACAGTAAGGGCGGGATCACCGTTCTGAAAAGAACGGGACGGTCTAAATTCGAGGAGTTGTGCCCTAGTTCTCAAAAGAACAGGGTCTTGCTCTGAAAAGAGCAAGTAACTCCCTTGAAACAATATACACGTTACAATTAATAACAATAACAAAAAATAGAAAAATTAAAATATTCACAAAAACAAAAATGACAATTAACAAGCAAGACCAACAGTCAAACCGCCCCGCCTGGAGACAGGGAGGTATTAACTGGAGTTAGCGTAAAAGGACTCACCAGGCGTCGCACTGTACAGCGCAAGCAGGACAGCGGAGGCGCGAGAACGAGAGAGCACTACCGTACGGGGACGGATGCGCGGACTACCTGGACACGACCGCTCGAGAGCGGTGCCACAGGCGGAATCGAACTCTTTGAAAAACAGAACTACCATTTATATATTTATTTTAATTTTATCACGGTTTATGAGCATTATGAGTCGTGCATTGATTTTCCAATCTTTTTTTTATATTGTATTTTGACATAAAATTATCGGAATATTGTGAGTATAGTAATAATTGTTTACATGAGTGAATACTTCTGAGTATTTAAACTACTCCAAAAAAAAATTTACGTATTATCATGTAATTTTTTTAATGCGCTTAAGGCATTCACAATTGGATTAACAAATGGTTTTTTAAAACTCCTCATTAAAATGCAGTTAAAGTTAGCCTCAGGCTAGCTAGTGTCATTAGTATAAAGGTGTAAAGTACTTTGACAACTTACGTACTTTTTAAAATAATGTGACAACAATTATAAGAATCATGCAAGGACAAGGACGTGAAGTATCTATTTACTAGGAGTTGATTTTGGGAAGTCGCTTTAATTATGGTTTGTTTACCTCTGTTACTTTCTTACTAGACCCACGGGATGATATGGGTTAGTGCATATTCTTACATCACTATTACGCGGTAACGTAGCTATGTAGCTAGGGAGAGGTACGTTAGTTTCGAAATGATATTCAGCAGTTAATGAACAGGGCTTCTCGGTACGATACAATTGCCAGGGATGGTTTTGAAATCGTTCCGCGTCATTAAACCGTCTAACGATCTACTGCATGATTTATAACTATTATTTGAAAATACAAGTAAAATGAATTAACGAGTTACTGACTAAGCGGGAAACGAATAATATACAGATAATCTTTGCGCAGGGATTGCCTGACTTATCTAATTTCTCCCTCTCCTCCCTCTACTCCCTCTCCATTCAATAATGGGACAACCAGACGTTTGACTGGTCTCCATCCTTGTGTTGACAACTATTTGCTTCGTCATTCCAATACGTAAAGCAAAGATGTATGATAATTTGTCTGCATTTGCCTTTCCATCCCATAATAATGTAGCTGTCTTCAAAAGCAAGAGTAAATAGGCTTTTGTTAAGCTAAGACAGATCGTTTTACAATCATTGGCTGCACCACTACTTATCAACAACTTGGATAGTAGTCAGGAAATGGCTATTAGTAAAAAAAAACTAAATTTCTATATTAGCGCCAGACTACGTAAATAAGGGATAAAAATCTAGTCAAAGTTTTTGTAATTTTGAAACAGTTCTTTTTACGTTGCATCAACATTTTGACAAACATTGTCGTCTGCAAGTAGAAAACTCCTTTACTCATAAGCCAGTGCTTGATTACAATCCATTCTGGTAGTAAGCTGTAATACAGAAAATTGTACTATTTTAACGTAAGAAAGGCCTATACATGATTGATAATAATTCCTGAGATGAACGATACCAGCCAGGATTTCTTGTACAAGGAGTGCATCGTTCTAATAATTACGTTTTTATTATGACGTAAGTTTTCACTTGTATCGTGCGCTCATAAGCATTGTAATTTATTATAATTTTATGTGTAATAAGGAGACGTGACGTGTGCGATCAACCCTAGTTCGATCCCTGGCGGATAATTTTCTACGTGCTCAGCGGTAAGGAAATGCATACATAGAAAACCTGTATGTTTTCTGAAAAATAAAATATGTTAAAGATATGTTTTGAAGTCCGCACTGGGACTACATAGGGTTCTGATCTAAGGATATAAATAAAATTGAAATGTCTGACTGTTTTATTGAAATAAACTCCTTTTATACACCCAAAATTATATATTTTATATAAGGCAATCTATGAGGATTAATCTAGGAGGTTTATGTTTAGCAATGGACTTAATATACTATTACGGTCACGGTAACCATCTCTTATCAGTCGAGGGTTGAGGGTAACACCATGAAAATATGCCCTATAAAAATATGATGTATTAAGTACGGTAACTATACTTCTAGTCAGGCTGGTGTACCTACACCAACCTGACTAGAAGTATAGTTACCGTACTTATACTCTCTCGAGGAATGACTAACGAGGACAACTGGTGATGGTACAGCCACAGATGTGTGCAAAAGTGTTTTCGTGGCTCTATCAATTGGCTGAACAGCAGATTTTAACCCACAACTTTTGACATACACATTTTAATATTTCTTATCCTTAACCATAATGATACTGCAACTTTTAACTAACTTATCGCGATGAACATATGACAATGCACGTGCCACACGATGACAAATTAGGTACGTAGTAGAGAATTTATCATTCCATTTCGTCTCGTGAATGTCGTAAAAGACGTCAAAAAGTGCCTCTGATGGATGACGGTGTGTTCGTTACTGCACGCACTATACATATTATTATAATTGTAGCACGAGTGGATCAGCTTGACCGGGGAAGTACCACGCTCTCACAGAATTCCAGTGTAAAATAGCTGTTAAATGCTGCTGTGTTCCATGTACATCGTTTCCAGTAAAAAGGAGTCTTCAGTTCTCTACACTCACCATAAGAAACACAGCAGTATTAAATTGCTATTTTACATTAACTATCAACCTGTGAGAGCGTGGTCCTTCCCGGTCGACCCAACCCATTGGTGCTACAACTTTGCCACTGATATAGCTGCAGCATGGCTCTACCACGTATAAATTTCACTACGTGAGCACCTCGGGTTTATTGTAAAGATTTTATATACTATAATTTTATTAATATTTGTTATGGTAATTCCTCATTAGCAACGGCTAAAATAAATATATCAGAGAGTTAATTCTAGTGGTTAAAGCCTTTATTTAATGGTACGTGAGTAAATCGAGATTGTTCTCTAATAACTTTTTACTAATGTTGCACTAGGTGCGAAAAAGCGCCTGGTAACTCGCCATTAACGGTAAACATCTTGAAGAAACATACTAGGAATATTAGAAGCACGCAAACTTGTATTGAAGCAGCGCAACGAACTCTTCTATGCTCCAAAACACCTTATCAAAATGAGAGAAGAATTGCGACCAGCGGTTATACATACATGTATGAACTTTGAGTAAAGAAATTGAGTATTCACCACAAAAACACACCTTGATCATGGCCTGTGACAATCCTAGTGAAAATATTGAGTCATACTCGTATTTATGAAATAATATGGTCACCGGTTCTTAATACATTAGCAACATATTAAATTATTTAGACGTGTAAGTCGGTGAAAACTAGATAACATAATTTTGTTACATACATACAGATAAAGCTAATATAATTCGTGTAAAAAAGAAATGCTTAGTACGAATATTATAATTCTAAGCTTTGTTTGTAGGTGAAGTTTTGCTTTCAAAGACTTGCTTACTTAAATACAGCTTTTGAATGGTAAGTCTAAAGGCACACCGACTTCTTCTCAGATCAAAAGCATTACAGAGGATGTTTCCGTAAACACAAACACTGTTCACGACTTAGTAGTATACTTGTGGCTTCTGATCTGTAAAACTAAGGTGCAACTAACGATATTTGGAGTGTATTTTGTTATGTGCTCACACGAGAACTGTAAAGAGAGATTCTAGTTTTACATATGCGGTGCTGCTGGTATAAGATTTTTATTAAAAATAAGCGAGCATGCGGATGCAACCTGATGATAAATGATTTCTTCTATGAACATCTAAATAACAATTTATTTGTCGTATAAACATTACATTGGATCGCATTAAATAGAAAACAAGCAAATCAAACAAAAGAGTATTCCAGTTTTAATTTTAATTTGATTTTATAGTATAAGGGTGACAAATGAGCACACAGTCCACCTGATGGTAAGTGGTTGCTGTTGCCCATAGACATCTACATCTATCCACGTTTGCGAATCAAAATGCAGATGCATTGTCACCTATGAGGACTAAAATGGAATGCTTCTTTTCCAGTATAATTTAAATTAAAAATTTTGTACAGCCGACTCCAATATAAATTATTAAGAATAACTCAAAAACTGTTGCTCGCCTCATAACGTTTTACTGGGTGAACCGATTTCGATGATTCTTTTTTTATTTCAAAGCTGGTGCTTCACATGTGGTCCCATATAAATTTGATCAAAATTTGACCAAATGTTTTTAAGTTATTTTGTTACCGCCATTTCTCAAATTAAAATATTCCGCGTTTTGGTCAATCTTATCGACGAATCAAATTTCCTCTATAATACCTTCATTTATTCCACTAATTCCTTCTTGCGACCGACAATCGGGTAGGAGGAGAAGTCTAAGTAAGAACACGCCCGCACGCGGAAGCATATTGTGTCACGCTCGCGACTCGCATATCTGTTTAATTATTATACGCCTAAAATCACGGCCGTGAATTGTATAAAATAAGTGTAAATCGCGCAAGAAAACTAGGAGTGTACCACGCGAGTGTCAACCTCAAGTAAGAAAAGAAGCTGACGGCGTTCTCCAGGTGCGTTCAACGAAATCCAATTACAACTACCTACTACAGTCCACTTTATTCCAATTTTGAATCACGCGTCACCATTTTGGTCCTTCGAGCCGGATTAAAACCTTTCCAATTCGATTACCATTTTTGCCACTTCGTTGGAATATTCAGATGCAGAGTAGGCATAATTAAAACCATATATATATGCTTAGAAACATTAAATACAATATTTTACTTAATTTCTCGCATATATACTCGCATTATATATTTATTACATTGATTTAAAGCCGTATATTTATCGCTATTATATAACTTACCGCAATACATAATACAATGTCTACATACCCGCTCGCTCACGAAGAAATTTAGATCAGTTTAATAAATCTACCTGATATTTCCGCGACAGATTAAGTGTTTAGGACGCTCTAATTATTAGTGTATTTGTCCATCTCTCGCCAGTTAAAATTAAAACTTTACTTATAACCTTAATATTTCTTTTATCTTCTTTAATATTTATTATAAAAATGTCAAAAACTAGCGCGTCAAAAACTAATGAATCTAGGACTAAAACGCCAGACCCCAAATTAATGATGTTATTAAATATAGTTATAGCTAGGCGCGATTCTTTATTTAACCGCTTACAAACAATTTATGATCGCTCTCAACAAGTAGATAGTGAGGTGGACAGGGAAGAGTTCCTTTCTGGAGCGATTTCGATTGATGCATTACGAAGTGATTTCGAAAGGGTATTAACCGAGTACAATTTATATAATATGCAAGTCTACCCAGAAGCAAAGGTGGAATATCAGTCATGGGTTGCGTTCGAGGAACTATACTGTCATATAAAACATGTAATGTCTCGTCTTACAAGTCGAATAACAAATGAATGTCCGAGATCGGTCACAATATCGCGACCGTCTTTACCGCCTATAGAGCTAGCGTCGTTTGATGGTGATATCCGCTCATGGTCTTTATTTTATACAAGTTTTAAATCCACTGTGCATGATAACCCGTCCCTATCAGACGCCGATAAATTGTATTACCTGCTAGGTAAATTAACAATCAAAACGCATTCTGTGTTCGCCGGTATTACTCCTTGTGCTGAGAATTATGAACTTATTTTGAACGCGCTTATAGAGAAGTACGATGATAAACGCATGCTAGCATCGACCTATATCAATCAAATTTTTGACTTTAAACCAGTTTCTAACTCTTCTGCTCGAAACCTAGAATTATTTTTACATACGTTCGTAACCGCGGTTAGCGCATTAAAAAACTTACAAATACCTGACCTAACTGATTTTATTATATTACATACCGCCTTAAAAAAGTTGGACCCCGAAACAGTTCGTTCTTTTGAAATGCATTCTCGAAAGGATAAAATTCCTAATTTTAAAAGTTTAACCGACTATGTAAAGGAACAAGTTAATATATTACAGCGCTCTTATCATTCGAGTTTGACCTCGAATTCGAACCCGAATCACCGACCCACCGCAAAAGTTCCACAACCGCAATCTTATGTCGCTATGGCCGATACATACAAATGTTTGTGCAGGGATATTGTGCATGATCATTTATACAAGTGTCCGGCGTTTTGTAAAATGACAGCGAACGACCGTTATAAATATGCTAAGGAACGACACGCTTGCGTAAATTGTTTGAGTGTTATACATAAGGCAGGGACTTGTAACTCTAACTCTAAATGTAAAATTTGCAAAGGCAAACATCATAGTCTACTTCACTTTGACGCTTTCAAACCTGCTAACGCTCGCGTTGTGACCACCGCCGCTGCGTCATCGGGTACAACGCGCGCGATCGTACCGACAACAGCTGCTCCCGCGTCATCGCCCGATGTGCGTAGCAAGAGCGTTTCGTTGTGCACAACGTCCATTGCCGCACCGCTATCAACGCAATCTTGCGTATCCGAAGATTTATTTACACGCAATGTATACACTACGGTTCTGCTATCTATTGCAGCGGTTATGGTACCCGACGCGTATGGCACGAGCCGTAGTGTGCGTTGCTTATTAGATAGTGCATCACAGAGCAATTTTATAACGTCGGAATGTTGTGATAGATTAGGTTTATTAGTAAATAAAGACAACATAAAGGTAAAGGGTATAGGGGGTTCAGAAAAATACGCAAAGGGAGTTGTAGCATTCCAGTTCACTTCTCGTTTTAACCCTAACATAAGATATAATATTTCGTCGCTCGTCGTCGATAGAATAACATATGACTTACCGTCTATGCCTGTCAACGCATCCGCTATGCCTTTCTTACAAGATTTGCCGTTGGCCGATGAAAAATTCTTTGAGCCATCACAGATCGATGTTTTGATCGGTGCTTCTTTATTTTCGCAACTTTTATTGCCCGGTATAGTAAGGGATAACTCTGCTGTACCGCCAGCTATACAAACAACGCTTGGTTACGTAATTATGGGCACTGTGCCCGCTCTTCCCGCTCGCGAAAACGTAACCTTGACGTGTTGTAGTACATTACCCGCACACGCCGAGGAAGACCCGCTAGATACGTTGGTAAAACGGTTTTGTCAAATAGATGAATCTCCTTTGAGAACTCCGCCCACTCAGTCCCCGGCTGAGATAGAGTGTGAGCATTTCTTTCGCGAAACCACTGAACGTGACAAAGAAACGGGCAGATACATAGTATCGTTGCCTTTCCGAGATGATATATTTTCGCTTGGTGATACTTATGAAACCGCTCGGAAACGTTTTCTGATGTTGGAGAGGAAGTTTGAAGCCGCTCCTGAGTTTAAGGCCGCATATGACTCAGTTATCCACGAATATTTAGAAAAGGGCTATCTGTCACCCGCGCCGCTTGTTGACAGTGATAACTGCTATCCCGTTTACGTCATACCACACCACGGTGTTTTTCGTACAGATAAGACCACTACTAAACTTCGCATGGTTCTCGACGCGAGTCATAAATCGAGTTCAGGCCGCTCACTGAACGATATTCTCCATAGTGGTCCCAATTTACAAGGTGATCTGTTTGCAATTATTTTAAATTTTCGTCTTTTCGCTACCGCGCTTTCCACTGACTGTAAACAGATGTTCCTTCAAATTATAATGAATAAGCGCGATCGTCGCTTTCAACGCATGTTATATCGTTTTCACCCGCAAGAAGAACTTACCGAATATGAATTTAATAGGGTTTGTTTTGGACTTAGGTCCAGCCCGTATCACGCGCTCCGTGTCATTCAGCAACTCATTGCGGATGATGGAGATTCATTTCGGCTAGCAAAGATAATTGCTTCTCGCTATATCTATATGGACGATATCGTTTTTAGTGTTATGTCGGAGGAAGAAGCTGCATCAGCTGCTAATGAGCTGATTGAGTTATTTAAACGTGCGCAGTTCGATTTAGTAAAATGGACATGTAATTCCGACTCGGTCTTAAGCGCTCTGCCTTCGTCATATAAGATGTCTGAACCTCTTGAATTTGATAAAACCGCTCAATTTAAAATTTTGGGCTTGAGTTGGGATAAATCTCGCGATTGTTTTGAATTTAAAGTAACCAAGCTTGACGAAAGGTGTTCAAAACGAATCATTTTAGCCACTGTAGCTAGAATTTGGGACATAATGGGCTTCGTAGCGCCTGTCGTTCTCTTCGCTAAACTTCTCATAAAGGATTTGTGGCTATTGAAACTTGATTGGGACGATTGTCCGCCCCAGCAAATAGTCGAAACCTGGAAAAGGTTTTGTATAGAGTTACCGCTACTCAATGACGTCAAAATACCGCGACATTTGGGGGTCTTCGAACATTGCGTTGTACGACTGGTCGGCTTTTCTGATGCTAGTGAGCGTGCTTATGGAGCAGTGGTATACGCCCATATTACTCAAGTAAGCCAGGTTACGACGCGACTCGTCTGCGCCAAGTCAAAGGTCTCACCAATGAAGCCTTTGTCTATTGCACGTCTCGAACTCTGTGCTGCCGAATTACTGGTAAGACTAATTAAACGCGTGCATGACACCTACGATTCACGCTATCATATTAGTGATATGTACGCGTTCACAGACTCAATGGTCACACTTTGTTGGATAAACTCTTCTCCGCACCGCTGGCAATCTTTTGTCGCTAACCGCGTCGTCAAGATTATTGACAATTTACCAGCCGCTAATTTTCATCACGTTGCGGGAATAGATAATCCAGCTGATTGTTTATCGAGAGGTCTTACACCCGAAAGGCTAATATCTCATCCATTATGGTCACAAGGTCCGCCCTGGCTCACGCAAGACCTCTCACTGTGGCCTATCACTAATACAGACCATAATACTATAGCGCTAGACAACGTACCGGAAGAGAAAATAACCGCACACCCAATTACTACGTCAGAACCAGAAACGTCCTTAGTTCAAGATCTTAATAAACGCATCTCCTCCTGGAGTAGACACACGCGTATCCTTGTTTATGTCTGCAGATTTATAAATAAACTACCCCGTTCCGGTTCGATAGCAGTTACCGCGTTCGATATTCGAAGCGCCGCAGAGCATATGATAATAGGCGATATTCAAAAAAGACATTTTGCATTCGACATTAGACAGCTGGGAGCCGGTAGTAATTGCTCGCCCGCGCTAATGAAGCTTAAGCCATTTTTATGCGATGGCCTCATCCACGTTGATGGCCGCCTTACCAACTCCGCTGAAAGTTCAGAATACAAATTTCCGATTATTTTACCGCGTCATGACGCTCTTGTAGAGTCTTTGATCGACTACTATCACAAGAAATATTTACATGCCGGCCCAGAGCTGCTCATGTCTTTGTTAAGACAACGATTTTGGATCTTGTCCGCTAGACGAATTATTCGGTCTAGAATTAATAAGTGTAACACTTGCTTTAAATTAAAACCGCGCCCGCGATTTCCTTTAATGTCTGCTCTGCCGGGACATAGAGTCACGCAAGCGGAGAAAGCTTTCGCTCATACTGGCTGTGATTATTGCGGCCCTATATTGTATACGCCCATACGAGCTCGAGGTGTTAAAACTCGCAAGGCTTACCTATGCATATTTACTTGTCTTACTACGCGCGCACTCCACATCGAAGTAGCCACGGATCTTTCTACTGTGAGTTTTATCGCAGCTTTAAAGCGCTTCCTGTCGCGACGGGGTCCCGTGAAATGTCTTTACTCTGATCGTGGAACAAATTTTATAGGCACTCGATCTTATCTACGAGATTTATATAATTTTGTCACAAAGGAATACCGCCCGCGTTTAGAAGAAGAATTGGCCGAAAGTCGCATTGAATTCAAGTTCATAGCGCCTGCCGCCCTACATTTCGGTGGTTGTTGGGAGAGTATGGTGAAATGTGTAAAGAACCATCTTTTTAAGGTTATTGGACAGCAGATCCTTGCGTATGAGGAGTTAATCACAATCCTCGCTCAAATAGAATGTTTACTAAACTCTCGCCCTCTCACTGTGCTTAGCTCCGATCCAGCTGAACCGACGGCTTTAACACCCGCACACTTTTTGAATACGTTACCATTGCGCTCTATACCTGCACCTGATGTGGAATCTTCGCCAATTAATTTACTTCAACGACATACACTCTTAGATAAATTAGTCCAATCGTTTTGGCGTCGTTGGAGAACTGAATATCTGCATCAACTGCAGACGCGGCGTAAATGGACTCAATGCTCGGTCCCCGTAAAGGTGGGCACAGTTGTCATAATTATAAATGATAATTCACCGACCCTCTCCTGGCCTTTGGGAGTGGTCGTAAAGGTTCACCCGTCTAAGGACGGTATAGTTCGTGTCGCTACAGTAAAAACGGCAAGGGGTACACTCGTGCGACCAGTGGTGCGCTTGTGTCCGTTACCTACACAATAATAAACTCTACATCGCTCACATCTTACATCTTTACATCTATGTAATATAATATTATATATATATATATATATATATATATATATATATTTGTATTCGCTTAGTTTTAGTAAGTATTAATTGTATTTATCGCATCTTATTATTATTTTCTTTTAAAGGCGACCCTTTAAGGGCGGGGGAAATGTTACCGCCATTTCTCAAATTAAAATATTCCGCGTTTTGGTCAATCTTATCGACGAATCAAATTTCCTCTATAATACCTTCATTTATTCCACTAATTCCTTCTTGCGACCGACAATCGGGTAGGAGGAGAAGTCTAAGTAAGAACACGCCCGCACGCGGAAGCATATTGTGTCACGCTCGCGACTCGCATATCTGTTTAATTATTATACGCCTAAAATCACGACCGTGAATTGTATAAAATAAGTGTAAATCGCGCAAGAAAACTAGGAGTGTACCACGCGAGTGTCAACCTCAAGTAAGAAAAGAAGCTGACGGCGTTCTCCAGGTGCGTACCTTCAGTTTTATGTGTCGGTTGCAAATTTCAACGAAATCCAATTCCAACTACCTATTACAGTCCACTTTATTCCAATTTTGAACCACGCGTCACCATATTTAATTTATTATCACTCGCGTGTATCACTCATGTCTTTCAGGCGTATGAATTGAACATTATTAATATAAAGAAATAGTATTAATGTATCTGTCATATTTTTAAGATGAGTTTAAATGTCATACATCTACATTACAGTCAAGCAATAATCATTACGTATTCGTGGCTTGGGAACCTAAGCATACCGCACATTTTAAAATAGAAAAACAAGTTTTTTTTTTAATGAAGCAGTAGTAGGAGTTCTGTGATGTCCGTCCTCAGTCGAGTCGACTTATTCGTGCTGCAGATATAATGTCACCGTCATGGTAAATTGTTAACGTGCACAACAACAGATTTTACAAGACTGCAAAAAAAACATTTTTAAATTTTTAATATGGCGCCCTGTGATTAATATTAGATTAAATAAGTTTTTTTTTAAATTTTGAAATGTCCATCATAACACTACGATGTATACAATAACGTAATATCTTAGCGCATTAGTCAAGTGACTCTCATTTGCTACTCTAATTCACAATAATTTAATATCGAAACCTTAAAATTAAATAATATTTTAACTCTAGATGTTATTATTTTTAATATCTTATCTGCACTTTGTAAATTTAGCATGGTGATTGATTTCTATTTACTGTGATTCGCGCATTTACTGTTATAATATGGCTGCTTCGTCCCATTAGGTTAAGTGTAACTTGGGTAGACATGCAGGAAGCCGATGGATCCAAGTGACTCAGGACCGTGCTTTGTGGCATTCCTTGAAGGAGGCTTATGTTCAGCAATGGACTTGTAAAGGGCTATAATGATGATGATAATGAGATATTAAGTCGTTTTTTGGTGACGTCATGATCATCATAACACTAGTCTATCTCCGTTTTTGAAAAGACATTTATAAATAATTCAACATATATCGGTTTCAACTTAACTTATTATAAAGATTGACTAAAAATAGGTTACATTTTCATTTCGTACTAAAACAAATCACCTGTCGCAAAAAAAATGAATAAAATAAAGATAAAAAGCGTGATATTTTTATTGATCTCTCGAATACTTTCGTATTATTTATCTATTGCATAGCGTTCTAAATCACTAATAATTGTAGTAAATTTAACCTTTAATTGATGTGAAGTGACTGCGAAATGATATCGACTGTCCCATTTCATCCCGTGGGTGTTGTTAGAAATGACAGAGGGAAAGTGAAATAGGTGATGAGTAGCAACAATTTCCTATTAAAAGCTCCAGTAATAGTTAACCTGTGGTTGCCAACCCGTCTGCCAATTGTGGCATGAGGCAGACTCTATATATAGGAGACCCTTTGAGACAATTTATGGGGGGAGGCCTTTGTTCAGCAGTAGACTTCAAATAGGCTTTAATTAATTCGGTGACTATATGAAAGACACCATTACATACCGTGGACGTCTTAAAACTTTGTCAGAATCATCTTATATTTCATTCTCATTATTCTGGACTCTGATCACCTCTCATTTCTGGGAGCGTTATCGAGCACTCGAACATATTGGCCCACCGTTTTCACGGACTTCATATGCCTACACCAGGTATGTATACATGTTCTTCACGATGTTTTTCTTTAGCACCTACCACTTAGTATATCAGCACTTTAAACTGCAATAACCAATTTCATAAGTGTCCGCGTAGATCGAGCCCGGGTTTCCTGCGTACTATGAATAGAATAGAAAATAAATCACAAGCATACTTGTTGAAATTTACCACTGCACTGGTTCAGAAAAAAAAACCTCTGTTCTGGGAAGAACTTGTAAGAAAGCCAGCGGGACAGGGGTTATTATCCATCATGTAATCTTTAGTAGTATAATAACCATTATTAAATAATTTTCACTTTATAATTTTTTTTAAATTTTTGATAGATAGGCAAATTACCTGGGACTTTGTTGTAATATCGTTTACATTGCCTCTGAAACAACTACTGACACTTTGCAGCCTATTAACTGAAATATACAGAGATTTTTTAATATTTGTGCTGTCGTGATTTTTTCACATACTCGTATGTTTTTTTTTTTTTTTTTTTTTATAGGAGAGGGGGCAAACGAGCATGCGGCTCACCTGATGGTAAGTGACTACCGCCGCCCATGAACAACCGCAACACCAGGGGAATTGCAGATGCGTTGCCGGCCTTTTAAAAAGGAGTAGGCTCTTTTCTTGAAGGTCCCTAAGTCATATCGGTCCGGAAAAATCGCTGATGGTAATCGATTCCACAAGGAAGTCGTGCGAGGAAGAAAACATCTTCTAAATCGCACAGTGGTGGACCGCCAATCATCCAGATGGTGTGGATGGTATCGGGAGTTCTGCCGCGATGTGCGTTCATGAAATTTGGCGGCTGGGATTAATCCGAACAATTCCTCAGAGCACTCCTCATGGTAGATGCGAAAGAAAATGCAAAGAGATGCAACATCTCTTCGCAGTGCCAATGAATCGAGCCGATCGGAAAGGGCTCGGTCGTCGACGATTCGAGCCGCTCTGCGCTGGATGCGGTCAAGTGGAAGGAGCTGGCACTGGGGAGCCCCTGCCCAGAGATGGGAACAGTATTCCATGTGAGGCCGAACCTGCGCCTTGTAAAGTTGCAGGCGGTGTGCCGGCATGAAATACTGTCCCGCTCTGCTGAGCACGCCAAGCTTTTTAGAGGCCAATTTGGCCTTCTCTTCCAAGTGACCACGAAACTGCACGTCACTCGATATGTCGACTCCGAGGATACCGATACTGTACATAATATCATGATAATGAGCCATGATAGATAATAATATAGATATTTAACAACCACAAATATACGGCGTGTATTTTATCAAAGTACCTTTGAAAAAATCGAAAGCTTTCCGAATAATGAATATTCGATTCCATCTCGATTGAAGAAGAGCTCGATTTAATCCAAAGAAAAACAACATTGGTGAGGCAACTTATCAAAAAGCATTTTTTGCTCAGCTATAAGAAGGTAATTGATAAATAAACAGGTAGTATATAAGTAGGTAAAAAATATGGTTGACCATGCAGGTCATCCCTGGAACTTCCCACTTATTTTCGAGAGCAACGTTCGAAAATCTATTCAATTTTTTTTTGGTTCTTATTTTTGAAAATCTTTGAAACAGCTCGATCGATTGACTTGAAATCTAGTTAATTCGGTCAAGTCTCAATGAACACTTTCGATCGCCGTGTCGATCATTTCGATCGGTTTGTTCGTTGTAAAGATATCCTACGACAAAATTTTATTTACATAGACACGGCCTAACGTCCAGCCGGGTACAGTCGAAAGTCTTCCTAGGACCTCAAAACATGGAGATCTGATAAAAACTCACATTCTCAAAATCTTAAAAATAACTTCCTACTTTTGAAAATTAAACTTTCAATCCGGGAAGTTAAAAAAACACTATTAGTACTTTATAACCATCTAGATTTGAATCTCTTCGTAAACTTTGCTGCAGCTATATTATAATGACGTCAGCACAAACTGGCCGGCTTGAGCGGGATAGAACCAAGCTCGTACAGAATATTAGTGTAAAGCAACGTAATGCTGCTGTGTTTTGTATGGAGGGAACAGGAATACATGTCAACGGTTACATGCTTTTGTTTCTTAATTGAGAGAGAAGAGAGGTCACATTCATCTGACATACGCCACTGTCGTCGTAGTTTATCTTGTCGTCCATTCCTCAAAATTTAAGACAAATGTGTGCAATCAGTTCATGTTGACAGTGATGACTTTCGAAACCGACACGTGGCTCAGCTGGCAATATGGGGAGACAATATCGCTCACCGAGCTGTGAGGAGTTTGTCTGCGTGATATTGTTTGTAGCAAAAATATCAGGAGAAGAACCAAAATAACCAAAGGGATTGAGCCTTCCATATAGCTCGAAGAATCTCGAGTCGTAACTTCATACCGTTTAGTGAAGTGCAGGGACCCCCACTAGGGGTGCGAAGTCAGAAGTCCTCCACGTATGCCTGGTAGTTGCGGGTCCCTCTCGATACGTCTGGAGGGAAGAGCAGATACTGGGCCGGTGCACCCTGGGCGCAGCAGTAGTCTTCCTCGAGAAATGAGAAGAAATTCTTACTCCTTGGGGAATGGTACTGCCACGGCTAATTATTCTGACATGGGGGGGGGTCCGTTCCGGACCAACGGTGCGTTCCACTGCGTGACCCTCTGATCAGCAGAGGGCATAGCAGAGGAGTGAGGGCGGGCTCGGTGTGCACTTACTCTGCCTCCGGGCAGACAGTGAAGGATTCATCCTTTGCTGTCACCGCCGGTCTCGTAATCCCAGTTCGAAGTGTCGTGGATCACGTCTCGCGGCTTTGATAGGGACCGAGCGTCTTGGCTTAACCGCTCGGACCACGAGGGAGAAAACCTCTATAAAAAGTTACCCCGAATCTCAAGCGGCGACGCACCGCGAGGGGATGGATGGCTGACGGGGTTCTATGAACAAATCAGTCGTTAGTGCGCTCCTCGCCAGGGTACCTGCAGACCCCCTGGCGAGTAATAAATCCTCTAAATCTGCTTACCTTGGTAAGGGGTCTCTGCCAAGGTGGACTTTTAATTCCCCCATACTCGTGGGTACAAAAAATGGAAACCAAACAAAAAACACAAAAAACCAAAACCGCCGGCAACGGCAACGTAGAGGAGAGGAGAATCGATGCGGGGACAGAGTCCGACGCCGCATCGAGCAGCGAGGGAGGCTCAGAGAGCTCCCGACAAGTGGAGCCTGGGACCGCGGAGACCAGCAAGTTCTTCCGCAAGCGGTCCAGGCGGGATGGCGACCAGGGGTCGTCATCCGGTGAAGAGGAGGTTTCGGCCCGGAAAATCCCCACCAACAGGCGGGGCGGGCTGAGAGGTAAGGGGAGGGAGCTCTCTACCATTCAGAGGGCCGAACGAGCAGCAAAGCTTGCCGAGGAGGGGCGCCACCCGGACGACACGGTTCGGGAATCAGGCGAAGAAACAGACGCGACTGGCGGCTCCGAGGTGGAGCGTAAGGCCAGATTCGTAAAGGAGGTGGAGGCTGCGATCAAGGTCGTGGCCAACAAGCAAAAGTCCTCCTCGAAAGTCAAGGCCATTCCCGCGGCCTCCGCCTCCATCATGGCGGCTGCGGAGGCCAACTTTGCTGGGGCTGGGCCTAATGCGGACGAGGTGGCGAAGCTGCGGACGGAAGTTGCCCGCCTGACGTCCGCCATGGAGACTCTCCAGAAGGAGAATGAGAAGCTCCGCGCAGACCTGGCCAGTCTACATGAGCCTGCCTCTCGCGCGGCGCCCCAGACGCAGCGCCCAAGCCAGCCCGTGCCGGTGGAGAACCAGGTTCTGAACCTGGTCCGGCAGGAGCTGGCTGCCTTCCAGCACCGGTTCTCCGTGCTGGAGGGCATCGTCCTGCGCCCCCCCCCCCCTAGGGGCTAACAAGACGGCGGCGAGGCCGGCAACGGCTTCTTACGCGACGGTCACGGCTGCCGCATCCAGGCCGGGGCCGTCCAGCCAGCCCTCGGGTGGGGCTGCAGTTGCCCCTCCCCCCCCTGAAAAGTCGGCTCCAGCAAAACCGAAACCGGCTGAACCGGCTCCGGCTAAGTCGGCGACGGGAAAGAGAGGCAAGGCGAAGGCGAAAAAGGGCAAGGCGGCAGCACAGGTGATGGCTGCGCCAGCCCCAGTGCCTGCGGCGAATGGGCCAGCGCCAGCGGCAAGCCAGCTGCCGCCGCCGCCACCGCCCCCCCAGCTCCCTACACCTCCCGCGGCAGAAGCCGGTTGGCAGGTGGTCGGGGACAAACAGAAGGGGAAGAAGGCAGCCAAAAAGGCCAAAGAGCAGGAGCAGCAGCGCCAGTTCAGGGCGCGCAAGATCGCGGCTAGGCTCCGCGCCCCGAAGACCGCAGCTGTAGTGATTACACTACAGCCGGACGCGGAAAAGAAGGGCGTTACCTACCGCGATCTGCTCGCGAAGGCGAAAGAGGCGGTGGATCTCGGGGAGCTCGGGATCACTGGGGGCCTCCGGCTCAAAGTCACCCAGACGGGGGCCCGTATGCTGGAGATCCCCGAGGAATCCAGTGGCGCGACTGCGGACGCTCTGGCTGCGAAGCTCAGAGCGTCCTTGAACGCGGACGAGGCCCGAGTGTCCAGGCCCGTCAGATGCGCAGACCTGCGCATCATGGGTCTGGACGACTCGGTATCGGAGGAGGAGTTGGTGGCCGCCGTCGCCAGGTCCGGGGGGTGCACTACTGACCAGGTCAGGTCAGGCGCCATACGCCCGGATCAACAGGGTATGCATGCCGCCACGGTGTGCTGCCCTGTTACGGCGGCCAAAACCATAGTGGAGGGCCGAAGGCTTCTGGTGGGCTGGGTCTCAGCGCAGGTTAAGCTGCTGGAGCCCAGACCTCTGAGGTGCTACCGCTGTCTCGTGGGGCATCACGTGTCAGTGAAATGCGCCTCGGAGGTTGACCGCAGTGGCCTCTGCTTCCGCTGCTGTCAGCCCGGACACATATCGGCGACCTGCTGCGCTACGCCGCACTGTGATGCATGTGCGGCGACCGGCAAGCCAGCAGATCACTGGGCCGGAAGCAGGGCCTGCGTGTCACCCGCCAAGGCCAAGGCCGCGGGTAGGAGAGGGCCCTCCTCCGCCGCCACCGCCTCTATGGCCACCGCCGCAGCTGCAACTGCCGCCGCCGCTGCCGTCACTGTCGCCGCCGCCGCCGCCGCGACACCGACGACTGCAGAGGGGCGCCCCGTGGAGGAAGCTGAAATGGAATGCCTATAGCGGCGCCATTAAGCTTCCTCCAGGCGAATATCAACCACTGCGCCTGCGCTCAGGATCTGTTGCTCCAGAGCATGGCGCAGTGGTTGATTAACATCGCTGTGGTCGCTGAGCCGTATTTTGTCTGGCCTAGGAAGGACTGGGTGGCGGACCTTAACGGCTCAGTGGCCATCATTTCTTCGGCCGCCGCCGGTACCCCGACTCTTGAAGGTGTCAGGAGGGGTCAGGGGTGCGTAGCAGCACGGTTCGGGGAGTTCGTCGTTGTGGGGGTGTACTTCTCCCCGAACCGATCTCTCGCCGAGCTCCACAACTCTCTCGCAGAGCTGAGAGCAGTCGTCGTCGGAAGCTATCCCCTCCCCGTGCTTGTCCTCGGGGACTTCAATGCCAAGAACTTGGCTTGGGGTTCTCGTCGTACAGATGTGCGGGGTAGGATGGTGGAAGACTGGGCTCTGGAGACAGGCCTGGTCGTCCTAAATCGGGGTTCTGTCCCCACGTGTGTGCGGATGCGGGGCGAGTCGGTGGTGGACATTTCGTTCGCTAGCCCCGCTCTGTCGCCGCGTGCCATTGACTGGCGAGTCATGGAGGGGGTGGAGACCTACTCCGACCACCGGTACATCCGGTTTGACGTCTCCACCCAGCCCTCGAGCGCGCCAGTCCAACAGGCCCCGAGTGGTCCGCGTTGGGCGCTGAAGCAGCTGGACCGGGAGCTCCTCCTGGAAGCCTCGATCGTGCAGGCCTGGGTGTCATCACCGGATAGGCCTGCCGACGTCAATGATGAGGCAGGGTGGTTCCAGGAGGCCATGTCCGAGATATGTGACGTGGCAATGCCCCGCCTCCGGCCAGGAAGCGCCCGGCGTCAGGTGTATTGGTGGTCGCGTGAGCTGACGTCTCTGCGCGAGGCGTGTGTCGCCGCGCGGCACCTGTATGCCAGGCATCGCAGGCTCCGCATTCGTCCACCGAATGCGGCAGCCATTGAGGCGGAGCTGTACGAGGGATACAGAGCGGCGAAGACCGCCCTCCGGGAGGCTATCATGCGGGCCCGGGATCGGGCCCGTGAGGAGATGCTGGAGACTCTCGACAGAGATCCGTGGGGGCGCCCTTACAAGATGGTGCGGGATAAACTCCGCACCTGGGCCCCCCCGCTGACGCAGAGTCTCCGGCCTCAGCTCGTGGAGGACGTGGTGAGCGCTCTGTTTCCTGCGCGAGGGGAACATCCGCCCCCGCCTATGGCTCCGCCACCTGCGGTGCCGGAAGCGGACCACCAGGACGACGACGACGGCATCCTGGAAGGGACCGGGGTAGACCTGAGAGTGGCGGTACGTAGGCTCAAGGCCAGGAATACCGCCCCAGGACCCGATGGTTTGCCTGGCAAAGCCTGGGTCCTGGCCTCGGAGGCTCTCGGGCCCCGACTGGAGGGGCTCCTAAGCGCATGCTTGGAGAGAGGCCAATTCCCGCTTCGTTGGAAGACGGGGAAGCTGGTCCTCATTCGGAAGCCGGGGCGCCCTGCGGACTCTCCGTCCGCATACCGGCCCGTGGTGCTGCTCGACGAGGTGGGCAAGCTCTTTGAAAGAGTCATTGCAAACCGCCTCGCCGAGCACCTTGCGGGGACGGGGCCGGATCTTGCGGAACACCAGTTTGGTTTCCGCAAGAGGCGCTCTACGGTGGACGCCTACATGCGCGTGAGAGCCCTCACGACGGGGGATGCAGTGGCCAGGGGGGGGGTTGTTTTGGCGGTGTCTCTCGACATCGCCAACGCCTTCAACTCCATACCCTGGAGCTGCATTAGGGAGGCACTCCGGTATCACCGGGTGCCGACCTATCTCCGTCGTATAGTCGGGGACTATCTGACGGATAGGGCCGTCATTTACCCCGGTCGCAACGGTGAGTGGAACCGGCGAGAGATGTCGTGCGGTGTCCCACAAGGTTCGGTTCTGGGGCCGCCCCTGTGGAACATCGGTTACGACTGGGTGCTGCGCGCCGACCTCCCTACCGGCGATAGCGTAGTTTGCTACGCTGACGACACGCTGGTACTGGCACAGGGGGGGTCGTACGAGGCGGCGGCGGAAAATATGACACGCGGGGTTGCGATAGTCGTTAAGAGGATCCGGCAGCTGGGTCTTGAGGTGGCTCTGAACAAGTCCGAGGCCATGCACTTCCATGGTCCTCGGAACAGGCCACCACCGGGATCCTCAGCGATGGTAGGAGGGGTATCCATCGGCGTCGAGTCGACGTTGAAGTACCTAGGACTCGTCCTCAACGGCCGATGGAACTTCGTTGAGCACTTCCGACGTTTGGCTCCCAAACTGGAACGGACCGGGGCTACCTTCAGGCGGCTCCTGCCGAACCTGGGGGGGCCAAACGCCTCCTGCCGGAGGCTCTACGCAGGGATTGTGCGGTCCATGGCCCTTTACGGGGCCCCGGTGTGGGCGCGTGGTTTGGCGCGGCTTGCCGTTCACCACCTGAACGCGCCCCAAAAGGTGGTTGCCGTAAGAATGGCTCGCGGCTACCGCACGATCTCCCGCGAGGTAGCGTGCCTCCTTGTC